>CM051237.1:221317566-221917566 GCA_027917425.1 Gastrophryne carolinensis
CGATCTTCAGGAGAGAGCCCGGAAGGCTCTCTCCTCTCTCCTCTTCGAAGGCGGCCGCCATCTTGCCGCTAAGTCCCGCCCCCTTGGGGGCGGGGCTATGACGTCATCCCAGCCCCGATCACCGATCACCGGCTTCAGCGTTCTCAGCTGTCAGATGCCGGTGATCGGCAACGGGGAAGGAGGTGGCAGGAGATTCTCTGATCTCCTGCCTCCCCCTTCTCTGATGCCGATCACCGGCATCTGTCAGCAGAGCGGCGCGGGACAAAGGAGCTTACAATCGGAGGTAAGTACAGTAAAAATTTTTTTTTTTTTTTTTTTAATAAAATACTTTTGTGTGGCGTTTTTTTTTCATTTAACCCTTTGTGAACTGGTAAGGGGTCCATGAGACCCCTTATGCCAGTTCACAAGGCTCTGGGTATGGCAAGTCACCTGCAGCTAGTGGGTGGCTTGCCATTAACCCCCAGCCCCCCATTACCTGCCTCCCCAACGGCCAGGGGGGGGCAGAAGGGCCCGGGCCACTTAGTGGCTATGTGGGCTAGTAGCCTGCAGGGCCAGGGGCCACCAACGCTGGCCCCTGCGCCCTGTTCTACAAGCCCCCATAGCTGGCCCGGGTCGGTAATGCTGGGTAGGGGGGACCCTACATCATTTTTTTTTGGGATTTTTAAGGGTTTTTAACCCTTAAAATTCCAAAAAAAATGGGGTCTCCCCCCCTAGAAGGGGGAACCCTATGTCATTTTTTTTTTTAATTAACCCTTTTGTTTTCTGTCATCCAGCAGCTATAAAAGGCTGAAAGAGTGCTCCACTATGGATGGGAGGTAAGTATTAAAAAAAAAAAATAATAAAATATTTTTTCTCTTTGTGTGTCTGTGTTTTATTTTTACATTTAACCCCTTGTGAACTGGTAAGGGGTCCATGACCCCTATACCAGTTCACAAGGCTGGGGGAGGTGGCAAGTCACCTGCGCTAGCCGGTGACTTGCCATTAACCCCCGGCACCCCCATTACCTGCCTCCCCAAAGCCCAGGGGGGGGGGCAGAAGAGCCCGGGCCCACTGGCTATGCGGGCTTGTAGCCCCGTTCCTACAAGCCCTACATAGCTGGTCCCGGGCTGGTTACTTTGGGTAAGGGGGGGCCCATGTCATTTTTTTTTATTTTTAAGGATTTTTAACCCTTAAAAATCCCCCAAAAAATGGGCACCCCCCCCTCCCGGGAGGGGGGACCCTATGTCATTTTTTTTTCTCGATTTAACCCTTTGTAGTGTGGATGGTAGTTGTATTTTATTTGTAAATGTTAAAAATTACTTGTTTCAGTTAAGGGGGTCTCCTGGGCAGGAACAGGGGGCTACCGATAAATATGTGGTACTGTTCTACTGTGGTACTGTTCTAATCGGTAGAAATGGGGCTTTCACATGCAATATGGTTTTCTTTAATAAAATAAATTTTTTATGTAAAATAAAGGAGGCAATTTTCTAAAAAAAAATTTTATTTATTTATTTTTTTTTACTTAATAATAAATAAAATTAATAATAAATAAAATTTACAAACAAGACATTTCATGTTAAAGCCTAAACTCTGCTGCAAAAAAAATATATATAATTTTCCTGAAAATTCCAGCAAAAATGACGCAAAACATGGCGCAAAACATGGCGCAAAATGGGGAAAAATGACCTGTCAACAGAGGGTGACAAAATCTCAAGTAAGCTGGCAATTAAAAGGGTTAATAGTACCTCTGCATGTTGGGTATTGTTCTGTTCGGGGGACCTTGCGCTTTCAGACTTAGCTTGTTTTTTCTGGTTTGCATATTTATATTTTAGTAAAAGGTGTTTTTTATTCTGCTTTTTTATACATTTTTTAGGGAAACTCTGCGCAACCAAAGAGTTCTTTGAGGGATTAATTCCAGAAAGATGAGCCCACTACAACAAGCTGGGTACGCTTAGAAAGCTTAACATGTGTACTTTCAGGGAATATATGGTTTATGGGGGATATTCCAAATGTAAAGGGTTGTTTTGGTTGAAAAATCGCAAGGTGCGCACTTTGTCTGCAGAGCTGAAAATTTCAAGAAAAATTACCGTTACGCACATGCTTTACTTTGGGGTGTTTGGCAACTCTTTCCTTGACAGAACCTATGCATGTTGGGTATCGTTCTGTTCGGGGGATGTTGCTTTTTCAGATCATACTTGTTTTTTCTTGTTTGTATATAGTTTTTTTAGGAAAATGTGGCTTTGATTCTGCTTTTTTATCCTTTTTTTAGGGAAACTCTTTGCAACCAAAGAATACATTGAGGGATTACTTCTAGAAAACTGTGGCCACATCAACAAGCCTGGTACAAATAGAAAGCCTGAGGTGTGTACTTCCAGAGAATATATAGTTTGTGGGGGGTATTTCAAATGTAAAGGGTTGTTTTTCTGGAAAAACTGCAAGGTGCGCATAGCGCATATCACAGTTGTATTTTTTCAGAAAATCCCCTAAAGCTCTGTTTCAGTTTGGGGGAGTCTCCTGGGCAAGAAAGGGTGTCTACCTATATATATGTGGTATCGCTGTAACCGGGAGAAATTGGGGTTTCACACGCAATAAGATTTTATTGACAAACTTACATTTTTTATTACAAAAAACACTACAAATTGTAAAAAATTGATTTTTTTAAATTTTTTTGCACATATTTCGCCAAAAAATATTGAGAATACACCTAAAAAATGACAAACAAGACATTTCATGTTAAAGCTCAGACTCTGCTGAAAAAAACAATATATCATTTTCCTGGGAAATCCCTGGAAATCCCTTAAAAAATCACATTTGAACATGGGGAGTGCAAAATAGTGCAAAATGGTCTGGCAACAGAGTGTGACAAAAACTCCAGGTAGGCTGGCACTTAAAGGGTTAAAATGTACATCTATAACAGCATGTACTTATTATCACAATGTATATTTTTGGTAAACCCTAAATATCATTATTTGTATATACAAAGCGTAGCATTGTAGATAATGAGCATCCATATGCATAGGGCTACCATTAAAAAGTCTTTTGAAGAAGCTGAATATGTTTTAAGATGTGTGTTGCAAGATGACCAGCTTAATAACAGTGTGTGTGATATTCTGACACAAGATGTTAGATCTACTTAATTCTGTTAAAAGTCTTTCAGAGATTTAGATACAGTATCATAATTCTGAGTGAGTGGATAGCATGAGAAATTGGAGTTTGTTTCTAAATTCAAGCCAATATAAGGTGGTCTGTATATTAGATCTGTATATTATCTTGCCCCAAAAATTATGCCAAACAATGGGCCCAGTTTATGATGTGCCCCTTTTAGCATAATTTTTTTGGATATCTTCTGAGCTTCTGAGTAATGGAATTCCCATCTAATCTGGCCCTGTGCTGTGTATTACATTAGTGCAGTAAAAAATAGAATGTAGGGAGGAACTCTCAACTCATAAATTGATCAAAAAATACATTTTTATTAATTACATATTTATAATGACTACATACAATACACTCAACATATTAAAATCCCTTAAAAAACATAAATGGGACAATAACACACAGGACAAACCAACATGAAGGTGTGTAGGCGATGCAGTCACTGTACCAACCAATTAGCTTTGACTGATGCCCTTAGGTATCGGTCGGCCCATGTCAGCACCTGTTGGACCTGCCTGCCGATTAGCCCAGCATCAGTGGGAGCCAAATTGTACTGTCATTTTTCCAGCGCTCCCCAGCATATTTAAAAGAGTTTTCCTCTTTTAAATCTTTTGCTGCTGTATTTTTCCAGTGCTGATCAGCATTTCTTCATTACAGTACCTATGCCAAAATAGTTGTTTATTAGCTGGAAATACTGGATTGCAATTTTCTTTGTGCTGGAACCTCTTTTTGCTATTTGAGGATGCTTGCAAAATGTGCATGTTAGACAGTATAGGCCTGGCATCCTATACTGGATACCCTCAGGGCAGGGAACATTTACCAGGATAGTCAAAATCCTGGTCGAAATCCGATCAACAGGTCCTCCCTGATACAAGAACCTCTATGTGCTGTGTCTTTCACAACCTTTTGGACCAAATCACCAATGGCTTTTCTGTTAAATGTTCTTAAGGAAACAAAAAAAGCGGGCTACCAAAATGAAAAAGTAAAATAAAATATAAACTGGTACTGACTCCCAAATTCTGTACAAAACAAACATTTTTGGCAGAAGTTGGGCTTTAAAGAAAAACATTTAATTTGGGATGGTGCTGGCTCCATCTGTGCATTTGTTTTACTACCATGCTTAGCTAATGAATCACTGAATTTAACAGCTTTTTGGGATGATTAAGTCTTAAAAAAGGATTGCATACCAAGTATTAGCATATTTACTAGCATGCTAAAATTACATTTTGCTTTAGTATAATGTCACACATTAGTAGAGATCTACACTGGGCTTATTTTTAGCAGTGTGTCCTGCCCTAATCTCTAAAATGCAAGATACATTCCTTACTGTCTGTCACTTGTAAGGTACTTTGTAAAGAAATCAATACAGTTATTTATGTGTTGCAATTTAATGGATTCAGGGACCTGAGAGCAATCTACTGTGACATATAAATATTAAGTTTCAAATAGATGAAAATAAGAAATCGATAACTATTCCAGATGACACATAAACTATTTTACCTACATTTTTTCAAATAAAAGGTTACCGTTCCCCCAAACCAGTGTGTGGTACACAACTTTCCTGCTTTAATATAAGTAATGCCTTTAAAAGTGGGAGGGGGGGGGTGCAGCTAACTGCTTGGCAGCTAAACTGGGAAAATAGTTTTAGACAGAATTGCCCTTTAACAAAGATATACGAGTTCTGTGCCAGAAGTGCAACACAATCTTCCAGTGTTGTTGGAGACATCTAAAAATCTGACCCTAACACTTTTTACAATCCAAAAAAGGATTTGGAGTATAGTTCTACTTTGTCGGGTATTTTGCGCCTATCTTAAATCCTAAGCTGGACTTCCATTCAAGAATGACTGGAAGTCCATTAGTAACCTTCTTGTGGGTTCCTAATTGGAGATGCCCTCCATTGAGCACCAAACCTTACCAAATCTGTGTGAACTTTTGGCCAGTGGGAGATACAGAAAAAGACTGCACACCACCATGCAATTGATTAGTATAGACATAGATGCTGCATTTATATGCCACATACAGCAATTTTCTGTGTCCCCTGCTGGTGGCTAAAATGGGTTAACTCAGTAGAAAGATATGTGAAATTTGCAAATGTATATGACCTAATTTACTAAATGGCTGACCTGTGTGGAAGGTCAGGTTGGGTTAAGGCATAGAGATGCCTACTTCAGTGCAGGTCCAGAACATTATGAATATACCACATATATGGCAACATTACACATGTTTATAACATGTAAGGTGACTAGAGATGAGCTAGAGAGAGAATCACTAGAGATGAGCGAAATTTAGAAAAATTTGAATCGGCTGATTCGCCAAATTTTCCGACAAAATTTGTTTCGGTCCGAATTTATTCTATTAAATTTATTTATTCTATTAAAAACGGCTATTTCTGAGCTTCCTAGAGCCTCAATAGGGTTGTAAACCATTCTGCCTTGCTGTAACACGCATAGGATGCGTGCTGGGTTAGTGAAATAATACTGTAAATAATTATGCCATGCAGATCAGAGGCATCGCCATTAGAATCGCAGAGCGGCACAATTGCAGAGAGTTGAGGTGGCATCACTATGAGGGGCCCCTATATTGCCTGAAAAACACACCCTGGAGCTGGCAGCAGCAGGAGTCCAAATATTGTCTGAAAGACATCCTGAAGTTGGCAGCAGGAGCCCAAAAATTGGCTGAATGACACCCTGGAGTTGCAAGCAGCACCAGCAGCAGCAGGAGCCCAAACATAGCTTGAAAGAGACACTGGAGTTGGCAGCAGGAGCCCAAAAATTGGCTGAATGACACCCTGGAGTTGCAAGCAGCAGCAGCAGCAGCCCAAACATAGCTTGAAAGAGACACTGGAGTTGGCGGCAGCAGCCCAAAAATTGGCTGAATGACACCCTGGAGTCGCAAGCAGCAGCAGCAGGAGCCCAAACATAGCTTGAAAGACACACTGGAGTTGGCAGCAGGAGCCCAAAATTTGGCTGAATGACACCCTGGAGTTGCAAGCAGCAGCAGCAGCCCAAACATAGCTTGAAAGACACACTGGAGTTGGCAGCAGCAGCAGCAAGAGGCCAAGATTTGGCCGAAAGGCACACCATGAAGTTGGCATCAGCAGGAGCCCAAAAATTGGCTGAATGACACCCTGGAGTTGCAAGCAGCAGCAGCAGAAGCCCAAACATAGCTTGAAAGAGACACTGGAGTTGGCAGCAGGAGCCCAAAAATTGGCTGAATGACACCCTGGAGTTGCAAGCAGCAGCAGCAGCCCAAACATAGCTTGAAAGAGACACTTGAGTTGGCAGCAGGAGCCCAAAAATTGGCTGAATGGCACCCTGGAGTTGCAAGGAGCAGCAGCAGCCCAAACATAGCTTGAAAGAGACACTGGAGTTGGCAGCAGGAGCTCAAAAATTGGCTGAATGACACCCTGGAGTTGCAAGCAGCAGCAGCCCAAACATAGCTTGAAAGACACACTGGAGTTGGCAGCAGGAACCCAAAAATTGGCCTAAAGACACAGTGCAGTTGGCAGCAGCAGGAGCCCAAACATAGCTTGAAAGAGACACTGGAGTTGGCAGCAGGAACCCAAAAATTGGCCTAAAGACACACTGCAGTTGGCAGCAGCAGCAGGCCAAAATTTGGCTGAAAGGCACACCCTGAAGTTGGCATCAGCAGGAGCCCAAAAATTGGCTGAATGACACCCTGGAGTGGCAAGCAGCAGCAGGAGCCCAAACACAGCTTGAAAGAGACACTGGAGTTGGCAGCAGGAGCCCAAAAATTGGCTGAATGACACCCTGGAGTTGCAAGCATCAGCAGCAGGAGCCCAAACACAGCTTGAAAGAGACACTGGAGTTGGCAGCAGGAGTCCAAAAATTTGCTGTATGACACCCTGGAGTTGCAAGCAGCAGCAGCAGCAGCAGCAGCTGAAACATAGCTTGAAAGACACACTGGAGTTGGCAGCAGGAGCCCAAATATTGGCTGAATGACACCCTGGAGTTGCAAGCAGCAGCAACAGGAGCCCAAATGTAGCTTGAAAGAGACATTGGAGTTGGCAGCAGGAACCCAAAAATTGGTCTAAAGACACACTGCAGTTGGCAGCAGCAGCAGCAGGAGGGCAAAATTTGGCTGAAAGGCACACCCTGAAGTTGGCATCAGCAGGAGCCCAAAAATTCGCCTAAAGACATAAATATGTTTTGCACCAATTGGAAAGTTTAAAACGTGGCACCATGCTGAATCTAGTCACATGCATCAGCCATTGGTGGGTGGAAATCCTGGGCTGATCCATCCCTGATTCATTTTCACAAAGGTGAGTCTCTCCACATTTTTAGTTGACAGACGAGTTCTCCTCGTCATAACTATGGCCCCCTCCGCACTAAACACCCGCTCAGATGGCACGCTACTTGCCGGGCAGGACAGCTTTTCCAGGGCAAACTCAGCTAGCTGCGGCCACAAGTCAAGTTTGGCTGCCCAGAAGTCCAGCGGATCCTCAAGGTGTGTTGGCATGGTCATGTCAAGGTATGACATGACCTGCTGGTTCAGGTCCTGCTCCAGGTCTTCCTGCTGCTCATGAGTAAACTCACTATGCGGGTGTAGAAAGCTACTCATTAGCGACTGAAGACTGAGGCTGATGCTGATGGAGCTGCTGCTGTTTCTGCCAACCCCCCGGCATCCATGGCAGTGAAAGGTTAGAGCAGAGGTCCCCCCGAGTCAGACCTGCGAGAGTATGGACCATGGCCCAGATAGGCATCGGCCAACTGACTACATAGAATGTCTTTGTAGTAGGTCAGTTTGTCCTCCCTCTCGGCGGGTTTAAAAAATGCCCCCATTTTGTGCCGGAAGCGAGGGTCCAATAAGGTGGAGAGCCAGAAGCCATCCCGCTGACAAATGGAATGCTTCCTGCCATTTGCGCAAGTGACTCGGAGGGACTACCTGTCTCCATCTCCACTGCATACTGCCACGATGTGTCTGGGTCCTCTGTCTCGCCTTCCTCACAACCCTCTAGCTCCTCTGGCTGCTCCTGCTCCTCCTCTCCTGTCCGCTGACTAGATAAACCAGCCATTTCGCCAAGCCTAAACTGTGCACTGTGCCACTCCTCCTCCTCTTCCTCCTCCTCCTCCAGTTCTGCTCCAACGGGGTCCATGTGGCCATAAGATGTAGACACCATGTCTCCAGTGCCCTGACCAGCCATGGTTTCCAACATGTGCTGTAGTACATGAAGTAGTGGAATCACGTCGTTCATCCAGTAATCCTGGCGACTCACAAATAAAGTGGCTTCCTCAAAGGGCCTGAGCAAACGGCAGGTGTCACGTATGAGCTGCCACTGGTTGACATTGAAGTTACACAGGGGAGTCCCCCTATCCGCTTGGATCATCAAGAAATCCGAGATGGCTTTTCTCTGTTCGTATAGTCTGTCCAACATATGCAGGGTGGAATTCCAACGGGTGGAAACATTGCAAATCAGACTATGCTGGGGGCTACCGTTCTGACGCTGTAGCTCAAGAAGCATGTGTTTGGCGGTGTATGAGTGGCTGAAGTGCATGCAAAGTTTTCTTGAAGTTGTTAGGATGTCTTGCAGATGGGGGAAGACTTCAGAAACCGCTTGACAACCAGATTGAAGACGTGAGCCATGCAGGGCGCATGGGTCAGCCTTCCTTGTCGCAGCGCAGACAAAATGTTCTTCCCATTGTCGGTAACCATGGTTCCCGTTTTCAGTTTTCTTGGAGTAAGCCATGTTTGGATTTGTAGATGAATAAATTTAAGCAGTTCCTCCCCTGTGTGACTCCGTTCGCCAAGACAAACCATGTGAAGCACAGCGTGACACCTCTGTGCCCTGCACACATGGTAGGCTGGAGGGGCACTGAGACTTGAGCCTACAGTGGAGGGTGAGGAGATGACGGAGGATGAGGAGGCCGAGTCGCATGGTGTCACAGGCACAACGGTCAGGGAGCGTGGAGGCTGAAGCGGCGTGACCTGTCCAAGTTGCTGCTGTTGTAAAGGGACCACATTCACCCAGTGGGCCGTAAACGACATGTACTGTCCCTGACCGTAGTTACAGCTCCAGACTTCGGAGCTGCCATGCACTTTGCTACACACCAACAGGCTCAAGGGCTGGCCCACCTTCTGTTCAACAAAAGTGTGCTGCGCTGGTACTGCCTTCTTGGCAAAGAAATGACTGCTTGGGATTCTCCACCTTGACTCGGCACAAGCCATCAGTTCTCTGAAAGGCGCAGAGTCCACCACCTGAACAGGGAGCGACTGCAGCACCAGCAACTTGGACAGGAGCACATTCAGCTTCTGCGCCGTAGGATGAGTGGGCGCATACTGCTATCTCTTGGACATGGCTTCGCTGATGGATTGCTGGCGGGATGCATGACTTGGAGGAGGAGGAGGAGGAGCAGGAGCATCAGGAGGAGCGACAGAGGATGGGTATGATGCACAGCTGCCTTCGGCTGAGTTGCTGGAGCCTTGGCTGGCAGAAATTGGGAGTGGCGTGCCACTTGGTGAGGAAACAGCCTGGACCACCTCTTCGGAGCCTCGGTTCTCCCGGGCCGCTTCATGGTGACGCATCATATGTTGACGCAGGGCCGTGGTGCCAACATTTGGGCCCTGGCCACGCTTCACCTTCTGCCTACATATATTGCATGTGGCCATGTTACCCTCCTGGGGATGCTTGAGGAAAAACTGCCACACTGCCGAGTAGCTACTTTTCCCACCAGCCCGCACTGATTCACTGCTACTATCGCCAACTCCAGGAACCCCTGCTCCACTACCTCCTGATAAGGTATCCTGCCGCGCAGCAGGTGCTCTACCCCGGCCCTGGGCCCGTTTGGCTCCAGGCTTTCCAGTTCTGCCCCCATGCTGACTGCCAACCATGCTTCTAACACCTTTCTGCCTCAGCTGCTGACTCCGGGGCAACCTACGTCCCTCTTCTCCTGATGATGAGGATGAAGCCCCTTCTGAACCCGGCTCCCAATTGCGATCGGCTTCATCATCATCATCTTCACCGTGTTGTGGCTGCACGTCACTGATGTTCTCGGTTTCCTCAACAGTGTCTGGCGCAGGAGCTGGAACGCTCGCAACAACACCCACGCCACTCTCCACATCACTATTTGTCTGCCTAGCGAAGGAAGCCACATCCATTTCTTGGCTGGGCAGTAGCTGCTGACTGTCCTCTATCTGACCGTCCTCCTCACTAAAGAGTGGAGCTGAACCCAAAGCATAGGATATGTCGCTGGGGGAGGGAACGGCGTAGGACAGAGGCAATGGGAGGACAGGGACTGCTCTCGGGCCATGCCAACTCAGGGTTGTGTCAGAGGAACCTACCGACCCTAGACTGGGGGTGTCAGATGTAACTTGTGATGATGTGGATGACCGCGTTAACCAATCTACCACGGCAGATGCGTTACTGGTGGAGAAACGACCACTAGCAGATACTGGCAGATCAGATCTCTCACCGCGACTCCTGCTGCCACTCGCCCCTAGTCTGCTGTGACTTCTGCCTGCAGAATCTTGGCCTCTGCCACTCCTCTTTGAACATCCTGGCACTTTTCTGCCTGACATTTCTATGTATTTGAAATGCGCAATAGGCCCTTAAAAAAAATGTTTACTTTAAAAAGCAGAAGCTAAATAAAGTGAGATACTGCTTCTCTGCACCAGATACTATGAAAATTGGCAATATGGGATACCCTGCGGGCTGGTGTTTTTACAGAACGCAAAAAAAAAATTCAAAATGCAATATATTAATGAAACAGAGCCTGTAGAAGCTGCTTTAGTATAACAGGGTGAAATGTGCTGGTTTGGGATACCCTGCCGCCTGGTGTTTTTACAGGAAGCATAAAACCAATTCAAAATGCAATATATTAATAAAACAGAGCCTGTAGAAGCTGATTAAGTATAACAGATTGGGTGAAATGTGCTGGTTTGGGATACCCTGCGGCCTGGTGTTTTTACAGGACACACAAAACCAATTCAAAATGCAATATATTAATAAAACAGAGCCTGTAGAAGCTGCTTTAGTATAACAGATAGGGTGAAATGTGCTGGTTTGGGATACCCTGCGGCCTGGTGTTTTTACAGGAAGCACAAAACCAATTCAAAATGCAATATATTAATAAAACAGAGCCTTTAGAAGCTGCTTTAGTGTAACAGATAGGGTGAAATGTTCTGGTTTGGGATACCCTGCGGCCTGGTGTTTTTACAGGAAACACAAAACAAATTCCAAATACAATATATTAATAAAACAGAGCCTGTAGAAGCTGATTTAGTATAACAGATAGGGTGAAATGTGCTGGTTTGGGATACCCTGCGGCCTAGTAATGTAATGTTTGGTCACCTAGAGCTCAGTAGCTGCTGCATGACAGAGGGTTCCAGTAACCAGGCGCAGAGTGATCACTGGCAGGAAAAATACATACAAGTCCCGGTTCTAGCATGTGATTCCCCAACCTCTGCCACGTGATTTAACAATATTACAATATGACACAATAGGACAAATGTCTGTGTCTCTTCCTTAGCTCCAGGAAGTTTCACTCCCCATGATTGAGCCTAATATGGGCGATAAGTGGCCTGGCATATGGCTGGAACCATTAACAGTGGCCCAGACCCATCTGTGGAAAACATGATGACTTGGATAAAGGTGCACTGTTTATGTTGTAGTCATTAGAAAAGCACTATTGCAAATTCCTTTTGCTACAAAATAAATTAAATTAATACAGTGATATAGAATAATAAGTAAAGCTTTATAAGTAAATAACAACTATTGTTATTACTATTATTATTATTATTATTATTATTATTAATAATAATAATAATAATAATAATAATAGTAGTAATAATAATGCTCATTACAATAATGTATGGCTAATCGGATGTAGATGTGGTGAGTCACATATTTGTGCAATACCCACTAGAAGTGTTGGCTAGTGAATAACACATAGTGAGACTAGACAGGTATATGTCTGTAAATGTAAACGTGGCCATTTCAGTGCTAATAGATCCAACTACTAAACCAGTTTTGGGGATAAGCAAAGCAGACCATAACTGTGCTGTCTTGTGCTGATGATGCAGCATCCAGTCAACAAGGGAGCCTGCAAACTCATGACCTGTAGCAGCCTGACACTTCAGTTTTTTGAATGATTTGTCTACCTTTTTTGAATGATTTGTCTACCTTTATAGAAAAATAAAAAGTATGGTGGCTCCTAATCTTATTGAATTTTACATGACAATTTTTTTATATACCAATTTTTTTCCCTGCCCATAAGAGTCTGGAGGAGAAAAAATGCTAAAAAAAAATTCTAAACCAAATGTTGTGCTAAAACACCCTATCACAGGCTGCGTTTATTTCCCTCCTCCCATCCCCCATAGGCAATGTGGCATTCCCCCCAATCCCATTCCCAGAGGTAGTGTGGCATTCTCTCCTCCCATTCTCATAGGCAATGTAACATTCCCTCGACTGCATTTCCATAGGAGTATGCCATTCCCCCATCTCATCCCCACATGCAGTGTAGCATTTCCCCCGTCCTATTTCCATAGACAGTGTGGCATTCCCCCCGTTCCATTCCCATATGCAGCGTGGCATTCCCTCCATCCCATTTCCATATGCAGTGTGGCATTACCCCATCCCATTCCCCATAAGCAATGTGGTATTCCCCCTCCCATTCCCCATAGGCAATGCAGCATTCTCCCAACCCATTCCCATAGGCAGTGTGGTACCCCCATCCCATTCCCATAGGCAATGTGGCATTTCCCCATCCCATTCCCGTAGGAAGTGTGGCATTTCCCCGATCTCATTCCCATAGGCAGTTTGGATTCCCCCCACATCCCATTTCCATAGGCAGTGTGGCATTCCCAGTTTCCATTCCCATAGGCAGTGTGGCATTCCCCTCATCCAAAATCCCATAGGTAGTGCTGCATTCCTCCCTTCCCATCCCCATATGCAGTGTGGCATTCCCTACAACCAATTTCCATATGCAGCGTGGCATTCCCCCCTTTCCATTTCCATATGCAATGTGGCATTCTCCCATCCCATTCCCTATTGGCAATGTGGTATTACCACCATCCCATTCCCCATAAGCAGTATGGCATTGCTCCCTCTTATTTCCCAAAGACAATATGGCATTCCCCCACCCCGTAGGCAGTGGGGTACCCCCCATCCCATTCCCATAGGCAATGTGGAATTCCCCCATCCCATTCCCATAGGAAGCGTGGTATTCTCTTGACCCTATTCCTATAGGCAATGTGGCATTCCCCCCATCCTATTCCCATAGGCAGTGTGGCATTCCCCCCATCCTATTCCCATAGGCAGTGTGGCATTGCCCCCATCCTATTCCCATAGGCAGTGTGGCATTCTCCCCTCCCATTCCCATCATCAGTGTGGCATTTCCCCATCCCATTCCCATAGTCCCTTCACATTTCCATATGCAGTGTGGCATTTCTCCCTTTGTATTCTCATAGGCAGTGTGGCATTCTGCCATCCCATTCCCATAGGCAGTGTGGCCTTCCCCCATCCCTTTCCCATAGGCAGTGGGGCACCCCCCATTCCATCCCCATATGCAGTGTAGCATTACCCCCATCCCATTCCGGTAGACAGAATCCCCCCGATGCTAAAAAAAGGTATACTTACATAAGCCTCACTCTCACACCTCATCCACCCGGGGGCCAGCCCCTGGAGGAGTGTTGGGCAGGCAGCAGAGAGAGAGCTGGTTAAATGAATCCTGCCCCCTGTCACCATTCTGGCTGCCACCGTCGCCAACATTACTTCTCGGGCTTGTGCACACATGCACGCATATCCGTGCAATGAGTGGGCTTGGCCTATGTCCGCATACATTGAGGACAGTGAATGCGGATGCAGGTCACACCCACCCACTGCACAGACCTGAGTGTTTGTGTCAGCATGCACGCTGGCCTGTGAAGGAGAGGTAGGGTGCTGGAAGCCAGAGAGGGGACAGTGAACAGGGTTCATTTACCCTGCCCCCTCCCTGCCTGCCTGCCCGCCTGCCGCTTCTCCATTGGCTGGCTTTCTGGTGGTCATGGCACGGGAGCAAGGTTCATGTAAGTATACATTTTTTTCCCTTTTTTTATATTTCTTTTTTTGCATTTGGACAATAAGACGCGCTGACATGTCCCCCCCCCCCCCACACACACACTTGGGGAAAAAATAGCGTGTTTTGTAGGGCAAAAAATATGGTAATTTAATATTCACTTTATCAGCTTACAAGATCACATTGTTTACACATGATGCAATAGTTTGATTCAACAGCAGCCAGGTCAATATTTTTCATTGCATGCGGAAAAAACATGAATGACCCTAGATTCTAAAAATGATTCAAATTTAATTTGCTCTGCCTGGCATTTTTATTTCATCTACTTCTTGAAAGTCATTGGAGCATGGGTGTATGTATTTCTTTATTGCCTAATGTGCCAAGGAAATCTAATACCGTTTTTTTTTTTTTTTAAATCGGTTCCATTTGTCAATGCACTGAAGATCTGTTTGACTTTCATACTGAAAACCGTCTTAAAATAATGAAGCTCTTCAGCACTTTAGAATTACTTTGCGTTACACATAGTTATTTGAAATTATTGTAGCACTTCAGTATCTTTTTCTTCTTGCAAGTAAATGGGGATCAGGCACTTGCTGTGCAAAGTGTGATTTAAAATTATTAGTTTTCTGATTTTTAGTAGTGCTTCAATCTTCTTAATTAGAATTCCAATGTGTAAAGCGCTCCAGTAACTTTCAATTGCCGCGCACTGCATAGCCTGTAGCCTGGATTGCACCAAATAGAAATGGCAAAAGAGCATACTAGGGTATTCTCATTGTGCAAAATTACACATGAAGACGTGTCATTTTTATTTACTCTGTGTAAATAAAAAAATACAGAATCTTGGTGCCCCAGCGAGCAAATTGTTAATTAATTTCTTAAAACTGCCTCAATTTTTAACTAACAACATTGGAACTGTTGATGAGACAGAGAACAGAAGGTATTTTTTCTCATAGCAATTAGATTGAGGTACTGTACACTCACCAAGGGGTCAGTAAAGACATATGGGGGTTATATAAATGATATTTTTAGGGAGGCTTAGTTTAACACTCAAAGTAAAATTCAAATAATAAAATAATGTTTTTCTATTTATAAATTAAAATCCTGTGAACATGCAATGGGGCAGTTCTAGAGGTGAAGTGTAAATTATTTTTGATGGGGTAGATGCTGAAGCCTAACCTACCATAAAGCACAATGACAGGAGAAGTATTGAGGTATTGAAAACAATGCAAAAAAAAAGGAAATAATTTGTGTAACGATTCAGAAATGCATATACATGACTGCTGTTCTTTTACAAATTGTCAAACATCACTTTTTCCCACTGATTCTGAACAACAATGCATTAATCTAACCTTACTCACTTAAAATGGAATTAGACATACTACAAAGTTTACCACAGTCTCAACAGTGTTTTCAGATATATGTAATGATATTACAGCAAACCAGCGGCTAAAAATAAGCATGCGGCCTCAAGTAGTTGGAAGAAGGGGTGGCAATCATTGCTGGTCATGTGATGGCTTTTGTGAAGTAATTTTAACCCTAGGTGACTTTTGTGTGTGAAACTTAAGCTCGTTACACAAAAAAGTGCAATAAAAAATGTTCTGAAAGTTTCCCCTATAAAAACTACTCGTACCCATTTTTCTACTGAGGTAAAGATAATCAGTTGAAAGTTTGGAAACATCGGCCCCCTATGGAGTATGCAGAAATAAATAGCAAATTCTTTAACATACCCATTTAGAAGGCAATGTTTCCAAACTTTCAAAAATTACCCTTAACTTGGAAAAATGATGTACCTCACCTGAAAAATGTCCCATCACAATTTTTTTGTAAAAAAAATATTCAATTATAATATTAAAATAATAAAATATATAATATTAAATATTATTAAAAATTAAAAGCTCCGTGGAATGTATGTTGCAAATCACACCCAAATGAGCAGATAGAGTTATACTTACTTCAACAAATAATTACAGATGAGACAATCTAGATCTAGATACCAGCTCTGAAGTTGCCTTTGGTCCCATAAAACAATTACATTTTTATTGTAGTCAGATATGAAAGGGAAGACCTTCAAGATAAAAGAACAGGACAGCTGCCATTGTAATGGGTTTTAAGCCTATTTGGGTCCTTAATCTGTGGTAGAGTTGGCCGCCAGCAGGAGGGGATGTACATGAGATGTGCAGGAATTGCCCTGCTGTTATTTTGCAACTTTTAAAATTAACATATTCCCCCCATTAAAATAATTTGCACCCAACCTATAGAACTTTTCCATCAAATGTCCACAGGATTTTGATTTGTAAATAGAAGTAGAAAGAAGCTTAAAAATGTCCCATTATATTTATGATATTGTTCTGTCAGGAGCATGTAGTACCTGTGCATTAAGATGTGGAATAGTATTAATTAGGAGGACAGGGGTCTATTTAGTACACTAGTCTAGGTGGATAATCCAAATTAGTTTGAGAGCCTCTACAGAGGTTGAGTTTTGAGAGACTAAATAAAAACACAAAAAATGGAAAAATATCTTCTATAAACTAACAGAAGCATATAGGAAAGCATATCCCAAAAATTAAAAATAAGCCTCTCAACACTTGTTTAAATTCTCCAAAGGCTGCTGTTAATAACATGTTTCCACATTTGAACTACTACCTTTCATTAATAGAACTGTCCCATATCAAGTACCGGATTTCATAAATATTAAATGAAAAATATTTATTTTCTATTTTATTGTGCGTTACGTATAAATGTCTTTCAAAACTCAGCCTCTCCAAAAAATTCAGGCTCTCAAAACCATTAGAAGCACTCTTACCTTGGGCAACTGAATTGGGTGCTGTGGCCAGTGGTGGCACTGCATCAACCATAAATAAAACAACAGCCCACACTCTGATAAATTATGCATCCAATAATCCAAAACAAGTCCACTGGAACGTACAAACAACGTGCAAATATAGTCCATGTCCATACAGTCCTTTATCTGACGTTTTGGGGCATCCCATGCCACTTCATCAGGGAAATACATACCAAACAGACCCAAGGGTTAAATACACTTCAAGTGCATCAAAAAGCCCGCCTGACATCATCAGTGACGTCACCGGTAATGTCAGCGGTTTTAAACCACACATTAATATGAATGAACCGTAATACCACTTAAAATAAATGCCAAGCATAATGTACGGACTAACCTTCAGAGAGGGTAATAAACCCTGCCACTCGACCCCGCATTGTCATGGGCCTACCTCGCTGCCACTAAGCTGCGCTGCGTTTGCCAGGCAACCAGCAGCACAGTGAACACTGCCTCTCAGACCAGTGTGCCGCCTGGCTCTGGGTCCGCCCGGTGACAGATGATGCGGCTGTCGGGAGCGCTCACACAGGCGGCCTCATCAAGGCTTGTTGGCAGCGAGAGCCCGGTTAGTGCTGAGGCAGGATGCAGTGTGCGACTCGAAGCGCCTGCATTAAAGATTAACATTGAAAACCATTTGGTTAAACCTTCATGCTTCATAACAAGAAACATCAATTAAATATATTAGGGTTATGCAAATTATTTTAGAGCTGCTGGAGAGGCTCACTAAACATCTTTTTTAAAGTGTGGTAGGTACGTTATTTCTATAAACAGCTCTCAAATCTCAGCCTCTCTAAAAGTGAATAAATTATTCAGATAATATTCAGTCTGTCTGTGGATATTCATGGGCCTTGATAAATCATTGAAAAGCTATTTACTAAGTTAAGATCAATATTGTGCACTAGACCTTTAGGTTAAACCTGCCCTGATGCTATTGTCGTGTTAATAAGGTTAGGGTAAGGAAATATTCTAGAATGTACTACCATTGTAGTGGTTAATATAATACAAAGATCTAATTACTATCTCAGCTGGGCGTTAGGATAAATCAACCAGAAGTCCCACTTTTGTTGGGGCAGTCCCACTTTGAGGCATTATGTCCCCCTGAAAACCCTGGGGGCAACGGGGAGGCCGATTCATTAATAGCGCCAGGTAGCGACAGATGAGCGACTGTAGCGTGATTTTTACAGCGCCAGCCAGTATTCGCTGTGCTTGGCCGGCGTTTGCTTGATGACAGCGACTCAGTCGGTGTGCGGTAATGTTGAATACGGGCTTAGGGGTCGCTGTTTCACAGGTTCAGCGTTGTATGTGAGCGCCTGACAACGAATGGCCAGAGCGAACGGCTTGCTTCATATTCATTAAAAAATGACGCTCCGAATTTGCTGGCGCTGTCCATTCCTTGTTTAAACCCCAGTGCGCTGGCGGCGATGGGTGTTAACTAGTTTTTAACCCCTAAACAACCATATTTTTTGATTGTAACGTTATACATGTTTTTGGAATGTTTTTGTAATATGAATATATTAATATCAGACCTGTAAGATCAATTCTGCACAAACTTTTTTTTTTAATTTTTTTTACTTTAAAATAAAACCGAACATTGCAGAAGTGGTCTCAGAATTTTTGACATTAAAAAAAAAAAAAAAAAAATATTACCAATTAATTATGATTCATTAAACATCCATTGAAATGCATTGGACAATGCCAGGGAGCGACAGGTCATACCTGGCGCTGTGAAGGAATTTGCAGCGGCGCTGTTCGTTCCAGGCGGCTTCATGATGAATCCCGCGCTAGCTGACGCTCTCGCCGGCGCTAGCCTCATTTAGCTTGATAAATGCGTCATTGTGACCGCCGCCGGGCGTACTTGAGTCGGTAGCCGCCGATAGCTGGCGGTACCTGGCGCTCATCAGACACTACCTGGCGCTAGCCCGTGATAAATAAGGCCCTAAGTGTCTCACTTTGCTGGCATTATGAGAATGGTTATCGGTTTACAACTGCTGTGACTCTTTGGCTGAATGGTGGCAGTGGAATGCATGGATTGGCTGAGCACTGGCTCTATTATCAACATCTTTAATGGACTGAAGATCCCTAGAGCATGTGACTGGGGGCAAGGCTACACCTACTACACAAGCACATCATTAGTATAGAATATGGATATGTGGATATTTCATTTTTAAAATCCCATAAATAAGTCACACCCCTAAACCACATCTGCACTTCCACCCATCACCCACAAACTGGTTTCAGCTGCTCCATTTTGAGGCCCCCAAAAATAGTCAGTTTAGGTTAGGGGCAGAAAGGAATTCAGCACAAATGCTCCCCAAGATATTCCACCCAGATTTAGAGATGTTGAGTGGTCATCAGAAAGTAATTAAGTAACTCATAAATACCACACAATCCCGCACCACCTTCAATCTGAATGATATCACTGTGCCCGACCCAAAGGAATCTCAAAACAATGCATAAGCTGCAGACAGTACTAATAAAAAGAAGTGGTTCCAGTACCCACAAAATTCAATTTGAGTCAGTACCAAAAAAGAAGAATTTCAATCAATCTAGATAATCAAATAATTATTCTCATTTATTTAATGAATTAAAAGACATATATATTCATAATACACCATTTAACACATGACATACAAAACAAACCATATTTAAAAACTTTACAGCGGTCCGGTCTCCTTTAAATGTGCAAACCATGAAAACCATCCAATTGATATAGCTCTAAAAAATACATATTTATCTCTAAACTCTAAATCATCAAAAATGTATAATCCAAGAAAAAAAGAAATCAAACAACAAGCAATCAGGCCAATAGGACGTGCACAATGAGAAATTGATAATAAAAAACAATATCATCCTTTATCAGGAGACCACGCCGCTGCACCAGCCAGACCTCTTATCCCCCACGCGTTACGTGGCGAACCACTTTTTCAAGGTGCCTAGTAACTAGTAAGGTTACCTAAAAGCCTATGCTTCTAGTTTATTATTATTTTGACTAGCTGTGCCAGGATTTGGGGTGATGTTCAGTTGTTCACACAGAGGTAAAATAGCCTGTAATTGTCTTCATGAAAATCAATGCGAAAAAAGTCCAGTAAAATATGAATGAGTGCTGATATGCTGGGGGAAGGGGGCCGCCTTTACTTACCACTTTCTCTTTTCAATTAAAAGCGTGGCATCATGAATCTGCTGCCTAATTAAAAGGATTTCAAGTCATTTTGACTGGTCTTCCTCTTTAATTCCTTCTATACTAGTGTATGTTTCAAAATATATAAATATATATATATATATATATATATATATATATATATATACTGATATTATATGTCGCTTCGCCAAAAAAAAAGACTTCTCAATTTACCTCTCATGCAGCTGTTTGCTACTGACCTACAGTAGCTGTAGCTGTTTGTCAGGTAAGGGTAAGGTGGTATTAGGTAATATATTTTTTACTACAGATGCCCTTTAATTTAGTTTAATTGCCACCTTCAATTTTGGAACAGAACACGTATTGTCTGTATTTTGACATTAGTATTTAAACTCAAAAAGGCTATTCAACTGGCAATTAGAGAATTAGACAGGATAGCTTTGCACAGAAAAAAGTTTCATACAAGGTCAAGTATACCCTTATGTGATGTAACAGAACATTATAAAATCATAAAAATATTAATGTCGATTTGACCCTGTTTAGCATTGTAACACTGACATTATGGTTTAATTAGCTTTGCTGGATCTAGGGAAAGATTACATTTACAACACAGGCAGTTAAAGCATAATCATTGATTTAAAATGCAGATCTGGTAGTACAGGTCACTAAAAGCATTCAGTAATAATGTATGTGTTGGTATTCCTCCTATGTTATTTATTGCTCTGAACAAATAGTGTTTCAACAGTCATCAGAATAGTTTTCTTATTATAATATGGTTAGGGTAAAAACTGCCTTAGCACTTCTGACCAATCAGCATATTACTGTACATTTACCATAACACACATTGTTATAGGGAATTCATTGAGGTAGGTACAGTATAATATATTGTCATAACTCAAAGTAACTAAAGTCAAAGCTGTGTTTTTCTTGAAGATGTTTCACCAGTCACCTAAATGTCTTGAATCTGAGTTGAATATTTTTAGAAACCAGTAAAAACATTGGTGATAGGTGCCTCTAAAATGCATTATCACCAATGATCCCCTTTGCTTGCACTTGTTCTTATGGTATTATGGTATGGTATGACCCAAGGTAACCAATAAGGCAGCAAGCAGGTCACCTGTTGCCTCTTCTCTATTACCTACAGTGCCAGATAGAAGACATAGGAGGGTCTCCTTTCAATTTCATTCCTTCAGGGCCATGCAAAAAATAGCTCTCTGTCCTTCTCAGAGCATGAATGACCATGACAAGTCACAGTGGTCGACCACAGCTCTCTCTGATCACAGCAGAGCATGCTCAAAACTCAAAGCACAAAAGGCTGTGCTATGACTTGCCCTTCTCAGCTAAGCCATCATTCAGAAATTGAAGCTAAATAATCATCTTTGCTTGCATTTTGAGATGCCTTTAAATTGTTCTTTTTTATAATACTTCTGATGGGGATAAGAAGCGACCTTGTTACCGTAGGGTGTAAGGTTCGGTTCCTGGCCAGGACATGACTGAAGTGCCCTTGAGAAAGGCACATAACCCCCAGTACTCGCTGGGTGCCGTAGCTAGGGCAACCAACTACTCCAGGCATGTGTGCACTCTGTTTGTCTCACTGCATGGATGAGTTAAATTAGGAGGAAAAACTCCTAAGTGTGTGCAAGCATACAATGTCCATATATGTAGTAAAATCACAAATCCAAACCTATTAACGGTGAATGCTAGGATGCTTAGAAGGCTCTCAGCATAGAAACTGTACTGATGCAGTCAACAGGATTTGCCTATACAGAACTTTTAGTACAGATATCAGCATAAAAATATGGTTTAAAGAATACAAACTAAACACACTAGGGGGATTATGTAATAATGAGAACAATGTAACAGCCTTAGATTGTATGCTTACATCTGATTGGACATATATGTCATGGTGATCTAAATGAATCTCTGATCTGAGTTGCAAACTCTTGGGTGGACTTAAAGTTTATAACAGTAACATGCTCCAGTTGCTTCTACAAGGGCTTTTCATGCATCTCTTAGCTCGTATTTCATTAAAGGAATGGCTACAGCATTCAGTGCCCCATCAACCATTAGCAGAAATCAATAAACAAGTGCCCCACTTTCAAATATATGTCCGTACCTTCCAGTACTAGTCGCAAATAAAACCTGGCTAAAGGCTGGGCTTAGTACTCTGTTGGCTTTCACTCCAGTGTCCTTGAGGCTTGTAGACATATGGTTGGACATTAGCCAGCCTGGGCTCAGGTCAGCCTGTGCCTGATTGTCAGTCCCTGCTGAGCCTGCACCCAGCAACAAATATTAGCAGGTACACACATATGAACAGACTGGGCACAAGCAAGGTACAAGATCTATACAAAATGCCTGTTTTTTCTTTAATTTTCCTTTTAATTGAGAAAAAGGGGCACAGATAGTACAAGAAGTATAGAGATCTTTAAATGTGGTTCGTCAAAAGGAATATAAACAGTTGAATCCACAGTTATTTGCTTAACTTGTTGAAGTGGTTATTAAAGCAGATAAACAGCCTGGGGACCTTAACTGAAAGTTTCTTATAAAGCTGTTGAATTTCAAGTACCAAATGCAGCTCTCATCATTTTTCTTTTTATACACAACACACAAAATGAAGAAAAGAGCAAGATCCTTAATCAGACAGTGGGGATAGACAAAAGATGTACTGAGGAAGATGAGAAAGGGGAGTTGGTAAGAAGAAAACAAAAGAAGATGAGAAAGAAGGGAGAAGGAAGGAAAGCATGGGGGAGGGGAGGGAGAGGGTGGGGAGGAAGTGGAGGGGGAAGGTGGGGAAGAAGGGGAGGGATATGGTGGGGAGGAAGGGGAGGGAGAGGGTGGGGAAGAAGTGGAAGGGGGAAGGTGGGGAGGAAGGGGAGGGGGAAGGTGGGGAGGAAGGGGAAGGTGGAGAGGAAGGGGAGGGGGAGGGTTGGGAGGAAGGGGAGGGGGAGGGTGGGGAGGAAGGGGAAGGTGGGGAGGAAGGGGAGGGGGAAGGTGGGGAGGAAGGGGAGGGGGAAGGTGGGGAGGAAGAGGAAGGTGGAGAGGAAGGGGAGGGGGAGGGTTGGGAGGAAGGGGAGGGGAGGGTGGGGAGGAAGGGGAAGGTGGGGAGGAAGGGGAGAGGGAAGGTGGGGAGGAAGGGGAGGGGGAAGGTGGGGAGGAAGGGGAGGGGGAGGGTTGGGAGGAAGGGGAGGGGGAAGGTGGGGAGGAAGGGGAAGGTGGAGAGGAAGGGGAGGGGGAGGGTTGGGAGGAAGGGGAGGGGGAAGGTGGGGAGGAAGGGGAAGGTGGGGAGGAAGGGGAGGGGGAAGGTGGGGAGGAAGGGGAGGGAGATGATGCAAGCTAACTAACCTGCAATCTTGATAGCAGATCTTTATATTGGTGGGATTCTGAGAAATGAATATTTACCAATATTTAGGTGTGGTACAGCCAAGAGCTTTCACACCAGTGATCTGAACAGTATGAAAAGATAAAAAAGGTTTAAATAACTGAAATGGCATTTTTGGACAACTATACAATAGACGTAAATAGTTTACACATATGACCTCTATGAAATGTGTTTGCAAGATGATGACATAGTTTGACAAATTTGAATAAAAGTGCTTGAATGTATTTTCACTAGTATCTCCTTGTGTTTTATGACACTGGGAATTCTAGTGGCAGCTAAAAGGAGATTAACTACCTGTTTTGGCTGTTATGTGGGCTTGCTGAACTACGCCAAGCTGGTGCAGTGCCACACATTCTGACACAAGTAAATCAGACACCCAGCATACTACTTTTTAAACTACTATTTTAATGTGTAGACTGACAGAATGTAATTGCTTAAACACTTTTATATCAAATCAATGAAAGTCACCATATGTAATCTCTGCAATACCATTTACCTTGATTGGATTGATGGTATTTTCTTATACATGTAAATAATGTCAACACAGTTGTTAAGCATCTAACATACTTTACCTAATTTGACAACAAAGAAGGGGCATCTGTCCTGTTTAACAATGTTGCAATTTAAGAAATTAAAAATCACATAAAAAGTGCAACAGCTAAAGAAGCATTTCAGGGTATGAAATGCAACTTTTCCACATTCTTAGGCCTTTGCAGCTATTTTTCAATAAATGTTTACAATACATGAACAATTTGATTCAAAAGCAAGGAGGAGCAACACTTCTCACACTCCATTCTATGGATTTCCCGCACTGCATAACCGCCTGGGAAGCTAGCCCATCTTTACCCTGATACCTACCCACCTCCGGGATCAGTTCTGCTAGCTGTAAGATTGCAAAACTGTCAGTGACTATTGAGGATTTGATGGCTGGACGCATAACCCTGTGCATTCCTGCCTGGGGCTTGAGGCAATCATATGAGGCTGCAATTCACCATGGAAACCAGGATGAAGTTGAGTAATGGAGCTGCAGAATCCATCCATCTGATGTTATCTGTTTTGAGTGTTGTTCCAAACAAAAATAGACAAACTCAAAGCAATTTTACCACTAAAATGTAAGTACTAATGGAAAGTGCCTAGTGGTAAGACAATGGAAATAATGAAGGTGGGTATTAAATCTGAGAAATTCACTGTGAACGAGACCACCAACTATAACCAAAGACACATAAAGATACAATAAATTGAAGAAGTGGCAACTAGAAATAAGAAAGAGAAACGTAAAGTATTAGGAGGTTATTGATTAAAAAGGTTTTCCATGGGTTCTAAATGTGAAAACATGCATGAATCAAGTCCCATATTTTTAAAGGGGTGGCTTAAAACAGAATGTACCAATGGGGCTTGTGACAAGTAATTTTCATTATTCAGAGCTATTGAATTTCTTAATTTGAATTTGCCTGGTCACTCACTGTGCTCTGGTCGCTGCCCCATGCCACTCCCCATAGAAGTCCTGAGTCCCGTGCTGGGCTCCTGGTATCTCATTCTCCGCCGCAAGGAGGGTCTTGTATATTGATGAGTAAGCTGATGTCAGCTCACTCTGCCGGTATACAAGGCCCCTTCCTGCAGTCGTAGGGAGATGCCAAAAGCTTTGCGAGATCAGCAGAAGCCAGGCTCTGACCAGCTCTGCACAGCCCATATGGCCCATAAGCTCCTCTGAACCCCACTGGGCTTTGGGGATGCAGGTAGTGGGACGGAGGGTTATGGCAAGTCACCTGCTTGCTGGCAGGTGACTTGCCAGACCCTCTTGCCCTGTGAGAACCCTTACCAGTCCACAAAGGTTTAATTGTAAGAAGCACACACACAAGTATCTTATTATCCCCCCCACTTACCCCCGATCCATCACAATCCTGATGTCCTGCACCATCTGACGCTGCTTCTGACAACCGGACAGAATGGTAGAAGCTAGGAGCAAACTCTGGTTCATTAAAACATGTTTGCACATCTCTATTTGTGATTTGTAGAAAAAGCTCTTTGAATTTTTGTATTAGCACATAATTTCGCAACACAGGACATTTAAACAAATATTCTGGGGGGTTTTATTGAAACTAAAATAGTGTTGGTCATGTGCTGTATGACTATCAGCCACTTTAGAAGCATGTTTACGAAAGCTGTTTATAACTTGTTATTAGGGATGAGCGAACTTTTGAAAAATTTGATTCGGCTGATTCGCCGAATTTTCAGAAAATTTGTTTCGGTCCAAATTTATTTGCGATGAATCGCTATTAAAAACGGCTATTTCTGAGGTTCCTAGAGCCTCAATAGGGTTGTAAGCCATTCTGCCTTGCTGTAACATGCATAGGATGCGTGCTGGGTTAGTGAAATAATACTGTAAATAATTATGACATGCAGATCATCAGGCATCGCTATTAGAATTGCAGCGCGGCACAACTGCAGAGAGTTGAGGTGGCATCACTATGAGGAGCCCCTATATTGCCTGAAAAACACACCCTGGAGCTGGCAGCAGCAGGAGCCCAAATATTGGCTGAAAGACATCCTGGAGTTGGCAGCAGGGGCAGCAGGAGCCCAAAAATTGGCTGAATGACACCCTGGAGTTGCAAGCAGCAGCAGCAGGAGCCCAAACATAGCTTGAAAGAGACACAGGAGTTGGCAGCAGGAGCCCAAAAATTGGCTGAATGACACCCTGGAGTTGCAAGCAGCAGCAGCAACCCAAACATAGCTTGAAAGAGACACTGGAGTTGGCAGCAGTCGCCCAAAAACTGGCTGAATGACACCCTGGAGTTGCAAGCAGCAGCAGGAGCCCAAACATAGCTTGAAAGAGACACTGGAGTTGGCAGCAGGAGCCCAAAAATTGTCTGAATGACACCCTGGAGTTGCAAACAGCAGCAGCAGCCTAAACCTAGCTTGAAAGACACACTGGAGTTGGCAGCAGCTGCCCAAAAATTGGCTGAATGACACCCTGGAGTTGCAAGCAGCAGCAGCAGCAGGAACCCAAACATAGGTTGGAAAAGACACTGGAGTTGGCAGCAGGAGCCCAAAAATTGGCTGAATGACACCTTGGAGTTGCAAGCAGCAGCAGCAGGAGCCCAACCATAGCTTGAACGAGACACTGGAGTTGGCAGCAGCAGGAGCCCAAAAATTGTCTGAATGACACCCTGGAGTTGCAAGCAGCAGCAGAACCAGAAGCAACAGCCCAAACCTAGCTTGAAAGACACACTGGAGTTGGCAGCAGGAGCCCAAAAATTGGCTGAATGACATCCTGGAGTTGCAAGCAGCAGCAGCAACCCAAACATAGCTTTAAAGAGACACTGGAGTTGGCAGCAGGAGCCCAAAAACTGGCTGAATGACACCCTGGAGTTGCAAGCAGCAGCAGGAGCCCAAACATAGCTTGAAAGAGACACTGGAGTTGGCAGCAGGAGCCCAAAAATTGTCTGAATGACACCCTGGAGTTGCAAACAGCAGCAGCAGCAGCAGCCCAAACCTAGCTTGAAAGACACACTGGAGTTGGCAGCAGCTGCCCAAAAATTGGCTGAATGACACCCTGGAGTTGCAAGCAGCAGCAGCAGCAGGAACCCAAACATAGGTTGGAAAAGACACTGGAGTTGGCAGCAGGAGCCCAAAAATTGGCTGAATGACACCTTGGAGTTGCAAGCAGCAGCAGCAGGAGCCCAACCATAGCTTGAACGAGACACTGGAGTTGGCAGCAGCAGGAGCCCAAAAATTGTCTGAATGACACCCTGGAGTTGTAAGCAGCAGCAGAACCAGAAGCAACAGCCCAAACCTAGCTTGAAAGACACACTGGAGTTGGCAGCAGGAGCCCAAACATTGGCTGAATGACACCCTGGAGTTGCAACCAGCAGCAGGAGCCCAAACATAGCTTGAAAGAGACACTGGAGTTGGCAGCAGGAGCCCAAAAATTGGCTGAATGACACCCTGGAGTTGCAAGCAGCAGCAACAGGAGCCCAAACATTGGCTGAAAGAGACACTGGAGTTGCAAGCAGCAGCAGCCCAAACATAGCTTGAAAGAGACACTGGAGTTGGCAACAGGAGCCCAAAAACTGGCTGAATGACACCCTGGAGTTGCAAGCAGCAGGAGCAGCAGCAGCCCAAACATAGCTTGAAAGAGACACTGGAGTTGGCAGCAGAAGCCCACAATTTGGCTGAATGACACCCTGGAGTTGCAAGCAGCAGCAGCAGGAGCCCAAACATAGCTTGAAAGAGACACTGGAGTTGGCAGCAGGAGCCCAAAAACTGGCTGAATGACACGCTGGAGTTGCAAGCAGCTGCAGCAGGAGCCCAAACATTGGCTGAAAGAGACACTGGAGTTGGCAGCAGGAGCCCAAAAATTGACTGAATGACACCCTGGAGTTGCAAGCAGCAGCAACAGGAGCCCAAATATAGCTTGAAAGAGACACTGAAGTTGGCAGCAGGAGCCCAAAAATTGGCTGAATGACACCCTGGAGTTGCAAGCAGCAGCAGCAGCCCAAACATAGCTTGAAAGAGACACTGGAGTTGGCAGCAGGAGCCCACAAATTGGCTGAATGACACCCCGGAGTTGCAAGCAGCAGCAGCAGGAGCCCAAACATAGCTTGAAAGAGACACTGGAGTTGGCAGCAGGAGCCCAAAAATTGGCTGAATGACACCCTGGAGTTGCAACCAGCAGCAGCAGGAGCCCAAACATAGTTTGAAAGAGACACTGGAGTTGGCAGCAGGAGCCCAAAAATTGTCTGAATGACACCCTGGAGCTGCAAGCAGCAGCAGCAGCCCAAACCTAGCTTGAAAGACACACTGGAGTTGGCAGCAGGAGCCCACAAATTGGCTGAATGACACCCTGGAGTTGCAAGTAGCAGCAGCAGCCCAAACATAGCTTGAAAGAGACACTGGAGTTAGCAGCAGGGGCCCAAAAGTTGGCTGAATGACATCCTGGAGTTGCAAGCAGCAGCAGCAGCAGCAGGAGCCCGAACATAGCTTGAAAGAGACACTGGAGTTGGCAGCAGGAGCCCAACAATTGGCTGAATGACACCCTGGAGTTGCAAGCAGCAGCAGCAGCAGCAGTAGCCCAACCATAGCTTGAAAGAGACACTGGAGTTGGCAGCAGGAGCCCAAAAATTGGCTGAATGACACCCTGGAGTTGTAAGCAGCAGCAACAGGAGCCCAAACATTGGCTGAAAGAGACACTGGAGTTGGCAGCAGGAGCCCAAAAATTGGCTGAATGACACCCTGGAGTTGCAAACAGCAGCAGCAAGAGCAGCAGCAGCCCAAACATAGCTTGAAAGAGACACTGGAGTTGGCAGCAGGAGCCCAAAAATTGTCTGAATGACACCTTGGAGTTGCAAGCAGCAGCAGCAGCAGGAGCCCAGCCATAGCTTGAAAGAGACACTGGAGTTGGCAGCAGGAGTCCAAAAATTGTCTGAAGATACACCCTGGATTGGCATGCAGCAGCAGCAGCCCAAACCTAGCTTGAAAGACACACTGGAGTTGGCAGCAGGAGCCCAAAAATTGGCTGAATGACACCCTGGAGTTGCAAGCAGCAGCAGCAGCAGGAGCCCAAACATTGGCTGAAAGAGACACTGGAGTTGGCAGCAGGAGCCCAAAAATTTACCGAATGACACTCTGGAGTTGCAAGCAGCAGCAGCAGGAGCCCAAACATTGGCTGAAAGAGACACTGGAGTTGGCAGCAGGAGGCCAAAAATTGGCTGAATGACACCCTGGAGCTGCAAGCAGCAGCAGCAGCAGGAGGCCAAACATAGCTTAAAAGAGACACTGGAGTTGGCAGCAGGAGCCCAAAAATTGGCTGAATGACACCCTGGAGTTGCAAACAGCAGCAGCAAGAGCAGCAGCAGCCCAAACATAGCTTGAAAGAGACACTGGAGTTGGCAGCAGGAGCCCAAAAATTGGCTGAATGACACATTGGAGTTGCAAGCAGCAGCAGCAGGAGCCCAAACATTGTCTGAAAGAGACACTGGAGGGGGCGTGGCTTGGCAGCCAAGAGTAAAGGCTGCTTGCTGACACAGCTCTGATAGATTGGTAGGCCCTTAGCCATAAATAGCACAGCTGCAGCTCCACAAACTCACCCACAGCCTCAGCAGACATCCAGGAGGCGGCCGGACCCCTCACAGACCATGCTCCCAGCCAGCATCTGGAAGAAGGGCCCCAGGGAGACTCGCAGATTGGCAGCCCATGGATCCAAGATGGTGGCTGCAGAGGGGAGGACATGCAAGGTGGCTCCCTCAGGCAACACACTGCCAGAGCAAGACACGGGAGTGGTGAGTGCAGAGGACCTCTCCCTAGACTCTTCTGATAGCTGTCCACCCCCTTCCCCAACCTCCCAGCCTAAGCCTCAGATCCCTCATGTCAGCAGTGACATCCTGTCACACCTCAGATCTATTGTTAGAGAAGAGATCACTGCTGTAACAGTAAAGCACACTGAGACAGTGTTGAAGGAAACCAGGGACCTGGGAGGGAGGACAGAAGCCCTGGAATCCCGTATGGATGACACTACTACAGTCCTAGAGAGCCAGGGAGCCATGCTGGAACAGCTTCAGGATGAAATTTCTCTCTTAAAGGGCCAGAACGAAGAATTAGAAAACCGTAACCGCAGGTCCAATTTGAGATTCCGGGGGCTCCCAGAAGCAATGGAGGACTCTGTGGGCACTGAGACACTGGAGTTGGCAGCAGGAGCCCAAAAATTGGCTAAATGACACCCTGGAGTTGCAAGTAGCAGCAACAGCCCAAACATAGCTTGAAAGAGACACTGGAGTTGGCAGCAGGGGCCCAAAATTTGGCTGAATGACACCCTGGAGTTGCAAGCAGCAGCAGCAGGAGCCCAAACATAGCTTGAAAGAGACACTGGAGTTGGCAGCAGGAGCCCAAAAATTGTCTGAATGACACCTTGGAGTTGCAAGCAGCAGCAGCAGCAGGAGCCCAGCCATAGCTTGAAAGAGACACTGGAGTTGGCAGCAGGAGTCCAAAAATTGTCTGAAGATACACCCTGGATTTGCATGCAGCAGCAGCAGCCCAAACCTAGCTTGAAAGACACACTGGAGTTGGCAGCAGGAGCCCAAAAATTGGCTGAATGACACCCTGGAGTTGCAAGCAGCAGCAGGAGCCCAAACATTGGCTGAAAGAGACACTGGAGTTGGCAGCAGGAGCCCAAAAATTTACCGAATGACACTCTGGAGTTGCAAGCAGCAGCAGCAGGAGCCCAAACATTGGCTGAAAGAGACACTGGAGTTGGCAGCAGGAGGCCAAAAATTGGCTGAATGACACCCTGGAGCTGCAAGCAGCAGCAGCAGCAGGAGGCCAAACATAGCTTAAAAGAGACACTGGAGTTGGCAGCAGGGGCCCAAAAATTGGCTGAATGACACCCTGGAGTTGCAAACAGCAGCAGCAAGAGCAGCAGCAGCCCAAACATAGCTTGAAAGAGACACTGGAGTTGGCAGCAGGAGCCCAAAAATTGGCTGAATGACACATTGGAGTTGCAAGCAGCAGCAGCAGGAGCCCAAACATTGTCTGAAAGAGACACTGGAGGGGGCGTGGCTTGGCAGCCAAGAGTAAAGGCTGCTTGCTGACACAGCTCTGATAGATTGGTAGGCCCTTAGCCATAAATAGCACAGCTGCAGCTCCACAAACTCACCCACAGCCTCAGCAGACATCCAGGAGGCGGCCGGACCCCTCACAGACCATGCTCCCAGCCAGCATCTGGAAGAAGGGCCCCAGGGAGACTCGCAGATTGGCAGCCCATGGATCCAAGATGGTGGCTGCAGAGGGGAGGACATGCAAGGTGGCTCCCTCAGGCAACACACTGCCAGAGCAAGACACGGGAGTGGTGAGTGCAGAGGACCTCTCCCTAGACTCTGCTGATAGCTGTCCACCCCCTTCCCCAACCTCCCAGCCTAAGCCTCAGATCCCTCATGTCAGCAGTGACATCCTGTCACACCTCAGATCTATTGTTAGAGAAGAGATCACTGCTGTAACAGTAAAGCACACTGAGACAGTGTTGAAGGAAACCAGGGACCTGGGAGGGAGGATAGAAGCCCTGGAATCCCGTATGGATGACACTACTACAGTCCTAGAGAGCCAGGGAGCCATGCTGGAACAGCTTCAGGATGAAATTTCTCTCTTAAAGGGCCAGAACGAAGAATTAGAAAACCGTAACCGCAGGTCCAATTTGAGATTCCGGGGGCTCCCAGAAGCAATGGAGGACTCTGTGGGCACAATCACAGCACTCCTACAAGAGCTGGTCCCAGAAATACCAGTCGAAAGACTGGAGCTTGATAGAGCACACAGAGCCTTAACCAAAAGACCAGCAGACGGCCCTCCACGGGACATTATAGTTAAATTTCATTACTATGAAACCAAGGAAGCAGTGCTAAAAGCATCTAGGGAAAAGGCACCCCTGACGTTCCAAAACCATAACTACCAAGTTTACACCGACCTCTCGCAAACCACCATCATGAAGAGACGGTCCTTCAGACCCTATCTCCAAGCATTACAAGCCCAAGGAGTGCGTTACAGGTGGGGCTTTCCTTTTAAGCTCTCCTTTTCCTTCCAGGGAAAACAGGTGCAAGCCTCCTCTTTACCAGAAATCATAGAAAAATTCAAATGCCATGGACATCAGACTGCCGGAGGCAGACAGAGCAGCCCCGTCTCTCCCCTTGACGCCCAGAACACCAAGACCCATTCACAGCTGCCCCCCATCCCCCAAGCAGTATACCCAACCACAGAAATCCTTAGCAATGAAAAGATTACTCTCCCAGAAGTTTCACCCTGTTTAATAGGACTGAGACTTTAATATGCGATATGCACAATTGCTGGAAAATAGCCTGAGAGACCCCAAGTAACCAGCCGCCTAGGGCCGGGTCCGGCTACTGTTGTCGGACATTGTCCACCCTTACAAGCGGCAGGCACCTTGAACCCCCCTTGGGGGACACGTGGACTGCCCTTGAGGACTTGTACCTCTGGGGTCCGTGGGATCTACACCTTCAGCGTTACATATATTTTTCTATCTTAACCAACAGTTATTATTAGTTTTGGTAATCTCTTACTGATCCTATATCTACAAAATGTTAGTCCGGTCGGCTCCCGCCGCTGGGCCGCGGCTCACTGGTGGGCATGAACCTTGGCGGGGCATCCCATAGATGTGGGTCGCTGGCCTAGTGGTGGGACAAAATGTGAAATTGGGCTGTGGGGCGGGACTCTGCCTGGCCTGGTGTCTGCCTCGGTGGGTCTCTCCTGCTGGTGGCGGAGCCGGACCCGGCGGAGGACCACTCTGAGTTTCATATACTCATAACTTGAAAATGTTATAGTTGTATTTTTATGTAATGTTACAGAATAGCCTCCCGATCTTAAAGGAGCTCACCCCACTTTCCAGTGCACGGAAAAACCTTGTTTTTTTTTAATATCTGGAATAGGCGCACACAGAGGTGTGCAAAGATCACTTGTTCATAATGTTTTCTGTTGCATATATATATGTTTTGTTTCTCTTTCTGCATCCCCCCCGCCTACCCATCCCCCTCTCCAACTCCTCCCTCCCTCCTACATATATATCCAACCCCAGGGATAGTATATCTCCAGCACATAGACGCCCCCAAAACACACCATGGTGACTAACATTGTATCACTAAATGTCCAGGGCCTTAATTCACCCAATAAACGCTCCAGAGCATTTAAGTACCTCAACTCAATCCATGCAGACGTAGTCTGCCTCCAAGAAACACACTTTTCATCTAACTCCTCCCCAAAACACTTAAACCACAAGTTCTGCTTATTCTTTCAGGCTAACAGTCAAAAGAAGAAAAAAGGAGTCCTAATAGCTTTCCGCAATGGCACACAATTTATATGTCATAAACAGATTGCGGATCCTGATGGGAGATACCTTCTCTTACAGGGTACTCTCCAGGACTCCGAGGTAACCTTCCTTACATATTACGCCCCTAACACAAAGCAAATCCCCTTCTTAGAGCATATGTGCTCTTTAGTACAGAAACATAGAAAAGGTGCAGTATTTTTATGTGGAGACTCTAATTTGACCCTTCACCCCTGCATGGACAGGTCCCTGCCCCCAAACGCCCAAGTGACCCAAGACAGTAAGCGGTTCGCAGACCTGTTAGGAAACTACGGGCTGTCAGACCCGTGGAGAGACCTACACCCCCACAGGAAAGACTATACACATTATTCTGCCCCACATAAACTTTCCACAAGAATTGACCATATCCTTATCCCCTCCTCCTTCTTACCACGAGTTGAGCAAGCCAGGATACACCCAATCCCCTGGTCAGATCACGACCTGGTGGCCATCTCATGCAATTCTCTAATGATAAAGCCCAAACCCTCCTCCTGGACTTTAAATGACTCCCTCCTATCCTCAACACATCTAGTGGAGGAGGCGAGCCAGGCTGCCATGAATTACTTTACCTCCAACGAAAATCAAGAAACCCCCCCCCAACGATGCTGTGGGGAGCTTTTAAAGCAGTCATGAGAGGGTACTTCTTGGGCCTGGCTTCCAGGAAGAAGAAAGAAAGAATAGCCCTTGCAAACAAGTTACAGGCCCAATATTTGAGAGATGTAGAGAACTTTAAAACTAACCCCTCCCCAGAGCACCAGAATAAAATGGAGCACTCTAGAACCAAGCTCAACCTCCTACAAACAGAGGAAGCAGAGGAAAGATACAGGAGGGCCAAACAAAGGAACTACATCTCCGCAAATTAACTTGGGACACTTTTAGCTTCCCAGCTCAAATGCCAAGACCAGGTAAAAAAGCCTGTAAAGCTCTAAACCCGCTCGGGGCTAATCACTAGTAACCCCGAGAAAGTCCTAGAAGAATTCTCCTTGGGCCTCTCTGAACTATATGACGCCCCCTCTCAACTGGACATCCCTAAAGCTCAGGCCTTTTTTGAATACCTCAAAGTACCCTCTCTCACCACAACCCAAGAGGAAATGGTGGATGATAATATTAAAGTTGAAGAGGTACTAAAAACAATTAAAACATTCAAAACCAATAAAAGGCCTGGGGCTGACGGATTCTCAGCTCTCTTCTATAAAAAACTGGCCCCCATCATAGCCCCACGTTTGGCTAAAGTGTACAATTATATAAAACAAGGCCATCACATGGACCCAGATATGCTGAGAGCAGCAATAGTCATGATACCCAAACCGGGCAAGGACCATCAAAATTGGACAAACTTTAGGCCAATATCACTACTGAATATAGATTTAAAAATACTAACTAAAATATTAGCTAATAGAATTAATGAGTTTCTTGGGGACATAATACACAGGGACCAAGTAGGCTTTGTGCCCAGGAGACAAGCTGGAGATGGAGTCAGAAGAATATTACAACTAATAGAAGGTGTAAAGGGTAATAACCTTGAAGCCATGCTACTCTATCTTGATGTAGAAAAAGCCTTTGACTTCCTCTCCTGGCAATACCTCCACTTCATATTGGAAAAATGGGGTTTTGGCCCCGGCTTCCTCTCTTGGATCTCAGCCATCTACACCCAACCATCCGCCCACATTAAATATGCTGGCTTTAACTCCTCAAATTTTCCCATACAGCGAGGCACCAGGCAGGGCTGCCCCCTATCTCCCATATTATTTATTTTAGCCTTGGAGCCTCTAGCAATGAAAATGAGGCAAAACCCCTTCATTAAAGGAATCCCACTAGCTAATCAAGACCATAAGATATCTCTATTTGCGGATGACATGCTCCTCATGTTGACATCCCCCCACATCTCAGCACCCAATGCCATTAAACTCCTCTCAGACTTCGGACACATCTCAGGCCTAAAACTAAATGCTTCAAAATCAACAGCCTTAGATATCTCCTTAACAAACAATACCAGACAAACATTAACTAATAACTTTGCCTGGACCTGGACCCAGAAACTACCCTATTTAGGAATCAAACTTACAAACAGCTATGATAAGCTCTACAACGCAAACTACCCAGAACTTTTCAAAACTCTTGATAAATTACTAACATCATGGCAAATGGTGAGGCTATCCTGGCTAGGATGAATAGCAGCGTTGAAAATGGTATTCCTTCCTAAGATCTTGTACTAATTCAGGGTCCTCCCAATACTAGTCCCGAAAATGGCGCTAGATACCTCTAACTATGCTCCCACTTGGGTCTCCATTGACAGAATGCAATGTGGTACGACGTCGCCAGCTGCTCTATTATGGACACCCAAAGCATGCAGGCCCAAACTTCTCCCCTCCATACTCTCATTCTCTTTATCAATATGGGACAAAATTAAGCACCAGTTCACTTCAGCCCACACACCAGCCGCTCCGTTGTTAGGCAACCCTATGTTTCCTCCGGGAATCACACATCCAACCAGCTTTAACTGGTGGACACAGAAAAATCTTATGATAGTGGACAATTTATGTATACCGACAAGAATGAAATCTATGCAAGAGCTGTCACCCAGAGATCCATTCCCGCCACATGAGATGTTCAGACTACTTAAAATACAACACTTTATTAAATGCTTACTAAAACAATCCTCCCCTCCATATAGGAGAACAGACTTTGAACTTAGATGCATACGCGATCATTTCAGTGGCGAACTCATCTCTGGTATATACTCAGTTCTGGCCACCCCACCAAACCCGATCAGGCACGCCTATATGGCAAGATGGGAGTCAGAATTGGGAGATACAAAGCCCCCAGAAGCTTGGCAAAGCATTTGGGGCCAAACTAAGAAAGTATACAGTAACGCTCTAGTGCTGGAAAATGCATACAAAGTGATGTTCAGATGGTACTACACCCCTGATCGGATCAATAAATTCTCCCCTTCAGAATCCCCTTGCTGCTTCAGAGGCTGTAACGTCAGAGGTGACATGATGCATGTCTGGTGGGACTGCCCGGTAATTAGAGACATATGGGATAGGGCCTATAAAGTTATATCAGAAGTCCTCCATACATCATTGAACAAAGACCCCTGGGAAGCCCTTCTGTCTCTGAAAATGGGCACATTCTCCAAAGCAGGATGGCATTTAGCCCTCCATATTTTCGCAGCAGTGAAAGCCACGATAGCCAGGTGTTGGAAAACGCCCTCCATCCCTTAGTCAGAGATACAAAATAGAATATCTGACACCCTTTGCAATGAAAAAATAACGGAGTTGGCAGTTGGCAGCAGGAGCCCAAAAATTGGCTGAATGACACCCTGGAGTTGCAAGCAGCAGCAGCAGCAGCAGCAGCAGCAGCCCAAACATAGCTTGAAATAGACACTGGAGTTGGCAGCAGGAGTCCAAAAATTGTCTGAATGACACCCTGGATTTGCATGCAGCAGCAGCAGCCCAAACCTAGCTTGAAAGACACACCGGAGTTGGCAGCAGGAGCCCAAAAATTGGCTGAATGACACCCTGGAGTTGCAAGCAGCAGCAGTAGCCCAAACATAGCTTGAAAGACACACTGGAGTTGGCAGCAGGAGCCCAAAAATTGGCTGAATGACACCCTGGAGTTGCAAGCAGCAGCAGCAGGAGCCCAAACATAGCTTGAAAGAGACACTGGAGTTGGCAGCAGGAACCCAAAAATTGGCCTGAAGACACACTGCAGTTGGCAGCAGCAGCAGCAGGAGGCCAAAACTTGGCTGAAAGGCACACCCTGAAGTTGGCATCAGCAGGAGCCCAAAAATTGGCCTAAAGACATAAATGTGTTTTGCACTATTTGGAAAGTGTAAAGCGTGGCACCATGCTGAATCTAGTCGCATGCATCAGCCATTGGTGGGTAGAATTCCTGGCTGATCCATCCCTGATTCATTTTCACAAAGGTGAGTTCTCCTCGCCGTAACTATGGCCCCCGCCGCACTAAACACCCGCTCAGATGGCATGCTACTTGCCGAGCAGGACAGCTTTACCAGGGCAAACTCAGCTAGCTGCCGCCACAAGTCAAGTTTGGCTGCCCAGAAGTCCAGCGGATCCTCAAGGTGTGTTGGCATGGTCATGTCAAGGTATGACATGACCTGCTGGTTCAGGTCCTGCTCCAGGTCTTCCTGCTGCTCATGAGTAGCCTCACTATGTGGGTGTAGAAAGCGACTGAAGACTGAGGCTGCTGCTGATGGAGCTGCTGCTGCTGCTGCCAACCCCCCCAGCAGCCATGGCAGTGGAAGGTGAGCGCAGAGGTCCCCCCGAGTCAGACCTGCGAGAGTATGGACCATGGCGCAGATAGGCATCGGCCAACTGACTATGTAGAATGTCTTTGTAGTAGGTCAGTTTGTCCTCCCTCTCGGCGGGTTTAAAAAATGCCCCCATTTTGTGCCAGAAGCGAGGGTCCAATAAGGTGGAGAGCCAGAAGTCATCCCGCTGACAAATGGAAACAATTCTGGGGTCACTACGCAAGCATGTGAGCATGCTTCCTGCCATTTGCGCAAGTGACTCGGAGGGACTACCTGTCTCCATCTCCACTGCATACTGCCACGGTGTGTCTGGGTCCTCTGTCTCGCCTTCCTCTAGCTCCTCTGGCTGCTCCTGCTCCTCCTCTCCTGTCCGCTGACTAGATAAACCAGCCATTTCACCAAGCCTAAACTGTGCACTGTGGCACTCCCCCTCCTCCTCCAGTTCAGCTCCAACGGGGTTCATGTAGACGCCATGTCTCCAGTGCCCTGACCAGCCATGGTTTCCAACATGTGCTGTAGTACATGAAGCAGTGGAATCACGTCATTCATCCAGTAATCCTGGCGACTCACAAATAAAGTGGCTTCCTCAAAGGGCCTGAGCAAATGGCAGGTGTCACGTATGAGCTGCCACTGGTTGACATTGAAGTTACACAGGGGAGTCCCCCTATCCTCTTGGATCATCAAGAAATCCGTGATGGCTTTTCTCTGTATAGTCTGTCCAACATATGCAAGGTGGAATTTCAACGGGTGGAAACATCGCAAATCAGACTATGTTGCAGCGCTAGTACTGCCTTCTTGGCAAAGAAATGACGGCTTGGGACTCTCCACCTCGGCTCGGCATCAGTTCTCTGAAAGGTGCAGAGTTCACCACCTGAAAAGGGAGCGACTGCAGCACCAGCAACTTGGACAGGAGTACATTCAGCTTCTGCGCCGTAGGATGAGTGGGCGCATACTGCTGTCTCATGGCTTCGCTGATGGATTGCTGGCTGGATGCATGACTTGGAGGAGGAGGAGGAGCAGGAGCATCTGGAGCGACAGCGGATGGGTATGACGCACAGCTGCCTTCGGCTGAGGTGCTGGAGCCTTGGCTGGCAGAAATTGGGAGCGGCGTGCCACTTAGTGAGGAAGCAGCCTGGACCACCTCTTCGGAGCCTCGGTTCTCCCAGGCCGCTTTATGGTGACGCATCATATGTTGACGCAGGGCCGTGGTGCCAACATTTGGGCCCTGGCCCGGATTCACCTTCTGTCTACATATCTTGCATGTGGCCATGTTACCCTCCTGCGGATGCTTGATGAAAAACTGCCACACTGCCGAGTAGCTACTTTTCCCACCAACAGCCCGTACTGATTCACTGCTACTGTCACCAACTCCAGGAAACCCTGCTCCACTACCTCCCGATAAGGTAGCCTGCCGTGCAGCAGATGCTCTACCCCGGCCCCATTTGGCTCCAGGCTTTACAATTCTGCCCCCATGCTGACTGCCAACCATGCTGCTAACACCTTGCTGCCTCAGCTGCTGACTCCGGGGCAACCTGCGCCCCTCTTCTCCTGATGATGGGATGAAGCCCCTTCTGCACCCGGCTCCCAAGTGCGATCAGCTTCATCATCATCATCATCTCTGAGTTGTGGCTGCACATCACTGATGTTTCCGGTTTCCTCAACAGTGTCTGGCGCAGGAGCTGGAACGCTCGCAACAACACCCACGCCACTCTCCACATCACTATTTTTCTGCCTAGCGAAGGAAGCCACCTCCATTTCTTGGCTGGGCAGTAGCTGCTGACTGTCCTCTATCTGATCGTCCTCCTCACTAAAGAGTGGAGCTGAACCCAAAGCATAGGATACGTCGCTGGGGGAGGGAACGGCGTAGGACAGAGGCACTAGGAGGACAGGGACTGCTCTCGGGCCATGCCAACTCAGGGTTGTGTCAGAGGAACCTACCGACCCTAGACTGGGGGTGTCAGATGTAACTTGTGATGATGTGGATGACCGCGTTAACCAATCTACCATGGCAGATGCGTTACTGGTGGAGATACGACCGCTAGCAGATACTGGCAGATCAGGTCTCTCACCGCGACTCCTACTGCCACTCGCCCCTAGTCTGCTGCGACCTCTGCCTGCTGAATCTTGGCCTCTGCCACTCCTCTTTGAACATCCTGGCACTTGTCTGCCTGACATTAGGCACTTAAAAATGTGTTTACTTTAAAAGCAGAAGCTAAATAAAGTGGGATACTGCTTCTCTGCACCAGATACTATGAAAATTGCCAATATGGGATACCCTGCGGGCTGGTGTTTTTAAAAGACGCAAAAAAACAATTCAAAATGCAATATATTAATAAAACAGAGCCTTTAGAAGCTGATTTAGTATAACAGATAGGGTGAAATGTGCTGTTTTGGGATGCTCATGCGGCCTGGTGTTTTTACAGGACGCAAAAAAAATTTCAAAATGCAATATATTAATAAAACAGAGCCTGTAGAAGCTGCTTTAGTATAACAGACAGGGTGAAATGTGCCGGTTTGGGATACCCTGAGGCCTGTTGGTTTTAAAGGACGCTCCTGGCTCTCCCTGGCACTGTGTGGGTCTCTGTGGGTCTCCCTGACTCTCCCTGCCTGTCTGTTAGTCTCTCCCTGTCTGCAGCAACCTCCGTTCTGTCTGCAATGCAAGGCTGAAATGCGCATAGCACTGTGACGTCACCAGGCTTCCTGGCTGCTGATAGGCTGCATGTGACCTTCCCATGATAACTTGCCCCAGGGGACATGTCCGGACATCCATCACCCATCCACCATTTTACAATGGCTGTAATTGAAATAAATGGAGTTTAAAGGAAAACTTCGATCGATCGAATCGCGGGGAAATTCGGATTCGTTCCGAATCGAATTTTTCCTGATATTTGGAAAGAATTTGAAAAGAATTCATCCGAATCGATTCGCTCATCCCTACTTGTTATGCTCACAATAACCTTGAAATGATTTGTTGTTGTGGAGCTGGGAAAGGATTATTTAGGTTATGAGCTGTAGTATTCAAGGACTGTTTGTTTACCAGACGTTAGAACATATCAGTACATATTGAACATCCACACAATATCTACTTCCCAGTTGCTATAGTTCTGGGTGATAAAAAACTCAATTCTTTTCAGTTCAGTTTTGTCCATCCGTGGGACGAAAGGTACACAGGCTGCCTGGGATCTATGATGAAAGGCCTTTGGCAGGACTCATAGGGACTACTGGATGTGGAATTTGACTTTTTTGGTTAAATTAAGTTCCAGAGGGCCTATTTTTTGGTTAGTTGCCATGGTAATGTTGATATTTTTAAACTTTCTGTGATGACTCCCCTTCTTAATATGTAAAAGATGTAATAAGTTGCTCAATCGATTAGTCGCTAATTATTACTATGTATAATTAGCTTAATCCTTTGTTAATTGCATTATTTCATCAATTATTTTTGTAAAATGTACTCTGCATTAACATGGTTTTATACCTCTTAAAGTCAGACTTCCAGTGGTGGCATGTCCAGTGAAGCTTAACTCATTGTGATGCCCCCCCCTACCTGTTTGATTGACCCGCTAGTCATTTTTGAGTGTCTATTTAAAGAGTAAGTCCACTATCAAATGCATTTTTGAAAGTGTATATTTTTGTGTGACAAAATGATGTCTCAAAGGTGCTGAACTGATTTAGCATTTTTAATTTATTTTTAATGTTACAAATATGAGCTTAATGGAAGCAGTTTTCATCTGCTGCTATTGGCAACGTACACCAATTGCAGATTTGTAGTACACTGCCGAACTGCTGCTAAGCACGTGTAAGGTTGAGTGTTCTCCCCCACCTCAGCAGTGGCCATAGAAGCAGTGTTCTTCGTGTACATGACTCGCTTCTCTCTTTTTGGTGTATGTTGCTAGCTACCAACTGAAAACTTCTTCTAGAAAACACATATTACATAACATAGGAAAACAGTTAAAAATGCTATATCAGCTCAGCATCTTGAGCACATCCTTTTGGCACAAAAAAATATACACGTTCAAAAATTCCTTTGGTGGAGTGGACTTTTAATCCTTTAAAAGTCAGGTTAAACTTCACTAGATCTGTAGCTTAACACAGTAAGTAAATAATTAATTCTAGAAATATATTTTAGGTTATTGTAGTAACTATCCTAGAACTTCTTTTGCGTAGGTGTCAAATAAATGTATAGAATGATTTTGCTTCTTATGCAGGCAACATGTATCAGTTAAGCCTATATAAGCCACTGAACAAGCAAATTGTGTGCTCATTATTAAAGCGGACCTAAACCCACTGAATTAGTGAAATATATTTGGCCAAAGCCCCTGTTGTTGTTGCCTTCTTGGGGTGTAGAACTAGAAATTAATATTGTCTCCCTTCGTATTGTCCCGGAACAATGTTTTATAGCTGTCTATTTTTGTAAGCCTTTTTTTTTTTACACCATTGCCACACACAACAGTGGCAATGAATGGAGGAGGAGGCGGGACTTCACAGATAAAACAGGTGGCATTATCTGGGATTAGGGTGAAGCAGAAGCAGTTAAAATTGGCAAAAGGTGTTCTTCATGGGGGGACCCATTCAGAAGATGCCAGTTAAAAATGTGGTCCACTTTAACAAGATCATGCTGTTAGTTGAATAACACAATAATAGGCCACCGGACATTGTGACTAAACTTAACTAAATGTTGAGCTATATATGAAATGACCCTTTAGGGAATACATTGACCACATGAATAACAGCAAGACTACCGGTAATTAACAATATATGTAAAATATAAGCATTGTAATAGCTGAACTCCAGAGTAATCCATTTGTAAAGTAAAACCTTGCATTAGGGAGCGCCAGACATTAATATCATGCATTAGAATTGTAAATTACTGTCTGATTATAGGGAGTTTCTCTATTTTTGGAATTAGCCTGTGTGGAAAAGAAAGTACTGTTTCTATAACAACTCATTACAGTTATAGAGGGGAATCTTACGGCTTCACTTTTTAGTGCTGTAGACCTTGGCATACCTAATTAGGAAATGAGGATGATGGTTCCATATTGTTCTCAAAATACCATTAGTAAGACATTTGTCTTTACAACTGATATGCATTTAATGTATTAACAATTTTAGGCTCTAAAGTGATCACAGATCTTCCAGTTCTTTCAAAGACAGCTGTAAAGTGCTATGTCATTTCTTTAGTTTCATGGTTATTGGTGCCAAATTTATATCATATAGTTAAATATTTTTTATATTTAATTTAGCCACCAGTGAAAATGGATTTTATCAACTGTCTGATTCGTATCATAGTTTTTATACTGGGGATGAGTTTATTAAAGATATAATGTGCCCCGCCTAAGCAAGTGCACTTATCTTTTAAATGAGTTTCTGGGTTTACTTAAAGGGTTTAACTAGTCCCAATTTAATTCTTCAGAGGACTAATTGCTGATCACAGTCCAGCGCAGTGCAGGGGGGCATAAGAAGTGTATAAGATGAACCAGCATTCCAAAGTCAAGAAAGCTTTGTGTTGTAATCCAAATATGTACAAACAGCACAAGCATCAATTTTTAGGAATCATGCAAGTCCCTTTCTAAAGACAAGATTCCAACCAGTACGTGTAGAGTGTCATACATTTTAGCCTGTAATGGGCCAAGCAGGAACTGCCACAGCAGCCCAAAATTAGCATGAATGCTAAACTCATATACAATATACTCACATTATAATATCATTCGCAAATACGTCCACACCATTCACCTCCCCCCAGAGGTAAATCATCCACCCACTGCACAGCACCGTCACATTTGTTTCACATTCTAGGACAACACAAAAGACAGAAGTTAAGAAGCCAACTGTGGTGTTGGAAACTGTAGGGAGGGGATTGGGTTGCTGAGAGCTGACATATAGAGAGAAGACCAGCAGAGCAGCAATACTGGGCTTGTGAAATGCAGCATTGCTTGAGGAAGGGAAATAGGGCATTCTAAATGACTGGCCTGGGTTAAATACTTCAATTATTTGGGATGCTCCACAGTGTGATTCACCCTCCTGGTTTGCCTAACAACTGTAATATCTATTTAAAGAAACCTGCAGGCTATTGTGGTTGTAATAAATAACCTCCTCATAAATACCAGTGCCCTAGCTGTTAATGTGCCATTCATTTGTAAAACACAGTTACTGTAATCTGCTCATTGCAAAAAGACTGCCTGAGGCAAGTGTTGTATAGTCTAATACTTTACATGCATTTCTTTTAAAACATGTTAGTTGCCTGGGTTTTTATGTATAGCCTTCAGGTCAGTAAATATATTGTGAGGATTGAAAATCAACATTGCAGCCAGCAACAGCAGCACAAACACAATTCTTAAACTACAGATTCTCTCAAATGTGTTCAAGAATGATCACAATGCGTTTATGATCAAAGGTATAAGGCCTTCATGGGGAGCCTGATTTATAAAGCATTAGTGCCAGTCACTGTCACTCAGCACCAATATTTTAGCCTCAGTGGCACTCAGTGTGCGCTTTAACAAACAAAAAACAGACAGGGTCGATGTGTCTGCCATCCTGCACCACTAGCGCCATATAGTTTGCAGTGACCAGCGCTCTTGTTTAAGTTGTGACAATTTATAGTAGCTCTGTAGGTTAAGATCCCGTAGAACAGAGCAGAACTGTACTGAAGTGTTTCTTGCTTAAAAATAGTGATGAGTGAACTTGTATAAGTGGGTTCAGCAGGTTTAGCCAAACTTTAAACAAAAGTTTGGTTCAGGCCCCCACTGAAGTCAATGAGGACCTGAATTTGTGGGTAACACTTGGGAACTTGGGAGTAACACCAGGGTGATTGCCCTGCACAACATGGAGTAGGGACAGTACTAATAGTATGTACACTTAATTAAACAATAATGAGAACCCCCCATAACCCTATAACAGGCCGTGTGGCACAATCTCCTCCATCACCCTATAGTAGACTGTGTGACAGAACATCCCTATTACCCCCATAACAGACTGTGTGGAAAAAAAACCCATCACCCTATAGCAGACTGTCTGACAGAATCCCCTCAACATCCCATAGCAGACTGTGTGACAGAATCCTCCCATCACCCTATAGCAGATTGTGTAACAGAGCCTCCCATCATCCCATAGCAAACTGTGTGGCAAAAACCCCGCATCACCCTATAGCACACTGTGTGACAGAATCCCCTATTACCCCATAGCAGACTGTGTGACAGAACCCCCTATCCCCCTCATAGCAGGCTGTGTGGCAGAACACCCCCCTTAACAAGCTGTGTGTGTTCGCTGGATACAAGCTGGGCCTGTCTCCACCTGTGCCAAGCCTGCTCCTCTTCCTGATTGGTTAGGGGATGGGTCTGGGTAAGGCACAGATGGGGCACAGCAAGATTGCCAGCCTGCTGGCCAGCCTAAGTGAGGGAAGGGCTAAAAGCTGGTTGGCGGGCTCGGTTAATGTAAGCCCATTAACCAGCTTTAGTGTTGAGGCCTGAACGCCTAACCTGAGCCCAGACTTCAGGCTGAAGTCTGGGTTCGGGTTCAGGAAACAGTTTGTCATTGGGTAGGCCCAATACAACATATAAATAATTTATTTGTACAGAACTTGCATTGTGACTTGTCAATAGTGTAAACCCAGGACTTGCTAAATGTACCGTATATACTCGAGTATAGGCCGACCCGAGTATAAGCCGAGGCACCTAATTTTACCCCAAAAACCTGGAAAAAGTTATTGACCCGAGTATAAGCCGAGGCACACAACACAGCACACAATACAGCACACATACACACACAAGGCACACACAGCACACAACACAGCACACAATACAGCACACAATACAGCACACAATACACACACAAGGCACACACAGCACACAACACAGCACACATACACACACAGCACACATACAATGCACACAACACACACACTCACCAGTTCAGCTCCTGCAGGATCTTCAGCGACTTCCAGCGACGGTGCGGGAGAGAGGACGGCGCGGGACGACGGCATGGGTCCGCAGGGCAGAAGAGCCGCCTCAGAGGCTTCAGAACTCGGCGGGGAGATCAGTACACCCAGCGCGAGGTGGGTGTACCAAGATGGCGGCCGGCGCGCTCCGCGCCGCCACGTCACGTCGCGTCACTGAGGCCCGGGCCGCCATCTTGGTACACCCACCTCGCGCTGGGTGTACTGATCTCCCCGCCGAGTTCTGAAGCCTCGGCGTCTCGTCTGCCGCATCGGAGGCTCTTCTGCCCTCGCTCAGGTAAGTCTGACTCGAGTATAAGCCGAGGCTGCTTTTTTCAGCCCAAAAAGTGGGCTGAAAAACTCGGCTTATACTCGAGTATATACGGTAATTGTATTTTTTTCTTGTAAATAAATATCATCTCTGCTTTATTTTTGCCTTGCCAATGTGTAATTTGGAACTCAACAACTAAAATACAGCCTAAAAGCACTGTAAAGATTGCCCCCTTTGCCCCAGCAACGATATTCTGTAACTGTAATGAGGAAACACTGACAGCACCTTTTATATATAGTGTTAATCTTTTCAGCCCGCTAAAAACTGCAAACTTCTTAAATAAGGCCTTAAGTTTGCCACAGGTAGAAAAATCAAGGGGCTAAAATATCTACACATAGATAAAACAGTCCCAGTGCAATAGAAAAACAATACTTTCAAAAATGTGCAGAGGCAGCACCGAAATGCAGTGTAGAGTGTTGGGTCCTATTAAACAGGATCCGGGGGCAGTAAAGGTCAGCAGTTTGCTCAGGAAAATCTTTTAGCTCCTTATGTCAAAAGGGCAAAACTCTGGCATAACAGTTAGGGGGTTGGCAGCACTGAGATGAAACGGTTCATCATAGATGAGTTCGGCTGTGTCCTAATAAGATGGCCAGTGAGGAACCACATTTACAAAATGTGACACAGTCAAGCATAATCAGAGACAGCCAGGTTCCCTCATATACTTTTATTTCAAATCTAATCTGAGAATGAGCAGTGGATACAAAAATACCAGGTGTAATAATATACTTCATAACCTTCCTATTGTGTTCTAAAGGAAAGTATTATGTGATTATACCAAGCGCAAGCGCACTAAGCGACTGTGCTGGTCAGACATAGGTTAAAGTTTTTTGTATCGTTATTGTTCTGATCTTTGACATAATCGAAACACCATGAATGATACTGGAAACCATGCCTAATTCATAAACTATAACACTAACTTTGACCCAACAATCCAAAATCATGGCTTCCTTTTATAGCACATTTTCTTTGAAGGTGCTTTAACAGTTCACTCTGTACAGGGATCATCTTCCATTGATTCTCTATCTCATTTAAACTGCTTGGTCCAAAACTTGACTGGTTAGTGGGAAGGGGCATCTTCACCATATAGAGCAATCATTATTTCAGGGATTTCTTTAGAAATATTTTCTTCCCTTGTAAGGAAGTTAATCATGGAACAAATCCACTGTGCATATTGCCTGACCAGATATTTCTCAGCCTGTACTAACAAGCTCAGCTCTCTAACTTTGAAAGAACATACTGAATAATTTATTGAACACCCATCATATAGCAGCTAGCTAGTGTACCTTTTCAACCTGTGCTAGAGGTAAAGGCCAGTAAAGGCATGATGATACTTAGGTCAGCACACAGTGCATATAAGAAAGCACACAGTAAATATCACATATCAGTAAACATGGAATGACATATTGGAACACATAAACACTACATAAATGTGCAAACAGTGTGTGTCATATGACTTCTGTGAGGTGTGCTCTCTGGATGATGATTACATAGCTACATAGTTAATACGGTTGAAAAAAGACTTATGTCCATCAAGTTCAACCAGAAGTGTTGGGGTAGGGAAATTATTTTTTATTTTATTTTTGTTTGTTTTTTTCTTTCTTGATAACAGCTAACTGCCGTTAGCGACTGATGCTGTAGCAAGCTTCTGGAGGAGGCTATGGCACAGATTTATAGTTCTTATGGTAAAAAATTGATTGTCACCTTCAGAGATTGAATTTCTTTTTTTTTGCCCTCCCAGGCAGAAAATCTTTCTTACAATTTCTTACAATGCTCTCCCCCTTGTAGTAGAAGCAGAACCATGTCTCTAGGCGATACCAGGGTAGTTGAAGTCCCCATCATCACCACTTTACCAGCCTGTGCCATCCACATCTGTTTATGCAGCTGACCCTCTATTTCCTCGGTTATGGTTGGGGGTTTATAGATTACATCAAATTGTATTTTAACATTGTTCCATGTTTCCCCTCAATAATATATGTTTTTAATTTTTGCTTTACATAGAGACCTATTTGCTCTGTCTTTACGAAAGGGGGCAAAACCTTAAAGATCAGTCCAGTCAAGTTTGGAATCCAGCCATGTCTCAGCCACACCAATAATCTATATTTTCTTCCAGTATCAGAGACTTAAAATTACCCACTTTACTTGCCAGACTTTTAAGATTTTTGAACATATACTTTAGGTTCCTATCTAGTTTGACACATTGAGCTTTAGCTTTAGCCTCTGCAGTAATGCAGCTGCCTTTTTTTTCACTGCTGGATTGCAACACATGGATCTCCTTATCCATCATAGCAGTCCCCCCCCCCCCCTAATTCTCCACTCACCATCATATGCTGTCCCCTAAGTAACCTGACTTCCCCTTTGTTTTCACTCTTGACCTCCATGCTCCTCTCTAGTTTAAATGCCCCTCCACCCCTTCTAGTATCCTCTTACCCAGTACAGCAGCCCTGCTTCCATTCAGGTGCAAATTATCTGTAGTATACAGATTGTACCCCCAATGAAAAATCAGCCCAGTGCTCTTGGAACCCAAATCCTTCTGCCCTGCACCAGGACGTGAGCCATGTGTTTAACTCTCTAAGCTCCCACAGTCATTCATGTGTAGCGCATGGCACAGGCAGTATTCAAGAGAATACAACCTTGGAGGTCCTTCTCTTTAATTTGGTACCTAATTCCTTAAATGTATTCTTAAATATCCTCTATCTATCATTAATTTTGTCATTGATCCCCACGTGGACCATGACAGCTGGGTCATCCCCAGCCCCTCCCAGTAGTTTATGCACCCTTTCCATCACATGCCAAACCCTGGCACCAGAGAGACAGCAAACCATCAGTTGATGCGGTCTTGGTGACAAATGATTCAGTCCACTTGAAAATAGAATGCAGTCCCAACCACCCACTCACTAGCTGGACTATCCTCCTGGCTGTTAGGGAGAGCAGTATCCGCTAGGGCTGCCATTTCTGAGACTGACACTCTTGCATCATTACCCAACTTGGCAATTTTGCTAGAGTGCACAGACACAGGTATGGACTTCCTTTTCTGTGCACCCTTTCTACTCCCTCTATCTACATTTACCCAGCTACTTATCTGTTCCTCCTGACCCATTACTCCACCCTCTGTTTCTACCCCACTTTTGCTCCATATTATATTATGTTTGTAAATATATATAGTCAAAAGTAAAAAAATAAATGGATGGTTATGAAAAATATCATTTTAGAAATGATGTTTCCTTTTTATGCTTCATAAGCACTACTAAAAATATCTGCACACTATAAAATAATGTGTTAGCATAGGTCAGCACAGCTTTACTGAATCAGGCCCTATATGTCTAAAAGTATGATTCTTACCCTGGGCTGTAATCCATTAAATACACAAATATAGATAGTAATTAGGCTCAATGGTTTTCATTGTCAGTTTGGAATACGCATTGCAATGGATAAATGTTACTCTCTTAGTAACCACACAATCGCCTATATTTAAGGCATATATAAATGGACATTAAAAACAATCCTGATTTTAATTAAGAACATATTATTAATGTTGCCAGATCATCTGTACCCAACTCAACCCAATGGCAAAAAAAAGGCAGTGCAGCTCACCCTTTGCCTTCTTCAGTATATTCGGCAGTGCCAGGTAGGAGTAGCAGAAAGCACCAAAGTTTGCCCCTCATTTTAATGTATGTGAACGGACTCCCTCTTTAATATGCAGCATTGGGGAAGCCCAGTTCGGGCTGTCCAGCTGCACATCATCGCCATTAAACCAGAGAATGGGGTCACCCATATACTCAATGTCCCATATGCATATCCCACCTAACTGCGAGCACATTACTGTGAAACCACCGGCCATGTGATCCTGATAGGCTGGTCCACAGCCGCCATGGAAGAATCCCAGAAGAAGTGAGTATCCCTGCAGTCCTGTTAAGTTATCAGCCCCGCTTCTGCATAATAAAGAGCGAGCCTGTAGGCTAAGCTGAAAATTATATATATATATATATATATTATACATATATTATATATATTATGTATATTATAACATTTTTTTCCGCTCTATGAGAGCCCCAAAGCTGGGGGAACATACCTGCAGCACACAATAGCACTGGATCACCAGGGAACCTACTGTACATCAAGGCATATATATATATTTTTAATAATGCTGTGAGGGAAGCAGCTCGCATGACAGCTTAACCCAGTAAAGTTTACTCTGGCTTGCACCACAGGTGGGCAACATATGCTTGGCATAAAAATGCCATATTCATGTGGTGTGGAGGCTTTGTTGGCACAGTCTTGGTATTGTCATTTATTGCATTGATATGGCTTTATTTCCTCCTCGGATCCCTGAAGGCAGTGCTAATACTTTTACTGGAAGGAAGAAGAATCAGGGTGACAATTTTGTATCATTCTGCTTTTAAAGGAGTGGTCTGCTCAACTCCTATGATCTGTCCCCCAAGCTAGCCTGTGCTGATATAGTCTTCTGATGGCTGTAAGTGCTTTTCCCCATCTTGCATATTTTGGAATGTTGTACATGTTACTGTTTCCAAATGGTTGGCATAAGTGACAAGCAGGTGCATTCAAAACCTCACCCTGTTTCTTTCCTTGCCTGGTAAGGAAAAACAACAAGCTTGGCTGGATTGTTTTATGAAGGGTATATAACTCCTTCTCTTGATATCTAGCGCAGAAGTTTCCCCACTGATGGTACACGAGATCCTATCAGGTGGTACTTGAAAAGGGTGCAGAATGATCTGTACCCCAACCTGATCTGCCATCATCCTTACTTTTTCAGAGGCTTATTTGCTCCAAAAAGTGCTAAAAAAGTGCATGTTTGTGCATTTTTATGCAAGGAAATCTGAATAGAGCAAGTGCTACCGCTGTGTACCACTAGGTGTGGGTGTGTCCAAGCCAGTCATTCAGAAAGGCCTGGCACAGGTATGTGTCAAAGATAGAGGTATGCAGGGAATTTGGCCATGGAACTGAGATGTGGTGAGAGCTCCGAGAAGAGGCAAGTAAATCGGGCAATCAGAGGAGCATTCCAATTTGGGTTGCCCCATAAAGAGGGAGACCACTGCTAGTCGAGTCTTGTTCAAGACTCTTTAACTAGTTATACTTGTTATGCATTGCTACTGTACATCAGGTCATATGTCTTCTTTTCTGATGCTGTAAGTGCAGTGTCTGGCATGAGGCATTAAGCCTGGCTGGCACCACAGGTGTTATCGTTTGGTGTGTGGGCTTTGCTGGCACAGCCTTGGTATTAGAGATGAGCAAACTGGTTCACTAGAACCAGGAATTTCTGGAAATATTCTATTCAGCACAAATCCAAATATTTGGGGGTTTGTGCTGACCGAGCCTTTCCCTGAAATCCTTAAATCACCTGTTCTCTTGCTGTCCTCTGGTCCATGCCGTGCCCCACCACTCTCCAGTCATTGTCCCATGGACGATGTCCGGCCCCCAGTCCTGAAGGCTACCGGCCCACATAGCCCAGATGGCCAAGGGCACCTTTGGTTATTGGGATGCAGGTAATGGGGTGGGGGATAATGGCAAGTGCTGGCAGGTGACTTGCTAGCCCCACCTGTGAACTGGTATAGGGGTCTTAAGGACCCCTTTCTAGTTCACAAAGAATTAAATGTAAAAAACACTCCGGCTTCTGACATCTCGCTTCCCGCTGCAGGGAGGGGTCTTATATATATATATATATACCAACAGAATATGTCAGAGCTGATATCAGTAACAGTGGCTTTCTGGTATTTCTGGTAAATGCTTTTCCTCATCATGCACTGTTTTGGAATGATATTAGAGTGGTTTATGTTACTGTTATCAAATGTCTGACTTAGGAGACAAGCAGTTAGAGAAATGTAAACCTCCCCTGCAAAAGTGGAATGGCACATTCAAAAACCTGTCACCCCATTTTTTCTGATAAACGAAATCAACAGGCTTGGCTGTCATATTTTATCTAGGTTGTATAAGAAAGTCCTTCCCTTTGCTATCTAGTAGGTTTATACAGAGTTTTAATGTAAGACTATTTCACCAGAGTGCTCCTTTAACTCATCATGCTTGTCAGGCTATTATACATCAGGGCATATGTCTTCTTTGATAATACTGTAAGTGAAGCGACTGGCGTGACGGCTTAAGCCGGTAAGGTGTACCGGGGCTGGCACCACAGGTGCGCGGCATATGCTTGGCGTGAAAATAATCTGTCTCGTGTTCGTGTGATGTGGAGGCTTTGCTGGCACAGCGTTGGTATTGATATTTATTGCCTTGATAAGGCTTCATTTTCCTCCTCGGCTACAAAAAGGCGACCCTAATATCAGAAGCATCGCCTGTTATCTCATCCGGATATTTAGCACCCACGGAGTCATTTTTATCTGAGGGGGTTTTTCTCCCCTTAATCTTTGCTGATTTCCTATCGATCACCTGAAGGATATTTGCTGAGCGCCAGGCTTGTTAGCTGAGGAGAAAGACAATACTGCAAGGTATTAACCCCTTCTTCTCCGGAGGAAGAGGGGGCAGGGCCACGTCTTATCCGCAATGCATTGATCCAGCCGCTGTAAATATTAATGGAGGGATAAAACAAGCAGGCATTGTTTAGGTGGAAGCGAATAGGGAATATGGAGCATCTGAGGAAGGATGAGAAGCAAGGAAGGACGATTGTGTGTGTGTGTGGGGGGGGGGGGAGGAAGGAGGCAGCAGCCATGCTTGAGCAGAGAATAAAGCTCCCCATTGCAGTGCCTTATTTTATTCTGTAGACCTGTCTTGTGTGGTGTGTGTGTGGTGTGTGTGGTGTGTGTGTGTCCGAGCCCCCCCTCCTCCTCCTCCTCCTGTGATGTCGGTGAGCTCCTCCATGAAGACGAATGCTGATGCAGCGCCGGGGCTGCTGCTGTGTGTGAAATATTTGTGCAGCATATCGGTTACTAGAAAGTGACATTTCCCTCCATGCCGAGCAAAGGGGGTTAATCGCTGTTCCTGAGTGCTGGCGTGACTGCCTTTGCATTAGGTGGCCTTCACATATTATTCCATGAAGAAAAATAGGGGGGGGGGGTTATGAGGGGAGAAATGTAACCCTTCACTACACAAAATGGTTTTGTAATTTATTGATGATTGCTTCCCGTGTGCCCCTCCGCATTTCTAGCCCAAATAGTTGTGGTGTTCCTGTCAGAGACCCCCCCCCCCCTCCTCCTCCTGAGGCAAGGCGCAGCCAGTGTGGAGCTATCCGACGCTGCCCGTTTCCAGGGTGAAATCCACCCCCCTCCCCCCCCCCCCCCCCCCCCACTCAGCTCTGCCATCCAGCCGCTTTTTTAATTAATACAGCGAGAGAGAGGAATGAGGGATTCGGGGGGAAATAGAGGAATATAGGGCGAAAGCCTGACACTGCAAGCAAAAGAGGCATGGCTGCGGCGTGACGGGAGAGGGCTGGCCACAGCGGCGGCAGCGGCGGCTGCGTTCAGCACCTCAGCGGCGGACAGCTCCCTCCGCAGCTCCCTCCGCTGACCCGGCCGGCGGCGCCTCGGCTCCACGGTGCTGTGTCTCCTTCCGCCTGCGCCCCATATTCCACCCCCCCCCCCCCTATCTTTCTCCTTCTTCCACCATCAAGCTGGTGTAACGCTGTCCTCTTCTCTCTCTCTCCCTCCTCTTCTCTTCTTTACAGGAACGACTCTTTGGGAGCCTGGTCCACCCAGGGATGTAAAACGGTGCTCACCGATGCGTCCCACACCAAATGCTTATGTGATCGTCTCTCCACCTTCGCCATTTTGGCTCAGCAGCCCCGAGAAATTCTAGTAAGTAACAAAGAACACACTTTAAACATGAACCTCTGTGCCTGTGTGAGTGTGTGTGGGGATGGAGAATGGAGGAGATGTTTACATGGGGGGAGCTTTCATCCTTGCTCTCAGCTGTGAATGCCATGACATGTATCTGTACAGCACTATGCCCTTTATCATGCTTCTCCTTCTGTGTATGTGCAGCATTGGGGTGCTTTAGTGGTACCTTGTGCAGCAGGCAGCAGCTCCCTATACAGTGGCCATTGCTAGATGGCTTAATAGATTGCAGATATTCACTGACCAGCCTACGCCGGGCTTGCCTCAGCTCTAATGGCCACTCCAAGACTCATCTCCTGTCCGTTTATCCCATCGCTTCTGCCTCATGTTGTGATAGATCCATCTGGTCCAGCATGCCTAGTGCATTCATGCTTAACATATATATATATATGCTGCCCATTATACCCTGTGCCAGGGGGCCTCACTGATCTGATCCTACTCATCCCCCTTGCACCATCCATAGAGGTATAGTTACCTATTTACAGGGGACTTGGGACAGGAAACAGCTTCACTGGCATCCTCATCTGAAGCTTCATTGAAGGTGCAGCTATTTCCTGATCATATAGAGTTCCATGCCTGACATTGGCTTCCTAGGCATCTGGGGCATCCCAAATCAGAGGTGTCGATTAAGCATCAGGTGTAAAAAGTGCGCTTCAAAGCTTGGAAAGGCCCACAGGGTTACCAGGAAATCCCCTGGTGGATCCAGGTCCCAGGGGCCCCTTTGAGGGCCTTCATCACCAAAACCGGAACTGTGTCTAGATTATTTGTGGTATCCCAAGTGCTCACACAGAAAATACAGTTTGGTATATGTTTTTGGGCCCTGAAAGCCGGCATCTAAATGTGCGGTGGCCACAAGAGTCAGCTCTACTGGTGGGCCTTAGGCATCCCAGCCCGACACTGTGCAGCTCTCTTTAATTTTTCAACTTCGAGTGCACTTTTTACACCTGGTTCAGAATACACCCATTTAGGTTCACTTTAAAGTGATTCTATACCCACAAAGTAAGTTTATGTCATCAACTTCAATGCCTAGCCCAGTGCCCCAAAACAGCCTTTGTTTCTTTTTTACAATAGTATGATGTACAAATATCAGCTATATGCTAATTCATTCATTTATAGTTAAACTGTCACATAATGGTGGTTGAAGTTCTCCCCAGTGCTGAGCTGTGTGTACTGTAAATGAACGTATCATTGCTGGAAAGCATCAGGGGGTGGGGCTGCTCAGCAAGGGAGCAATATGGCCGACTGCAACCAGTTCCTGTTGTTATGAATATTGGGCAAAAGCATTAGTAAAATAAGAAACACATTCTGTTTTGGGGCACTGGGTTAGGGATAGAAGGTGATGACATAATCTTTCTGTCTGGGCATAAGATCGCTTTAAAAACTTTTGGCCTATAGTTACATTTCTTTAAAGTGGACCTGGATTCTCCCTGTGCAAAAAAGGTTCCTCATTCACCTAATCTGTCCCCCCCTGCTATCAGTGAGACCCGCATTATAGAGACACTTTTCCTAGCAGAACTATTCAAGGGGTACAGCAAACAGCCACACCTCCTCTGATCCTTGCAGTGTGCAGCTATTTCCTGCGGCCCATTATACAGGGGGCCATGTCTGATAGTGGTCTTCCTAGGCATGTGTAACTGATGGGGCATCTCACCCCACGGGTGATTTCTAAAGGGGACCTAAAGTCAAGTCTTTGAGGTTGGAACTACATGGTTTTTGGAGTAAGAAATTTGGACTTTTTTCACTTGATGCTAAATCAACCCTTTTAGCAGGACTTTAAGAACACAAAGCCTGTAATTATATTCCTTTAAAGCAGGCCTGCTTGTTCACCCTCCATGGCAACTCTATTCCAGGAGGAATTCTGGCCCAAAGGAACACTAAACTAACCTATCCCCCCAGCTGGCCCTGCATTAGTGAGATACCCACTTTTTAGCAGAAATCCATCCTGGGGTACAGGAACAGCTGCACAGATTAGTGGAAGCCACACTACCTCTGATAGGACACATGCTTCTTTGCAGTGTGCAGTGATTTCCTGTTCCCTGTCATATCGAGGTTCATGCCTGTTAGTGGCCATCCTAGGTATCTGGAAATTGCCATGGGAAATTTGGGAGGAAGAAAGGGCACTTCCCTTTCTTTTTGCACTTTATACACTCGATGATGAAGTTGACCCCTTTAGGTCTATTTTATGAAAATGTGGCCTACAGTTACATTCCTTTAAAGCAGACCTACCTGTGTGGTAACTCTTTGTCAGGAAAGGTCCTGGACCACAGTGACACTAACCTAACCTAAGCCCTCATGCCATCAGTGAGGTCTGCATTAAAGTGAGGCCTTCTACTAGAAAAGATTCATCCTACTGGACACAGGAAACAGCTGCACAGGCATGCAGCAGCCAAAGCCCTTCCAATAGGAAGTGTACATACTGCAGTGTGCCAATGTTTCCTGTACACATCATACAGAAAATTCATGCCTGATTTTGGGCTTTTTAACTAATGGGGCATCTGGAAGCCCAAGGGGTGATTGTTAACGACGACTTTAGGTTTATTTTAAGAACTTATGAAAATATATAGGTTTGGTAATGCTTATTTATTTTATTAGGTATGAATGGTTAAGGACATGTCTGCCTTACTTGTGAGGCCATTACCTGTGCCCCCCATTAGACTTAGCTTATTAAGTAGTCTTAAACTGTTCTTGGTATACACATACAACTCAAATCAAAATGGCTGTGGTTAAAGTGGACCTGAAGCCATTTTTTATTTAAATCGGCTTTAAAGCAGTATTACATTGTAAAGTTATAGGTCCTCCTCCCATTGCTCCCCTTCTGCTAACCCTGATTACCATAATGAATCATAAAAAAATACTTACCTGGTCCATGCTGGGAGTCAGCCACAAGCCCTGTGCTCTTTTTTTAGTAGCAGTGGTCCCAGCACTGCTAGAACTTTGAGCGGTCCTTTCTTCAACCAATGGGCCATCTGCTACAGTGATTGAATAATGTGTAATTCAAAGTCCTAGTCCCACAGCACCAGGTGCCACCAGGTGAGTGTTTTTGTTTCATAGTCTTGGTCAAGATAAGCGAAGGGGGTGGGAGGGAGGATTTTACTTTTACAGTATAGGATTGCTTGAAGAGCAGTTACACATACTGACCACTGAACAAACATGTCAACAGGTCGCTCTATGTTACTGTACCTGTGCAGTTGTTTTTTCCTTTGTCGTAGAACATTTCAAATAATATTCATGCCTATCTTTTAATCTGCAGATCATGGATTATTCTGGTGCTCCTTCAGTCACACTGATCATTGGCTGTGGTCTGTCCTGTTTGGCCTTGGTCACCCTTGCAGTTGTTTATGCAGCATTATGGAGGTATATATCACTTCAATTGCCACATTATTAATTAAAGTTATTGAGTTATTGAGTTTAAAACAATATATTTGGTTTTACTGAAATTTCTATTAAACATGTTTGACTAATAATTCACTAGTAAAGATTGCAGTGGGAAGGTGATTTTTTGCACACAATATGATATCCTATTTCCTGTACCTCTACTTTTTACTTTTACACGTCTCTTACATTAGTAAATCATGCCTGTTATGTCCCCAAGCTCTGCAGTGTTGGCTTTTTTTTTTACAAATAAATGAACAATTTGGGCCTATTTTCCCACATGTATTAAAGCAGATATATAAGGCTGCAGTCCTTTTCCAGGCTCTGCTTGTGGGAGTGCAAGGTGATAAGGAACATCACCCAAATTCAGGATCAATATCCCAAAATTAGGGCTGCCTGTGTGCAGAGACTCAGTGGCCTATATGGTGTTTGTCTGCTTCAAAGATGGGCTGTCGATGTAAGACAGATCAATAATATTGCATCAGTGGTTATCAAATTAGTTTCCTCTGGCAACATAAAAACATAATTACATTAAAACATTGCCATTGGGTTCAAAATCTGAACTAACCGTAATGTATTTAGTCCAGTTCTCTAGAAAATATTTTCATACATAACATTGTATAACATTACTTGACTGTGTTTATTTTTCATTATTTCTTCAGCTGCCCCTATAACTCTCTCAGGGCTTTATGCATCTAATTGTTTTATTTATGCACGTATTATATGTCTAACATAACAAAGCAACGGCATCATTTTATAGCGTGCCATAGTACGTGAGGGTATGCCTGATGATCTGCTTCCTGGTGCAGTGAGAGATACATTGTGAACACATGAACAGCAGGAAGACTGGCTGAATGACTGAAATTAGATGCAGTTTCAACATAAAACTGGTTCTAGTTCTACTAACATTGTGGTAGATAGGATCAAGGCAGGTCTATGTTGCGGCTGCCGCAATCCCATTAGGCAGCTTCCTGTGATAATTTAGCAATAAATAATAAAATACTGCAATATTTGCAGGTTTATCCGTACCCAAAACCTTAGCGGGTAGAGGAACTATGATCATTGCTTGGAGGCCTGCTACGTTCCTACAAACCGGAGTTCCAGAGTTGGTTAACTCTATGCAAAGCTACAGATGTTACAGTGGTGTGTCTTTTACCATCCCCATTGGTTATTTATTAAATAGTAATGCAACTGGTACAATACAAGACTAAAAGCACTGTACCATTTAATTGAAGCGTATAAACCACCAGGATTTTCATGGTCCTGGTTACTGGGTAGTTTTCACCTGCACACAGCCATTAAGATAGGCTGGGGGTGGGAGCGCACCACCGACTGCAAGGAGACCAGAGAGACTGCTTCCCTTTCTCTATGCTGTAGCTCTGTTTTGAAACAGAGTTATATGTCATGCATTAATATGCACAACATACAGCACAGATTGGATGAGAGCTTATGCATGAACCATGGGACCCCCGGAAAGTTTTTGAGGGCAATCTGGGAATTTTTACACAGCAGGGCATTCCAAATTGGGATTCCCCAAAAAACAGACCAATCACCAAGATAGTGAAAATCCTGGTGATTGGCAATGGCATAACTAAATGTGATGGAACCCTGGTGCGAATATTACATGGGGCCCTGTCAAGGCTCATACAGTAAACCTATTTCTGTCTTTTAAATAAATTGGATACAACTAGACAAGAGATTAAAACAGTGGCGTGGGTGAAGTGGAAGAGGGTCAAGTGAATAAATAAGGTGGAGGAAAAAATGATGGGGCCCCCCATGACCTTCTCGGCCTCACCCCCTGCACCCCATATAGTTACACCCCTAGTGATTGGTCCACTTTATGAGTTGAGCAAATTGGTTGGTTTAAGGCTCAATACATCATAATATATCTGGAAATCACAGAAAATAAGTAAATTGTCCACATGCAGCTGCCCTCCCCTGTTTGGCATTCCTCTCACATATAACATTTACAATCCAAATAAAGGATATCCCTAGTAGGGCTAAGATGTCAGGCGCCTGCAACACTGGTAATATTTCTTTTATCAAAAGAACAGGAATAGGTTGGATCCTGTTTGATGTTCATGTTGCTTTTTTTGGAGATATTTAACCCCACATTCAAGACAGAAAGTCCTTTTATCAGCAAAGGCATAAGTGCCACTGAAACCAAAAAGTGACACCCATGGTTTTTTTTCAAATAACTTTTGTTTTGTTCACCACAACCATGAACAATTCCTGGATCTATCCAGTGATGCCACAGTCAGCAAATACAACATGACAGTGATCTTATACCCATATGTTAACCCCTTCTTCATTCATTATTTTCTACAAAGACTGGAGTGGTGGGCGTCTTTTTATATATATGTATGTTGCAGGCTTTCATTTTCAATTCACAATTTTTCACAATTTTAGTTTACTGCAAAAAAAAATGTGTTATTTCACTGTTTAACCATCATTATAATACTGTAAAGCAAATTCTTTTTAACCAAGCTATAGCAAATGTGAATCGGATTTATTTTTCATAGTGGCACAGTTTTCAGCATAAAGTCATAAAAGAACAGAATATTTTGTTAGTTTTGCCAGTATTTGTTAAAAACTTGTGGGTGCACGCCACCCTCAAGCGATCGCTTGCTTTATGTAAAAGCTCTTCAATGAACTGGCTCATGCTGATCCTTCAAACTAAACAAGCAATGCAATCAGTATTGAATACCCAGATTAGAACCATATTTTGTCTATGTAAGGTATTTGGTTGATTGCAGTAGTGCATTGTATTTATTATATAAAGCACTATTAACCTTTTTTTCATACAGTAGATAGTGTTAGTACATTACTTTTTTAAGTGAAACTTGATACTGCTGCTGCATCCCCCCTTCCTCCCTATTTGGGATGCCTGTTTGCAGTTTAGAAATCCCAGAAATGATTGAATTTGGGCATTACTATTAATCCCATTCTCTTTTCAGTGCTGCTCCAGTGCTGGTATTTAAATATCATTGGCCAATGGGGTTAGTCCAGCAGACTAACCCTATTTGTCACTGGGGTTCAGCTCAGATACTTGGTATGGCTTTTTGAAGGACATAAGCGGGACTATATTGTCCAATATTTGTCCACTTCCAGGGATCCAACTGGAAACAAACATCCCAAGTAAGGATGCCCAGGATGACATAATAGACAAAGCAGTCCCAGAGGCTTGTTTTCGGCTACAATTAGTTCCATTTATGTTTATGTAATAGGTAAATAGTTTTCTAATAAAAAGGATTAGCACAAAAACAAATAAACAGCAGCTAACCTTGCCAAGTGTTCCTCCAGTGCTGTACCTCCTCTCAGCTCTGCGCCATGAATGAGGAAATATATCTCCTCATCTGTCCCTCCAGTCCCACCCTGTCAATGTGGGCCAATAATACTAGCACGAGGAGCTAGTCCAGACCATGTCCCCCTCTATATTAATCACAGAGCCTCAAGCCTAGCTAACCTCCTCCTAACAAATGCTCTCACTCTCATTGCTGACTGCTCTTACAGATCCCTTTCATTATGCTGATTATTATGCAGCTTCACAGCTTTGCTTCAGAAGAGAAATCATAGGGTAAAACTGTAAACCTTGATATCTCTGCCATTTCTCCTTCAATTTAAAAACAGAAAACAGGAAATGTAGCCTGAAATAATGAGCGAACAATTGCCTTTGCCTGAAATATAACTTTAATGGTTGAGTATGGACTACTCTTTTATCGCTTGGGGGAGATTTTCAGTGTTGTGTAATGATATAATGAGCAGCGGAAAGTGATGAAACATGGCTATTGCGATTTTTTCAGACACACAGCCATTGGGGATCTATTCATTCAAATGTAAATTCCCACTTTCACCTGATAAGCTCCCCACACGTTCTTAGGTACAACACCTGCCTTAAGGTTTCTTCTATCTTTTTCCACATTGGTATACATTTGGTGACTAATGGTGACCATTCTTTGCAGATGAATTACTGGTGTTAAATTTTTTTTTTCTTCCTAAAAAACAGAGATGCTCGAATTGGACCCTATTTTTTGTCAATCATTTGATTTGGCTTAATCAAGTTTGGTAAATTCAGGTCAAATTAACCTTTGAACTAAATCTGAAGCCCAACACTAGTCCAGAACAATTAGGAGAGTAAATACCATCAATACATACAGTACACAGGCCATGAAGCATTCATATGTTCTCAATCTTCATGCCTAGCACTATATAAATTTAGAGTGATAATATGCTGTTTAATTAGTAAGTGGTAGCATTTCTAATTTACTTAATACTTAATAAAGTTCCATAACTAGCATAATGATATGCAACCAAAAAGTGGTCTTACTAATGTAATTTATTAATACATCGCAGCCCTGTTTAATAACATAATAGCTGTAAAGTGTTAATGGAATAGAGTGCCTTTATAAATTACCATTTACAATTGTGTACATTACTTGTGAATCATTTATTAGCAAACCTTCTGTAAAGCCTTCTATGTTGTAAACGTTCACCCAGCCTTATTAATGTGTATCATATGAGTATTGATCTTTTGCAATTACTGGTTCCAAAATCTAAATCCTTATTTTCTGTTACTTTCAAATACAAATCGGATTCATTTCTAAAAAGTTGTACTGAAATGTAAAGGGCTCGATCCAAAGCTACTAAATGAAAACAGTGCATGCACCTTGTCAGTAGCTTAGAATTTTTTGTCTGGTCCATACTTATTAATTATTTTTAGTGATGGGTGAAACTGAACCGCAAAGTTCTGGTTCATACCAAACTTTGTGAGTTTGGGTCCTCCAACCTGAACATGAACTTCAGCCAGAAGTCCATGTTCAAGTTTGGCATCCGGCCCAATCGCAGAAAAATCTGGTTGAAGGGCTCCTTTGAGATTCACCCAAAGGATGCAGCAGCCAAAGGTATTGTAAAGTGTATCTGAGCCCCACATGATCCCCTTTCTGTCAGCAGTGGCAGTAATTGACAGCCATGAGGCGTGAGGCACTAGGCAGTGCAGTGTGTGGGGATTTTTGTCGGACATTTTTCTGTGGCCCTGGCGGGGGACTATTTCAAACAGCGCCACAAAAAGGAAGGGGATTAAGGGATTAAGTTTTCACAGCAACACATTCTTACTGCACACTCTGCAGTAAGATGGGATCCGAACTTTTAATAACAGATCGTCCAAACTTACCAGACCCAAACTTTAGGGGGTTTGTTCATCCCTAATTATAATATATATATATATATATATATATATATATATATGTACCAAATCTCACACAGGTAATGTGGGTATTGCATTATTGTTACTTTTGAACTGTGTACCATTTGCATTATGAATACATCAAATAGCCAGTCTGCTCATTTCTATTACTTCAGAAATGAAAGAGTGACGCTGCATGACATTAGAGTTTTAAAAAGTACTGCAGTTAAATCCATGTTGCTATGGCAAAGCAGTATAATTAGAAGGTGTCTGTAACAGGAAAGCAAGTGCAGTGAATGCTTTATTCAGTAGATATGGGTGTCTAGTGTAATCAGTTAATGACAAACGTAGGTCTGCAGAAAAGCTGATGTCTTGTTGTGTACCAATTGGTACGTCTGTTTTTTATTTGTTTTGTTTTCTATTGGAGAGAAGGATCTTACACTGGGTACTACACTGGCGTTGAAGCAAACGCAGCACATGTTGGCGTTTGAGCTGGTTTGATTGACTGCATTTTCAATTCCATTTGAATGCAAATGTATTCTGATAATGTTATGTTAGAAATGGCATCTAATTATATTGTTAATTGTGTATTGTGATAATTTGGTACTAAACCAAGTGAATTGTCCATGCTGCTTTTGAGAGCCTGTGTGCTTTTCCATTGTTTTGTGTAGCACTGGATGAAATGGTGGCATCAATATGGAGGCATCACAGCTGCTGCCCAACTTCATTTGCTGTGTCACTGAGTCCATTGTGTCCATGCTTCAGATGTTATAGTTGATGATAATCACTTCTCTGTTGCTTTACATTTTAAACTATTTAATTTCCTGCTGGCATAATTGACAGAATTCAGGTTTATATACATCTGTATGTGACCTGCTTACTATGGCAAAACTGAGAGAATAGTTGCAAAGTTATTTAGGTTGAAAAGCAACATAAACCCATCACTTTTAACCAAGTAAATGAAAGATGTATAGATTTAGCTATGTAAACACGTCTAATGATTCAGGTGGCAATGGAAGTGTAAAAAGTCAAATGTATGCACTATGGTGAAGTACAAGATAAGCATTTATTGGAATACAGTTGGGCTGGAGTGTAAAGAGCTCAATACAGAAATGACATAGGATAACGTAGATGAAGGCTACATATATGGTTACATATATGGAAACAAGAGTAAGGTGTAACCAGTTAATTATAGTATAATAGTATTCCCATAATCTTGAACTTAAAGAATAATGTCCTTCTGTTGATGAAAAGGGAGGCAAAAACAACCAAAGCATGGACACATTTGCTTTATTTCCAAACCCTAATAGCAACCTACTATGTATCCTTGTGTCAATGTACTGTTATGTATTTATTATAGCTTTAGATAACCATATATGTTAGCATCTAAAATAAAAGATTCCAGCTCTATTTGACTGTATTTTACAGTATATGTTAGAGCCATATAATCTGGGAGTAGCTTTGATTTCATATTACAATAAAGAAGTCTCTCTCTAGCTTCAGATGCAACCTTTTTCCCTCTGTCCAGAGGGAGTGCTCCCATGTTTACTGCTCTTACCTAAGAGGCTTTTTATTCTTAGTATACAGTACGTCCAGCTCCAGATAAGATTCTTTACTCTTGGGTATTATTCCGCCAGATGGCGCTGCAGAGACCGCGAAATTGGCTCCTCCCGGGCCCTTCAAATACCCGGGACCTCCCACAAATCCCCAGAATTTCTCTGCAGTCTGGACTGCGAAGGACAAGAAGATGGCTCTCTCTTCTCGCAAGTGAGCGGGGCTATTACCCCCCGTTCCATTATTATGTGCCTCCCAGCCTTGGCTGCGCTGGTCCGAGTGATGGTAGGCAGCACCGCTGTCAGATGCTTAGGAGCGCTGCTCCACCGCAATCCCCCACCAAAGGGTAGGCGGTATAGGCATATGGTGAGTCTTTATGGGTGCCTCTCCCGCACTGTTGCCCCTTGCCCCTGTCTATCGGTGGGGCCCTACGTTAAGTGGCCGCTGCCCTCCCTCACTCTCCCTTTCAGCTCTGCGGGGGGGTGTGAGCGTTGGTGATTCACTTGGTTGGTGTGCTTGTTGCTTGTTCAGTCTCCGCGCTGACTTTGGTTGCACTGGTTGCAGCTTGAATATGCCGCCGCCATGCGCGCTTCCATTGTGGGGATTCTCAGCCTGATGTGTCTGCTAGACTGGCTAGTGTTGAGAAGTTGCTTGCTAATACCATGGCGCGTAAGGCCTCTGCTAAGAAGCAGCATTTGACGCCTTCCCTATGGAGGTGGAAGAGTTCTTTGAACTGTCTGGTTATACCCCCCTGGAAGAAGGGGAGTTGTTCTCTGACTCGGAGTCATCTGATGAGAGGCCCAGGGGTCATGATGATTCTGGCTCTGACCCCTGGGTCCCAGATGATACTGATAGGCTGTTGACTCAGATTTTTGAGGTGCTGTCTATCTCTCCCCCGGTTGCGGCCCCTAGGCAGCAGGGGGAATTGTTTCATACTGCTAAGCCACGTTTAGAGTTTCCTGAGCAAGCCCATTGTAATAATCTCTTTCTCAAGGAATGGGAGCGTCCTAGCAGGCTCCCCGGTGTCCCTAAGAGTTGGGATAAGAGGTATCCCTTTCCTGCTGATGTGGTGAAGCGTTGGTCATCCCCTCCAGAGGTTGGTGCCCCAGTCCTAGGGTTGTCTAACCTCTGTCATGTACTCCCCTGACTCTACTACGCTGCAGGATAGTGAGGACCGGCATATTGATCAGTTGGCGTCCCATGCCTTTGCCTGTGTGGGGAGGGCGCTGTGCCCGGTTTGTGCCTCTGCCATTACAGCGGTGGCTATTAGGACCCTGTTTAGAAGTGTCCTAGATGGTGCTCCTGATGATGTGTCTAGTGAGGCGTTTAATGCACTCTCTCGTTGTGAGGTTTTTGTGACTTATGTCCTCTCTGCCTTGGATGATACCATTAGGATGTGTGGCAGAGCCTCTGCCCAGGTGGTGGCTATACACTGCTCGGTTTGGCTGCGCCAGTGGGCAGCTGACACCGCTGCCAAGAAGGCTCTCACTGGTTTTCCCTTCAAAGGACTACGCCTGTTTGGGGACCGCCTGGACCTGTTTGCTAAGGGAGGCAGGTTACCCCAGCGCAGGAGGCAGTCTCGGCCCTGTCGGGCCCAGGCTCCTTTTCTTCCCCCTACCGTGGATCCAGACAGGGGAGGGAGGTCTCCTTTAATGGGGTCCGAGGAGATTTCTGGGGTAGGGGCAGAGGACGTGGATGCCCTGGCTCATCCTGGGGCTCCAAGCCTAAGTCTTCTCCCAAGCCCCCTCAAGCATGAAGGGGCGCCCTCACCCATCCGGGTGGGGGGACGGCTTCAGCATTTTGCTCACGTCTGGAGGCTTCATGTCTCAGACCGGTGGATTCTGGAGGTAGTGTCCTCCGGTTACAAGATAGAGTTTGCTGCCTGGCCACCACCAAGATTCATCAGATCCCGGATGTCTCAGGACCCTGTGTCAGCTCAGGCTCTAATTCTGGCGGTGCAATACCATCTGGAGCTGGGGGTCACCTGTCAGGTCCCCTTACGACAAAGGGGCAAGGGGTTCTATTCCAACGTTTTCACCATGCCCAAAAGAGATGGGTCAGTCAGGCCCATCCTGGACTTGAAGATCCTCAACAAGTTTGTCAGGTGCAGGCACTTTCGCAGCGAAACTTTGCGCTCTGCTATCAGTTGCCTGCGTCCAGGGGACTTCATGACCTCTGTGGACATCAAGGATGCTTACCTTCATATTCCTGTTTTTCCAGGTCATCAAAAATTCCTCAGGTTCGCTCTGGAAGATCAGCACTACCAATTTGTGGCATTGCCCTTCGGTCTCACTTCAGCCCCCAGAGTGTTCACCAAGGTGCTGGCAGGAGTAATGGCTCTGCTCAGGTCTCAGGGCGTTCGCGTGCTGCCCTATTTGGATGACATTCTCATCAATTCTCAGTCCCTCCAACAGGCAGAGCTGGATACTCGGCTGGTAGTGTCCACTCTGGAGTCATTTGGCTGGGTGATCAACCATCCCAAGTCTCCCCCTCTTCCCTGTCTCCCTCCTTGGTGACACCCTTCCTGGGAATGAATCTGGATACAGTTCAGGCAAGGATTTTTCTTCCTCAGCAGAAGGTGGACAGTCTGCTAGCGCAGGTTCAGTTCCTGCTATCTTGCCCTCATCCCTCCATCAGGCAGGGAATGCAGCTGGTGGGCCTGATGGTGTTGTGCTTCGAGGCGGTCCCTTATGCCCAGTTTCACATGAGGCCTCTACAACTCCACCTATTGTCAGTATGGGACATGGATCCTGCATCCCTGGACCAGGTCCTTGTTCTGTCTCCCCTAGCCAGGAGGTCTCTCTCGTGGTGGCTGGACCCTAGGAACCTGTAGGCGGGCAGATCCTTTCTGGCCCCCTGCTGGGAGACGGTCACCACGGATGCCAGTCTGACGAGTTGGGGGGGCTTCTGGAAGTCCCTACAGTTCCAAGGGTGCTGGGGCCCTCAGGAGCCCACACGCCCATCAACATTCTGGAATTGAGGGCGATCAAGTTGGTTCTGGCCTACTTGACCCAACACCTTCGGGGCCGGCCTGTTCTGGTATGCTCGGACAACCAGACGGCGGTTGCCTACATCAATCATCAGGGAGGGATCCGGAGCAAGGGGTCCCTCAAGGAAGCACCTCTGATCCTGTCCTGGGTGGAGGACAATGTTCCCTGCATCTCAGCTGTGTACATTCCGGGGGTGGAGAATCTGCAGGCAGACTCTCTGAGCAGGGGGACCTCTCGCCTGGGAGAGTGATCCCTCTGCGACAGGGTGTTTCAATCTCTGTGTCACCGTTGGGGTCAACCAGATGTGGATCTGTTTGCGTCCCATCACAATCACAAGTTCCCAGCTTTTGTCTCCCTGTCCCAGGATCCTCTGGCCTTGGCCACGGATGCTCTAGCAATGTCATGGCAGGATTTTCAGCTTCTGTATGTCTTTCCCCCATTCCCCCTGTTGGGCAGAGTTCTGCGCAAGATAGCTCAGGAATGGGTGCCAGCTATCCTTGTTGCTCCCAGGTGGCCAAGAAGAGGTTCGCAGACATAGTGCAGCTGGCAGTAGATCAGTACGCTCTGCCCAGGGTTCCAGACCTGCTCACTCAGGGACATCTATGCCATCCCAATTTACAAACTCTGGCTTTGACGGATTGGCTGCTAAAACCTCCATCTTGATGGAAAAGGGGCTGTCTGCCTCTGTTGTTGACACCATGATTAAGGCTAGAAAGAAGTCTTCTTCTTCTATTTACTATAGGGTTTGGCGTGCCTACATTGACTGGTGTGAGTCTAGGTCTCTTCCCTGTCTTGTGTTCTCTATTCCCAGGATCCTGGAGCTCATCCAACATGGTTTGGATCTGGGGCTTCAACTCAGTACTCTGAAGGGTCATGTCTCTGCCCTGGCTGTTTTCTTCCAGAGATCTTTTGCTCAGCATTCTCTGATCAGGACTTTTTTCCAGGGGGTTACTCATGTGCGTCCCCCTCGTAGGCCTAAGTTGCCTGTCTGGGATTTGAACTTGGTCCTGTCTGCCTTGCAGGGTGCTCCCTTTGAAAGTGTGCAGGAGGCTGCTTTGGCCATTCTTACTCTCAAGGTTATTTTTTTTTGGTGGCTATCACTTCTGTTAGGCGTGTTTCTGAGTTGGCAGCGCTTTCCATCCAGCCCCCCTACTTTGAGAGACACCAGGACAAGGTGGTGTTTCGCAAGGTGTTTCGCTAGGTTGTTTCTGCCTTTCATCTGAATCATGACATTGTTCTACCTTCCTTATGCCCTAATCCTAGTTATGCTAAGGAGAGGGGTTTGCATTCCTTGGATGTGGTTAGGTGTCTGAAGTACTATCTGGTGGCTACTGCGCCTTTCAGAAAAACTGCTCTATTTGTGGTCCCTTCTGGTCCTAGGAATGGTCTGGCTCCTGCTAAATCTACTATCAGCAAATGGATCCGTCAGGCTGTGATTCAGGCCTACACTGCTAAGGGGAAGAATCCTCCCTTCCGCCTTACTGCTCATTCTACTCGTGCTATTGGGGCCTCTTGGGCCTTTCAGCACAAGGCTTCTGTTGAACAAGTTTGCAAGGCCGCTACTTGGTCTTCTGTTCATACTTTTTCAAAGTTTTACAAGGTTGATGTTAGGGCCTCAGTTGATGCTGCTTTTGGCCGCAAGGTTCTGCAGGCGGCAGTGGTTTGACCTGTCTGCTGTTACCTTTTGGGGATCCCACCCTACTTTACGGACACTGCTATTGGATGTCCCAAGAGTAAAGAATCTTGTCTGGAGCAGGACGTACTGTATACTAAGAATAATACAATTCTGTGATTACTCACCTGTAGAATTGTTATTATGAATATACAGTACGTCCTGCTCCACCACACCCTTTGTTCATTATCCTTGGATCCCCTGTATGGTGATTGTTATCATTGTTTGATAGTTGCTAGTTGGTTCTGTTATCATTCTCCCGGCTTCTTGTTTAACTGCTTTTCAATACTGGGGATTTGTGGGAGGTCCCGGGTATTTGAGGGGCCGGGAGGAGCCAATTTTGCGGTCTCTGCAGTCCAGCGCCATCTGGCGGAGTAATACCCAAGAGTAAAGAATCTTATCTGGAGCAAGACGTACTGTATACTCATAATAACAATTCTACAGGTGAGTAAAATACACATTTCTCCACACACTCAATAAATGATACAAGACTTGATTGTGTCCATTGAGAATATTTAGTAAATGCTTTTGCCATTGTCCGCAGACATTGTTTGTAAGCTAGTACTATGAATTTGTGTATACCTGTGAGGTTCATTTGCTTTCTCTTAGTTCTTTGACATACACTTTGACACCTATTGAGTCTAATGTAATTGGGTACAGTGCCCCCTTCCTATATGATAATAGTCTGTAAGCTCTATATGATGCTAAACTGATGATAAATGCAACCTTTTAGTATAGAGGTAATTTATTTTCTGGACCATCAATCAAATCACTGCACGGTAATCATCAAAGGAAGGGGTCAAGGAGATTGCTTGTGTTATTGGTTTCCAAATTGGTATTCCGAGTGCTATATGAATGTCTTCCTTAACCCGAGCAGCCATAGAGTGGAATGTATGCTAATACAATCATGCAGGAGCATCATAAATAAGCAATATTATTGACTCTTAACTATTCTAGATGTTAATTGCAGGTTAATGTTGCTTGAATCAAATATATTTGTTTTGTATCATGTTTTAAGTGATTTCATTAGGTGAGGCAAGGCCGGTCTGTTATTTTGGTTACGCCCCTTAAACATACTAAAATTTTCACAAGAAATGTAGAACACCAAGTACATTATAAGAATTGCAATTGGGACTTCCATGAATATTTGTATGTAGATCCATTACTGACACTTTATTGATTTCTGCTTTTATTTCTATAGGTTTATCAAATCCGAAAGATCAATCATTCTCATAAACTTCTGTCTATCGATTATCTCATCCAATATTCTTATTTTGGTGGGCCAGACACAAATACATAATAAGGTAAGACAAATCTTTAATAAGCAGACATCATACTGTGATTTCATCAGGATGATTGTGCACATGACCTTACACCACCATAGTGTGTTGCTGAATTATTGTGGCTTGTGTTTTTGGTATGCTTTCAAATATTAAAGCATAATAAGAAGCATTAACTTCTTATCTCGGTGTCAGAATATCAGCATTTGTTTAGGTGTGTTAAAACGCACAGGGACTGACAATATTGTGGTTGTTATTGTATTGTGGATATGTTCTGGTTGGTAATAATGTGCCACCATAGTCTGCATTGCTTACGTACAGAGCCTGATCCTAACAATCATATACACTGGCTAAAATTTCCTCTCTCTTTCTATCCTCTATCCTATCCTGAAATAACCGACTCCAGCAGTTTACAGTCTTATTTGATTGGTTATTGTATGTTATGGAATTACATAAATGCCTTCAGAATTTAGACCAAACTAAGTCCATTAGCTTTGCTGTTTTGCTACTACATGTACTGCAATAATAAATAATAAAGACCTCAACAAGTATTAACCTTCAATTACTTGGCTTTAAAATATGTTTTTGGTGGTAGATTAGAAGTGTTTCTATAACAGTTATATATCTCAGCCCTAGTTCACATTACTGAAAAGATGCTAGCACCAATAACTAGCTTTTGATCTGATGCTGGTATTTGGAAGACATCCTGCTGGCAAACCTGTTTGATTATCAAGGCACAATAGATGTCAGCTTAATATGTACCTGCTTTGTCTAATATATGCCTAAGGGGATTACCTTGCATAACTCACTGCATTTTGAATATACAGCAAAAGCTTATAGCAGCAACAGGTCTATAAACACTGGAACGCACTCTGTCTTACCACCCGCTTTGCCCTGGTTATCTTTCTCGCATAGTTTAATAAAGTCATAAGTCATTAAATATTGAATGTACGATAATTCATGTAAAACTACAGATTCTCTTGGTATGTCTGTGGAATGAGCTTTTGGTGAAAGATAGTAAAGGCTAAAGCTTTAAAGACAGAAATCCCTTGAGTGTCCACATTTACTGCTTTTTTTATCACATGTAATAATTTTGCGTGACCATACAAAATAAATTAATGCAAGTCATTTATTCTGTCAGGAAAGCACATACTCATTTCCAAGAAATGTTACCATTTGTCTTCTATAGTGTGTTAAAATGTAGTTGATATAATGATTTGGTATCATGGAGCGATAACTTCATAGATTATATTTATGAATACTTTACGGCACTTACAAAGGCAATGAGTTACTATCGGTGTATAGTGTGGGAAAAGAAGCCTCATTTCACAAAGTGATAAAGCTTTTACTTGCAATAACTCTCCCATATTATGTCCATGTCTGTTCTTAAAGTTTCACAAGGTATTAAAAATAATGACCGTTTCCTTGGATTAAAAGCTTGGTTGTTCGAGGCCTGCTTTCGTTAGTGTGCATCATATTAAAGAATATCAACTATGTTTTTTGCTCTCTAATCTTGGAGCTGAATCAGTGCCGGGTGAAAACATACAACTGGTAGACAATGAGAGTGAATGGCAGTTTTCTCTCCTAAAAAGATGTGAGAATTCTCACCTGTCTCTGAATCGACCGATTATCATTCATTTTAAGAGTCATGGAATCATGGGATAGAGATATATTTTTGCCTCTTTACAAGACACTGGTGTGTCCTTAACTGGAATATGCTGTCCAGTTCTGGGCACCAGTTCATAGAAAAAAAATTAATTTAGAGCTTTACATTTACATAAAAATAATATTAAAGCGGACCAACATCCTTGTAGGTGTGGGTGGTGGTCTGGTGGCAATAAGACAAGGGGGGCATTCAGAGTGCTGGAGCCCCCCAAAAATAACTCCCCAGAACACCTGATATTCTTACCTTAGCCTGATATGCTTACCACCTGGAATACAGCACCATAATAGGCCGGCTGGTGAGACGTGGGTATTGAGCGCGTCCATTATTCCAGCTGCCAGAAAGCCTCGTCCTTGTGAGCTCTGCTGGCCAATCACAGCGCTGTATTCCCGGTGGAAGATTGTGGCTAAGGTAAGAATGTCAGGCGGTGGGGGGGGGGACTCCAGCATTGTGGATGCCCCAGTATGTCTGCTTGCCAGACACAGGTGTTGGTCCGCTTTAACAGTTACTAATACCTGTAAATTGATTAAGGGATGGACATATGTATTTTCTGAGGCAAATTCATTGTGTTACTATTTAATATTTGCTTACACTTAAAGATCCCTGCCACAAATGCCTTAAACCAGACCAACACCAGACCACCAGACCAGACCAACACCCTTACAAGAAACAGTGCTCATATACATCCCTCCCCAGGAAATTTCAGATTACTGCACTTAAAAATTAATTTACCCTTTTGTACTGGGGCATTGGAGCTGCAGGCCTCCTGCAAAGAGGACGTTTCCTACTGCTGGAGTTATCCTTTCCTGCTGCTGTGGAGTTATGTCAGTTAAATTTAGGCAGCAGCAGAGCTAGGATGCTGGGAAAGGAAGGTCCAAAATGGCCACTACCAGGAGAAAATCTGTGAGGCTGTGTTTCAGCTTTGAGTGGATGCAGGAGCAAATTTAATGCAAATACTGACAACGATTCTGTTTAATGATTTCCTTTTTCTTACCAGAATGTTGTCAATGTGCATAGGGTTAGTTTGTTTTTTTGGTATCTAGTGTGTGGTCACACTATTCATGTATCAGCCATAGTTGCCCAAAGCAAACCTCCAGTCCAAAAAAAAGTGTAGTAAATTGCTTCCCTTCTTATATTCTGTGGCATAAGCAGTTTGAGAGGGCTTAACCCCATAGAAGATTAAGCCCTCTTGAATTACATGGGTGGAGGCCATCTTGCCACACACCTGATAGTCCTGTTCGTACCTGAGACTTAGGGAGTGGTGTGTCAGCAGCAATTCACACCAAATTAAGAGAAATATATGCCTAAGAAACAAGGAGAAGCTTGCCTGTCATTTTTTTACTAACGCAGACAATGAATAAAGATATATCTGTGTGAGGGGAGCTGTTGCAATGTATCTCTATGGTGGCTGACGCAAAAACAGAGGATACAATGTATACAATTTATTTTATTCAAAGATGAGTGATTGTAGCTGAAGGCTTACTTCTACTGGCTAGAAATTAGAGGTGATTACACAGAGCTATGAGGCAATTTTGTTTGATAGGCTCTTTTTTTCAGAATCAGCTCCTTCCTGTGTTGCAAGTTTAAGAGTGCAGAATCCTGCTATTCCAAACATCTGCATGGTGTTAATCCCTCTCAATAAGATTATGTCACTGATTGCCACAGAGGCTTTAGGCTTTAGGGGAGCAACTCACTAAGCTTTTTTTTGACTGGAGGTCTGCTTAAAACTGCATATGGAGGAGTGCAGATTCCTTACTTGTTTTGTCATTTTGGTCAGATATCAATGCTGTTGAATTGGGTTGGAAAACAATTTGAAATTTAAACCTAGGATGTTGGTACAGCAAAGTGATGATACTAAAAACGAGACCAAAGTGTATCTACACACTGGAGGGGGCATAAAGATAAAGCTGTATAATTTGTGTTATTTCCTAGAACAGCCATTGAGGTGTAATGCAACTATATGTACAATCTATAAAGCACAGGCAAGTGGGGGGGGGGCTCAAAAAAGTATTTGGATTTCAGGTAACCTGGATTTTGATTGATGGGCATGGCCGGCTCTATCTACAGACAAGAAAAATTCCACTGCTGACATGTCACCTTCTGCTTTCCCAATGGAAAGCAGGGAATTGTGCTAATGCACGGAGGTTTCACTTCTAGATTTCCCCTGTGCTGAAGTAGTAACTCTACAATTGTTGAGATGCATCTGACCACTGAAGGACCACTTTAAAGTAATATTTTCATTTTGAGAATGCATTGTTCTATTAAACCACCTGCTGGATTATTTAAGTGTTGAAGGTGACAGTAGTGAGTCACTTCCCTACTGTACAAAGTCACCTATTTGGCATTTCACAGTCTTAATTACTGTATACCATGTAAGACGATTACAACTAGTTCTTAGCTTGTGTAATTAGTAATAGCTTTTACTAACATTGGAGTCTGAACTTTAGGCTAGAGGCTGCTAGCTGACATTTTCTAAGCCTTACCTCTTTATGTCTTATATTTGCACTTGGTATACTTCTCTTTGAGAATGGTACACTACCTAATATTAATTTACAGTTATGTCCCCATGTGAGCTTTCCGAGATGCTTGTTTATCCTGCCTTGTCAGTAATACTGGGTTTGGTTATTGGTGAATGCCTGCCAGCAAATATTGTGTTTATTTAAATGGTACTATTTAAGGTTAAGATTGTAATTTTATGCATCTCTTCTGTAATTGGGTGTTTGAGTCACCTATTAACCATGAACATGTTTCAATATCCCCTTCATTACTGTGCCATTCCACAAATAAATAAATGCTTGCTTAGTTTTAGAATCACATTACGGCAAATAACTAAAATACACAAGTTTGCTCCATGTTGGTTCAAAGCAATTACAAAGTTCATTTTGACGTAATACATTAGGTTTATGTGCGTCACAATGGTAAAACAGTAAAACATTATTCCTCCTTGCTTTGAAAGTGCAACTAGGGCCTTCTTATTTTGATAAAATTTAAAATGATTTACCCTTAGGGGTACTCTTTTGAAACTTTTTGTCGCTAGGGGGTTTTTAATATGAAGAACCACTGCCCTAGCCCATGTTCTGTTCCTGAAATATTAGACGCTCAGCAGTACACCTGAGGGTGGATACCCATCCAAGCCAAAGTTTCAGCCCCTAAAATATTAACGCTTCAGTACCATTACCTTAATAGTGGCCCAGGATCTGTCATTGTAATGCTGTAATGATATATAGAGCACTCAATGAATGGCTGGGAAGCAAACTGGAGTTGGGGCTCAGAAAAATGTCATGAGCTAGCTATAAATCCTAAGCTGATTTATGGTTCCAGTCCACACCTGAACAACACAAACCTTTGACACACATAATAAATACTTACCTTCACTATACTGTTACATACATATTCTACACTTTATAAACATGTAATCCTCCTTTCACTGAGATGTGCTTTGCTAGTTGTGTTGTTTTTTTCTGTGCCATTAGCTTAGTATAGTGAATCAGTGAAGGGGTCCCTCAAACCCACTAAATCGCTGAATAAAACAGATAAAACAATTCTGGGGCATACAGTACAGTAAAGTGAACTCCAGCCTTCATAAATGCATAAAAGCATGGTACAAGTAACATACTGGAGAATTCAATTACATTGAAAAAGACCCTCTAGAATTTGCTTAAATTCCCTACAGGTTTCTGTTATATCAAAACGTCGAACTGCCCTTTCACCATCACAGATGAATAGTAATTTTTGTTTTAATGGAGAAAGTAAAAAAGCCCTTAAAAGTTCACCACTACAAAACTTCCTGAGGCTTTTACCTATTATGCATAGTTTTGTGCAGATGTTTATGAGAGTAACACTACTGTTCCCTACAGACTCTGGAGACAAGCAATTGGAGCAGTTCTTCCCTGTAAAAGTTGAGGGGTATGTTTAAAAAACATGTCACCCCTGGATTTTATTACTTACACTATAAGAAAACCACAAGCGGATTTTTTATCTTTTTCTATTTTTGTTTATTTTCATTCAGTTTTTTTTTTAATTTATTTGGGATGTATATGTAACCCCTCTTTTCACTATACTTATTGTGAATTTTTAATATTAGGCAGTTTCATGATAGAGCTTTTTAAAAGAACACAATGGATAAAATGGTGTATATCACCTAAATCGAATACTTATCTAATTATTTTTTGTCCAAAACTATTTTTTTCTGGAACATATGGATTCATCACTTCTGGGTTGTAGGGGTATCCACAGGAGATGAACACTCTTGTCAATAAAGTTGATTGAAAATTGGTATATTCTATCAACCACCAGCACAGCTTGCCAGAGTGGCCTGATGAGATTGGATGATACTGATAATGATATTACTTTTTCCAAAATGTGTATATATATATATATATATATATATGTTTATTTAGCTATTTTCACCACAGTACTACCGCCGGACTAAAAGTGAAAATTCCACTGACAACCCCCCCTACAAATGGTTCGTAGAGGAAAGTCTCACACCATGCAAGGCTCCCATTTGTGGGCAAAAAATATGTGTTTCTAGGTATTTAAACCTTAAAATCGAACCGGACTGCAAGCCGACTTCATAATTCTTTGTGTATAACTTGCTGTTATTCAGCATTATTTTCCTTTGCTGCAATTGTAATGGGCTGAGGATGCTTGCAAATATGTGGTTCAGTAGGGACAGCAATGTTTTTTATTATTCTTTCCATTCAGAGGCTGATTACACTTCATGTATTCTATTCTCCTCAGTGTCCACTCCTGTTAATCAAGGCTGTTAAACACCGGCTGTTATTATTAATGCCTGTAGCTTTTGCTGCTTAGTAGTGATACATTTCATTTCTTTAATGGTGACTTTTTTTGTACTCTGCTGTGGCGTAATGCTGCAGGCAGCGCTGCTATGTTTTTTTCTCTTCAGTTGGTGCTAGCATTGTCTAGATAAATGCCTTTACTTTAGACAGTGCTGATTGGACAGTCTCCGTGAGATAGGAAGCACCACTATTGGTTCCCTTATTCACCTCAAGGAGCTTCCTCTAAGAGTGTGATGCACTCACTGCAGCTATGGCCAGCGATCACAGTCTAATACATAAGAAAATGAACACACAATTGCCAATGTATGGTGGTGTGTATATATGTGTGTGTATACATATATGTATTTGAAGTGAAGTTTTGCATGGCAATTGTTTTGTTAAAGCATATTGCCTTCAGATAGTCTTCTTTACCTTGTGTATCCATGGTCAATATTCCTTATGAAATATTACCTTCTTTCTCCAACACATTTTATTTTATTAAACAAATGTGGAAAAGATGGACTTATTTTGTCTAAAGGTAGTACATAACAATGTGCCTCTAAATCTTAAAAATCAGATGCTGTTAGACCCCTTGCCCTAGTTGTAAACAGTTGTTTGTATGCCCTGTGCCAGATATGTCTTAGCAGCATTCTTCCTGGGCATTTGTGATGTCGATTACAGCTAAAAATGCCTTCTGCCTTTAAGAATAATTCTTATTGAATTTGCCTGAATACATATGCATCCTAATGCTTCTACTTTGGGAATTACAGGTCAGTTCACAGTGTCTGGTAGCCCTAATTTCTGTTAATACTGAGGGTACTAGTGAAGCACATAAAAAATGTCATAGATGTTCTTCATCATCAAACGTATCAGAATCCAGGATCCAGAAGACCCTGAGTCTCTACTACATATATGCAAAATGCTATAAATGTTAAGCCCATAATGTAACATTTCAGAACCATTCAGATTGATAAATAAAAAAAAAAAAATACATAAATATATGTATGCAAAATATATAATATGAATGGTCAAAATCAGACACACAGCAGTGTTCAAGACTAAAACTTAAAGATCTAGAACTAAGATCAAAATACTAAGTCGGGGAGGCCGATTCATTAATAGCGCCAGGTAGCGACAGATGAGCGACTGTAGCGTGATTTTTTCAGCGCCAGCCAGTATTCGCTGTGCTTGGCCGGCGTTAGCTTGATGACAGCGACTCAGTCGGTGTGCGGTAATGTTGAATACGGGCTGGGGGGTCGCTGTTTCACAGGTCCAGCGTTGTATGTGAGCGCCTGACAACGAATGGCCAGATCGAACGGCTAGCTTCATATTCATCAACAAATCACGCTCCGAATGTGCTGTCGTTGTCCATTCCTTGTTTAAACCCCAGAGCGCTTGCGGCGATGTGTATTAACTAGTTTTTAACCCCTAAACAACCATATATTTTGAATGTAACATTATACATGTTTTTAGAATCATTTTGCAATATGAATACATTAATCTCAGACCCGTTAGATCAATTCTGCACATATTTTTTTTAATTTTTTTTTTTTACTTAAAAATAAATCCTAACATTGCAGAAGTGGTGTCCGATTTTTTGACATTAAAAAAATTAAAAAAAAAATTAATACCAATTCATTATGAATAATTATAGATTGCTCCATTGAAATGCATTGGACATCGCCAGGGAGCGACAGCTCATACCTGGCGCTGTGAGGGAATTTGCAGCGGCGCTGTTCGGTCCAGGCGGCTTCATGATGAATGCCGCGCTAGCCGTCGCTCTCGCCGGCGCTAGCCTCATCTTGCTTGATAAATGCGTCATTGTGACCGCCGCCGGGCGTACTTGAGTCGGTAGTTGCCGTTAGCTGCCGCTACCTGGCGCTCGTCAGACACTACCTGGCGCTATCGCTTGATGAATAAGGGCCTGAGTCTTTTAGTCTTAGTCTTTTAGTCTTAGTCTTTTAGCTTTGGTCTTTTAGTCTTAGTGTCTTAATCTTTTAGTCTCTCTCTCATAGTCACAGCTGAGTGTGCTCCGCTCAGCACATGGGAGGAGTGCTTCCAATGTGCAATAAAAACATCTCTCTCTCCCTCCCCCTCTCTCTCCCTCCTCCACTCTCTCACCTCCCCTCTCCACTCTCTCTCTTCCCCTCTCTCTCCTCCCCTCTCCATCCTCCTCTCTCTTTCCCTCCTCCCCTTTCTCTCTCTCCTCCCCTCTCTATCCTCCCCTCTCTTTCTCCCTCCCCCCGTCCCTCCTCCCCTTTCCTGCTCCCTCCTCCCCTCTCTCTCGCCCTCCTGCCCTCTGTCTCTTGTGCAGGAACAGACAGAGAGCATTTCTCTTACTCTCTCAAGCAGCAGACAGTCTCTCGCTTGAGCAGCAGAAAGCCTCTTTCTCTTGTGAGCAGCAGACAGCATCTTTCTCTCCCGAGCAGCAGACAGTCTCTCACCTAAACATTAGCTCTCCTCATACAATATCAGCCATCCTCGTCCAACATCAGCCTTCCTTATCCAACATTGCAGCAAACGCCTTCAAATTCCATATGTACCACGGCCCCGCCCCCTTCCCCGCCCACACTGCTTTCTAATATGCTGCACCGCGCTATAACAGCGGGGGGGGAGGGGGCAATCTCTACCCATCTGTGCAGTGAGACAAACACAAGCATGTGCCCAGAGTGGCGGGCTGCCATAACTATGGCATCAAGGGAGTAGTTAGGGGGTTTAGTGCATTGCTCAAGAGCACTTCAGTCATAGGCATTGACCCTGCAACCCCACTGACAAAAGATTCCTTAACTACTAGGCCATGCCTTCTCTCTGTATATATATTATGTTCTTTTGGATTTGTGCTTCACTTCCACAATTTTTGGTAATAAACGTTAATACAGACTGGAACTAATTATATTGATGGCGAACCCAAATATAATGATAAATTATTATCATTGATATAGGAATACTGAGCTTACTAACCCAAATGATCAGACTGGTTGCTGCTCTGTTATCTGTAAGTCTCATAGTGTTTGTGGGACATGAATCTGTCACGTGACTTATCATTCTGTGCCCACCCCCACCCTACCTCTTTAGGGAGTTCAGAGCCAGCCTGGATCTGTTCTTGTGGTAAGAATAGCATATGCTATTGCAGAACTAGAACCCAGGTTAGTTAGCCTGAACTGAATACATTTGCCAATAAGGTAGTGTAAATGTTACTGTTAGTTTATTTTATTACTTGAATGCTGTGTTCAATTGCTATCCAGGTTAATAATTCTTTAAGACAGTGACAAAGAAACATACGCATATCTTATTGAATAACCCAGAAACAAGGCCCCAAGAGAACATGCAACACAGGTTCGGAACATATGCTATACCACAAATACATAGTGATTTACTGAGTCATTCTCTCAACAGGGAGCTCATCAGTTTAAACAGCAATGGTGCCCCAAGAGACCATGAAAAAAGGGTTAAAGACAGATGCTTATGTGCCCATCAGCACCACATTTGCCTTAATACTGTAAAAGAAGCGTCCTTTTATAGTAACTCATGAAATACGGTTTTGTTCTTTAAATTACCCGGTAACTGAAACCTTTACTGGAACAATGAAACACCTTAGTCTCAAGTCTTTTGTTCACTGTATCATTTTACCTGCCTTCTAATTTTCTATATAACAGATTGCTTCTCTACTTACTTTGGATAGTTTTATATGAAATTTTATTTTTAAAAATTATATATATGTCACAAGTTGTGTTTCTTTATTAAACACACCCAGCATTTCCGAAAGGTATCCTCAGATTTTCTTTAGATAGTAGTATAAAATATAGTGCTCCAATAAAATTGACTGTCCAGGCACACTCCAAAGTGTTCCCATTGTGATGGACTACTCATTACAATTCTTCATTTTCTTATTAAAAAGAAGCTATGTTGTTAGAGTAATCCTTGTGCCTCTCATGTCCTCTGTGATGGGAGTGGCAGGGCTGTGTCCTACAAGTACACTGTGTGCATTGCATTGGATTGAGTTGAGCTGTGACTGACAATGTGAAGAGCTCTATTGTAGCCTATGACTAACAGAGGAGGTGTCAACATGAAACGAGTCTCACTATTTAATTGGTGGTCCTGATCGAGGGTTGGTGCTGGAGGCAAAGGAATGGTAGAAGACATTCCTGTTCCTTTCTGTGACCAGACCAAAGAGCCAGTGTAGGACTGACACTGAATCAAGTCAGATGCCAGGCAAATAATTTTCAGTATGACTGTTTAATCCCCTTAATTGCAGATGCAAAAAGGTATATTATTAAGATGGAAACCTAACATACTTTCTCTGATAGAATAGCACTGAGAAGAACACACTTCATTCAATGATTAGGTTGCAGAATTTGAAAGGTTGTTAGTTTCAATTTCAGTACACCAAAGTTTATGACAAGCAAGCACTGATTGTTCATTGAATTAAGTCAATAGGCTATAAATGAACGTCTGTTATAAAGGGCAAAGCAGAAAAAGGCCTATTTGGTTGCTTATAAGGAGAATGTATGCAGCTGTGATTCTTCTTAAAGGGAAAATGTGTGGCAAATAATTAAGTGTAGGGAAAGTGTATGTCTTATAATAATACTACCTATACCTAAGCAGTCTTAGATAAAGTGGAGCAGGAATGTTGTTACTCTACAGTGTGCTCTACTGAATTCTGCATTTGGTCACTGTAGGAGCCTGAAAAAATGTGAGAGGTTTCCTCCTGATCTAGTGCTTTTTGCACCATTACATATTGCAAGGCATTCCATATCCTGGTGCCCCAAAGGAACCCAGACAATGGACTAAGTATCTGTTTACGTTTTGGATTGTCTTTCCCATTTCTAAATTAAAGCCAGATGACTAGCAAAACAGATAAGGGTTGATGCAGCACCGTAAGTACCGTATGTTTCGCCCTATAAGACGCACCTGCCCATAAGACGCACCTAGGATTTGGAGGAGGAAAATAATAAAAAAAAATATTTTTACCAATATTACTACCAAATGTGCTAAAACACCCATTTCAGGCAGTGTGACATTCACCCCTCCCATTCCCACAGGCAGTGTGACACCCCCCCCTCCCATTCCCCATATAGGCAGTGTGACATTCCCCCTCCCATTCCCATATAGGCAGTGTGACATTCCCCCTCCCATTCCCATATAGGCAGTGTGACATTCCCCCATCCCATTCCCCATATAGGCAGTGTGACATGCCCCCATCCTATTCCCCATATTGGCAGTGTGACATTCCCCCCTCCCATTCCCATATAGGCAGTGTGACATTCCCCCTCCCATTCCCCATATAGGCAGTGTGACACCCCCCCCCCCCTCCCATTCCCCATATAGGCAGTGTGACATTCCCCCTCCCATTCCCATATAGGCAGTGTGACATTCACCCCTCCCATTCCCACAGGCAGTGTGACACCCCCCCCTCCCATTCCCCATATAGGCAGTGTGACATTCCCCCTCCCATTCCCATATAGGCAGTGTGACATTCCCCCTCCCATTCCCATATAGGCAGTGTGACATTCCCCCATCCCATTCCCCATATAGGCAGTGTGACATGCCCCCATCCTATTCCCCATATTGGCAGTGTGACATTCCCCCCTCCCATTCCCATATAGGCAGTGTGACATTCCCCCTCCCATTCCCCATATAGGCAGTGTGACACCCCCCCCCCCTCCCATTCCCCATATAGGCAGTGTGACATTCCCCCTCCCATTCCCATATAGGCAGTGTGACATTCCCCCCTCCCATTCCCCACATAGGCAGTGTGACATTCCCCCTCCCATTCCCATATAGGCAGTGTGACATTCCCCCCTCCCATTCCCCATATAGGCAGTGTGACATTCCCCCTCCCATTCCCATATAGGCAGTGTGACATTCCCCCCTCCCATTCCCCATATAGGCAGTGTGACATGCCCCCATCCTATTCCCCATATAGGCAGTGTGGCATTCCCCCCTCCCATTCCCCATATAGGCAGGGGGACATGCCCCCATCCTATTCCCCCTGTAGGCAGTGTGACATGCCCCCATCCCATTCCCCATATAGGCAGTGTGGCATTCCCCCTCCCACTCCCCATATAGGCAGTGTGGCATTCCCCCATCCCATTCCCCATATAGGCAGTGTGGCATTCCCCCTCCCATTCCCCATATAGGCAGTGTGGCATTCCCCCTCCCACTCCCCATATAGGCAGTGTGGCATTCCCCCATCCCATTCCCCATATAGGCAATGTGGCATCCCCCCTCCCATTCCCCATATAGGCAGTGTGACATGCCCCCTCCCATTCCCCATATAGGCAGTGTGACATGCCCCCTCCCATTCCCCATATAGGCAGTGTGACATGCCCCCTCCCATTCCCCATATAGGCAGTGTGACATGCCCCCTCCCATTCCCCATATAGGCAGTGTGACATCCCCCATCCCATTCCCCATATAGGCAGTGTGACATGCCCCCTCCCATTCCCCATATAGGCAGTGTGACATGCCCCCTCCCATTCCCCATATAGGCAGTGTTACATGCCCCCATCCCATTCCCCATATAGGCAGTGTGACATGCCCCCTCCCATTCCCCATATAGGCAGTGTGACATGCCCCTATCCCATTCTCCATATAGGCAGTGTGACATGCCCCTATTCCATTCTCCATATAGGCAGTGTGACATGCCCCCATCCCATTCCCCATATAGGCAGTGTGACATGCCCCTATCCCATTCTCCATATAGGCAGTGTGGCACTCCCCCCTCCCATTCCCATATAGACAGTGTGACATTCCCCCCTCCCATTCCCCATATAGGCAGTGTGACATGCCCCCATCCCATTCTCCATATAGGCAGTGTGACATGCCCCCATCCCATTCTCCATATAGGCAGTGTGACATGCCCCCATCCCATTCTCCATATAGGCAGTGTGGCATTCCCCCTCCCAGTCCCCATATAGGCAGTGTGACATTCCCCCTCCCATTCCCCATAGGCCGTGTGGCATTCCCCCCTCCCATTTCTATAGGCAGTGTGGCATTCCCCCCTCCCATTCCCCATATAGGCAGTGTGGCATCCCCCCTCCCATTCCTATAGGCAGTGTGGCATTCCCCCCTCCCATTCCCCATATAGGCAGTGTGGCATTCCCCCATCCCATTCCCCATATAGGCAGTATGGCATTCCCCCTCCCATTCCCCATATAGGCAGTGTGACATTCCCCCATCCCATTCCCCATATAGGCAGTATGGCATTCCCCCTCCCATTCCCCATATAGGCAGTGTGACATTCCCCCCTCCCATTCCCCATATAGGCAGTGTGACATTCCCCCCTCCCATTCCCCATATAGGCAGTGTGACATTCCCCCATACCATTCTCCAAATAGGCAGTGTGACATGCCCCCATTCCATTCCCCATATAGGCAGTGTGACATGCCCCCATCCCATTCTCCATATAGGCAGTGTGACATGCCCCCATCCCATTCTCCATATAGGCAGTGTGACATGCCCCCATCCCATTCTCCATATAGGCAGTGTGGCATTCCCCCTCCCATTCCCCATATAGGCAGTGTGACATTCCCCCTCCCATTCCCCATAGGCCGTGTGGCATTCCCCCCTCCCATTTCTATAGGCAGTGTGGCATTCCCCCCTCCCATTCCCCATATAGGCAGTGTGGCATCCCCCCCTCCCATTCCTATAGGCAGTGTGGCATTCCCCCCTCCCATTCCCCATATAGGCAGTGTGGCATTCCCCCATCCCATTCCCCATATAGGCAGTATGGCATTCCCCCTCCCATTTCCCATATAGGCAGTGTGGAATTCCCCCATCCCATTCCCCATATAGGCAGTATGGCATCCCCCCTCCCATTCCCCATATAGGCAGTGTGACATTCCCCCCTCCCATTCCCCATATAGGCAGTGTGACATTCCCCCCTCCCATTCCCCATATAGGCAGTGTGACATTCCCCCATACCATTCTCCATATAGGCAGTGTGACATGCCCCCATTCCATTCCCCATATAGGCAGTGTGACATGCCCCCATCCCATTATCCATATAGGCAGTGTGGATCCCCCCCCCCCCAATTCCCCATATAGGCAGTGTGACATCCCCCCTCCCATTCCCCATGTAGGCAGTGTGGCATTCCCCCTCCCATTCCCATAGAGGCAGTGTGACATGCCCCCATCCCATTCTCCATATAGGCAATGTGGCATTATATCTAATTTCCTGTTTCACTCACTCCTAAATAGGAATGCCCCATTAATTCAGACCAAAACCCAGGTAATTGATATTCCTGGGTTTTGGTCTGCTTTACAAGGTTTTGGACAGAACTTGGGCAAGCATGGGAGTGTGGAACAGATAATTCTGGCTGTAGCTTGACGTGCTGCTAGAGAGAGGGGGGAGTGCAGCTTGCTTCATTCACTCTCCTCTCTGTGCTGAAAGGAGAACAGTGACGATCATAAGAGGGGAGAGGAAAAGTTAAAGAAGTTACATCCTGCGCGGATATCAGCTGGTGGTAAGCAGCATTGATTCAGCAATTCAGCTTAAAGAGAACACTGCTCTGTTCCCCTCCCTGTTGCTGCTATCATTGTCTTTTTCCACAGTGACAGCAGCAGTAGAGACAGAGACAGTGCCCCCCGATCCTCCATCTTCTCCTGTCCTCAAGCAGACGTAGGTTCGGCGGGCATTGTCTCTGTCTCTACCGCTGCTGTCACTGTGGGAAAAGACAACTATAGCAGCAGCGGGGAGGGGAACAGAGCCCGCTGCTCATCTACATCTTCTGGCCTCCAGCAGTGTGGCAGACACGTGTGGGAGCGCCCGTAACGGGTGAGTTTTTTTTTTCTTTTAACAACATTCGCCCAATAAGATGCATGGAGATCCCCCCCCCCCATACACACACACACACACACACACACACACACACACACACACACACACACACACACACACACACACACTTTTGCAGAAAAATAAGTGCGTCTTATAGGGCGAAAAATACGGTATCTTTCTCATGGGTTTTTTCCTTGGTGCAATTTAGCACCATATTTAATGTTTAACCCTTTAACCGCCAGCCACGTAAAATTTACGTGGCTGCCTCCCCTCCAGTTAACCGCCAGCCACGTAAATTTTACGTGCCTGAATTTCCCCATTAATAGAATTAAAAGTTTAAAAAAAACTCACTTACCTGACCCCTTGTTTGATCCGGCCGGGTTCTCCTCTTCAGCCAGAGGGGCTCCGATCGCCCATTGGGGCTCCTCCGGCAGCAGGGGAGTGCCCAAAATAGGGTACCCCTCCGTTTCAGCAGCCGCCGGGATTTGCCTGAAAAAAAAAAAATTAAAAAATGACAGTTACTCACCTCCACACCCGCCGGCCCCCGCCGCCTCTCCTCTTCATGTCGGGGGGCTCCGATCACCCCCCCGCTTTTCCGTCTTCTGGAGGGGGCATAACAGCCCTCCTCCCTCCGCAGCTTCCGATGGCGGCCGCCATCTTGGATTCTGGCCCCGCCCCTTGGAGGGTGGGGCCGATGACGTCCCCACCGGGTGTCATCGGGGCACCCGGCAGTTCAGCTGTCAGATGCCGGTGACGGCTGGACAGAGGAGGAGGGAGGGATCCTCCTATCGCCTGCCTCCCCCCTCCTCTGCCCAGCCGTCACTGACATCAGATCGCTGCGGGACACAGAAGATGAAGATCGGAGGTGAGTAAAGTAAAAATTTTTTTTTTTAATAAAGTCATGGCCCCTGCGCCCTGTTCTACAAGCCCCCATAGCTGGTCACAGGCTGGTTACACTGGGTAGGGGGGACCTCACGCCATTTTTTGGGATTTTTAAGGGTTTTAACCCTTAAAAATCCCCCCAAAAAATTGGGTCCCCCTCCCTGGGAGGGGGGTCCCAATGTCATTTTTTTTTTAATTAACCCTATGCTATCTGTAACCCAGTAGGTATAAAAGGCTTCCAGCAGCAGCAGGAGAGCAGAAGCCTAAGTGATCTGCGTGGGACACAGGGATGGATGGGAGGTAAGTATTAAAAAAAAATATTAAAAAAAATGTATTTTTTTTAATAAAGTTATTTTTAAAAAGTGTGTCTGTGTGTTTTTTTTACTTTTAACCCTTTGTGAACTGGTAAGGGGTCCATGTGACCCCTATACCAGTTCACAAGGCTCGGTGGGTCTGGCAAGTCACCTGCGGCTAGCGGGTGACTTTCCATTAACCCCTGAGCCCCCCAAATTACCTGCCTCCCCAAAGCCCAGGGGGGGGCAGAAGAGCCGTGGCCCTAGGCTATGCCGGCTTGTAGCCTGCAGGGCCAGGGGCCACTAAAGCTGGCCCCTGCGCCCTGTTCTACAAGCCCCCATAGCTGGTCACAGGCTGGTTACGCTGGGTAGGGGGGACCTCACGCCATTTTTTGTTTTTGGATTTTTAAGGGTTTTAACCCTTAAAAATCCCCCCAAAAAATGGGGTCCCCCTCCCTGGGAGGGGGGACCCAATGTCATTTTTTTTTAAATTAACCCTATGTTATCTGTAACCCAGTAGGTATAAAAGGCTTCCAGCAGCAGCAGGAGAGCAGAAGCCTAAGTGATTAGCGTGGGACACAGGGATGGATGGGAGGTAAGTATTTAAAAAAAAAAATTAAAAAAATGTATTATTTTTTAATAAAGTTATTTTTAAAGTGTGTCTGTGTGTGTGCTTTTTTTTACTTTTAATCCTTTGTGAACTGGTAAGGGATCTACGAGACCCCTATACCAGTTCACAAGGCTCTGGGTCTGGCAGAGACCCCCCATTACCTGCCTCCCAAAAAAAACCTTAAAATTCCCCCAAGAAATGGTGTCCCCCCCCCCCCCCCTGTGAAGGGGGACCCCACACCAATTTTTTTTTATTTAACCCTTTATTATGTGGATAGTAGTTGTATTTTATTTGTAAATGTTATAAAGTGCTCTTTTCAGTTTAGGGGATCACCTGCACAGGTACGGGGGGCTACCGATACTTATGTGGTACCATTGTAATCGGGAGAAATGGGGCTTTCACATGCAATATGGTTTTCTTTAATAAAATAATTTTTTTTGTTACAATAAAGGAGACAATTTAAAAAATATATATATATATATATATATTTTTATTTTTTTTTACTTATTTACTTAACAATATATAAAAATAAGTAGAAAAAATACAAACAAGACATTTCATGTTAAAGCCTAAACTCTGCCACAAAAAGAAAATATGCCATTTTCTTTTGGAAATGTCTGCAAAAATCACAGTTAAACATCACGCAAAATGGTGAAAAATATCCTGTCAGCAGAGGGTGACAAAATCTCAAGTAGGCTGGCAGTTAAAAGGTTACAGGTACCTATGCATGTTGGGTATTGTTCTGCTTGGGGGACCTTGCGCTTTCAGATTTACTTATTTACTTATTTTTCTTATTTGCATATTGATATTTTAGGAAAAGGTGTTTTTTATTCAGCTTTTTTATACATTTTTTTGTGAAACCCTGTGCAACCTAAGAATTCTTCGTGATATTACTTCCAGAATGATGAGCCCACTACAACAAGCTGGGTATGCTTAGAAAGCTTAACATGTGTACTTTCAGGGAATATATGGTTTATCGGGGATATTCCAAATGTAAAGGGTTGTTTTGGTAGAAAAAGCACAAGGTGCGCACTTTGTCTGCAGAGCTGAAATTTTGAAGTAAAATTACCGTTACGCGCATGCGGGGCATGTTGCTTTTTCAGATTTTCTGGTTTGCATATAGTTTTTTTTAGGAAAATTTGGTTTTGATTCTGCTTTTTAATTTATTTTTAAGGAAACCCTGTGCAACCAAAGAATACATTGAGGGATTACTTCCATTACACCCATGTCAACAAGCCTGGTACGCATAGGGTTGTTTTTCTTGAAAAACTGCAAGGTGCGCATATTGCATAGCATAGTTGTATTTTATCTGAAAATCCCCTAAAGCTCTGTTTCAGTTTGGGGGAGTCTCCTGGGCAGGAAAGGGTGTCTACCTATACATATGTGGTACCGCTGTAACCGGGAGAAATTGGGGTTTCACACGCAATAAGATTATATTGACAAACTTACATTTTTTATTACAAAAAAACACTACAAATTGTAAAAAATAGTTTTTTTTTATTTTTTTGTACAATTTTCACCCAAAAATATTGCGAATACACTTAAAGCCCAGACTCTGCTGAAAAAAACAATATATCACTTTCCTGGGAAATCCCTGGAAATCCCTTCAAAAATCACAGTTGAACATGGGGAGCACAAAATAGTGCAAAATGGTCTGGCAACAAAGGGTGACAAAATCTCAAGGTAGGCTGGCGGTTAAAGGGTTAAAACATTTGCAAGGTAAAAAAATAATGAAAAAAATACTTGTGTTTCTTAATCAGACCTATAGTTAGGCTGCCTTGCTTTATTTCCTTACTGCACTGAGCTAGAAAATCTAAATGGTAGATGCAGCGCTGATTGGCTAAGCATGCCCATGCATGTGCCCATGGTAACAAGGAAAAGGTGAGTTTACAAGCGATCCTAGGGTATACACACAGCAGGTCATCCCAAATCATGGTTCCCCTGGCTGGGAGGAACAAAATCCAAGAATTCGATGCTTTTATATACTCTTTAAATCCCTTTGAGCTTACTTAGTATGGCTTCCATTTATACAATAAGTTGTTTATTGTCTGCACAACCTTTTCCAGACTCTAAAATAAGGCAGTATTTAATATTTTAGAATTTACTTTATTTAATATTTAATTTATAATTTAATAATATAAATATATTATATTTAGCAACAGATGACAGCAGACAACCACGAGCTTGTAGCTCCTTTAGTGACAATTGTAAAACTTCAAAAGAGGACTACATTTTGACAAAGATTTTTTTTCCTCCTTACTTTTTCAGTCATGAACTATCTTTTACAGAAAACGTTTTCTTCAGACGTACTGTTTATTAGACATTGGTGCTGGACACCAGGAATATGTGGGTGCCATTGATATTTATTACATTAAAAAACACAATATTGCTTGAGCAATATATGTATGCATTTATTTTGTTAGCACTTTACCATGTGTTAAGAAATATTTTGTCTAGTCAAATTCACCTTACCTACAAGCTTAACACTTACTATGGTATGATGGATTCTAGCGTCACTAAAATCTGTTTATATTTAAACCAAAACATTTTACAAAATGGGTTTTGTTCCTAGCTCAGGGGGGCATCCAGATTGCTGGTGCTCCCCTACGCATTGACCCCAATAAAGTGGACCAACCATAATTTTCCTGATATTAGGTATGGGTGTTGGTACCTCTGCATTAAGACAATGAGGGGAGGCATGAAGTATGCTGGAGCCCCCCTTTCTTCCCCCCCAAATGCCGGATATTCTTAGCTTTAATCTCGAGCCTCACCAAGAACGCACCCACTACAGTGAGCATGGGTGGCTAATCACGCAGCTGTATTTTCAGCGACGCTTGAGGTTAAAGGTAAGAATATCCAGCATTCAGGGGGTGATACAAGGGGGCACTCCAACATTCTGCATGCCCCTTCACAGTCTCAATGCAGCGGTACCAACACCTATACACAATGGCAGGAAAATGATTGTTGGCCCACTATAAACCAGAGAAATCTTACCTTTCTCCGTGGTTCCCTGATGAAATCCAGCACTGTGATTGACCGCAGCAAACCACGTGACTAGGGCGGCCAATCATAGAGCTTGATTTTGCCAGGGAACTGAAAAGAAAGGTGTGTCAAGGTTTACTGGGGTTTATTGGCAATCAGAATTCCCCCCCTGCACTTTTGTGAAAATGGGTGTTCTATTTCAAAAATGTACATCAAGGAATCTGTTCATTGTCATGTTACCACACCACTTTTCCTTATCAATTGTGTGTTCCTGTATATGATGATTTAATTTGGCCTGCTGGCTTTTTTGCCTCCGTAGTGTCTATGGTCCTTCTTACTAGCCCGGTATATTTTGCAGCCTTGTAGGATTTGTGTAACTATGTCTGTGGGCAACCAAAGTCATGCTGACCTTTCATGCCTTAAGCACTGGGGCTTGTCTAGAGGTAAACAAGACTTAGAGGTTGGAGTATAGCTCCAAAGGAATAACATCCTTGTGGTTATGTCTACTTTTGTTCAGTCACTCTGTAGAGCATGTTAACTGCTTTCAATTCACAAACAAAATCAGGAGCTGTGTTATCAAATGTACCAGATTAGATAATGTGGTTGGGGTAGACAGTGCTAAATTTGATCTGACAAAATTTTATCCAACAAATGTTTGTACTATGCTTGTTAAATTGTTAAAAGGTCTGTCCCCCAATATTTAAGATGAACAGATTAGCTTGACTGTGAAGGTTCACCCTCATCCAGGTCATCATATATCTTTAGATATAAATCAAACTGGAGTTGCTGTTTTATTCTCTTGAAGATGTTTTGCCAATCATCTGACTAGTTTTATCAAGTGACTTAAATTTAACAAGGATGCATGGTCCTAGCCTACAGCCAATCACAGTTCGGTTGGCAAGTATGAAATTGCGACATTCACATTAGAGGCACACGTGAGCAGAGAGCAACGGAAACCAGGTGCCCATGGTGTGGCACAACTATTAAATTTGCACACAGTGAACGGTTTGCACAATTTTGGAGAATAGGAGTGCTTGTGTAGAATATGAATTGATGTGTTAATGCCACCGATTCCCATAGTCTAGCTCAGGGAACAGATTGTGAGAGGTGAGCAGATCTCCCCTGTAAAAGTAAAAACTTGTCTCTCCTCTTTTTTTGACAAATAAAGGAAAACAACAGGCTTGGGGCACATGGGGTAAATGAGTTATCCCCTTCTTGCTATCCAACATGTTTATTCCGATTTTCAGTGTTCGATTTTTTTCATTATAGAATTGGAATTTCGTGTGACTGTACAGTGTTAAATGCTTAGACATGTGCTAGCAATATATAAAAATATATATTATGCTGGTTTATTGAATTCTAAAAAATTGTCAAATTGTGTGTTGTATAATGTAGAGCAAAAAAGTACATAACTGCATCTAATACGCTTTTTTTCCAGCAAAGGCAATTTTAATTATTTGCTTATTGCTAGAATTTAGCAGCAAAATGTCTTTCAGATGTAATGTGTTTAATGATAAGACTGAGTACTGAAAGATTAATGCAAAAACCATCCATCAAAGAATTCATCCATCCATTTGATTTTAGAGACATTTTAAAGGATGTAACTGATCACAACATGTCCTCATTTGTTCATCTTCCAAGCATAGTGATAATACAGTAATGTAGAGTAGCAGAATGAAAGGAAAGGCAGCAAATTAGGCTACTGTAGTTCTATGGTAGATGCCTTTATTTTAGTTACCATAATGAAAATACCTGGAGCTGTTAAAATTACGGTAGTTTTTAAATGGTTTACGGTTGTTTTATTAATATATAGAAAAAAACTCTCTACTATATAGTAAAAAACGGAAATGCTATTTGTTAAATAGCATATATATATATGTAATGTTTTATATTGGTTGTTTATTTAGTTAATATATTGTTAGGCTTAAATAAACCACAGGCTAATTTAACGTGTATAGTACAGTTAGAATTCATATCACTCTATGTTACTAGGAGTTATCTTTAAAATGGTATAGGCCAATAGGGGTGACCTTATCTTTATTGGTATGTGCTGAACCAAACCTATGAAGATTCTGGTTTCCTTTAGGCCTGGCATAAGGAAGTTGATCTTCTTGGATAGGCTCAAGGATCACTGCTTGAAAAAATATCCTTTTGCACAGGTTGTTTTTGAGGTATGACAAAATGATAGAAAATTATGTGTTTTATAAAATCAAAAGTAGGCAGTACTTTTCATCCTTCTATATTTGCCATATTGCTATTACTATCCCTAAGTATAATGAGTTGTCAAGGCAATTAGCAAAATGTGATACTATATAAAAAGAGAACTAGGACAATGATTGCCTAGGTTAAGTGTTCAGAAAACAACAAAATCTGCATATTTAACTGTTAGCGCATGATGTACAAATTATATATGGGGATATTACACCTGTAGCAGACCCACACCCATGGAAGAAACATGAGAAATTCTCCTCCTAGAACCACAAAGTTTCCTCTATAGTTGGTCTTCTAATATTATAGTATTCAGTCAAACTGTGTTTTTTTTTTACACTCTGAATTCCATAGCCCTTACCTTCACAGCTAGAGCAACTCTGAGAAGCATTAAGGGGTGTCTGGTTTATTATAAAATTGCTCAGATCATTCATAGAGTTCCTTATGTAACATACTGAGAATAGTGCACATTTGATTCCAGAGTCATGACATCTCAGAAATGTAGTACAAAAATGGAAAATCACATGTGCACTTCTAAGTTAAACAGCCAATTTGGGTTGAACTACTTGTCCTGCTGAGGCTTTTAAGTTTTAGTTCCTTCAACCTGTGGCTTTTCATGCCAGGAATACGCTGAGAATCTGCATGTTTTTATGTAAAAAGACTGTAATACACGTAGTGAGAAAAAAAGCCAGAATTGTAGCAAGAGAACTCCTGTTTCAATCACACTGAGGAGATGCAAATGTTTTGTTTTTTTCTTGACCTAAAAATAACCATAATGTACCATGTGATAGTGTAAGCATCCATATGCACAGATTTTCAGACCTCTGCACACTTATGGGTGCAGTGATACCACATCTTCATACACGCTATTAAAATCACATTTGCCAGTAGCACAGTGATGCTCATGCCCCTCCAGTAGATGCAATTGAATGTTGGTGGTCACATTGGGTCAGTGTCAGTTGCAGCGCCATTCTGTCCAAATAGCATTGGCAATTAAGAAGCTGATTCCCGCAATCAAAAACTTGCGCTAAGCCAGAAAAATGATCCTGAATGGTACACTTCTTAAATAAGGTCCCAATTTTTTCCTTAAACTAAATAACTTCTCTAACGGGGATAAAGGTTTTGCCATCACCCTGTTACACTACCTTAACTTTATATGAGCGTTCTCCTTTGAAGTGAGAACCATAGCACGTTTAAACAGTATAAGTATGATATCATAAGAGATGCCCACAATCAAAAACTTGCACTATGCCAGCAAAATGACGCTAAATGGTATACTTCTTAAATAGGGCCCCAAATATTCCCCCAAACTAAATAACTTTTCTAACGGGGATAAAGGTTATGCCATCACTCTACATTAACTTTATATGAGCGTTCTCCTTTGATGTGAGAACCATAGCACGTTTAAACAGTCTCATACATTTTCCCCAGGGAATTAATGCTGCTTTATTTGCATTTGTGCTATTTTAAAAACACCTTTTCTATTTCATGGCTTTGGATTTTCCAGTATGCAATGTCTGCCCTAACACTGAATACTTGTGAGTGATTTTCTGCTGTTTCCTTTGGTGGCCAAATTGCACTTGAACTTCAATGAACAAAACAGTGTGCAGTCATCAAATGATTTGCATTATATATAGCAGTTATGACATCCTATCTAACCAGATTTGCAATGCTGCCTTTTAAGCCTTTCCAGAAGCAAATACAATGTTCCACATACTTCTTGTACTCACATATCCAAGAGACTGATGGCATTTGGTTAGCCTAGAGGTAGTGTACTGTTTGTAATGTAAATGTTCCAGTCATTTCACAACAGACACTGACAGCTTACACTTAATGTTTTTATGAGTTTGTAGACTGCATTTATTATGCAGGTTTATTAAAATAAACACATGATTTACTTTCTGTTTATACCTTTTATACATACAAATTAAACTCATTACACGTCCCACCTTTTAGAGACAAAATTCAATACACTACTACCCCGTTATAATGTGGTCTGTGAGAGCCCAAAATTGCCCAAAGTGCCATAATTTAGATAAATATGGTAGTGAAAATGTACCACAAATAAAAACGATTTGTCTACTGCCTTTTTTAGTTCAAAGCTTTTGTTTATTCTGCAACATACATGTTTTCTAGTTTTTTTCCTAGTGATTAATATACAGGCATATATATATAGGATCAGGGTTGAAATAAAGTACCTTGGGCCCACCAGAGAAAATCATTCTTGAGGCCCACCAGAGGATATTATTTTGGGGGCCCACCATTTACCAGAAAGATGCTAAATGGTGCACATCATAAATACGGTCCATAATCTACAACATTGTTACACTGTCCAATGCAGAGTACTGCACAGTAAATAAAGACTATAATGATTATTTTCCTATACCCCACTTTATATAGTACTATAATCAAATAAAAAAAAACTTGACCTGACCTATAAATAGATACTAGTCTGTTGACCTAATAGAAAAGCTAAATTGGGAATGCACCACAAAGTAAATAATATGCAGTGCTGGTACCGGGGGTTAAGACTATACAATGAAACAAGGATGAAGCGGGCTATCAGGTTAGCCCACAAATAATCCCCAAAAATAGCGTGCACTCATGCAGTAAATGTGAATTAGTTCTTATTTATTCATTAAAATGATAATCAGACGCAAAAGACAAATAAAAAAAAACATATAGGACAAAACAATGATGAGAACACAAGTGGGCTTTACAGAAGTACTATTTCATATAACAATGTAGTACTATTTCAAACCTAAATACATCTCTCACACCCATCACTTTCTCATGCCTGATGCCGCTAATATTTAATTGGATGCCCTTGACACATCCCCACTAGACTACTTCTTTGTGGTTTATCAACAGCCCTTATAATATATTTTTTGCAGCCCACCCTATCCACCTCTCTTCTTCTCCAGTCTCACCTACCTTTTGTCAGTCCCTCCACTTGTTGCCAGTCTCACAGAGAGTTCAATTTAAAAATCTAACATTAACCATTAAAACTTTTTCTAGACAGTCTTCTCCCTCTATATTTCATAATAAATCCAACGATATCTGCCCAGACACAAATTCCACTGATCTTCTCCTGTCTTCTACCCTGGTCATATCCTCTCACTCTCACCTTTAGGATTTCTCATGTTCCTCTCGACTTCTTTGGAACGTTTTCCCCCTCTCAGTTTCTCACTCTCGGAACCCTTTTGCTTTTAAAAGTGATTTCCATTTAACCCTTTCAGTGCCAAGCACGTAGTTTCTACGTGCTTGCTTCTACTCCACTTAAGTGCCAAGCACGTAGAATCTACGTGCTTGACTTCCCCCCCTGCTAGTAAAAAAAAATAAAAATCACAAATACTCACCTGACCCCTCGTTGGATCCGGCTGGGTCTCCTCTTTAATTTGGTGCCATCCGATCCCCCATGGGGGGTCGGATGGCTCCAGGAGAGCCCCCGGAATAGCCCCCCCCCCGTTTTGGCAGCAGCAGCTGCTAACTGTAAAAAAAAAAAATAAAAATGACATTTACTTACCTGCAGTCGCGCTGCCTCCCTCTGGGTCTCCTCTTCACTGGGGGGCCTCCGATCGCCCCCCCCCCAGCCTCTTCAGCTTCAGGGGAGAGCCTGAAAGGGCTCTCCCCCTCCTCTCCCGACGGGCGCCGCCATCTTGTTGTTGCTTATGACATCACTCCCGGGCCTCTTGCTGCCTCTCCTCAGCTGAGCTGTCCTCGGCTGCCCTGGTGATCGCTGGGCAGAGCAGTGGAGGGGCAGGGGATGCTCTGATCCCCTGCCCCCCCCTCCTCTGGCCAGCGATCACCAAGGCATTTGACAGCTGATCACCACAGGAGCTGACAATCGGGTGAGGTGAGTAAAGTAAAAAAAAACTTTTTTTTTTTTAATAAATGACATTTTTTTGTGTGTGTTTTTTTTTAATGTTAACCCTTTGTGAACTGGTAAGGGGTCCATGAGACCCCTTATACCAGTTCACAAGGCTGGGGTCTGGCAAGCCACCTGCAACTAGCGGGTGGCTTGCCATTAACCCCCGCACCCCCAATTACCTGCCTCCCCAGGGGGGGGCAGAAGAGCCCGGGCCCACACAGGGTATGTGGGCTCGTAGGCTGCAGGGTGGGGGGCCACAAAAGCTGGCCCCCCCACTCTGTTCCTACAAGCCCCCATAGCTGGTCCCGGGCTGGTTATGACGGGTAAGGGGGACCCTACGTCATTTTTTTTTTTATTTTAAGGGTTAGGGTTAGCCTAACCCTTAAAATTAAAAAAAAAAATGAAAACATTTTTTTTTAAGGGTGAGGGTTAGGGTTAGGCTAACCCTAACCCTTAAAATTAAAAAAAAAAAAAGATAAAAAAAAAATGACATGGGGGGGGGTCCCCATTTTTTGGGGGGAAATTTTTATTTTTGTATATTTTTTTATTTTTAAGGGTTAGCCTAACCCTAACCCTTAAAATTCCCCCAAAAAAAGGGGGGACCCTATGTCATTTTTTTTAATTAACCCCTTATGTTTATAGTGTGGATAGTAGTTGTATTTTATTTGTAAATGTAATAAAGTGCTCTTTTCAGTTTGGGGGGTCTCCAGGGCAAGAATGGGGGGGCTACCGATACATATGTGGTACCGTTGTAATCGGGAGAAATGGGGCTATCACATGCAATATGGTTTTCATTTAAAAAAAGGGTTTTATTTAAAATAAAGGAAACAATTGTTTAAAAAATATATATTTTTTAGTTTTTTTAAGCAGAAATATTCAAAAAACAGTAGAAAAATTACAAACAAGACATTTCATGTTAAAGCCTAAACTCTGCTGCAAAAAATGTATATGTAATGTATATAATTTTTCTGGAAATTCCAGCAAAAATCACGGTTAATCATGCCGCAAAATGGGGAAAAATGACCTGTCAACAGAGGGTGACAAAACTTCAAGTAGGCTGACAATTAAAAGGGGTACCATAGTACCTATGCATGTTGGGTATTGTTCTGCTCGGGGGACGTTGCGCTTTCAGATTTAGCTTGTTTTTTCTTGTTTGCATATTGATATTTTAGGAAAACATGGTTTTTATTCTGCTTTTTTATCATTGTTTTTAGGGCAACCTAAGAATTCTTCAATGGATTACTTCCAGAAAGATGAGCCCACTACAACAAGCTCAGTACTCTTAGAAAGCTTAACATGTGTACTTTCAGGGAATATATGGTTTGTGGGGATATTCTAAATTTAAAGGGTTGTTTTGGTTGAAAAATCGCAAGGTGCGCACTTTGTCTGCAGAGCTGAAATTTTTAAGCAAAATTACCGTTATGCGCATGCTTTACTTTGGGGTGTTTGGCAACTCTTCCCTTGACAGAACCTATGCATGTTGGGTATTGTTCTGTTCGGGGGTTGTTGCTTTTTCAGATTTTACTTGTTTTTTTCTGTTTGCATATAGTTTTTTTTAGGAAAATGTGGCTTTGATTCTTCTTTTTTATTCTTTTTTAGGGAAACTCTGTGCAACCAAAGAATTGATTGGGGGATTACTTCCAGAAAATTGCGCCCATGTCAACAAATCTGGTACGCCTAGAAAGCCTGAGGTGTATACTTCCAGAGAATATATAGTTTTTGGGGGGTATTTCAAATTTAAAGGGTTCTTTTTCTGGAAAGACCGCAAGGTGTGCTTAGCGCGGTGTATTTTATCTGAAAATCTCCTAAAGCGCTATTTCAGTTTGACATGCAATAAGATTTTATTGACAAACTTACATTTTTTATTACAAAAAACACTACAAATTGCAAAAAATAGATTTTTTTTTATTTTTTTGCACATATTTCACCCAAAAGTATTGAGAATACACAAAAAAAGGCCAAACAAGACATTTCATGTTAAAGCCCAGACTCTGCCGAAAAAAACAATATATCATTTTCCTGGGAAATCCCATGGGGAGCGCAAAATAGTGCAAAATGGTCTGGCACCAAGCGTGACAAAAACTCCAGGTAGGCTGGCAGCGAAAGGGTTAAGACAAGCATATTATCTGATTTAAAGTGGACCAACAGTCAAAAATGGCTTAAGCCAGACCAACACAACAGTGTTCTTTTGCATCCCTCCCCAGGGCAATTTAGGTTGCTGCGCATAAAAATTTATTGAACTTTTTCTAACTCCTGCTGTAGTAGATTTTAGAAACAACATTGTGCTTCATGGATCTGCAGGCCACCTACAAACAGCAATTGCCGATGGGCTTCCGGCGTATTTATGTGGAATGTGCATTGTCAGTTATGTCAGTTGAATCCAGGCAGCAGCATGGCTGAGATGCTGGGAGAGGAAGCTCTAAAATTGCCGCTACTTTTCTTTTCTAACTGTGCCAGGCTGTTGGTCTGGTTTAAGTATAACCCAGCCTCCTCCTGAGGTAACTCAGATCTTTCCTTAATTTGGGACATTGTCAAATGAAGGAGTTAGATGTCACCTTATGTCTTTTTTTTCCTGTAAAATATATTATCTATGCTTTTTTTGCCTTGCCAATATGTAATTTGGAGCTCAACAAATAAAACACAGCCTAAATGCACCATTAAATTGTGTACCCCTTGTCTTCAACAATGATATCCTGTGATTGTAGTCATGAAATTCAGATAGCGCTGGTTAAATACAGCGGCAATCTATTTATCATGGCTGCACCTAATAGACAGCAGTACAGAGTGGCGCACACTACTGCTGTTATAATCAGCATAAGGGTCCAACAGGCGCTGACACAGGTCGGTCAATACCTAGACCACATAATCTAAGCTCATTATTTAACATGGGGCGGTGTGACAGTATGCCAGCAAAATGATGCTATATGGTGCAAGTCTTACATAAGGCCATTAATCAAACTATTGCTAAAATATAGAAGATGCCACCTAGGTATTTTGTAATGTAGAAATAGGCCAAAAATCAACGTGGTGGAATGTGTCCTTTACTTGCTGATGCACAGAACCTTTGTAAGTTAGATTTGATATTGCAAAGCAGTAGGGTGGCTCTTTATCTACTATTTAGTTGACTTTTTAAACTCTTTGTGCTATACTGCAAAATACAAATAGATTTTTAGCCAATAAGTTATAGGAGGGTAGTCATATACATATGAGATAAAAAAAAATAGGTTTCGTTGCCGTAGATTGTGCATAGCTTTTGCCAGTTTCATAGCCTTACTAAATGTATTATTGTTGTCAGTTTATAAGTTATAAGAATAGCCCATGGAACATTACAAACAAGGGTAAAACAAATAATATAGCTTCAGAGGGTAATTTAAATAGCAAAATAATTTTCAGGTTTGTAGATTAATCTCACACATCCACTAATTATCAATAACATTTTGCAACTAATAATAAATATTCGGATATTCATGTTAAACAATATACAATATAACCTTAGTATTGTTTAATGGAAAATAAACCTCAAACTTAAAAGTTAGTATTAGTTTTCTTAACATGGCCTATTTAACACACACATAATCCTGCGGTAATTACACTAAATGACATTTAAACTATAGGGATTATTTTTATTTCCTTTTTTTAAAGATAAACAAATAGCTGTAAACAGAGATTGTCATTTATTCGTCTAATGGCAATTGCCTGGGGCTTCCTTTAAAATACAGTCATCAGCCATTACCAAGCCATAAAGTTCTATGCAGACAGTTTAGGTTAAATGGTGCTTGATAGTGGAAACTAAGACGAAGAACTGTGTTAGTTTTACATGAGATTACAAAGATGCCTGCTAGAAATGGATGAGCATTACATTTACAATTACATTTCCATAACATTAAAAAAATAAGTCTCAGACATAAAGGAACTGGTAAAAACTTAAAAAATACCTATTTACAACACATACAAAACAATTTTCAAGCCCTTGACATTTATAACACAACTGAATGTGCTTTCGCCCTCCAGTGTTATTTAACCCTTCTATTGCCAGCCACATAAATTTTACGTGGCTGCCTCTCCAACCGTTAAACGCCAGCCACGTAACATTTACGTGCCTGGCTTTGCCCCCTGCTGGCGCCTGCAAAATAAAAAAAAAAAAAACATTTATCTGACCCCTCATTCGAACCGGCCGGGTCTCCTCTTTACCCTGGGGGGCTCCGATCCCCCATCGGGGGAGGAAGGGGAGAGCCCGGAGTAGCCCCCCCCCCCCCCCCGTTTTTGAGGCCGCTGGCTTTTCCTGTAAAAATTAAAAAAAAAAAAGACATTTACTCACCTCCATGTGCGCTCGATCTCGCCGGCCCTCCTCTTCACCCGGGGGGCCTCCGATCCCCCCCCCCCAGGCTCTCTTATGTTGTCACTCGGCCGGCATCATGACAGCTCCAGGCCTCTCAGCTGTCAGATGCCGGTGATCGGTGGTGAGAGAAGGAGGGGACAGGAGATCCTCTGATCTCCTGCCTCCCCTCCTCCTCTGGCTGCCGATCACCGGCATCTGTCATCAGATCAGCGAGGGACAGACGAGCTGACGATCAGAGGTGAGTAAAGAAAAAAACATTTTTTTTTTAAATAAAATAATTTTACTCTGTGTTTGTGTGTTTATTTTACTGTTAACCCTTTGTGAACTGGTAAGGGGTCCATGAGACCCCTGTACCAGTTCACAAGGCTGGGGGCTGGCAAGTCACCTGCAACTAGCGGGTGACTTGCCATTAACCCCCGCACCCCCAATTACCTGCCTCCCCAAAGCCCAGGGGGGGCAGAAGAGCCCGGGCCCACATAGGCTAAGTGGGCTTGTAGGCTGCAGGGTGGGGGGCCACCAGAGCTGGCCCCTCCACTCTGTTCCTACAAGCCCCCATAGCTGGTCCCGGGCTGGTTATGACGGGTAGGGGGGACCCTGCGTCATTTTTTTTTTTAATTTAAAGGGTTAGCCTAACCTTTACCCTTAAAATTCCAAAAAAAAAATGGGGTCCTCCCCCCCGGGAGAGGGGACCCTACGTAATTCTTTTTTTAAATTTTAAATTGGACCAACACCCAGGATTTTCACTATCCTGAGTGTTGGTCCACTTCCGTGGGGCACCCTGATCGGAGGTGCCCCGCTGTGTGAAACCCCCCAGAAAGCCCCTAAAATCTTACCTTATCGGCGACGGACAAGCGCCGGATAAGCCGCCGCCGCCTCTCACGAGTCCCTCTTACAGGGCGCGCGCCTGCGCTGGCCATTCACAAACGGCCGACACGGGTGCGCGTTCTGCTAGAGGGACGCGCGGGAGGCGGCGGCTTATCCGGCGCTTGTCCGTCGCCGATAAGGTAAGATTTTAGGGGCTTTCTGGAGGGTTTCACACAGCGGGGCATCCCGATTTTGGATGCCCAGCGGGGAGGGAGCTGATCGGCCCGGGAATGGCCGATCAGGGGTGGGTGTTGGTCCACTTTAAGGGTTAGGGTTAGCCTAACCCTAACCCTTAAAATTCCCCCCAAAAATAGGGGGGACCCTACGTCATTTTTTAAAAAAATTTTAAGGGTTAGGGTTAGGGCTTGCCTAACCCCAACCCTTAAAATTCCAAAAAAAAATGGGGTTCCCCCCCCCCTGGGAGGGGGGACCCTATGTCATTTTCTTTTTAAATTAAACCCTTATGTTTATAGTGTGGATAGTAGTATTTGATTTGTAAACGTTATAAAGTGCTCTTTTCAGTTTGGGGGGTCTCCTGGGCACGAATGGGGGGGCTATCGATACATATGTGGTACCGTTGTATTCGGGAGAAATGGGGCTTTCACATGCAATATGGTTTTCATTAATAAAACAAATGTTTTATTTAAAATAAAGGAGACAATTGTCTAAAAAATATTATTTTATTTATTTTTTTGTTTTTTTACACAAAAATATTAAAAAAAACTGTAGAAGAATTACAAACAAGACATTTCATGCTAAAGCCTAAACTCTGCTGCAAAAAAATATATATATATATTTTCCTGGAAATTCCAGCAAAAATCACGGTTAAACATGGCACAAAATGGGGAAAATGACCTGTCAACAGAGGGTGACAAAACTTCAAGTAGGCTGGCAATTAAAAGGGTTAATAGTACCTATGCATGTTGGGTATTGTTCTGCTCGGGGGACCTTGCGCTTTCAGATTTAGCTTGTTTTTTTCTTATTTGCATGTTGATATTTTAGGAAAATGTGTTTTTTATTCTCCTTTTTTTATACATTTTTTTGTGAAACCCTGTGCCACCTAAGAATTCTTCCAGGGATTACGCCCATAAAGATGAGCCCACTACAACAAGCTGGGTATGCATAGAAAGTTTAAAATGTGTACTTTCAGGGAATATATGGTTTATGGAGGATATTCCAAATGTAAAGGCTTGTTTTGGTAGAAAAAGCACAAGATGTGCACTTTGTCTGCAGAGCTGAAATTTTTAAGTAAAATTACCGTTACGCACATGCTTTACTATGGTGTGTTTGGCAACTCTTCCCTTGACAGTAGTTATGCATGCTGGGTATTGTTCTGTTCGGGGCATGTTGCTTATTCAGATTTTCAGTTTTTTTCTTGTTTGTATATAGTTTTTTTTAGGAAAATGTGGTTTTGATTCCGCTTTTTTATTCATTTTTTAGGGAAACCCTGTGCAACCAAAGAATACATTGAGGGATTACTTCCAGAAAACTGCACCCATGTCAACAAGCCTGGTATATAAAGCCTGGGCCTGAATATATAGTTTGTTGGGGGTATTTCAAATGTAAAGGGTTGTTTTTCTTGAAAAACTGCAAGGTGCACATATTGCATAGCATAGTTGTATTTTATCTGAAAATCCCCTAAAGCGCTGTTTCAGTTTGGGGGAGTCTTCTGGGCAGGAAAAGGTGTCTACCAATACATATGTGGTACCGCTGTAACCGGGAGAAATTCGGGTTTCACACGAAATAAGATTTTATTGACAAACTTGCATTTTTTATTACAAAAAAACACTACAAATTGTAAAAAATTGTTGTTTTTTTTTGCACATATTTCATCCACAAATATTGAGAATACACCTAATAAATGACAAACAAGACATTTCATGTTAAAGCCCAGACTCTGCTGAAAAAAACAATATATCACTTTCCTGGGAAATCCCTGGAAATCCCTTCAAAAATCACAGTTGAACATGGGGAGCGCAAAATAGTGCAATATAGTCTGGCAACAAAGGGTGACAAAATCTCCAGGTAGGCTGGCACTTAAAGGGTTAAACTGATAAAAAGCAAACTTCAGGTAATGTGAAAAATGATGTTGTCTTATTTGACTTATATAATACAAAATGCTGGAAATGAGAAAGAGACCCAATAATAATTTGGCCTTCTGGTCCTAAGCATCAGAGTCAGAGCTAGATTTGGCTGAAGTTGGAGTTGGTAGAAATGTACTGACTCAAGCATAAAAAATTAAATCTCTCACTAATATCGTATAATTAATGTAATTTTCACAGGAAGTTTACAAATGTAAATATATTTTATGTTCATTTCATCTAAGGCTATTTATAAAAATGTTCTGGCGGTGATAGAAAATGAGTTCTCCAATCTCTCCTGTTCCTTCCTGTATATTCATGCTGCCACAAAGTCCTTAGTTGTAATGCCTGAAACTTACAGGGATTGAATTGAGGGATTGTCCAGGCAGAAATGAAAAGTCTATACTTACCTCCCCCGCAGCTCCTCTGGGCAGGTCCAGTGTTCCCCAGCAGCACCTCCCTGCAGTGCATACTTCATATAGCAAGTGATTCCATCTTCTAGCACTGGTCGCCTCTCATGGTGGTGTCCATGGAGCCTTGTTGCCCCCACACACCTACTCTATTCATTGCAATGAAGGGAGCATGCCAAAGCAAATTTGTTATGCCTCATCATGGCAAGCACCCTCTAATTCAGTGAATGGTGTTGCCGTGTTAGGGGGCATAATGTTAGTGGGTTTTTTTATGTTATTGCTTGGACAGGAACTTACATTTATTAGTTTTTCCAATAAATATGCTTTATGTTCTAAGTACCCCTATTACTAAAAAGGAAAAAGTGCAATGTTTCCATTTTATTACATTTATAAAGAAGTATGATTAAACAGAGTTGGAGTCTGGCTTTGGCTTACTGACTTTACAGTCCTAGAAAAAATTGTAGCAGTGTTTAAAGTCTTTATATATAAGTACCCTTTTAAAAATATGACGAAGCATTTAAAACAGTCACCTAATAGCATGTGTATCATTCACAAAGGTCTACCAGCATGGCTGTATTTATTACTGCAAATCAATATCTTGTCATAGTAATATCTGAAAATAGAACAAACTACCTATGGTCCATGCTTGCATTGGATTCCAGAAACAAGTACATTAAGCCTAATATTTAGCTCAAGGAAGCTTTGCAAGGATGGGCTACAAATTCATTGAGTATTAGAACTGAATGCAGAACTGCTTTAATAGAACTTAAATGGTGTCTAGCTGATGTGAATATTGAAGAGAGCCCCATTCATTCTTATTATTTGCGTACCCAAGTCCTGCTAATTCAGAAGAAAAGGATTCACATTATCTAGTCTTAATTCAGTCTACACAATCCCCTCGATTCAAAATGCAAAAGTTAATTGATATCGGATCTGGAATCGGAAGTTTGGGTGGGTGTTAGTCATTTTTTCCTGTTTTTTTGGCCATTTCCGACTCGCACGAGCCTACGTACGATTTCGTATATGCTCTTACGATCATCGGAAGTTTGTTCCTAAATTGTAGGATCAAAACCTAAATTGTAGGATCAAAACCTAAATTGTAGGATCAAAACCTAAATTGTAGGATCAAAACCTAAAACTTAGGATAATCGGATGTGTTTCCGTGTGATTCAGAGAGCTGTTTTCCAACCTCTAAATCCGTTTTAAAAGAAAGCCACTGCCGACACCTTTTAGCAGCCGGATTGCTGTTCTTGAACAGGTTTTTTGGCTATGTGGAGGAGTCTGCGCGTCTTGAGCTTCAATGAACTGCATGTATCAGCATGGCCGAGGCCATAAATTGTATGGCAATGCATACCTGATTCATGTATGCCTTATAAAAGCATTTTAATGTGGACCTTAATTAGTCCTTTGCATGTAAACCTTTATTTTGCAATACATCCATATATTTGCGTTATTTAAATAAACTTATGTCCTTTGTTATTTATTTTGGAATTGATGTACTAGAATCATATTTTTAATTTGAATTTATTGGTGTAGTTGTTTACCTTTGCTTTGTTTAATTATTTTAGCTCATCTTTGGTCAGATGCATCACACTTACTGAGGAGAGGAGAGCGGGATAAAGTGCAGGATGTGGGTTACTGCTGTATTTTGCACAGACTCAGCAGAGCTGGGGGCACGGAAAGGTCAGAAATCAAAGAATGCAGAGCAACACAGTCACAAGGCCCTTTCTGTTTGCAGGCTGCCCGATATTACCTGACCCGCCATCTTGGCTGTTTCTAGACTCATAACATGCAGAAGTTGCTGGGTGTTTTTTAATTTTTGAGAGCAATCTGTATGTAGAGGGTGTGGGTAACCACACCAAAAATTAAAAGTTGTACCATTTGAAGCCAAACTTTTAAAATTAAATCCACAAGTAAAAAATGCAAGTTAACTAAAAATTAAACAAAGTAAGATTTACTTATGCAAATACATTCATTAATGGTTGGTTACTACAAAATGAATGAAATAAAGAAAAAAAAAAACAAATATTTAGAATGCACTTTAATGAGGTAAGTTTGTAGTGCGCAGGCGCAAGATCAGAAGGATTTACGTCCAGACAAAAAAGGAAAAAGGGCAAAACCAATGTTGCAACCTGAGAAATGAAACGGAAAATTCAGGATGGAAACTGACATAGGTCTGATTCGCTAACTGCCATACGAACGGACGGACATTTTAGGATAGAAACGTATTTGCTTATAGAATCACTCGCAAGTTCATACGAACGCACGAGCGTACGGGAAAAATAGGATGATCGGCACCAAAATCAAAGCTGTAACATGTTTCTTTGAATCGACCCCAAAGTGTTCCAAGTGGTCAGTTCTGGGTTGACATCTTAAAAACCTAAGGGTAACAGAAAACCCTAAAATTATATATATATATATATCACCCAGTTTTTTTAAAAATTTCAAAGGCTAAAATGACAACTCTAATAGCAATAGCACTTGTAATGTGTTCACTGGTGCATTATGATCTCCAGATATGTTTGTAGATTTAACAGTCTATCAGGAATGCTGATAATCAAAGATTCTGTAAAATCCAACAAAAGTCCAGATAAGTCTGACTAAAAGTTATAATGAGAAGCCTACTAAAGCTGTTCAATCAAGGTAGGGTAGTTTATGGTAAATGGCTTTCAGCACAGTGAATTTGCCAGAGTAGCATTAACAGTTTTTCTAAAGGGGATAAACACAAGCTGCGATTTAATTTACTAAGGAGCATTTTCTCTGTTAGAATTTTTTCCTATGGGTATGTATTTAATGCACTTAATAACACAAAACACATGTCGAACAACCTCATTAGACTTGATGTCTTCCAATTCAGTTCAGTGCAGTGACCTGGTATTTTTGTGGCTATGCCGCTATCTATGTGCCTTGTTTTCTGGACACACGGCAGAAAAACTGGTTTTGCTGAAAATGTTATATAAAGCTAAATCACAGATTCTCTATGATAAAATAATAGATTATTACAAGAATCCTGGTATGGCATAGCATAGACCTGATTGCAGTCAAAGTGATTAGTACATAGACCATAGTCAGAAACAACATGTTATCATCAGAAGACTAATCATGTAGGATTTAGTGCTTGTTTTTACATTTTATTGGCAGGTATTTAATTTTGATCATGTGCCCTTTGTTGGCACAGTATTATGAATAATTATGAAATGTGCACCCAAGCTATGCTAATAGCATCTTCAATAACAAGCAGCCTTTTTACACAGTTTTGTTTTCCAATCCTTTTAGATGGGTTTAAAAATGTAGGTATAAAATTATAATACATAATTATTGCAAATATGATGTGGCTTCTGCTAGAAGTGTAAAATCACACATGGCGCATGGTAAGACAACACCATTTTTTTTGCCTGTTTGCATCCAATCCCAAAATAATTAGCAGAGCTGTTTCTGGTGAAGGGCAAGCAGGATCTCCCTGGGCACCAAGGCCATTGGGGGTGCCTTTATCCTAGCCATTTTTTTTCTTCAGATGAGTCAGGACCACTATTATTGGTGCAGGCCATAAAACAGCCCCCCCCCCCTCATATTGAGCTCAGGCATGACGAGGGGGCACTGCTTAGTGCTATGCTAGACATGCTTGGCACATACCTGTAAGGGGCAGCGGCAGCACCATGGGATGGGTGAATATTTTTTTCTCGCACTGAGCATCATTTTAATAGAAACTATCTTAATAATTAGCATATGTAAAGTGTAAAGTTTTTTTCTCTGGTGTGGATTAAGGTGCACACTGCAACTCAAAATTCTATGGGGGTCATGCTAATTATTTGATCAAACCAGTTTGACTTGCAGTGTGCTTTGTGGTATGGATTGCAACCTGTATCCCAGGGAGCTCTAAGGAACACAAAAGTTAAAAAGAAAGTTTGTTTCACATTTTTTCCTCCAAAATTACCTATACTTGCAATGGGGCATTATTTTCCCAATGAGGTAAGAATATATGTTTTTACATTTGGAAACAACAGAACACTATGGGCTATACAGAAAATCTTTAGCAAAGCCCATAGGGTCCTGTTATTTCCAGACTTTAAAAAAAATCCTTACATCCCTGGAAAAATAATGTAACTAAACTGCTAAACTGCACCATCTCATGTACAGGTGATTTTAGGACAGACATTGTTTTTGCACTTTCTTGTGTGTTATCGCTAAATAACTCACTGGCATGCAGGTTACAATCCACATGCACATCAGCTTCATCAAATGTTTAGCATGACCCCCAATGCAAGTTGCTGTAGGAGAGAGATCCCTGCAGTGTAGTTTTTTTGTGGATGGCAGAATTAATCATGTGAAACTTTTCTTAGGGTGCATGTAGGTGAACCTGAATCTGCACCGAGATGTGAACCATGTACATTTATGTGGGCCATGATCTTCTCTGTTTTGCACAAGGCCTCTCACGAGTTTTCTAGGTGGACATGTAAACGGCAATATGAATCTGACACCCAAAGTGATTCAGTAACTGAACTTAGCGACACTCTTGGGGGAAATGATCTGAATTGAAAGTCTGTGCACATGTTCATTCTCTGGCTCACTTTCTTTAGCATGTCCCCCAATGATACAGAGGTACATTTAGAAGGAAGGGCCTTGCCCTTGTGAGCTACAAAAGACACGCAGAGCATAGCTAGCTTCCTTGGCTTATATGTTAGAAAATAGACAACCATATTTTTTTGCCCTATAAGATGCATCTAGGATTTGGAGGAGATCTGCCACATTTTCCATATAACACACACAGGCATTTTCCAAAGCTTTTTGGGAGAAAATACTTGTGTGTCCTATAGGATGAAAAATATGGTAAATTAGAGTTTTAGGTGCCTTGTAATCTCATGGCAGGAGTGTTTTGATACTGTGCCAAAAACTATGATCTTTTTAATGAATAGGTTCGAAGTGAGCTGAACGGGGAGGCCGATTCATTAATAGCGCCAGGTAGCGACAGATGAGCGACAGTAGCGTGATTTCCACAGCGCCAGCTAGTATTCGCTGTGCTTGGCCGGGGTTTGCTTGTTGACAGCGACTCAGTCGGTGTGCGGTAATGTTCAATACGGGGTTAGGGGTCGATGTTTCACAGGTTCCGCGTTGTATGGGTGCGCCTGACAGCGAATGGCCAGAGCGAACGGCTTGCTGCAGATTCATTAACAAATCACGCTCAAAAATTTCTCGCGCTGTGAATTCCTTGTTTAAACCCCAGAGCGCTGGCGGCGATGTGTGTAAAGTAGTTTTTAACCCCCAAACAACCATTTTTTTTTTAATGTAAAAATTATACAAGTTTTTCTAAACATTTTGTAATATGAATACATTAATATCAGACATGTAATCTCAATTCTGCACAATTTTTAATTTTTTTTTTTTTTACTTAAAAAAAAATCTTAACATTGCAGAAGTGGTCACAGAATTTTTGACAAAAAAAAAAAAAAAAACATTAATAGCAATTAATTATGATTATTTAAAGATTGCTCCATTGAAATGCATTGGACAACGCCAGGGAGCGCCAGGTCATACCTGTCGCTGTGATGGGATTAGCAGCGGCGCTGTTCGTTGCAGTCGGCTACATGATGAATCCCGCGCTAGCTGACGCTCTTGCCGGCGCTAGCCTCATTTAGCGTGATAAATGCGTCATTGTGACCGCCGCCGGGCGTACTTGAGTCGGTAGCCGCCGTTAGCTGGCGGTACCTGGCGCTCGTCAGACACTACCTGGCGCTAGCCCTTGATAAATAAACCCCTAAATAGAAGAAAACATGTTTTTCAGATGGACTTTTTTTTTTATATTATTTCTCTTTGTTACATGAGAGCTGTGCACAATCGTCAGATCTACCATGCATAATATGCTATCACTCTCATCAGGTCAACCTAATTGACAATAACTTAATGACTTGCAGTTCATCACAATAATACTTAATGATATTTTACATGCAATGAAACATTGTGATACAAAACATATATATATAATTTAGAGGTGAATTGGCAACTAAGCACTGCAATATTTAAGACTGTGGATGCAAGCAATTTTCCTTGCCATATTATATAGCTTATTGGTGAGGTCAGTAAAATATTGCTATTGATCCACCTCGCAAAGTCTGTACATATGTTTCTGCTATCCTGTTTTGCTTGGAATAAAGCATATGATATTCTCCTTGCAAAACATGACATTTTGGTACAGTTTTTAGAATGTTGCCGAATGCTTTTCCTCTTGTATTTAAGGCAAACTGAGAAGATGCATTATGTCCAAGGGTACCTGGGAGCAGAGATGAGTTAATTGATTTGGCACACACTGAACTTGGTCTGATATTCCTTACACACAGCCAGGTTGGCATACCCTTAGGCTTCTCCTTATGGAGGGATTTCAACAGAGGACCTGGCCAGCCAATCATAAAAAAACATAGGTGCCTTCACAGATGAGGATGACAGGAGCTCAGAGAGGAAACTCTTATACCATTTACAGGAAAATAAGAAGAGGGAAGTGACTCTCAGAACTCAGGCAACCAGTCAAGCAAAGTGAAACAAAGTACAGCTTGAGGAATATACATATTTTTTAAAGTGGACCAGAATTGAACCTAGTATCTATAAGAAATTAAGGTCCTGTTCTGATTAAATACCCACTCATGATTTGGGATGCCAACTGACCAATATTTCTATAGGAGAACCCACGGTGCATACATAGCCAGCAGTGGCATCTCTCACATTCTTCTAGATCTGTGCGCCGTTGCACCTGCCATAACCAAATGGCTCACGTGGTCATGCACAGCCATAGCAGGATGCAGGGGTTGATGCATGCCAAGCGTGGGTGTGGTTAAGCACCCATTCCATTTCTTTAGCCACACATTTATTGGACCAGTGATCCATTTATTGGTTTTTATTTATTGACTCATGTAATGCTCTGGGTGAACAAATTGTGATGTTACTATATAGAACTGTCTGGAATACTGTATAAGTTCTGGAAACCTCACCTACAAAAATAAGGTGTTTTATTTGATTAAGCCCCATCTCAGCACTGGGTGAGGGGTCCAAAGCAGGGGCAATTTAGTCTGGACATCTACTTAACATTGACCACCCCACCTCCTTCGGTGCTGAGACAGGATGGGGCTTGACAAAATAAAACACCTTACTGGCAGGTTGATTCATTACTAGAGCCAAGTATCAGCAGATGAGCGTTTGTACAGAGGCGCTAACAGCGACCACTAGTAGACGCTGTGATCGGCTATCGAGCGCTGTAACAGAGCATCTCAGTCGCTCTGGTAACCTGGATGGCATTTATGAATGAGATGTATGTTGGGCGTCCTAACACCAGTCCAGCGTTGCAGGGAGTGAAAGGTAGCGCCAGCTCAGTGCGACCGACTCTCAGCAACTCACACCATATTCAACAAAAAAACAGACACACGTAGGCGCTCTGGATCTGGTCGCTATAGCATAGAGCGGCAGACGCTGTGTGAGTAGTCAATCACATATACACCAGTAACAAAGCGAAAACACATGGAATGACATTGTTGTAACATTGTGACATTAATACCAGACCTGTTATGACAATTCTGCATAAAATTATAAAAAATCAAAAACGTTTTCAAAAATGACTCTTTCTAGACCAGGAGAGGTGACACAATTATTTGAGAGAAAAAAAAAATAAAAAACCCTGTTTAAACAGAAGAAAAGGAACGTCCATTGAAATGTATGGGAGAGTGACAGGTAGCGACAGGTAATAACTGGAGCTCTGGAAGCTAGAGTGCCGACATTATAGTCTGAGCTGCCTGTAATGATGAATCAGACGCTACATGGTGCTGTTAGAGGCGCTCACCGAATCGCTTTCATAAATGGGGTATTGAGTACAGCGCCCAGCGTTCACCAGGCGCTGCCTGCCGCTATGAGGCACTACCTGCCGATATCCTTTGATAATTAAACCCCTTAGTCTCCAAATCCAGTGTTGTCCATCAGCACCTCTGTCAGCAACTGCGGCAAGGCTGCACAGAACACCATCCCCTGCCCTGTGCACACTCCCTGCCCTCTAATCATGTTAATGAAATTATGGGCACATGCACAGACTGGAGAATGACGCTCTGAGCACTGTGACCAAGATGGCACCTATGGTTAGGTATTTGGTTTTATTAAATCCTTGTCCTGCCTCAGCACCAGGGGAGGGGGGATTTTCACACTTGACTTTCTGTGAATCTTCTTCTACATTTCTTTTTTTATCTCCCTTGACCACACATAAAGTATGGCTGCCTTCCCCATTGCAGTCACAAACAGATAAGTTATCATTGAATTACAGTAGTGCTTAGTCACTAGTAAAAAAATGTATATTGGCAAAAGCTGTAAAAGCTAATCCTTAGACCTAGATTACTCCCTAACACAACGCATAATTTGAACCTAAAAGAAAATTATCACAAATGAAAGAAAAACAAGTACTACTTTCTGCATTCTATTTTTATGGGAAAGAAATACATTTTAACTGCCTGGCCTCCTAAGCTAGCATGTATAAATGGCTAATTATATTTTATTTTCTTCTGGTGTATGTTGATCATATCAATATTATAGGTAGATGTAAATTCTGCTTCCCACAAACTGCCTTATGTGACTGGCCAAAGTGAAATGATATGTTAAAATACAATACACTTTTTTCTATCTATTGCTAATATTGTTGATTGTTACTTATTTGTTGATACTTAGATCGTATTTACCCATAAAGTTAAACCTAACATAGAAACATATTAGCTTCACACAATATAGCCCCTAGAAGTTTAGTCATATTAAACTGCAGGAAACTAATGTTTCCTTCCTAATCTTAAGAAAAATTCAAATGAATATATATATATATATATATATATATATATATATATATATATATATATAATACTTCCTAGATGTGGAATTAAAAGTACTTTCACATGACTTTTTAAAGCAAGATTACAATAATGGGTCAACTTATCAAAGTGTGGGTAAAGACCATCTCCACCTCAATCAGTGGGTATAACTAAAAGGCTGAATTTGTTTTCCTAATTCACAATCAAGTATTTTTTTTATCTAATGAACTTTAATTAGGTTTTGAAGGAGATCACATTTTTATGTGAGGCACAAAAGTTTTCCGGATTACCCCCCCCCCCCCAAAAAAAATATCTCTAAATAAAAATAATGATGAAAAGACACGATCACAGATAAAAAATGCAGAGATATGAAAAATGGGCATAAACAGTACAAGTAAATGAATACTCCCCAATTAACCTAAATATCCAGATAGTAAATACGGTTTGATCTTAGTTGCTTAGGATGATTTTTCTGTCAATTTCAAATGATATGGTAGTGAGATAAATGTTTAACAATGTGCAAAGTCAGCCAGCTTACACTGACAAGCTATCAGAAGCTGCCATCTGTACATCATGTTAAATCTGCCATCATGTTAAAATTAGCCAGGATCATTCTAAATATATTAGTTCTAATGTATTTTTATTTATTTATACCTACGTCTCCTTAACATAGTATAGTTAAATATACACCACTAATAAAATACTGTAGCTTTCATGAATTTTTGGTGGTGCTTCCTGATGCAAGACATATTTTCACTATATCCAGTCCAGGTCGTCCCAGAAGTGATGACAGTTGGGTAGTCCGTCACCAGGTGGCGGAGTCACTGCAAGATCCAGAGCTGTAACTCCTCCCAGCCCCCTATAAAAAGAGCTGTCTCAATAGAATTCCCAGAATTCATCTTCCAGTACTGCTGCGAGGATCGTCTTGGACACTCTCTCTGGATATTGCAGCTGAGCTGGGCATTTTAAGCCTGTCGGCCGCTGCACCCCTATTACCACTTTTCCCGTGGACCCACTTATGCCTCCCAGCCTCAGCTGATAGGACGGTGAAGGTAGGGAGAACGCCGGGGGTCAGGCGTTGACAGAGCTAGGCTCTGGGCCGCAGACCCTCCTTAAAGGGTAGCCGGCCATAGGCGATGGTGAGCCTATTGGGGGGGGGGGAACCACATTGAGCCCAGGGTTATGCCCTCGTCTGTGCCCAGAAGCTTTATTTTTTTAGTGCATGGCACGGCCCGCTTCGGTATTCATAACAGTTGGGTTATTCCGCCACAAGGTGGCGCAGTGGTACTGCAGAAAAGCTGTGGCTTGTCCCGGCTCCCTATAAAAACGGGCTTAAACATAGAGTTCCCCAGTGTTTCCTCTGCAGTGGAACTGCGAAGTTAGAAGATGGCTCTCTCTCTTGTGCAGGTGAGCGGGGCAACCAAGCCTGCGGCCCTGCAAGTCTATTTCCATCTGTTTCTGGACCCTCACTGCCTCCCAGCCTTGGCTGACAGATCGGGTGAAGGTAGAAGGGCACTAGGGTCAAGTGCTCCTGGAGCGCAGCTCCAAGCCGCAGACCCTGTAACACAAAGGGTAACCGGCCATAGGCTTTATGGTGAGCCTATTAGGGATGCGGAATTTCTGTCCTAGCTTCTGAGGGGGTAGGTAGTTTGGTTACTGTGACCCCTCATTTTCCTTTGGGTCCCCCCCCTCCCTGACCATGGCTGCTCGCCGCTGCTTTCTCGCCTCTCTCTCTTCCCCCCCTCTAACTTAGTTGGGGCGGAAAAGGGGGGGGTGGTGGTAGCGGCGAGTAGTCATATCTGTGGTGTTTTGGTGTTTTTGGTGTTTTTTCTGGTGTTTTTAGCTGCCGCGCCGCTTTGTACTGCGTTCCGCAGCTGTGGGCGCTATAACCTGAGGTGATTTTGCTTTGTCATGGCGCCGGCTGGGTCACGTGAGCGCCGTTTTTCGCGCTCTTCGGGGGGGCGGGGCCGGGTGATGACGCGTATCGTGTCCTTCATCTTGCAGCCCGCCCCTCGGGGTACCTCTGCCGGCGCCATTTTGGACAAGCTGCACGTCTGGATTTCTTCCTTCCTGGCTACAGCACTGCTTCCTCCGGCGGGTCGCCTTATCCAGTGATCTGTGCCTGTGTGACCCCACTGTGTCTTTGGTCCGTGAGTCCCCCTTGGGGTTTTCTTTTATTGTATTGGGGTATTTTGCTGCGGGATGCTCATGTGTGATTTAACTTATGTCTTTCAGGCGGGATACCATTGGGTTGTGGTTTCCCCCGGCTCCACTCCTTCCTTCCCCTCATCCCCCCTTTATTAACTTCTGGGGGCATCCTGTGGGAGGGCATCCCTGTGGCTTCTCTCTTAAGCCTGTACCCACTGCTTCTGGGGATAGCGCGCTTGGGGGCCCTTTGGGGCAAGCACGGCTGTGTTCCATGTGTGGGGTATCCCCTGTGAGTAACAGTGTCACGGTGTGCGTGCCGTGCGCTGAAAGTGTGTTGCGCTTCAAGCTGGTTTGCCTGCTTCGCTTCCTAGCTCTGCGCCTCACTCGGCTTCACCTACTCCCCCGCTCCTGCAATTGGGCCCCAGTGAGGGGAATATTGGCAGGTAGTCACATTCTGATTTGGCTCTGTGGGTGGCTAACATTGAAAAGCAGCTTGCCAGGAATGTTCCTAGGAAGGCCTCTGGCAAGAAGAGACACCTGGACCCCAGGCCTGCTCCCCTTACTGAGATGTATGTGGGGATTGATGATCTTGGTGACTGTCACCCCCTTGAGATGGGGGAGCTCTCCCAGGATTCTGACTCCTCTGGGAATCAGCAGGAGGGTTACGATAGTGACCCTGGGTCTGCGTCTGGAGAGGAATCATGGTACCCTGAGGATAATCTGCTGTCACATATTTTTGAAATTTTGCACATTGCTGCCCCTGAGGTAGCTAAAAGAAAGCAGGGGAGCTTTTTCGCCCTGGTAAACAGCGTCTAGAGTTCCCTGAGCAGGAACATTTTACCACCTTGGTGCTTAAAGAATGGGAACATCCTAACAAGTTGCCTGCGGTGCCCAAGGGTTTGGATAAAAGGTATCCCTTTCCTGTTGATCTTGTTAAGAGGTGGTCATTTCCCCCTGAAGTGGACACTCCCGTGCTAGGCTTGTCCAATACTTCGGTCATGCCTTCCCCTGACACTACCACTCTGAGGGACGGTGAGGACCGGCGCATGGATCAAGTGGCCTGCCATGCTTTTACCTGTGTGGGGGCTGGCTTGCGCCCTGTATGTGCTGCCGCCATTACTGCTATTGCCCTTAAGAATCTGCTCAAGCGTCTCATTGATGGCACAACAGCTGGCAGTGTGGGGGAGGAATATAGGACTCTCTTACTTTGCACTGATTTTGTGGCCTTTATCCTTACTGCTATGGATGATGCTGTGCGACTGTGTGGAAGGACCTCTGCGCTCTTGGTGGCTTTGAGCCGCTCTGTCTGGTTGTGCCGGACAGCTGACACTGCGGCTAAGAAAACTCTCACTGGCCTCCTCTTCGTGGGGCTGTTCTGTTCCCCCTGGCTAGACAGTCTCTCTCGTGGTGGCTGGACTCAAGGAACCTTCTTGGGGCAGGTCCTTCCTGCCCCTGTGCTGGGAAACCACGGACGCCAGTCTGACCGGCTGGGGAGGCTTCTGGAAGTTCCTGAGGTTCCAGGGTCGGTGGGGCCCACAAGAGGCCCATGCTTCCATCAACGCCCTGAAACTGAGGGCGATCAGGTTGGTTCTTTCTCGCCTATCCACTCACCTTCGGGATCGGGCTGTTCAGATTCGCTTAGACAACCAGACGGCGGTTGCCTACATCAACCATCAGGGAGGGACTTGGAGCAAGCGAGCCTTCAAGGAAGTGTCCCTGATTCTGTCTTGGGCGGAACAACATGTTCCCTGCATCTCAGCGGTCTACATGCCAGGGGTGGAGAACCAGGTGGTGGACTCCCTGAGCAGGGGGACGTCTCATCTGGGGGAGTGGTCTCTCAACAACCGGGTGTTTCTCTCCCTTTGTCACCGCTGGTGTCAGCTGGATGTGGACCTGTTCGCGTCCCGTCACAATTACAAACTTCCCAGATTTGTCTCTCTGTCTCAGGATCCTCTGGCCTTCGCCACGGATGCCTTGGCAATACCTTGGACAGAGTTTCAGCTTCTCTATGTGTTCCCCCCGTTTCCTCTCCTGGGCAGGGCCATGCGCAAGATAGCCCAGGAGCTGGTACCAGCCATACTGGTGACCCCTTGTTGGCCAAAAAGAACTTGGTTTGCAGACATCGTGCGGTTGGAAGTAGACCGGCACGTCTTGCCCAAGGATCCAGATCTTCTCACCCAGAGGCAGCTACGCCATCCCAATTTACAAACTCTGGCTTTAACGGCTTGGCTGCTAAAACGTCCATATTGATGGAAAAGGGGTTGCCTGCTTCTGTTGTTGATACCATGATTCGGGCTAGGAAGAAGTCCTCGTCCTTTATCAATTACAGGGTCTGGCATGCTTACATTGCCTGGTGTGAGTCTAAGTCTCTTCCCTGTCGGGTGTTTTCTATTCCCAGGATTCTGGAATTCTTGCAACATGGTTTGGATCAGGGCCTTCAACTTAGTACCCTAAAAGGTCATGCTCTGGCAATATTTTTCCAAAGATCTTTTGCCAATCACCAGTTGGTTAAAACCTTTTTTCAGGGTGTTCCTCATGTGCGTCTACCCCGTAAGCCCTTGCTACCAGTTTGGGATTTGAATCTGGTGTTGTCTGCTCTGCAAGGGCCTCCCCCTGAGCCTATCCGTGAAGCTACCTTGTCTATTTTGACTCTTAAGGTAGCCTTTCTGGTGGCTATCACTTTTGAGCTAGCGGCACTTTGCATCAAACCTCCATATTTTGAGAGACATCAGGATAAGGTGGTGTTCCGGCTTAAGCCGGATTTCCTGCCAAAGGTTGTGTCTGCCTTTCATCTTAATCAGGACATTGTCTTGCCTTTATTGTGTCCTAATCCTACTAATTTCAAAGGAGCGGACTCTGCATTCTCTGGATGTGGTTAGGGCTCTGAAGTTTTATTTGGTCATCACTGAGCCTTTCAGGAAGTCTGATGCTCTTTTTGTTCTCACTTCTGGACCTAGAAATGGTTTGCCTCCGGCTAAATCAGCAAGTGGATCCGTCAGGCAGTGGTTCAAGCCTATTCTGCTAAGGGAAAGGAACCTCTCTTTAGGATTACTGCTCATTCCACTCGTGCTATTGGTGCCTCTTGGGATTTTCAGCACCAAGCTTTTGTTGAACAAGTTTGCAAGGCTGCTACTTGGTTGATGTTAAGGCCTCAGCGGATGCTGCTTTTGGCCGCAAGGTGCTTCAGGTGGTAGTGACTTGAACTACTGGCCATTACTCTTTGGGAATCCCACCCTATTCTGGACACTGCTTTTGGATGTCCCAACTGTTATGAATAGTACCGAAGCGGGCCGTGCCATGCAATAAGAAAAAAGTAATTCTGTGAGTACTCACCTGTAGAATTGTTTTTATTCTTGCATGGCACGGGCCACTTCGCCCGACCCTTGTTATCGTTATTCTTGGTTGCCTCTTTATGGTGATTGTTCCAAGTTAATTGGGGTTTTTTTACCTTTTTCACATTTTTTACTTTATTCTCTCCCGGCTTTTTGTTTCACTGCTTGTCTACGCTGTCGGTGGGGGGGGGGGGGGGGCCCTCCGTGGGCCGTCCTCCCTCCCTGCACTCTCTCAGCGCCATTTTAAATTGAGAGTGCGCTCTTCTTCGTGCCCGCAACGGGGGGCAGGGCCACGCTATGATTCGTTTTGCGTCACGACTGCGCGTCCCGCCCCTCAAGGTTCACACGTGCGGGCCTCCCGGCGCCATCTTCTGCCTGGCTCCTTGCTGGCCATCGGGATTGCCATCGGCCGCCGGTCGTCTCTTCCTGCCTGCTGCTCCTGTGCCTGAGCCTTCAGGGCCTTCGTCCGCTGGTCGTTCTGTGAGTCCTCTCTGGTTTTCTATTTTTTATATGCATGTGCTTGGGATGCTCATGGCCTCTTCCGCTTGTTTCTTCTAGGTGGGCCCCCTCCTTTTGCCAGCTGAGGGCTGTGGTTCCTCCCGGACTCCGACCACCCCCCCTCTCTCTGCGCCCTCTCCCTTAAGAGGGATCACAACAAGAGGGACTAATGGGGATCTCAAATTTGGTTTGGGCCGTTAGTGCCTTGTAACCTATATTTTTTCACCATAATCACCACCATCATCACCCCTAGCCCTCCTTTGCCTGCGGCCTCGCCAACTCCCCCACTACTGCGTTCAGCCCTCAGCGAGGTGGAAGCCAGCAGGGGGTCCCAAGCTGATTTGGCATACCGAGTGGCCAGCCTGGAGAGACAGTTATCTCGCACGGCTACTGGGAAGGCCACGAGTGAGAAGCGGCTCATCGAGCCGGGTTACTCGGATTTTGCTGATATGATGATGGACTCCGTTTCCTCTGGGGATTGGTTGGTTGGCTATGACAGCTAGCCTGGTTCCTCCTCGGACAAGGATATGTGGCTCCCTGACGATACCGAGAAGTTTCTGTCTTTTGTGTTTGAGACCTTGCATATTGTCCCTCCTAAAGCGGCTAAAAGGAAGCAGGGTGATTTATTCCGGCCTGAGAGACAGTGCTGTCTTCCCAGAGCAGGCCCATTTTTCCAATATGGTGTTTAAGGAATGGGAAAGGCCTAATAAATTACCATCGGTACCTAAGGGCCTGGACAGGCGGTATCCCTTCCGTTTGGGATAGCCTCAGCCGCCCATGTGTTCACCAAGGTGCTGGCGGGCATCATGGCTATCCTGAGGAACCAGGACATTTGTGTTCTGCCTTATCTGAACGATTTGCTGATTACGGCTCAGTCTCTTTAGCAGGCCTAGGGTGACACCCAGACGGGGTTATCCACTCTCGAGGATTTCGGATGGGTAATCAATTACCCCAAGTCTTCTATCACTCCCTCGATGGTGAGGTCCTTTCTGGGCATGATGTTGGACACCTCCCAGGTCAAGGTATTCCTGCCCCAGCCAGCCCGGCCTCCAGACGCAGGTGCAGGCCTTACTGTCTTGTCAGCGGCCATCAATCCGTCTGGGGATGAAACTGGTGGGCCTAATGGTGTCATGCTTCGAGGCAGTGCCCTTCACTCAGTTCCACATGAGACCTCTTCAATTGAATCTGTTGACCGGTTGGGACCGGACGCAGGAGTCCCTGGAACAGGTATTTTCACTGCCCCCCCCCCCCCCCCCCCGGCCAGACAGTACCTCTTGTGGTGGCTGGACCCCAGAAACCTGTTGGTGGGCAAGTCCTTTCTGACTCCCCGTTGGGAGATTGTCACCATGGACGCTAGTCTGACCGACTGAAATTCCAGGGCCAGTGGGGGCCGCAGGAGGCCCACTTGCCCATCAATCTTCTAGAGCTGAGAGCAATACGGCTGGTATTTCTTCACTTGACTCCCCATCTGAGGCATTGTGTGATCCAGGTTCGATCTGACAATCAGACGGCTGTCGTCTACATCAATCACCAGGGCGGGACTCGGAGCAAGCGAGCCCTCTTGGAGGTGATCAGATCCTGACATGGGCGCTGCATCTCGGTGGTTTACATCCCAGGGGTAGAGAACCAGGAGGCAGACTCCCTGAGCAGGGGGGCCTCTCGTTTGGGGGAATGGTCTCTCAGCAACAAGATCTTTCACGCTCTGTGTCTCCGCTGGGGTCAACGGATGTGCGTCCAGACATAATCACAAGCTCCTAAGGTTCATCTCCCTGTCAAGAGATCCCCTGGCCTTTGCCACAGAGGCTCTGTCAATTCCGTGGACGGAGTTCAGGCTCCTTTATGCATTTCCTCCGTTTTTGCTCCTGGGCCGAGTGCAAGATAGCCCAGGAGGGGGTACCAACCAACCTGGTGGCTCCTCGCTGGCCAAGGCGGAGTTGGTTTGCGGACATAGTGCAGATGTCAGTCGATCGCTACATCATGCCCGACGACCCAGGGCTTCTCACTCAGGGGTCTCTGCGGCACCCCGATTTACAGACGCTGGCTTTGACGGCCTGGCTATAGAAACCTCAATCCTAACGGAAAAGGGGCTGTCAGCCATGGTTGTTCAGACCATGATTCAGGCGAGGAAGAAGTCTTCTTCCATGATTTACTACAGAGTCTGACATGCCTACATTGCTTGGTGTGAATCCAAGAGTTTTCCTTGTCGCACCTTCTCTATTTCTAGGATTTTGGAATTTTTACAACACGGCTTAGACCTGAGTCTACAGCTGAGCACACTCAAGGGTCAGGTCTCGGCCTTGGCCATCTTTTTCCTGCTTTCTGCTCTCCAGGGTCCTCCCTTTGAGCCTTTGTGCGATGCTGCATTGTCTATTTTGACCTTAAAGGGGGTCTTTTTGGTAGCTATCACCTCGGTGCATCGCGTGTCTGAATTGGCCGCGCTTTGTATGAGGCCTCCTTACTTGAGCGGTATAAGGATAAGGTGATGTTTCGCTTTAAACCTGATTTTTCCCTTTCATCTTCATGAGGAAGTTATCTTGCCTTCCCTGTGTCCAGCACCGACTAATTCTAAGGAAAGGACTCTCCATGTCTTGGATGCGGTCAGAGCCATTAAGTACTACCCGGTTGTGACTGAATCCTTCAGGAAATCGGATTCGCTCTTTGTTCTCACTAAGGGTTCCAGAAAGGGCTTGCCTCCGGCCAAGTCCACTCTCAGTAAGTGGATCAGACAGGCGGTGGTGCAAGCATATTCTGCCAAGGGGAAGGAACCCCCTTTTCGTGTTACAGCTCCTTCTGCTAGAGCTATTGGTGCTTCCTGGGCTTTTCAGCACCAGGCCTCTGTTGAACAAGTTTGTAAGGCCGCTACTTGGTCTTCTGTTCATACCTTTACAAAGTTTTACAAGGTTGACTTTAGGGCCTCAGCTGATGCTGTCTTTGGCCGAAAGGTGCTTCAGGCGGTAGTGAAATTAACTACATGCTGTTTCCGCACTGGGGATCCTGCCCTAATGGACACTGCTTTTGGATGTCCCAACTATCATCACTTCTGGGACAACCTGGACTGGAAATAGTGAAAAATACAATTCTGTGAAACTCACCTGTAGAATTGTTTTTTAATATATCCAGTCGAGGTCATCCCACCCCGCCCTTGGTTCATTATCTTTTGTTTGCCTGTTATGGTGATTACTTTTACATTGGACCGTTGTCCTTAGTCTTTGTTGGAGAGAGTACAAGCTGAAGCTATGTGATTTAACATGGTTTCTTGGCCTCCCTGCCTGTCTATTTTTTACTGCTTTTTGAACGCTGGGAATTCTATTGAGACAGCTCTTTTTATAGGGGGCTGGGAGGAGTTACAGCTCTGGATCATACAGTAACTGTGCCACCTGGTGGCGGACTACCCAATAGAGATGAGCGAACTTTTGAAAAATTCGATTCGACTGATTCGCCGAATTTTCCGACAAAAATCGTTTCGACCCGAATAAATTCGCGACGAATCGCTATTAAAAACGGCTATTTCTGAGCCTCCTACAGCCTCAATAGGGTTGTAAACCATTCAGCCTTGCTGTAACACGCACAGGATGCGTGCTGGGTTTGTTAAATAATACTTTGAAGAAATATCACATGCAGATCAGAGGCATCGCTAATAGAATCGCAGAGCGGCACAATTGCAGAGAGTTGAAGTGGCATCACTATGAGGGGCAGAAGGAGCCCAAATATACACTGGAGTTGGCCTCAGGAGCCCAAAAATTGGATGAATCACACCCTGGAGTTGGCAGAAGTTGGCAGCAGCAGCAGGAGCCCAAATATACACTGGAGTTGGCTTCAGGAGCCCAAAAATTGGATGAATCACACCCTGGAGTTGGCAGAAGTTGACAGTAGCAGCAGCAGGAGCCCAAATATACACTGGAGTTGGCCTCAGGAGCCCAAAAATTGGATGAATCACACCCTGGAGTTGGCAGAAGTTGGCAGCAGCAGCAGCAGGAGCCCAAATATACACTGGAGTTGGCCTCAGGAGCCCAAAAATTGGATGAATCACACCCTGGAGTTGGCAGAAGTTGGCAGCAGCAGCAGCAGCAGGAGCCCAAATATACACTGGAGTTGGCCTCAGGAGCCCAAAAATTGGATGAATCACACCCTGGAGTTGGCAGGAGTTGACAGTAGTAGCAGCAGGAGCCCAAATATACACTGGAGTTGGCTTCAGGAGCCCAAAAATTGGATGAATCACACCCTGGAGTTGGCAGAAGTTGGCAGCAGCAGCAGCAGGAGCCCAAATATACACTGGAGTTGGCCTCAGGAGCCCAAAAATTGGATGAATCACACCCTGGAGTTGGCAGAAGTTGGCAGTAGTAGCAGCAGGAGCCCAAATATACACTGGAGTTGGCTTCAGGAGCCCAAAAATTGGATGAATCACACCCTGGAGTTGGCAGAAGTTGGCAGCAGCAGCAGCAGCAGGAGCCCAAATATACACTGGAGTTGGCTTCAGGAGCCCAAAAATTGGATGAATCACACCCTGGAGTTGGCAGAAGTTGGCAGCAGCAGGAGCAGGAGCCCAAATATACACTGGAGTTGGCCTCAGGAGCCCAAAAATTGGATGAATCACACCCTGGAGTTGGCAGAAGTTGGCAGCAGCAGCAGCAGGAGCCCAAATATACACTGGAGTTGGCCTCAGGAGCCCAAAAATTGGATGAATCACACCCTGGAGTTGGCAGGAGTTGACAGTAGTAGCAGCAGGAGCCCAAATATACACTGGAGTTGGCTTCAGGAGCCCAAAAATTGGATGAATCACACCCTGGAGTTGGCAGAAGTTGGCAGCAGCAGCAGCAGGAGCCCAAATATACACTGGAGTTGGCCTCAGGAGCCCAAAAATTGGATGAATCACACCCTGGAGTTGGCAGAAGTTGGCAGTAGTAGCAGCAGGAGCCCAAATATACACTGGAGTTGGCTTCAGGAGCCCAAAAATTGGATGAATCACACCCTGGAGTTGGCAGAAGTTGGCAGTAGCAGCAGCAGGAGCCCAAATATACACTGGAGTTGGCCTCAGGAGCCCAAAAATTGGATGAATCACACCCTGGAGTTGGCAGAAGTTGGCAGTAGTAGCAGCAGGAGCCCAAATATACACTGGAGTTGGCTTCAGGAGCCCAAAAATTGGATGAATCACACCCTGGAGTTGGCAGAAGTTGGCAGCAGCAGCAGCAGCAGGAGCCCAAATATACACTGGAGTTGGCTTCAGGAGCCCAAAAATTGGATGAATCACACCCTGGAGTTGGCAGAAGTTGGCAGCAGCAGCAGCAGCAGGAGCCCAAATATACACTGGAGTTGGCTTCAGGAGCCCAAAAATTGGATGAATCACACCCTGGAGTTGGCAGAAGTTGGCAGTAGCAGCAGCAGGAGCCCAAATATACACTGGAGTTGGCTTCAGGAGCCCAAAAATTGGATGAATCACACCCTGGAGTTGGCAGGAGTTGACAGTAGCAGCAGCAGGAGCCCAAATATACACTGGAGTTGGCTTCAGGAGCCCAAAAATTGGATGAATCACACCCTGGAGTTGGCAGAAGTTGGCAGTAGTAGCAGCAGGAGCCCAAATATACACTGGAGTTGGCTTCAGGAGCCCAAAAATTGGATGAATCACACCCTGGAGTTGGCAGGAGTTGACAGTAGCAGCAGCAGGAGCCCAAATATACACTGGAGTTGGCCTCAGGAGCCCAAAAATTGGATGAATCACACCCTGGAGTTGGCAGGAGTTGACAGTAGTAGCAGCAGGAGCCCAAATATACACTGGAGTTGGCTTCAGGAGCCCAAAAATTGGATGAATCACACCCTGGAGTTGGCAGAAGTTGGCAGTAGCAGCAGCAGGAGCCCAAATATACACTGGAGTTGGCTTCAGGAGCCCAAAAATTGGATGAATCACACCCTGGAGTTGGCAGAAGTTGGCAGTAGCAGCAGCAGGAGCCCAAAAAATGGCCTAAAGACATAAATATGTTTTGCACCATTTGTAAAGTGTAAAACGTGGCACCATGCTGAATCTAGTCGCATGCATCAGGCATTGGTGGGTGGAAATCCTGGCTGATCCATCCCTGATTCATTTTGACAAAGGTGAGTCTCTCCACATTTTTAGTTGACAGACGAGTTCTCCTCGCCGTAACTATGGCCCCCGCCGCACTAAACACCCGCTCAGATGGCACGCTACTTGCCGGGCAGGACAGCTTTTCCAGGGCAAACTCTGCTAGTTGCGGCCACAAATCAAGTTTGGCTGCCCAGAAGTCCAGCGGATCCTCAAGGTGTGTTGGCATGGTCATGTCAAAGTATGACATGACCTGCTGGTTCAGGTCCTGCTCCAGGTCTTCCTGCTGCTCATGAGTAGCCTCACTATGCGGGTGTAGAAAGCTACTCATTAGCGACTGAAGACTGAGGCTGCTGCTGCTGATGGAGCTTCTGCTGCTGCTGCTGCCAACCCCCCCAGCGGCCATGGCAGTGGAAGGTGAGCGCAGAGGTCCCCTCGAGTCAGACCTGCGAGAGTATGGACCATGGCGCAGATAGGCATCGGCCAACTGCCTACGTAGAATGTCTTTGTAGTAGTTGAGTTTGTCCTCCCTCTCGGTGGGTTTAAAAAATGCCCCCATTTTGTGCCGGAAGCGAGGGTCCAATAAGGTGGACAGCCAGAAGTCATCCCGCCGACAGATGGAAACAATTCTGGGGTCACTACGCAAGCATGTGAGCATGCTTCGTGCCATTTGCGCAAGTGACTCGGATGGACTACCTGTCTCCATCTCCACTGCATACTGCCACGGTGTGCCCGGGTCCTCTGTCTCTCCTTCCTCAAAAACCTCTAGCTCCTCTGGCTGCTCCTGCTCCTCCTCTCCTGTCCGCTGACTAGATAAACCAGCCATTTCGCCAAGCCTAAACTGTGTTTCGCTGGGCAACTCCTCCTCCTCCTCTTCCTCCTCCTCCTCCTCCAGTTCAGCTCCAACGGGGTTCATGTGGCCGTAAGATGTAAACGCCATGTCTCCAGTGCCCTGACCAGCCATGGTTTCCAACATGTGCTGTAGTACATGAAGCAGTGGAATCACGTCGTTCATCCCGTAATCCTGCCGACTGACAAATAAAGTGGCTTCCTCAAAGGGCCTGAGCAAACGGCAGGTGTCACGTATGAGCTGCCACTGGTTGACATTGAAGTTACACAGGGGAGTCCCCCTATCTGCTTGGATCATCAGGAAATCCGTGATGGCTTTTCTCTGTTCATATAATCGGTCCAACATGTGAAGGGTGGAATTCCAACGGGTGGAAACATCGCAAATCAGACTATGTTGGGGGATACCATTCTGACGCTGTAGCTCAAGAAGGGTGTGTTTGGCGGTGTAGGAGTGGCTGAAGTGCATGCAAAGTTTCCGTGAAGTTGTTAGGATGTCCTGCAGATGGGGGGAACACTTCAGAAACCGCTTGACAACCAGATTGAAGACGTGAGCCATGCAGGGGGCATGGGTCAGGCTTCCTTGGCGCAGCGCAGACAAAATGTTCTTCCCATTGTCGGTAACCATGATTCCCATTTTAAGTTTTCTCGGAGTAAGCCATGTTTGGATTTCCTGATGAATACATTTAAGCAGTTCCTCCCCTGTGTGACTCCGTTCACCAAGACAAACCATGTGAAGCACTGCGTGACACCTCCGTGCCCTGCACACATGGTAGACTGGAGGGGCACTGAGACTTGAGCCTACAGTGGAGGGTGAGGAGATGGCGGAGGATGAGGAGGCCGAGTCGCACGGTGTCACAGGCCCAATGGGCAGAGAGCGCGGAGGCCGAAGCGGCGTGACCTGTCCAAGTTGCTGCTGCAAAGGGACCACATTCACCCAGTGGGCCGTAAACGACATGTACTGCCCCTGACCGTAGTTACAGCTCCAGATGTCGGCGCTGCCATGTATTTTGCTACACACCGACAGGCTCAAGGACTGGCCCACCTTCTGTTCAACAAAAGTGTGCAGCGCTGGTACTGCCTTCTTGGCAAAGAAATGACGGCTTGGGACTCTCCACCTCGGCTCGGCACAAGCCATCAGTTCTCTGAAAGGTGCAGATTCCACCACCTGAAAAGGGAGCGACTGCAGCACCAGCAACTTGGACAGGAGCACATTCAGCTTCTGCGCCGTAGGATGAGTGGGCGCATACTGCTGTCTCTTGGACATGGCTTCGCTGATGGATTGCTGGCGGGATGCATGACTTGGAGGAGGAGGAGGAGGAGCAGGAGCGACAGAGGATGGGTGTGACGCACAGCTGCCTTCGGCTGAGGTGCTGGAGCCTTGGCTGGCAGAAATTGGGAGCTCACTTGGTGAGGAAGCAGACTGGACCACCCCTTGGGAGCCTCGGTTCTCCCAGGTCGTTTTATGGTGACGCATCATATGTTGACGCAGGGCCGTGGTGCCAACATTTGGACCCTGGCCACGCTTCACCTTTTGCCTACATATCTTGCATGTGGCCATGTTACCCTCCTGCGGATGCCTCAGGAAAAACTGCCACACTGCCGAGTAGCTACTTTTCCCACCCCCTGGCCTCACTGATTCACTGCTGCTGTTGCCAACTCCAGGAACCCCTGCTCCACTACCTCCCGATAAGGTAGACTGCCGCACAGCAGGTGCTCTACCCCGGCCCCGGCCCCGGCCGGCTCCAGCCTTTGGAATTGTGCCCCCATGCTGACTGCTACCACCTTGCTGCCTCAGCTGCTGACTCCGGGGCAACCTGCGCCCCTCTTCTCCTGATGATGACGATGAAGCCCCTTCATCACCCGGCTCCCAAGTGCGATCGGCTTCATCGTCATCATCATCATCATCACCGGGTTGTGGCTGTACGTCACTGATGTTCGTGGATTCGTCAACAGTGTCTGGCGCAGGAGCTGGAACGCTCGCAGCACCCACGACACTGTCCACATCACTATTTGTCTGCCTAGCTAAAGAAGCCACCTCCATTTCTTGGCTGGGCAGTAGCTGCTGACTGTCCTCCTGTATCTGATCGTCCTCCTCACTAAAGAGTGGAGCTGAACCCAAAGCATAGGATACGTCGCTGGGGGAGGGAACGGCGTAGGACAGAGGCAATGGGAGGACAGGGACTGCTCTCGGGGCATGCCAACTCAGGGTTGTGTCAGAGGAACCTACCGACCCTAGACTGGGGGTCTCAGATGTAAGTTGTGATGATGTTGTTGATGAGCGCGTCAGCCAATCTACCACGGCAGATGCGTTACTGGTGGAGACCCGACCGCTAGCAGATACTGGCAGATTAGGTCTCTCAGCGTGACTCCTGCTGCTACTGGCCCCCAGTCTGATGCGAGCTCTGCCTGCGGAATCTTGGCCTCTGCCACTCCTCTTTTCACTTCCAGGCACTTGTCTGCCCGACATAGTCTAACTGGCGTGGTAGTAGGTGATATTTTAAGAACCCCCAGGCAGCAGTGGGTCTATATAAAACAGAATATAATGCACACCAAAAGTGAGCAGTAACACTCAGCCTCCAACAGGCCTGCTTAGTGTAAATAAGAGAGCTGCTTAGTGTAAATAAAGAGGGGTATGCTATGTTACAGAATGGGATGCCTCAACAGAAGTGCACCTGGCAGGCAGCAGTAAGCCTATGCCCAGCAAAAGTGTCTTATAATATAAATATAATAAGAGCAAATGCTTATATGGTCTTAAACAGAGGCTGCTTTAGTCACAGAATGGGATGCCCTGGGCAGGAATGGACCTGGCAGGGTCCAGTAGGGCTTTGGCCAGCAAAAGTGTCTTTATCAGGCTAATTTCAAATATGATAAGAGCAAATGCTTATATGGTCTTAAACAGAGGCTGCTGTAGTCACAGAATGGGATGCCCCGGGCAGGAATCGACCTGGCAGGGTCCAGTAGGGCTTTGGCCAGCAAAAGTGTCTTTATCAGGCCTGATTTCTATGAGAATAAGTGCAAATGTTTATTATGCTATTAAATAGAGGCTGCTTTAGTCACAGAATGGGATGCCAGTGCCACAAAAACCAGAGAGCATGCACAGCAAAAGTGTCTTTATCAGGCCTGATTTCTATGAGAATAAGTGCAAATGTTTATTATGCTATTAAATAGAGGCTGCTTTAGTCACAGAATGGGATGCCAGTGCCACAAAAACCAGAGAGCATGCACAGCAAAAGTGTCTTTATCAGGCCTGATTTCTATGAGAATAAGTGCAAATGTTTATTATGCTATTAAATAGAGGCTGCTTTAGTCACAGAATGGGATGCCAGTGCCACAAAAACCAGAGAGCATGCACAGCAAAAGTGTCTTTATCAGGCCTGATTTCTATGAGAATAAGTGCAAATGTTTATTATGCTATTAAATAGAGGCTGCTTTAGTCACAGAATGGGATGCCAGTGCCACAAAAACCAGAGAGCATGCACAGCAAAAGTGTCTTTATCAGGCCTGATTTCTATGAGAATAAGTGCAAATGTTTATTGTGCTATTAAATAGAGGCTGCTTTAGTCACAGAATGGGATGCCAGTGCCACAAAAACCAGAGAGCATGCACAGCAAAAGTGTCTTTATCAGGCCTGATTTCTATGAGAATAAGTGCAAATGTTTATTATGCTATTAAATAGAGGCTGCTTTAGTCACAGAATGGGATGCCAGTGCCACAAAAACCAGAGAGCATGCACAGCAAAAGTGTCTTTATCAGGCCTGATTTCTATGAGAATAAGTGCAAATGTTTATTGTGCTATTAAATAGAGGCTGCTTTAGTCACAGAATGGGATGCCAGTGCCACAAAAACCAGAGAGCATGCACAGCAAAAGTGTCTTTATCAGGCCTGATTTCTATGAGAATAAGTGCAAATGTTTATTATGCTATTAAATAGAGGCTGCTTTAGTCACAGAATGGGATGCCAGTGCCACAAAAACCAGAGAGCATGCACAGCAAAAGTGTCTTTATCAGGCCTGATTTCTATGAGAATAAGTGCAAATGTTTATTATGCTATTAAATAGAGGCTGCTTTAGTCACAGAATGGGATGCCAGTGCCACAAAAACCAGAGAGCATGCACAGCAAAAGTGTCTTTATCAGGCCTGATTTCTATGAGAATAAGTGCAAATGTTTATTATGCTATTAAATAGAGGCTGCTTTAGTCACAGAATGGGATGCCAGTGCCACAAAAACCAGAGAGCATGCACAGCAAAAGTGTCTTTATCAGGCCTGATTTCTATGAGAATAAGTGCAAATGTTTATTATGCTATTAAATAGAGGCTGCTTTAGTCACAGAATGGGATGCCAGTGCCACAAAAACCAGAGAGCATGCACAGCAAAAGTGTCTTTATCAGGCCTGATTTCTATGAGAATAAGTGCAAATGTTTATTGTGCTATTAAATAGAGGCTGCTTTAGTCACAGAATGGGATGCCAGTGCCACAAAAACCAGAGAGCATGCACAGCAAAAGTGTCTTTATCAGGCCTGATTTCTATGAGAATAAGTGCAAATGTTTATTATGCTATTAAATAGAGGCTGCTTTAGTCACAGAATGGGATGCCAGTGCCACAAAAACCAGAGAGCATGCACAGCAAAAGTGTCTTTATCAGGCCTGATTTCTATGAGAATAAGTGCAAATGTTTATTATGCTATTAAATAGAGGCTGCTTTAGTCACAGAATGGGATGCCAGTGCCACAAAAACCAGAGAGCATGCACAGCAAAAGTGTCTTTATCAGGCCTGATTTCTATGAGAATAAGTGCAAATGTTTATTATGCTATTAAATAGAGGCTGCTTTAGTCACAGAATGGGATGCCAGTGCCACAAAAACCAGAGAGCATGCACAGCAAAAGTGTCTTTATCAGGCCTGATTTCTATGAGAATAAGTGCAAATGTTTATTGTGCTATTAAATAGAGGCTGCTTTAGTCACAGAATGGGATGCCAGTGCCACAAAAACCAGAGAGCATGCACAGCAAAAGTGTCTTTATCAGGCCTGATTTCTATGAGAATAAGTGCAAATGTTTATTGTGCTATTAAATAGAGGCTGCTTTAGTCACAGAATGGGATGCCAGTGCCACAAAAACCAGAGAGCATGCACAGCAAAAGTGTCTTTATCAGGCCTGATTTCTATGAGAATAAGTGCAAATGTTTATTATGCTATTAAATAGAGGCTGCTTTAGTCACAGAATGGGATGCCAGTGCCACAAAAACCAGAGAGCATGCACAGCAAAAGTGTCTTTATCAGGCCTGATTTCTATGAGAATAAGTGCAAATGTTTATTATGCTATTAAATAGAGGCTGCTTTAGTCACAGAATGGGATGCCAGTGCCACAAAAACCAGAGAGCATGCACAGCAAAAGTGTCTTTATCAGGCCTGATTTCTATGAGAATAAGTGCAAATGTTTATTGTGCTATTAAATAGAGGCTGCTTTAGTCACAGAATGGGATGCCAGTGCCACAAAAACCAGAGAGCATGCACAGCAAAAGTGTCTTTATCAGGCCTGATTTCTATGAGAATAAGTGCAAATGTTTATTATGCTATTAAATAGAGGCTGCTTTAGTCACAGAATGGGATGCCAGTGCCACAAAAACCAGAGAGCATGCACAGCAAAAGTGTCTTTATCAGGCCTGATTTCTATGAGAATAAGTGCAAATGTTTATTATGCTATTAAATAGAGGCTGCTTTAGTCACAGAATGGGATGCCAGTGCCACAAAAACCAGAGAGCATGCACAGCAAAAGTGTCTTTATCAGGCCTGATTTCTATGAGAATAAGTGCAAATGTTTATTATGCTATTAAATAGAGGCTGCTTTAGTCACAGAATGGGATGCCAGTGCCACAAAAACCAGAGAGCATGCACAGCAAAAGTGTCTTTATCAGGCCTGATTTCTATGAGAATAAGTGCAAATGTTTATTGTGCTATTAAATAGAGGCTGCTTTAGTCACAGAATGGGATGCCAGTGCCACAAAAACCAGAGAGCATGCACAGCAAAAGTGTCTTTATCAGGCCTGATTTCTATGAGAATAAGTGCAAATGTTTATTATGCTATTAAATAGAGGCTGCTTTAGTCACAGAATGGGATGCCAGTGCCACAAAAACCAGAGAGCATGCACAGCAAAAGTGTCTTTATCAGGCCTGATTTCTATGAGAATAAGTGCAAATGTTTATTATGCTATTAAATAGAGGCTGCTTTAGTCACAGAATGGGATGCCAGTGCCACAAAAACCAGAGAGCATGCACAGCAAAAGTGTCTTTATCAGGCCTGATTTCTATGAGAATAAGTGCAAATGTTTATTGTGCTATTAAATAGAGGCTGCTTTAGTCACAGAATGGGATGCCAGTGCCACAAAAACCAGAGAGCATGCACAGCAAAAGTGTCTTTATCAGGCCTGATTTCTATGAGAATAAGTGCAAATGTTTATTATGCTATTAAATAGAGGCTGCTTTAGTCACAGAATGGGATGCCAGTGCCACAAAAACCAGAGAGCATGCACAGCAAAAGTGTCTTTATCAGGCCTGATTTCTATGAGAATAAGTGCAAATGTTTATTATGCTATTAAATAGAGGCTGCTTTAGTCACAGAATGGGATGCCAGTGCCACAAAAACCAGAGAGCATGCACAGCAAAAGTGTCTTTATCAGGCCTGATTTCTATGAGAATAAGTGCAAATGTTTATTATGCTATTAAATAGAGGCTGCTTTAGTCACAGAATGGGATGCCAGTGCCACAAAAACCAGAGAGCATGCACAGCAAAAGTGTCTTTATCAGGCCTGATTTCTATGAGAATAAGTGCAAATGTTTATTATGCTATTAAATAGAGGCTGCTTTAGTCACAGAATGGGATGCCAGTGCCACAAAAACCAGAGAGCATGCACAGCAAAAGTGTCTTTATCAGGCCTGATTTCTATGAGAATAAGTGCAAATGTTTATTATGCTATTAAATAGAGGCTGCTTTAGTCACAGAATGGGATGCCAGTGCCACAAAAACCAGAGAGCATGCACAGCAAAAGTGTCTTTATCAGGCCTGATTTCTATGAGAATAAGTGCAAATGTTTATTATGCTATTAAATAGAGGCTGCTTTAGTCACAGAATGGGATGCCAGTGCCACAAAAACCAGAGAGCATGCACAGCAAAAGTGTCTTTATCAGGCCTGATTTCTATGAGAATAAGTGCAAATGTTTATTATGCTATTAAATAGAGGCTGCTTTAGTCACAGAATGGGATGCCTCACAGCAGACTTAAGATCAGTTCAGTATATATGCACAGTTAGTTACTATAAGCAGCCTGAAAACGCTAACAAAGGCTGGATGAAAAAAAAAATCTCCCTGTCAGCCAGCTCCGTTTTTCCTACCTTTCCCTGGCTTTCTGTCTGTCTCCTGTCTGTCTCCTGCCTGTCTCCTGCCTGTCTCCAGCCTGTCCCTGTCTGTCCCTGTCTCCAGCCTGTCTCCAGCCTGTCTAACTGCCTCAGCTACACAGCGTTCTGTCTGTCTGTCACGAATGCAATAGAGAAATGAGGAAAAGCAAGATGGCCGCCGTTAAATACCGCTGTGTGACGTCACCGGGCTTGCTGGCTGCTGATAGGCTGCATGTGACTGCCCCAGCTTGCACTGGCGCGGGATACATGTCCAGACATGTCCCGCCCGCCATCTTAGAATGCCTGTAATGTAAATGAATGGATGTTAAAGGAAAACTTCGAGTGATCGAATCGCGGGGAAATTCGGATTCGATCCGAATCGAATTTTTCCTGAAATTCGGATCGAATCCGGGTTCGTCCGGATCGATTCGCTCATCCCTACTACCCAACTGTCATCACTTCTGGGACGACCTGGACTGGATATATTCAAAAACAATTCTACAGGTGAGTTTCACAGAATTGTATTTTGCTGCTCCCATAATGAAACATTATGTAGTTATAACTGCAATTCACTTCAAAACCCTTTTTTTTAACACGGAAAAAGTATTTTAGAAGCTGAACTCTACATATATAACATTCTTAGCAAAGCACCACTATGCATAAATACTGTATAAAGTCTAAGATCAGGTCATTCATATCATTTACTGTAATCAACTGGAAGGGAAATGGACCTCTCTTTATAAGAGACAGGTAATTTAACTTTTTGTTTTTACAGTATTGAGAGCTGTTAGGCCAGCAACATGTAGGCTGGTTAAAAATCAACCAATTAACCATTTGTTGCATCTGTAGTGTAGTTCTGATGACAGCCAATATGCACTTTCCTAATAATGAATGAAAAAAAATGACATGAAAAGGTTTTCTGTGGTCAAGTCAAGCTAAACTAAGAAGCTGATTCACTACTAATGGCAGGAATCAGCAGATGAGTGTCTGTATAGCGGCGCTTAGAGCAGCCACTAGTAGACACTGTAAACATGCATCGGGCGCTGTAACATAGCGACTTGGTCGCTGTAGTAACCTGGCCGGCATTGATGAATGTGATGTATGTTGGGCGCTCTAACACCAGTACAGTGCTGCAGTGAGCGAAAGGTAAATAGCGAGAGGTAGGTAGCGCCAGATGCTGTGTGATTAAAGTCTGTTTTTGAACACTTATACACCAGTAACAAAGTGAAAACACATGGAATGACATTGTTTTAAAACTGGGACAATAACACTTTAGTGCAAGACCTGTAAATGCAATTCTGCATAAAAATATTAAAAGTCAAAAAAGTTTCTAAAAGTGTTTGTTTGCAGGCACAATGATTTGAGCCCCCCCCAAAATTGCCAAACACGCAATTTATACACAACTAATGAAATCCCATTAAAATGTATGGGGGAGCGCTACAGAGCGACAGGTACTACATGGCACTCCTGAGCCTAGAGCGCAGGTGCTATACTCTGAGCCACCTGTAATAATACATGTGACACTACATGCCGCTGTTAGAGGTACTCACCCGATTCACTTTCATGAATGTGGTTTTGCGCACAGCTCACCCTGCTCCTACGGCGCATGCGCAGCCGCTCGTCCAATCAGCACGCTCAGAGCCGCTGTGGCATGCGCGTACAAGCGGCGTACAACCACAGCAGCTCCAAGCACGCTGGCGGCCGCATCTCGCGCTTCCCTCTAACAGGGAGCGCGCCCGCACTGGCCATTCACAAATGGCGGGCATGTGCCCTGCTAAAGAGAAGCGCGAGATGCGGGCGTGGCCTGCGCATGCGCTGTTGGATCGGGATCAAGGTAAGGTTCCTGGGCGTCCTGGGGGGTTTCACACAGCGGGGCATCCCGATTTTGGATGCCCCGCCGGGCCGATCCGGGAGGGTGTTGGTCCACTTTAAATAACCCCCTTATTTTAACTCCCACAAATCTAATCCCTCTATGCCATGTGCTTATAAATGGCAGTGTCGCCAATATCTTCTGCTATAGGTAGTTATTTTCTTCAAACAAGTCTGTCCACAGGAGCAAAGCCATGGGAAAAACAACTCCCATTGTCCACCTAATTAGAAGGTGGGATTCACATACAGTGAAGTAGACAAGTGGGAAGATGCCAGGCCATGGCTTTCCGACAGGGATAAGATCCTAGTGGTATTGGTGTCTACCAATGAGCTAACATAAGTATGGCTTGATTAGGGGATTATTAAGGGGGGATCGCTACTTGACATTGGCATTCCTGGGGACACTTAGAGTTATACACTCAGGTGATGTGTATGTTTATGATTTATATTGGTTGTTGTATTCTGATACTTGAGTCTGTTTTTTTCTCTTGCCACATTTTATATTAATAATATTATATTTGCACAGATTTAGCACTAATGCACTTTATGGATTGGTTATAATATTGGCACTTTACTGAAATATGATGTTTACAGGGCTGGGATTATGGGTAAAACTGGGATGCCCCTGGGAATGTACGGTCTAGTCTTTGTTAGTGTTTTTTAATTGTTTGTTATGTGATTCTTATGGGTATTAATCTATGAATTCATGATATATATTAAATTGATTTATTGATTACCGTGGAGGGGGTGCGGTGGTGTGGAGCTATTCTGGGTGAATTGCTGGATCCACCATTACAATATTATTATGGCTTGATTATTACATTCAGATACTGATGCCATTAAACTCTTATTGGTGACCATTATATTTTTAATTTCAAAATAAAAAAATAAAATATATTTAAAATACATATGTAAAAGTAAATCTAATTTAAAAAAAAAATACAAATATATTTTGAAGCAATAGACAGCTAATTCTAATTAGGATGGGGGAAAATAAGCTTTATATCTTGTTATACAAAATTACTTTACATTTCAACTTGACAGTTAATCCAACTAAAAAAAACATACCATAAATAACAGATTATTTCAGATGGCTAATGTAAGGCTGTAACATACAACAAATTAGTTAGCAACAGAGCTTGAGATGTAACTTTACAAAGTTACAAAACATTAAGTTGCACACAGTAGTAGCTGTTTACCAGATACAGTAATAGCTTTAAACAGCTTAGGCTGCTAGAAGCATGTAAAAAAGGGTGAGTTCATAAAAAGCTGGCAGAACTGGGGTTTAATAGACTGGAAAATGGTGTAGCTGGGATTCTGCTATTTAATGTAACTAGATTATCAGTCAACCTGAGGCAAAAGGTTAGCCTGCAACAGATACAAGCATTTTTAAATGTTCTTGTTCTGCTTGGGTTCAAAGTGTTTGGCTTTGCAAATTCGTTTCTGACCTCTGTCCCCAGAAGCTTGACAGTTGAGTTGAATTTGTAAACCTACAAGATACAATTACAAGTATGATTTTCAGTTGAAAAATACAGTATGGTTGTGATATTCCTTTAGGATTTGTAACTTTTATTTGATGGTTTATGGCGTAGTACTCTCTTTTTTTGCAAATAAAACTGCCGAATCAGCTACAGTACTAGGTAATTTTATTTTGAGCATTTACCCCAATATTTCTCTTTAAATATTTAAAGTAAAATAAGGACAACCCTAGTTCCTAAAAACCTCTGATTACTAATTGCCGTATCTATACCCTTCTTTTTTATTTCTCCGTCCACATATAGAAGCCAGTAACAACAGGTCTGTTAGGTTAATGTCTGTAATGGTTAAAAACAATTGAAACCCTTTTAAAAAGAGGAAAATTGACCATCTGAAAATCACGTCTACAGACAAATAATCCACTGAATGCCTACTTAAAGATAATGTCTGAAATCCTCTAAAAAATGACTGGACTTACTCTTTGCCAAGAACATAGACTGTAACTCACATAGTCACTAACATCACTTCATCTTGAAGCTGCCTGAACTACAAACAAAGGTAAAAGATTTTCTCATTAGACTAAAAGCCAAAGGCAGCAGAAGCTTGAAGGTGTGGGCAGAGCAGCTTACTCTAGTACTTTCAAATATATATAGAAGATTGCTAGTTGAATGTTGAATGGTTGACAATTATCCAAGTCCTGAAAGAAATGTCACCCTTTGACTTTAATAACTTTAGACCTTTAGCACTGTCATCGATAGGTACAGAATATTACGCTTTTGAAGAAGATTGTATAGTCTTTAAAATAATGATTTAGAAAGAAAAGACACAATTGTACTGCACAAAATAAGTACACTCACCACTTTTATTTATTAGGCTTCTTGGCATAAAATGCTCCCGAGACTAGCCAGAAATATCATTAGAGGATATGATTTTAAGATATCCAAAAACAGAAATGAGCCCCCAGATTAGGCACAGCAGTTCTCCACAAAAGCAAGGCCACATTCAATGATAAAATGCTACATTTATGTATTAATACAAGTAATCCATTCCATAGTTACATAACACACACAAGTGCCAAAATGATTATAATTAATATATTTTTGTTATTAAACACTCGACAATGAATGAGTGAATGATGTGTCCAGTACTAATTTGATCAGGTGCCTAAATGGTGTCGCTGTTGTACCCAGGCAACATCGCCGCCTTCACACAGCAGCACCCAATTAGGACAGTAAAAAATACGACTGAAATGAAAAACTGACTAGGAGGGAGATGAAGGGGAGACAAAAATAGAGAGTGACAATGTGAGCAATAGAAATAGAAATAGTATTACCAAATCAAGGGAGCCACAAGGTCCACCAGGATGAGCCAACATTGACGCGTTGTGTGGTATGTCCCACTACTTTGTCAGTTCTTTAAAATATAACAACAGCCTTGAAGAATATTGGATCATCTCTGAAAGTCAGTTATGGCAGCCTGGAAAAGGTGTGCACAGCTTGACCCACCAGTGTGATGAGCACGGTGGATGGCTTATTCTAAGTTTAGCAACAATTCAAAAAAGTCCAGCTCAAGTGTACGATTAAAATGGTAATCAGGTCAACACAGCTAAAAACGGCGCCACATGTTAAAGGAGATCACACAATGCGTTACCAGCGCTGCCGCACTCTTAATCATCAGATCAAACTACACAAATCATTTAAATACAGGCTGCAACATACGCACCCCCCATCCGGTGCCAGCACTATTGCGCAGACAGAGAGCATGAGAACGAAAAATGAATATCAGGCAGAAGGACTAACCGGACAGAATGGAGCCCCGTGAGCCAGGCAGCCAGGAGCCCAAATACCTCTTCCGATATTGCATCTGTCGGCAGGTGCTTGCAGGACCTATGTGACCAATGGTAGCTATTTGTGAAGGCCCCAAGATGGCAGGTTCCAGAATAGCAACAAGGTTGGGGTGAGTTTCAAGCCCCTGGGACACAGACTTGCAGAAGGTATCATCAATCAGGTTGCCCTCTCCAGTCAGAAGCAGAATAGACTTGGCCAGGATCTAGATATCCAGGGTGTGGGGCTGCTTTAAATGCAAAATAAAGGCAAAAGCAATCTGTATTAACTGTACCTGAAGGGAAGCAGTAATGCCAGAAAATATGCATTACTTGTAAGAATAGTAGATGCTGGGAACCTACTTACAGTGAATGTTGATAGACTATCAACATTTGGGGAATGGCTTGGATTCACAGTATAAGGGTAGACTAGATGTATCATGTGGTCTTTTTCTACCACAAACCATCTATGTTTTGACCACAATACTGTATTAAACTGCAGGGTGAAATTTGTGGAAGTGATCTACTTGATAATAATATAAATAATATAAGCACAGCGCTAATCAAAGACAGATTTAGAATTGCACAAAAGTGTATGTAAGTTGTTCTACTCCTACAACCAATAAGTCCAAATAAGATAAAAAAAAAACTACAGAGCAAAAATTGATTCAAATAGTCTCTTTGAAGCCACATAGATGTAACAAGAAAATTATCCCACGGTGCATGCACTCTCACAAATCCGTGATGTGATATCCTCCACCTTACAAAGGATCTGCTTACCAGAGAATAGGAGAATGAAAAGCCTTAATTATAACCCACTGGATCCTTGCTCATCATCTCTTCCATTCATAATGCCCTCAGCAGGAATAGGGCTCTTTAAAGCGGACCAACACCCAGGGGGGACCGGCCCGGGAATCTATAAGATTCCCGGGCCGATCAGATCCCTCCCCGCGGGGCATCCGAAATTGGGATGTCCCGCGGGGGGAAACCCCCCAGGAAGCCCACAATCCTACCTTTTCCACGTTCCAGCAGCGCATGCGCGTCCGCCACCGACGCCTCCTGCGCGTCCCTCTAGCAGGGCGCGCTCCCGCGCCGGCCGTTTGTGAATGGCCGGCGCGGGTGCGCTCCCTGTAGGAGAGACGCACGGGAGCCGGCGGCGGACGCGCTCTGCTTGTCCGGCGCTGCCTCTCGCTTGTCCGCCGGCGGGGATTGGCTGCAGCGGTCATGTGGGAGCGGGGTGAGGTGAGTTTTCGGGGCTTTCTGGGGGGTTTCACACACCAACGTGGACCAAAACCCAGGATAGTCAAAATCCTGGGTGTTGGTCCACTTTAAGTAAATATCAGGCAGCCATCCTGTCTCTCAGACAGTGGGTCAGCATATAAAGCAAAGAAAGGAAACAGAGGAACAAACCTAGTGCAACTCCTTATAACAAAACTTTTCACTGTTTAATAAGAAGGTAATACACTTACAAACATAGATGTAAAAAGGCATTTAAGATCCAAATAGATATAGAGCAAGCAAATTGCTTCCCCCTCTTTCAATCTCCAAAAAGGGCCAGAAGTTTTAAAACCAATGTAACTTGATAATAACGTGATACTGGAAAAATCTGTGCTCCCATACCTGACATAAGGAAACTGGGTGGTTAAATTACCCCAGCCATTATTTCTCTGACCTTAGAGCTGGGACAGAAATCACCCTGCCACTAGTTATGCAGTCTTCTCTGCTGGCTTAATGAGAACTCTCATTAGTAGTAAGTAAAGATAGCTGGGATCAAAGGACCCTTCTATTAGCCCCTCAGTCAAGCAGTCCTTTCTGCTATTTGAGGAAACCTTACAATACCAGTATATATAGATCACTGGAGGCCAGGGATGCACCCATCAGTCCATATGCTTAATGTAAGTATGCTAGCATGTGTCAGAGTTAATATATATTATAATCATATAACTGTGGTTTGGTTTAAACACTGCAGAGTTAATAAGACATGTTTGTGTGACAGGAATCCAATTATATAGCAGTCTAACTGTGGAAAAAATAATTCCTCTAACAAGAAAGGGAAAATACAGCTATGTACTACTAACTGCTGAGTGCTTTCACCATTGAAGATTTATTTATATAAAGTGACTTTAAAATGGTAAATATTTAGAACTGCAAATGACATAATTCTAAAATGTATAAACACATTTATAGAACATACTACAATCAATATTTCTCAATTTAGAATTTTACTAAAGTGTTTTTATATTTCCTGGCATGCTGCACCTGTATTTGCTGAATCAGGACACCAAATGGCTTTAGGGGCAATGGTTCATTAGGGGACACTAAAGACTTCAGAAGTTTTGTCTGTTGTTTGTTAGTTATCAATGCAAGTCTAGTTCAGCATGTCAGAGCACTTCATTTCAGTCATTCCCATAGGTGAAAGCATCATGCAGCACAGGCTAAATTTGTTTTGTTTATCTGGGAACTGACATTTTAGCATGCCTTCGTGCTTTTACTGTAGGTGATCTGATAACATTCACAAGCTGACAAGCCATGTAAGCTCCAAGATAAAAGGTCTCAATAACAGAATAGAAATATTTGGTAGCAAAATGTATTAAAATATACAGATGTGGTTTTATAAATTAATAGATATCGCTAAACCCCATTTTGAAACACATTAGTTGATGAAAAATCAGCTTTGTGTAAGGACAGCTTTGTGTAAGGACAGATATGCAGCTATATATACACTTTGTACTTCTGTACAGGGGCAGGCCGATTCATTAATAGCGCCAGGTAGCGACAGATGAGCGCCAGTAGCGTGATTTTCACAGTGCCCGCTAGTATTCGCTGTGCTTGGCTGTTGTTCGCTTGTTGACAGCGACTCAGTCGGTGTGCGGTAATGTTGAATACGGGGTTAGGAGTCGCTGTTTCACAGGTTCCGCGCTGTATGGGTGCGCCTGACAGCGAATGGCCAGAGCGAACTGCTCCCAGCATATTCATTAACAAATCACGCTCAAAAAATGCTTGCGCTGTGAAATGCTTGTTTAAACCCCAGAGCCCTGGCGGCGATGGCTTAAAAGTAGTTTTTTAACCCCCAAACAACCATATTTTTTGATTAAAAAATGAAACAAGTTTTTCTAAACATTTTGTAATATGAATACATTAATATCAGACCTGTAATATCAATTCTGCACACATTTTTTTTTTTTTTTTTTACCTTCAAAAAAATATCTAACATTGCCGTAGTGGTCACAGAATTTTTGACAGTTAAAAAAAAAAAAAAATAAAAAAAATAAAATCAATTAATTATGAATATTTAAAGATTGCTCCATTGAAGTGCATTAGACAACGCCAGGGAGCACCAGGTCATACCTGTCGCTGTGATGGGATTAGCAGCGGCGCTGTTCGTTGCAGTCGGCTACATGATGAATCCCGCGCTAGCTGACACTCTCGCCGGCGCTAGCCTCATTTAGCGTGATAAATGCGTGATTGTGTCCGCCGCCTGGCGTTCTGGAGTCGGTAGCCGCCGATAGCTGGCGCTACCTGGCGCTAGTCAGACACTACCTGGCGCTAGCCCTTGATAAATAAGGGCCTAAGTATCTCTTTATCTACATGTAACGTAGGTTTTAAGTCTTGGAGCTTGATTGGACTACAGTACTGAAAAAATTGCCATTGCTCTGGTCAGACTACCCCTACCCCTTAATCATGACCATAAGGCTCAAGGCAGGGGTTCCCAACATGTTTTCATCAAGTACCACTTTATATTTTCTGTTTAAAAGTACAAGTACCATCTGGGTGGTGTGTAAGTGTTGTCAGTCATCTAAACCCGTAATCAAAACAGCCATTTAAAGACCATGAATTACACAGAAGAATAATACAGTTTTTATTCCTAGTGCAAATCATGCTTGGGTTTCAAATGGCAGCAAATTAGGTTGGGGTACAGATGCAGGAAAAGTCTGCTGCTTTGTCAAGTACCCCTGAGAGCACCCCTAGTACCACCAATGGTACTAGTAACACCTGTTGACAGCCCCTGGCCTAAGGGATCCAACATGACCATCCCCCCCCCCCCGGGCGTCCAGATTATGTTTGCTAAAACTATGAGGCCGATTCATTAACAGCAGCAGGTAGCGACAGTTGAGTGACTGTAGCGGCATTTTCAGAGCGCCCGCTAGTAGTCACTGTGCTTGGCCGTTGTTCGGTAGTTGACAGCGACTCAGTCGGTTTGCCGTAATGTTGAATATTGGGTGAGGAGTCGCTATTTGTCAGGTTCCGCGCTGTATGGGAGCGCATGATAGCGACTGGTCAGAGCGACCGGCTTCCACCATATTCATTAACAAATCAAGCTCAAAATATTCTCGCGCTGTGAAATGCATGTTTAAACCCCAGAGCGCTGGAGGCGATGGGTTAAAAGTAGTTTTTTAACCCCCAAACAACCATATTTTTGGAAACCAAAAAAAACAAGTTTTTAAAATAATTTTGTAATATGAATACATTAATATTAGACCTGTAATATCAATTCTGTACATTTTTTTATTTTTATTTTTTTTTACCTTAAAAAAATTATTTAAAATGGCAGAAGTGGTCACAGAATTTTTCACATTTAAAAAAAAAAAAAAAAACATTAATAACTATTAATTATGAATATTTAAAGATTGTTCTATTGAAATGCATTGGAGAGCGCCAGGTAGCGAGAGGTCATACCTGTCGCTGTTCAAGATCGGACGCTGGTGCTGTGGGGTGAGGCTGGAATAATGATATCTGGCGCTATCTCAGTCGCTAAGCAGGATTGGCTTGATAAATGTGTGATTGTGGTGGGGAGCCGGCGTTCTCATGGCGGAGCCCGTCATTACCGGTCACTCACCAGTCGCTACCTGTCGCTATTCCTTCATAAATAAGGGCCCAAGTTGTATTAGCATGTATAAGTAATAGACTCTGTGCCCTTTTCCTGCCATACAACGCTTCATATTGATGGCCCATACAATTCCAAAGACCTAAAAAAATCTAAAATGACCCTTTAAAGAGATCACTTTCTGTTTGCTGGCCATTGTGATGCTTTATCATGGGAAGGTGACCGTGTTGTCAGGTACTACGTAGCACTTTCTGTGATGTATGCGTGCAATGAGCCAGTAGGAACCTATCATAGTCCTGTTTTTTACAGATGTGTTTTTTTTTAGTAATAATGCAATTTAAATGTTTGAAGCGAATATAATTTATAAACAGGTTCATACAATAAACAAACAATTGCAAAAAGAAGTATTGGGCACTCAGGATATTTATGAGATCTTAAATGCCATTTGAATATTCACTAAATCATTTTAGACAAAGGTCCTAGACCTCTGTTAAAAAGTACCCTTTTCCCTAATTAGGATAAATAGTTATACTTCCAACATGCAAAGGCTACACAGCCTTGTATAATTTGATTTAGGTATTTGTCGTCAGTACAGTGGTGTCTGCTTTTTTTGTGGATTATTGTGAAAATCAGCATTTTATATAACAGCATTCCTTTAGGACATGATGAAAGGTTCCCAGTTGTTATGATCAGTTCTTTTGTATTTGTTTTTTATTAAACTAAGCCGTCAAAGCGGAAAAAACACCCCAGCAGTCAGTCTGGAATCTTAAAGGGCTGGCTGCTGGCTTTTCGCCAGGGCATCCAGAATTAGGATGCCCCAATGTGTGAAACCCCACATTTCACCCTAAAAACTTACCCTTCTAACCTGAAAAATAGAAAATGATAGTCAGTCCTATTCTGTGGCATTCATTTCATGTTAAGTATTCGGGTCGGCTGATTTTGCTGCATTTGCCTCTGCTCCCTCTATGGGACAATCCTTTGTTTTTACCTAGTTTAATGGCGCCTCATAATTTTCAATGCTGGTCAGTAGCAGGGGTATACTATACTATTAACAACTATAGCCAATTGTTAATGGAGTTCTTCTGTTTACACCTTCCACCAATTTAGATAGGACTTTTCCATTCCGGCAATAGAAATCTTCTGATATTTAGCCATACTTAGCCAAAGGTTAGCCGTTTTGTTAAATCAATTATAAGAGATCATCAGGATTCATTCATCATCTCAGACATTCTGTTCCCCTAACCCCTCCATATGTTAAAAAATGCCATCAGTAGCTTGGTGGAGATTGCGATCAGAAAAGCTGGACAATAGGTTGCAAGTGTCTTTATTTAATTCCTCATCAGTTGCATTAAACAAAGTCAATGTGAATTTAATCATTCATTGGCATCTGGTTCCAGAGCGTATAGCTCACTGTGTTCGGGGGTATTCGGATAACTGTTTCTGGGGGTGTCTTTCACTCACAAAAACAAGTAGCCCAAGAGCTGTGAAGTTTGTAATAGCTAGGGCATAAGAATCACCTAATTTAATTTTTGTGGAATGTAAGAATCATGTAAATTATACTATGAACATAAAAAAATAGTCTGCCATTTGTGATGATAATTCTAGTAGATTCGAAAAAGTTTGATTTCCGTTGGTAAAGTATTCCCCCCTCCCCCCAGGATTTCAGTACAACACTTCTTTCAGTATAGCCATCTATATTTGCTTTTGCGTTTCCATGTTATATAGCTCACATTCCCTTTTAGGGTCCTTTTTTTCTTTTCTCTTCCTTTCCCTTCTCGGCAGTTTATAGATTTGTATATATCTGGATGTATAAGAAGTGGTTGATAAAGGCCAGGTGTGTATTGGCAACTGTTCAGGATACGCTTCATGATTGTCTTTTATTGCAATTATATCTGTTGTGATTTATTAAATGTAAAAACTCACCTTTCCACGCACCAACGGCGCATGCGTGGGTTCTGGTCCAATCAGAGCTGCCTACTTTGACTACAGTAGATGGCTCTCTAAATGGGTGGGGCTTAGTCAGAGCAGGCAGCTCTCATTGAATGATAGCCTGTGCATGCGCCTTTGGAGCATGGAATAGTGAGTTTTTATGGGCGAACTATGGGGTTTCACATGGCGGGCATCCCAATGCAGGATGCCACAAGGGCATTGAACAAAACCCAGGAAGGTTAAGTTCCTAGGTTTTGTTCTGGTATAGGTATTTTAAATATTGTGTAATGTAGCTATGCTATTTTTGTTTGTTTGGAAACAAAATAAATAACGGGTGGGCAAATATGTATAACCTAAAATAATTGAATTCCAAATTGGGTTTATCATGGGATGTGGGCTAACAATAATTAAGTTGCATGTTTGCATGTCTAGGCAGGACTTCCTAACAATGCAGTTAGTTATATTATAGGCTCGATTCAGAGAGACAATAAATAATCAATAAATAATCGTCCAGACAGAAATCCTTACGATCTTGCGCCTGCGCACTACAAACTTAACTCATTAAAGTGCTCGCCTACATATTTGCCACCCTCACTTCTACAACAATGTTTAGCTAAATCACTTAGCACTATCCTCCATCTTCCCTTTTGGACCCTTAAAGCTCACCCAAACCACTTCTCGGTTAGGTTCTTCTTCCATTTTAACCCCCTAAAACTTACCCAAATCACTTCTCGGTCATGTGAATATTCATCTTTAAATATTTCTGGGCCCATTAGTTTTGTGTTAATGTATTTTGTAAATGAAATGAAACTGAAACATTTTTTTGTATTCCATCATAAAATATCAAATTTTTACAACTATAAAAAACAAAATACATAGCAATGGCAGGCCACAGAACATTATTCTTCATCTGTGGTCCCCAACGAGTCGCGCAGCTCCTGCATCTCGCCACCAACTGAAAGACCCTGACACTCAGTTGTGCCTCTCTGGCACATGTGGTCCCTGTTGAAAAATGTAAATTAAAATATTGGTATAACCTTGTTGGGGTCATACTGCAGTGCCCCCCCCCCCCCCCGTATGGTCCAAACACCTAAATCTGGACTTCAAAAGCCAGAGGGCCCTCGCCACCACGGCCCAGGTTTTGCATAGTGCCTGATTAGAGAGCCCCTGGCCCGCATTCTGCAGGCAAAGAACGGGCATCAGGAGCAAGGGCAGGAGTGGATATCCAGAATCCCCTGAAAGAATTGAAAAATACTAACATAAAATACACATTCTAAGCTACAATATTGTTTAACATGTCATCAAGGGCTAAAAACAGCCATAGGTTAAGACATAAGTCATCAACTATATTCATTGCCATACAGTGAAAATGGATTGATGGAATATGAGCAAACTTACCCAGTAGCCATCCACTAGATAATTCTCCTGACTCAAACTGACGAAATAAGCAGGAGCTCTGCAATATATAAGCATCCTGGGACGACCCAGGATGCCCTGCAAGAACACTGAGGAATCGCATAGCTGGACCAAACACTGCTTGTATGTTGTGCGAGTGGCACATCTTGCGGTTCCTGCAACCAAATATAAAATAATTACACAAAGCAAAGGTAGCCAACTAAAGCAAGAACTCCTACAACAAATTAAGATTCAAGTTCAACAATCCAAATATAATTAACAAAGGACATAAGTCTAAAAAAAATAGCAATTATATGGATGTGTGGGAAAATAAAGGTTTACATGCTAAGGACTAATTAAGGTCAGCCATGCAATGCCTTGGTGCTAAAGACGCGCAAAACTTAACACATAACCGCAAAACTTGTTCAACAATAGCAATCCGAGCCCTCAAAGGTCCCGTAAGTGGATCGGAAATGAAACGGATTTATAGGGTGGTGGTCCGTCGAAAATCAGCTCTCTGAATCAGACGCAAGCCCATCCCAACCACGTAAGTTATCTGAACGAACGAAAAATATCAGATTTTGTTTGGAAAATGATCCGAACTAACGGAAATGTTCCGATTTGCTTTCGTTCATCAAAAGCGCATATACGCATTTTCCCGAACATTCGTACGAATGAAAAATGTACGAAAAAAAAGAAAAAAAATGACAAACACCTACTAAAACTTTCACAGACAGCTACGGAAGTGCAGATGAATGTGTCTCTGAATCGAGCCTTATGTCCTAATGTTGGCCATACTGCTGTTTTTTTCCTTTTATTTTCTAAGAATAAAGGCATCAAACTGACTTTTTCATTAGCTTTTTCACCCTGATCAATCATCTGAGAAGAATCTCATACAATATCTTCAGACTGTATGGATTCAATTACTCTTATAGAGCCAGACAAGAATCAAATCTAAAATGTAAATTAGATGTATGGTCTTCATATGTATACAACCCCTTATTGTCCATTGTATTCTTTAGTGAACAGCTCTGTTTATATTCTTTCACACAATATCCCCATAGCTTATACAAGAGGTTTAGAGGGATGTATAGTTGTCAGTCGGCTACATACTACTTTAGCATTCACAAGGCATGGGTCTCTGAGATACAGTACAACAAAGGGATTTCATGGTCAGTCCAGTCGGTAAGGCAAGCACTATCAACAAGCTTTATGTAAGGCTAAGAAACATGGCATGAGATTAAATATTACTATGGTGAGACCCTGATGTCCAGCTTTTTATCTTATTTCCAGAAACACAAAACTGCATTGCCAGAGGAGTTATTGGAAAATGAAAGCCAGGCTAGGCTGTGTTTTAAGGTTTTGAAGCTCCTATGAGCCGCTCCAGTAGCCCATAGAGTTATTGCACCAAAAAAAAAATATATATCATTCTTGGTCAATTTGTTTAAGGATATGAAATACATATTTCATGAATCCAAATGTATCAGGGTGTGGCACTGTAAACATCAAACCTGATGTCGTCCTGAAAATACCTTTCTAATGGTGCAATCAAATTAAGGGCTACTTGACCACTTAAACAATAATGGTGCAATAGACTAATATTTGAGCACACCAAGTAAATGCATAGGAGAAGTAATATATGCAAGAAAGTATATATTTATTATACAAGGTTATCATGTGAACTAGTATACAGCACTGCTAGTATCATAATATTATATATGCCCTATATTAATTAATATGGGTCACACATGCCCAGCGGAGAATTATAGTGATGTATAAAGAAATCTAAAATGTATACATGTGGCAGCAAAAGTATAAGATGTCTAGGAGGGTCACAGAATAAAGCAGATAACATCAGCAGATTGTAGTTAGGATTAAGCCCAACATTTATAGCATAATATCATAGGAACATTGCAAGTATACAGCATAATTTATAGTCCAAAAACTGTTAATAACGGCAGAAGGTTTGATCTGTGTGACACTACATTCCTCCGATCTGCTTTATTCCTGATGGCCACATGTAAAACTACAAGTAGTATCAATTGTAGCTTTCTTTATAAAACCTTTTAATTCCCATTTGGGCATCTCTGACCCATATAAATATATGCTAATAGAATGATGTTCAGAATATACACAATAAAAAGATTGATAGAGAAATATAGGATGCACATATTATTGTTCACTAAGTTTAGGATCCCCTGCCTCAAATAAGCTACACAAACTTAGGCCCTTATTTATGAAGGAATAGCGACAGGTAGCGACTGGTGAGCGGCCAGTAATGACGGGCCCCGCCACGAGAACGCCGGCTCCCCACCACAATCACACATTTATCAAGCCAATCCTGCTTAGCGACTGAGATAGCGCCAGATAGCCACTCATTCATCATTATTCCAGCCTCAGCTCACAGCGCCAGCGTCCGACCTTGAACAGCGACAGGTATGACCTCTCGATACCTGGCGCTCTCCAATGCATTTCAATTGAGCAATCTTTAAATATTCATAATTAGTTGTTATTAATGTTTTTTTTTTTTTTAATGTGAAAAATTCTGTGACAACTTCTGCCATTTTAAATAATTTTTTTAAGGTAAAAAAAATAAAATAAAAAAAATGTACAGAATTGATATTACAGGTCTGATATTAATGTATTCATACTACAAAATTATTTAAAAAACTTGTTTTTTTGGTTTCCAAAAATACGGTTGTTTGGGGGTTATAAAACTACTTTTAACCCATCGCCGCCAGCGCTCTGGGGTTTAAACATGCATTTTACAGCGCAAGAATTTTTTGAGCGTGATTTGTTAATGAATATGGTGGGAGCCGATCGCTATGGCCAGTCGCTATCATGCGCACCCATACAGCGCGGAACCTGACAAATAGCAACTCCTCACCCAATATTCAACATTATGACAAACCGACTGAGTCGCTATCAACTACCAAACAACGGCCAAGCACAGCGACTACTAGCGGGCGCTCTGAAAATGCCGCTACAGTCGCTCAACTGTCGCTACCTGCCGCTGTTAATGAATCGGCCTCCCCGTAAGCAATTGGAGTTCGTTTTCAGAATACTGTGTGGAGCACAGTGGTGTCTGAAGCCATAGTGCATATCAGTGCAGCAGACTTTAGCAGCCATAATATCAAGGTGGTCGCCAGCACTAGTGCATCCTTCATACTACATGCAGTGTATCTATCATCCAAGAGATGGATGGAAAACAGAATACAGAAATGTCAAGTGTGCCCAGTCTAAAAATGTCTGCTACATGGTTATCGTACTGGCTGGTTTCATTGTATGTGATATTTCATACAGTACAAGTACATTGTCTTGGAATGTGCCATAAATGTTGAACAAGCCTAAACCATAATGTAGATCTCACTGGCTGACTACATAATATGTGGTGACTGATAGAATACTGTGTCTTGGAATAAAATAGTTCAGTTGTAGACATATCTCTGCACATTTAGCCCTGTGGGTTTTTACTTATTATACATCACGCAGTGATATCTATAAAGCAAATAAGCTTTATTCTCATGTACAGTACATTAACTGCTCTTTGGCAACACATTTAGCATAAATGTTTCATTTAGTATGAACGCCTGCCTACTGATGATAGTAAACATTTATTGTATGTTGTCTCTTGTACTGCAGAACAATTCCATTAAACATTTTGTGAAGATTAATGAATTTGAATAAGGTACAGTTTTTAAAGGTCCTTTTAAACTTTCAAAACATACAGTGTCCATGATTAATTACCACTGGCTTTGTGGTGAGAGCTTTTCCTCTGTAAATGACAACTATAGCCTGTTTTTGTCAGTGTCAGTGATCCACAGGGGTTTGTTTCTGTCTGGCAGTGGTATTACATTACTGGGCACTCCGAATCATTTTCTAAAATGGTATAACATTGATGGATTGTATTGTTCTAAAGTAAGTTTAACATTGCTTATAAAAGTACCTCTCTTTTATTTTCTACAAGTCTTTAGTCTGGCCCTTGGTATTCTAAAATAGTATCTTGCAACCTAGATTAGGCTTTGGAAAAATATTTAAATAAATCAACATCCAGGTTTCTATGAGTTTTGTGTGCATTAAAGTCTCTGGAGTGTCTAGTTTAATCTGGTCATCAGGGATCCGGTATAAAGTGAGAGTCGTCCTAATCTCATTGTAACTGCAGCATTTTTACCTTTGATGAATAACATACATGCATTTCTCAGCAGCAACCAGACCCATAATCATGACACCAGGGTCCTCATTTTTAAATGCTTTTCGCCAAAGTTTTAACTTTTTTTTACATGTATATGAGTTTTTTTTAAGGGATGTTTACTTACATGTGATGGTATCAGAACAGAACTACTAACCATATATAAAACCATATTTATAAAAAGTACCTAGTATATGTGACAATGAAATTACCGTATATACTCGAGTATAGGCCGACCCGAATATAAGCCGAGGCACCTAATTTTACCACAAAAAAATGGAACAAGTTATTGACTCGAGTATAAGCCGAGGCGGCTTTTTTCAATTGGAATTGGAGTTGACACACAGAAAGAGACACACACACAGAAAGAGACACACACACAGAAAGAGACACACACACACAGAAAGAGAGAGACACACACACACACACACACACACACACACCATACCACCCAAGTGTCCCTGATTTGGAGGGACTGTCCCTCTTTGAAGCTCATGCCCCCATGTCCTTCGTTGTTCTTCTTTGTCCCTCTTTGAGGTGTAACATGCAGATCTGCATTAATAAATGATTCATTCCCCTATTCAAAGTGTTTCTACTGTAAGTAAGTAAATTGTCCCTATTTCCCACCCTGAAACCCTGTGGGTACCTGCTGCTGCTGCTGCTGCTGCCGCCGCCGCCGCTCTCAGATGCCCAGGTGTCGGGGGTCAGGGTTTGGCCGAGGTTACCCTCCTCCCCTCCTCCGTTCCTCGCCAGCCGCCAGCCGCCGCCGCCGCCATCATTCTCACACACACATCAGCACTTCCTGGCTGTTGCGTGCTCGTCATCGGTGGGCGTGCCCCATATGGCAGGCGTCCAATGAAAACATTGGACGCCGCCCATTGACGACCAGCGCGCAGCAGCCTGAAGTGCCGGTCAGTGTGTGAATGTGTGTGCTTGTTTGTACGAATGAGAGCGGCGGCGGCCGGCCCTGGACTCGAGTATAAGCCGAGGCGGCTTTTTTCAGCCCAAAAAGTGGGCTGAAAAACTCGGCTTATACTCGAGTATATACGGTACTTAAAATAAATGACATGTATGTGTCTATTAAAGTGAGCCAATAAAAAGAAAGGTGGCTTATGTAGTCATCCTCTATCCCCATACTAGTGCCACAAAACCACATTCTTTTTTCTTTTTTTACTAAAGCATAATATTTATCAAAGCACTAACCTAGTGCTTTGCAGCACCATGATAATTTGTTTAGTCACACAGTCCCAGTATGGAATGAGAAAGGGGCCATGGCCGGGGCTGCTTACAGCGAGTCCCAGCTGAGTCAGAGAGGGGAAGAAGGGGTCTGTTAAACAATGATGACACAGGAGTGTATATATTAGAAAACTTTTCTGTGTGATAGAAATGATAGAAACAGTAACCAGCTCACCCTGGAGTATACAAGAGGGATTCTGGAAGGAGCAAAGACCAGCTACTATATTACCTGGATCACAGATTAAAATGTAGCCTAATACACCCAGCGAACATCCTCGTGATGATGCATTTCAGGGGCTTACAGCACCCTCTCAATCATGATTGATGTGATCATGATAAAGGGGGTGTTGTAAGCCCCAAAATGCGTTGTCTCTTTGCAAGCAAATAATTACAGGGTGCATTGCAGTTTTACATTTTGTTAAAGATTCTGTGTGCAATTCCAGTTTAAATGGTATATCCAAACATGGCATAGAGATGTACTGCACCATTTGGTCCTGTTCGTATTTATCATCCTTACCACCTTGATAGATATTAAAAAAATAAGTGTTTACATGAAATTTCCACTTTTCAATAGCTAAGCTAATATCATAATGAAATATACACAACCTTCATACAGGGTGTTTTCTGGTATAAATCAGACTACGGGGGTGTGTGTTAGGGGTGATGAGTTAGAACTTTTTAGCAGTAGTTCCACTATATCACATAAATAGCGCTAAAAACATATAAAGACAAATAAATGCTCATTTGTTCGCTGCAAAATAATACACTTTTTGGAAAATGAAAATGTCTTCCTTGTTTTACTGCGATAGACTGAGTGCATCTGTTGGCTTGCATACATTATAGGCCAAGTAGAATGCTTGGTCAAGGAAAATTCTGTCTGAGTATGCTTGGCATATCACTTCACATTCTTGTGAGTTATTACACAATAAATCAACTTGGATAATGTTTCTTTTTTCAATTTTACTGTGTTCGGTGTGGCTTCTGCACCAAGATGCTTCCTAAATAGCTGCATTGTGACTCATTGTAATAAACACAACCACAAGCGTTTCTGAGAATATTCCATCTGTGACTGTGACATCATTTACCTTTTTAATCAGTGTGGCTGATAATGATTTCCTGATGACTGTGAGAAGCTGTAAATGTTAGTCATACCACCAGATGTCTAAACAAGTATTCTGCTTGCTCCCAAAAACTACCTTTTAAATTGTTGTCTAAACAGTATATTATTGGGCAGTGCAAGAGTGCCAGGGGATGAAACAAATTAAATATAAAAAAATATAAAAAACTTTGTTTAGATAATAACATGAAAGGTACAGCCTTAATAGTCAAACTCAAAATGATGGAAGAGGTTCCACTTAGTAAGATAACATTTATTTTAATTAGTAGTCACTTGTTTTTTCTAAGGTGCTGCAGTGCAGTAGCCTGTCTCTGTTTCTTACGGAAATTGCCCAAGATATAAAGATGGTTGTTATGACAGATGAGCAATTACCGGAATTTCTCATCCTGTCTTTAAAAATGTGGTAGCTTAAGAAGAGATAATGGTGCAAGATATGTGCTTAAGGAGGATTAAACTGGAAAATAGATTCCCTTTTTTCCATCCCCGCAGGTATCCTGATTTGGGATGCCAGACATAAAAAAAGGAAAATCCACACCTGTTGGTTCGCTGCTGCACCAGAATGTTTATTGGAGTTACTTGACACATTACATCTGAGCCATTACACACTCCCACCTCGCAAGCCCTATTGCCCTCGACATTGAAATGGGTAGAAGTGACTGATTTGGGGCTTTCTAATGAGATTTCTTGGGGCAGGCATCCGATATCAGGGTGAGGTGGGGGTGCATCAGCCCCAAGAACCACTGTGGTTTCAATAGCTTGGAGGTTCCATTTAGTTTGGATTTCAAATACAGACAAATGTAATTTTGCCCTATAGGAATAGCATTCATTAGCTGCAAAGTAAAATGAAATACTATCCTTAAGCCATACTTAGAATTAAATAGCCCCAACAAAACAGAGAAAACAGAAGAGAAAAATGTATTTTATAGACAAACATAGCCCTCCAGTGAACTTTGTAGGAGGTTTCAGTCTGGAATGGGAGGTGGGGATTACTTACATGCAAATTTTGTATTAAATACTAGGGTACAGAACTGTTGGGATCAATGCAATAACAGAATATTTTAGACAGTCAGTATTTAACACTGCTTTTTAACACTCTGCTTTGATGCTTAATTCTGTCTAGTGACAGATAGAGGCAAACAAATGTTATTATTCATGATTTGCCTATTTGCATACATTCCTCATTTGGTAATGTGTTTCTATTTCAGTACAATGCATATATATATATATATATATATATATATATATATATGTAAACAGAAAGAAACATTTATTAGAATGTTTTCACATTAGGCCGTGATGAGCTCCAGGCAGGGATGGTTACATCTTGTCAGAGCTCCCCACCTCCCTTAGCCATGCCAACTGATCCACACCCAAGCATATTTCTGCAAAACTCTCCCACTAGGGGACAACATGATGCCAGCTTCACCAAAATCTGGGGAATGCTTACAGCCATTATTAGAAGATCCAGAGCAGTGCAGCCTACAGAGTGTACAGCTTTTCCAACTGCATATGAGCAGACTCTTGTACAATCACAAGCATTCACATGCCTATGTTATTTGGCAAATGGTTTTTACTATCTGCAAGGGAGCACAAGCAACAAATTCCCAGCAGAGCATCTATCCGAATGACTGGTCATTCACTTCCCATTGCAAATAGAGCTGTTTGCCGATATTTGACATAGACACAGCAAATGGACAAATGCCCACGCATGGGGCATTGGACCTTTTAAACTCCAGGGCAGCCGTGCAGGGTATTGTTCCGCTTTAAATGTATTTATAAATGTGAACTTACCTTGACCAACAAAAAGTTACTTTAAAACCTGATTAAGGAGATCAGTAAGCTGGGTATTTAAACAATCAGTCTGGAGCAAAGGCTCCACTCACTCCATCGCTGATGGTAGCCTATTTTCTCTGGCTGGTACAGATGTGGCTTTCTTCATAGTAATCTCTCCATCACAATGTCAAAGATTTGCATTATATAACATACCTTCCTTCTTAAGTTGATTAATGGATTTGGAGGACCACAGAAAGTGACTTTGTAAAACTTTCTTTGGGCCCCCTCTCCTATCCTTCTCCTACCTTGCACTTTTTTAATCTCTGGCATAACCCTAGACCACCCAACCTGAGATATTTTATAAATCCTTGATTTGTTGTCCCCAGATGGTCTCGTCTCCTTTGAACAAAACAAGCAGAAATGCAATGCCATGCAGCAGGTATATTATAGATACAACTGATGCATTGACTGCCCATTCTGGTCAAGCTAGCCTTCCCTTTTTAGGTATACATCCCTTTTGAGAAAACATGTGTAAAAAACATCTGTGAGTAGGGTTTGATCCCCTCACTATATGTTTCCTTGAATAAACTATTGTTACACCTGTATCTCATACATACATTTCTATTTGGGAAATGGACTAGCAGGCATCAAAGCCACTTGAGGCCTGGACAAAAGTCTTGGAAAAATCTACTCGACTTTTTTGCATAGCCTATAGGATGCTGTTATTTTTAAAGGGAAACAGGCAGCAAAGGCAAATGCAAGACCATTGTGTTGGGCTACGTTTGGCACAGTCCTTAACTGTTTTCCATTTTTTAATTGTAGAAAAAATGGGGGAGATATCAAGGTTAACAGTTTCACCTGGCTGTTCTCCCTCTCTCTCAGTGTCCACAGTCTGATGATGCAGAGCTTTAGACTACCAGCTTAGCCCTATTAGCAGTGGTCAATGGTGAAGGAATTCAGGGGGTGCGCCACTACTTTTTGCTGTGTTCTGACAGAAGGGGAGAGTGCAGCCATGATGAGGTGTGCTGCTGAATGACAGTTTATGCACTTGCCTAACGAGTTTCTGTAAATTCCTAAACACATATCCCAACCTCGATGAAACAATGCTGTACCACAAATTGAAATGAACTATTGTGCTTTTAATTAAAAAAAACTTGCTGAGAAGCAGGTTGCAATTTATTTTTATTATTATTATTATTATTATTGTTTATTTATATAGCACCATCAACTTTACAGACAAGGTAAAACATATAGCACAGAGAACAATACAAAATTAGATGCCACAGATTAAAACCAAGTGTTGTGAGCACAGGAGACCATAGGGAGGAGTGCCCTGCCCTTGCGAGCTTACAGTCTAAAGGATGGGGGTGGAGACAAAGGGGGTGGGGTCACAAGTGGCAGAGGGGAGCCAGTCTGTTTGTTGGCAAACCACAGAGGAGGGTGTTGCAGTAGTCCAGTCGGGATATGACCAGGGCATGTAATAGCATTTTAGTGGTGACAGGTGAGAGGAAGGGACGGATGCGAGATATATTTTTGAGTTGGAGGCGACAGGAGGTGGCCAGGGAGTGAATGTGAGGTCTGAAGGAGAGAGAGGAGTCTAGAATGACACCCAGGCATCGAGCTTGAGGAGTTGCAGTTATTGTAAGATTATTTACAGAGATTGTGGTGTTAGAGAGGGGAGGGGAGTGAGATGGCGGGAAAATGACCAGTTCTGTTTTGTCCATGTTCAGTTTAAGAGAGCGAGATGTCATGAAGGAAGAGATGGCTGTTGGACAGTCAGGAAGGCGAGAGAGGAGAGAAGAGAGATTCAGGCCAGAGATGTAGATCTGAGTGTCGTCTGCATAAAAGTGATATTGGAAGCCTAGTGAGGTTATTAGTCGTCCTAGACCAGAAGTGTATATTGAAAAAAGTAGGGGTCCTAGGACTGAGCCTTGTGGTACCCCTACAGACAGAGGCCGGAGAGAGGAGATGGTGTTTGAGTAAGATACACTAAATGTGCGAGAGATAGGAGGAGAGCCAAGAGAGTGCGAGATCTTGGATTCCAAGAGAAGAAAGAATATTGAGAAGCAGAGCATGGTCGACAGTGTCAAAAGCAGATGATAAGTCGAGAAGAATGAGAGCAGAGTAGTGACCTTTGGATTTGGCTGTTAGTAGATCATTGGTGACTTTGGTGAGGGCCGTTTATGCCCGAAAGCAGTGGGGGTAATGCTAATTTTTTGGTGAAGCCAGTGTGGCTTCTGGTGTGCTTATCTGTGGATTGCAAGCTGCATCTGGGTGTGCTTTTTTGATGTTAACATAACAAAAAGTTTAACATAATTTTTTTTTTTTCACCAAAAATGACATATACCTGTGATGGGGCATTTGCATAGGTGAGGTATATAATTTTTCCTATGAGGTAAGGGTCTTTTTCTTTAATTTTGGAAACAACAGCACGCTATGGACTATGCGGCAAATTCTTTAGCATAGCGCATAGTTGTTTCCAAACTTAAAAAATATATATTCTTACCTTATTGGATATATGGTGTATCTTACCTGTAAAAATGCCCCATTGCAGGAACAGGTGATATTTGGAGGAAAAGGATTGCAATCCATACCACAATGCTCATTGCAAGTCACACTGGCTTCACCAAATAACTAGCGTGACTCTCAATGTGAGCTTTGCTTGCCCAAATAAGACCTTCAGTGCTTAGTTATGAATGCAGAGTTAGAGAGAAAAAAACTCCTAGGATCAGGTTGTTCAAAAGAGGAAAGTGCCCACATTACAAATTGACATATCTATCGTCCCATAGGCTACTATAATTTTACATTTGTCAAAGAAAAAAAATTTTCTTGAAGGGACAATTCTGCATCTCGCCCATGATGCAGGTACAGGAAATTTTCTTTTAAACAAAAGTGGAAAATTATTACTATTCAAAAAAAATACTGGAAAAGTAAAAAATATTTTTAGTGGGGTAAATATTGTGTTTTAGTCGTCAGAAAATATAAGCAACCTATAACAAATACAAACACATTCAAAACAATTCTCTTAAAATGTGTTTGCTCACTATTGCTTACTATTAATCACTACAGTTTTAATCTCCATCAAGTTCTTCTTCATAGTCAAAATATCTATGCAGAACATATATAATAAACTGTAACGATTATCCATATAAAGCCTTATATTAGACATTAAAAAGACACTGTAAAACAGAGCTGAAAACTGTGTTTTGTAATGCTGAAAATTTACTTTAATAGCACTTTTAAAGTTAAAGCTGCATAAAATTACATCTGACATGAAATCTGTGATTAGCTTCCAAGAAGAAAGAATGTTATTGCAAATGGAAGTGGAAAAAGTAGAAAAGTGCCAAAATCTATATGCATAGACCTTTGTAATCACAGTTTAGAAACGAGCTTTAATAAGTGCATATCACAAGTATCTCATTGCACTAACAATTTGTAGTGCTGAAATAATTTGCTTATCTAGATACATCTAGACACGTTCCTTCTGAAACAATAAAAAACTGCCATAATGTACATTTGGGATTTCAGAAATACAGTCAATTGATATGTCTACCTTTCTTTCTTATTTTTAAATATATAGTTTGAGTAAGAAAACAAGAAATTAGGAATATATGTCTACAGTATGTATATCTATATACATTTTAAGACTGCACATCTGCCAGCACCTCCAGTGGCCAAAATTGGAATGCAGAAGTGGTAGGTATCTAATACTTGGGCTACGAGCTGGCTAAAGGTATAAAAGGTAGGGAGATCTAGCCAGACATCTAAAAAGTGCTGAGCAGCAGAGAAGTAAAGTCTATTTAAGCATGTGGAACTCCCATTTGTCATTCAGTCTGCCATCCTGTCAGTATATCAGCTATTCCCCTTCCTCGAGAATGGTGTGGGCTGACCCTGCACAATAATCCAGCCACAAGTCTGCACACCAAAAGATGAGAAAAGTGATCCCTGTAGATACAGGGTTATGTGTACTGTATGTTTGAGTGAGCCCCTTTAGTTCAGCAGCAGCCATAGTGACCACTTTGTTGCTATTGCATTTTTCCTCAGAAGCATCACTATGGCTGCCTCTGAGGTAAACAAGCCCACTCTCACTCACACATAACCAGAAGCAGTGTTCTGCATATACAGGACTCAATTCTCTCTTTGTAAATCTTGGTGTACAGTCTTGGTGTACAGTTGCTAATAGCAACAGAACAGAGGTAGTGAAAACTTATTTGCTGACATAAGAAAAAAAATGATAAAAATTTAGATAATCTCAACACATTGAGAACATCCCTATGACACACAATAATATGCACTTTCAAAATGGCATCAAAAGCACACTGTCCCCTAACCCCTAAACACATTAACCCTTTTAGTGCCAGCTATGTGAGTCTCACGTAGCTGACTTTAAACTGGGTCTTCTCTTCCCCCGGGGGGCATCTGATCCCCCCCCCCCCGGAGCTCTTCTGGCTTCAGGAGGGCGCCCGAAATAGCGCCCCCGTTTCGGCTGCTGCCACAGTTAACTGTAAAAAAAAATGACATTTACTCACCTGCGGCCGCAATCCTTCCTGCGGGGTCTCCTGTTCACCGGGGGGGCCCCCCTCCAACAAGCACCCGGCAGCTGTCATCGGGGATCGCTGGGGACAGAGGAGGATCGGAGGTGAGTAAAATGTCATTTTTTTTTATTATGTGTCTGTGTGTTTATTTTTACATTTAACCCTTTGTGAACTGGTAAGGGATCCATGAGATCCCTATCCCAGTTCATAAGGTTGGGGGCTGGCAAGTCACCTGCAGCTAGCAGGTGACTTGCCATTAACCCCCGGCACCCCCAATTACCTGCCTCCCCAAAGCCCAGGGGGGGCAGAAGAGCCCGGCCTGTGGCTATGTGGGCTTGTAGCCTGCAGCGCGGGAAGGCCACCAAAGCTGGTGTCCCTGTGCCCTGTTCCTACAAGTAAAGAAGTAGCAATGTCTGCACAAACTTTTAAACTGGTCCCGGGCTGGTTATTTTGGGTAGGGGGGACCCCATGTCATTTTTTTTAAGGGTTTTTTAACCCTTAGAATTCCAAAAAATGGTGTCTACCCCCCACCGGGAGGGGGGACCCTATGTCACATAACATAGATTTTTATTAACCCCTTATGTTCTTTTGCCCAGCAGCTATAAAAGGCTTCCAGCAGGAGAGCAGAAGTGATCAGCGTGGGACACAGTGCCCAGGCATGGATGGGAGGTAAGTATTAAGTAAGGGATCTATGAGACCCCTATACCAGTTCACAAGGCTGGGGGCTAGCAAGTCACCTGTGGCTAGCGGGTGACTTACCATTAACCCCCGGCACCCCCAATTACTGGCCTCCCCAAAGCCCAGGGCTGCCCCCTTGGCTATGTGGACTTGTAGCCGGCAGGGTGGGGAGGCCACCAAAGCTGGCCCCTGCGCCCTGTTCCTACAAGCCCCCATAGCTGGTCCCAGGCTGGTTATGATGGGTAAGGGGGACCCCATGTCATTTTTGGGGGATTTTTAAGGGTTTTTAACCCTTAAAATTGCCTAAAAAAGGGTTCCCCCCGCCCCAAGAGGGGGGACCCTATGTCATTTTTTTTAAATTAAGCCCTTATGTTTATAGGGTTGATAGTAGTTGTATTTTATTTGTAAATGTTATAAAGTGCTCTTTTCAGTTTGGGGGTCTCCTGGGCAAGAATCGGAGGCTACCGACACATATGTGGTACCGTTGTAATCGGGAGAAATTGGGCTTTTACATGTAATATGGTTTTCAATAATAAAACAAATGTTTTATTTAAAATAAAGGAGACAATTGTCCAAAAATATTTTTTTATTTATTTTTTTGTTTCTTTACGCAAAAATATATTAAAAACAGTAGAAAAATTACAAACAACACATTTCATGTTAAAGCCTAAACTCTGCTGCAATATATATATATATGTTTATTTATTTATACAATTTTACTTGAAATTCCGGGAAAAAATCACGGTTAAACATGGCGCAAAATGGGGAAAAATTACCTGTCAACAGAGGGTGACAAAACTTCAAGTAGGCTGGCAATTAAAAGGGTTAATAGTACCTATGCATGTTGGGTATTGTTCTGCTCTTTGCGCTTTCAGATTTAGCTTGTTTTTTCTTGTTTGCATATTGATTTTTTAGGAAAGGTTGTTATTTATTCAGCTTTTTTATAAATTTTTTTAGGGAAACCCTGTGCAACCTTAGAATTCCTCGAGGGATTACTTCCAGAAAGATGAGCCCACTACAGCAAGTTGGGTACGCTTAGAAACCTTAACATGTGTACTTTCAGGGATTTTATGGATTGTGGGGGATATTCCAAATGTAAAGGGTTGTTTTGGTTGAAAAACTGCAAGGTACGCACTGTCTGCAGAGCTGAAATTTTCAAGTAAAAATACCGTTATGCGCATGCTTTACTTTGGGGTGTTTGCCAACTCTTCCCTTGACAGTAGCTATGCATGTTGGATATAGTTCTGTTTGGGGGATGTTGCTTTTTCAGATTTTACTTGTTTTTTCTTGTTTGCATATAGTTTTTTTAGGAAAATGTGGCTCTTCCTTTTTATTCTTTTTTAGGGAAAATCTGTGCAACCAAAGAATTGATTGAGGGATTACTTCCAGAAAACTACGCCCACATAAACTGGCCTGGTACACCTAGAAAGCTTGAGGTGTGTACTTCCAGGGAATATATAGTTTGTGGGGGGTATTTCAAATGTAAAGCGTTATTTTTCTGGAAAAACTGCAAGGTGCGCATAGCGCATATCACAGTTGTATTTTATCTGAAAATCTCCTAAAGCTTTGTTTCAGTTTGGGGGAGTCTCCTGGGCAGGAAAGGGTGTCTACCTATACATATGTGGTACCGCTGTGACTGGGAGAAATTGGGGTTTCACACGCAAAAAAATTTTATTGACAAACTTACATTTTTTATTACAAAAAAAACACTACAAATTGCAAAAAATAGATTTTTTTTTTTTTGCACATAGTTCACCCAATAGTATTGAGAATACACTAAAAAAGGCCATAAAAGACATTTCATATCGAAGCCCAGACACTGCTGAAAAAAAAATATATGATTTTCCTGGGAAATCCCTGGAAAGCCTTTCAAAAATCAAGGTTGAGCATGTGTAGCGCAAAATAGCGAAACGTAGTCTGGCACTTAAAGGGTTAAAGGGAAAGTCCACTTTCACATACTCTCCATTCCAGGTCTCGAATTGTGCTTGAGACACAATCCTTAACTTCTGACCACTCCTACAATGCTCATCTATCACCCACAGCACAAGTATCAGAAACCAACACATCGGGTGAGCAAGACCTTAGTCCGATGCACTGGAAGCTCCTGGTGTACAGAGGCACCCACTAAAGTCAATAGGAGCGCTCCTTACTAAGTCCATGCCATGCCCATCCACCATGTTGGCTTCTCATACCGGCTTTGAAGATGGGAGATAAGTGATGCAGAATGTAACTGTGTCTCCTGTGGCACATCTAGTCTGAGGTCTATGGAGTGAGGACACCACATTAACTCATTTTACCCATCCCATTGCTAGCTAGGTAAATAAAACTGCATTAATTGTATCAGCATGCTTTTTTATTATCTCCTGACTAACCAGAGAACTGTACTATTGAACTGTACTCTGCTGTATCTCTAAAACAAGGGTCTAGCAAATATTAGGCAAGTATTACATTTGTAACTCTGTTTATAAAAGTTTGTGATCCAAACAATGTGCTTTGCACAATTAGCTACTTTCTGTTTCTATTAGTTGTGCTTTTGGAACTTCGATACAACACATGTTTTAAGAAATGTAAATGAAACCATTAAAATGTGTTATTTGTGTCCAGAACTAGCAGAGAAAGGGTACATCTGCTGTCTTGCCTGCTCCCATACCGCTACATTTCCAACTCCTTATCATCCTGGTCCTCCTTTCCTGGTTCTTATGCCAAACTTTAGTTCTGATTCTCAGCTCATGGTCATACTGGTCCTGTGGTTTCCCTGTCTGCTCTTACCTCAGCCTTCAATCCAGGTTTCCTAGCCCCCTGTCATTCCAAGTTAATCGGTTTCCTTTACACAGTTGGTTATTTAGGGATTCAGTCACCTTCAATGTGGAGTCTTGCAGTCTTCTGTAAATATTGTATACATTTTTGGCAGTTCTGTTTATAATTGTTCTGGTTGCTGTGACTATATTTATATATATTCTCTGGTTTGCTGTGGTTTGCTGTATTTATTACTGTGACAGACCTGTGTCCAGCTATGTTATCTGCTGCTCTCAATAGGGTCCATTCAAGGTCGGTGTGCTAGGGAGTTTGCACATGCTATTTGGTGTGTCAAGTCGCGCTTGGGCTTCCGCCTGATTCATGGTCATCAAAATGCAATGCGCTTTTGTTTTAGTGTCAATTTGCGCACTAGCGCTCGGAATTGAGCCAATTTGCCCCTGAAATCTTCAGCTAGCGTACTTTTTGTGCACCAAACTCCAGTGCCTGATTTATGGCATGTTTAGAGGGCACAAAGTATGTGCAAATGTGAATTAAAGAGTGAATTTCCTCCAGCAAATAGGTGGAGGAAATTGTCAAGTCTAATGAGTAACAGGCTTATTTTATTCCAAAAACACCTGCCAGCAGCGTCCTGCATGTTTATGAACATTGAAAGTGCCAGCCTGTCCTTTTTAGGGATTGATTTTTGTTTTTTTTTGTTTGGTTCCTACAAAAAAATGACAAAAGTTTAGCAAAAAGAAAGACAACAAAAAATTATAGTTAGATTATTAAGCATTAATGTCCAAAACAAACAGGGCTAAAGAGATCATCTGGGACAAAACATTGGGCATAATAAACGTTAGGGGATAACTGGAATTAGCAATATCCCCCCCTCCAAAAAAAAAAAACAAATGGAGAACACAGGTTCTCCAGAGAATAAACTTCAATATGGCGAATAGATCTTTCCAGGAAACAGAGAAGCTGCAAAGATCAAATTGAAATGGATAAACAGTAAGGGAAAGGGGAGAAACATGGGGGGGACATTAAGAGAAGTTAAGCTTAGCTGGATAAATGCACATGGGGCAAGGCTATTTGCACTTCCAAACAGTAGATTTATCTTGTGGAATGCGCAAATTGCACTTCTCCCATGTGCTTGCCATTTGGTGTGACTCGCACGTGCACACGCAGGTGCATGTGAAATTGTGTTATTCCTGAGCATTTTTGCACACCTACCATGACTCTACCCTAATTACTTTGCTGCCCTCGCTGGTAGAGAGGCTATTCAACTGAGACTCTTTTGGATTTTAACAGTATTGTTCCAGTTATCTGAAATTCACCCTGCAATTAGAATCTGGCCAAATGTGTTTTTTTTTTTTTTTTTGGCATGGCGATTAGTGATGACTTCAGCACTCTGTTTACTAATGCTTAATTGGATCTGTTTAATAATGACCCTGAGTATTTTCAGGAAAAATACCACAACTGCTCCAAGGTGTCAATCAGTCCAATACCACATAGACTATATGGTAAATGCAACCATTATTAGATTATTGATCAGGTCTATTTAGTGAAAAAAACCCTTACAGCGTTTCTCATCCAGTTACCCCACGTCACCTTTGGCAAACAAATTTCTGTTCCTTTCTTCATTTTTCTCAAGCTCTGCTCTTTCATCTCAGGTTTTACCATCTGTGTACTCCTTTTCTTCAAATTTCTGTCCTTGTCCGTTATCAGGCGCTCCTGCCATTGTTTCCAGTCCTCAACCAAGTCCTGCTGTTGTTTCCAGTCCTCAGCTGAGACCTTTAGTTGTTTCTGGTCCTCATCCAATGCATGCCATGGTGTCCAGCCTTCCACTGCATGCTACAACCATTTCCAGCCTTCCATCTCATGGTACAGCTTCTTCCAGCTTTACACCACCTGCTGCAGCTGTATCTAGCCTTCCAATGCCTCCTGCAGGCATTATCAGCCCCCCACTGCTTGCTGCAAGCATTATCATCCTTCCACTGCCTTCTCAGCCTCTCCCTGTATGCTGTAGCATTTCCAGCCCTCCACCTCCTGTAGCTGTTTCTAGCCCTCCACTACCTGCTTCAGCTGTTTGCCTGCCTTCACTGCCTGCTGCCAAAGACTTTGCCTGCTGCCGGTGCCCCTGAGACTGTGCCTGCTGCCGGTGCCCCTGAGACTGTACCTGCTGATTCTACTCAGCTTTTGCTACTCCTACTCAGTCTCTGAGGTCTATTCCTAGCTGCTATTTTCCTGAGACTCTTGGTGTTTCCTGCCAGCCTCCAGAGGGTCTTGATGCTGCTTGTCAGTCTCCTAAGGGTCTTAATGACTTCTGCCAGCTCTCGACAGTCTTGATGCAGCCCGCCAGACTCCCAAAGGTCCTGATGTCCTTTATTAAGCCTCCGATCTCCTTTTCCAGTCTGTCTCCACCTCCACTGTCCTTTGGCATTCTGTCTCCACTTTCATTGTATTTTGCCAGTCTGCCTCCACCACCAATGTCCTGTCCAGTCTGCTTTTGCCACTGATAACAACTTGCCATTCTCTGTGTTCTCCTTTAGGCCAAGTATTCCCATTCCTGTGCCTCTTAGTATCAAGTATTGGTACTGATCTTGGAAATGCAAACATTTGTTTCACAAATGGGGCTTTTGCAGATAAGTTTGTCTCATCAGTTCCTTACTGAAAGTGGAGATTTTGTGCTGTATCATATAGGTGTGAAAGGGCTTGTAAAGCTGCTTTTTAAAAAATGATTTAGGCTTTTAGGGGGTCTAATGAAAATCTCACTATAGATCCCTGTGGCTACATTTCTGTCTGTGAATGTGTGTCTCCCGATTTAAGAGTTGCTTCTCAGTCTGAAAACAATTTTGCTGTAACTTAGAGGGTTGGGCTTTCCTTACTGCATTGTTGTCAGCAGCAGGAAGATGTGTGTAACTTGCATCCCGTGGGCACTGGGTCAATTGTACTTGTATAAAATTCTTTGCACAATGTGCAGATGAGAGCACATGTACGAAAAGGTTTTCACCATGCACCCCCCCCCCCCTTACAGCAGTTCTGATGAGCATGCATAAACTTTCAAGCACAATAATCTACTTCAAACCTGTGTGCTGTGTAGTATGTTCTGTGTATAGTGGGCTGTGGTGTTTTATATAAAATAGTTATATAATTATATATAAATAGTTTGCCATAGTTCAGTGTGTGTGTGTGTGTGTGTGTGTGTGTGTGTGTGTGTGTGTGTGTGTGTGTTTGGTTCATTAGCTGGTATGCCCGGATGCTGTGAACCACAGGAAATGAGCTAAAGCTCACAAATGAAAAAAAGACATTAAAAAAAAAACATTTTTCTAACAAAAACCAAAAAATAAATTTTGTCTGGAGTTTTTTTTAGTTATGCATTTTACTGATGTGCTATTGACATCTACAACAGTCTTCAAAACCTGACAGCTAACATTCATGTGTGAAAGTAGGAAGGATTTTTGACCCAAAATGATCATGGATGAGTTGATGAATTATGTATTTGGGGTAATTAAATTCGGTTTAAAAGCCTCTCTGACCTTCAGTTAAACACCTTTGCATGAAGAAGCTTTTCAACTAAACATACAGAAAACAATTCAGTGTGGAGAGGCTTTCCAACTAAAACAGGAAGTCCAAGCATTTTGTAACCCCCTTGCAGCCACTGCTCCCTTTCCTGTGCTAAGTTCAATGTGGGAAATAAAATAAAAAGAACTTGGTGGTGGGTGGGGGGGGGTTCTGCATAAAGCTGAAGCTAGAACCTTGAGTGAATGATGAGTAACACATCCCCATAGTAGGGTTGTTTCACTTTTCCCCAGGACCCTGCTTACCTTTTGTATATCGGCGTTCTGTGAATCGCCAACAGTTGTAAGCAAAGCTTAGATGCTCGATAAATGACAGCTGTTTTAACCATAGGAAGCACTCACCTGTCTTCTCTCCCCCACTCCCCACCTGCCATGGGGCCCCCAAAGGCAGGGTCAGATCAGTGGCAGCTTTTTGTCCAAAAAAATACTTGCGGCCTGCAGCGAGTAAGGGGTGCCATTTAACATAATGTAGAGTGTGCAGCAGATAAGAAGCCTCTGTACACATAGGTGAGCCAGCTGCTGCAGAATTAGCTCTCTCATCCCCGTTCAGTAATGCAAGATGCTGCGACATCACAGAAGCTAGCAAGCTGAATGCTGCAGAGCGGGCCACTGTTCTTGCTTACTTCTAGCTGGGGGCGTGCCTGCCAATCACAAATGGCTGCTCCAGGTAGGCATCTAGCTAAAGGTATAGCAAGGCTGTGAACTGCACATGTGTCATTAGAACAAGGTTAGGCTAGAGGGAATGGCTATTTAATGGGGTCATCCTAGTTTGGGATGCCACAGGGAGTAGAAATTGGACCGCCAGATGGGAGATTCCTGGATGATTCCCTGTACCATGAATGGACAATGCTAGGATGACCCTCTGTGTGAGACCCTCTGGGTTCACTTGCACTACCACAGTGCATGAGCAGACTGCAGCTAGATCCCAGACAAGCTGCTTTTTTTTTGTATTTTGCTATACAAACTGTGTCTATGATTAGGGTCCCCAGACACAACTTGCATGGGGCACCAGAAATGGTAAGCCCGCCTCTGGGTACAGTGTCTGCTGGGAAGAAAAAGTGAAGAGAGTTGGTGGGGCTAGATGCACTCAACGGCGAGTGCAAATAACCCAATTAGTAAACCAAAGGGGTAGGGGGGCAGGCAGAGGATGTCTGGGGAGTTATTTTTAACTCCCAAGTCACAGCGATGTTCCTCTTTAAAAAAAAAAAGCTTGGACACCATCTTTAACACGCAATAGAAATGCACAATGCAAAAAAAACAAAATTTTTAAAAATAAATTATGTGCCTGACTGGGTATTGCAAAAGAAAAAACCTTATTAAATGTTCATTAAATATTCTTCTGGTATACCACATTCATTTCTTAATATGTGCAGTTCTCTTTTCTCTTTTAAATAACCAAGTTTTCTTTTCTGCAGGGCATTTGCACCATGACCACAGCATTCCTCCACTTTTTTTTCTTGGCATCATTTTGTTGGGTTTTGACAGAAGCCTGGCAGTCGTATATGGCAGTTACTGGGAAAATTAGAACAAGGGTTATAAGAAAACGCTTCTTGTGCCTCGGTTGGGGTGAGTCTCAGTTCATGCATAATCACCCAATATCTTCTACTATCATTCTATTTCCCATGTGTGGTATAAGAAAAGGGCATCCTATTGAGTTGGAAATTATATTATGACGCCAGAGCAAAAAATGAATCTGTATAGTGGTGCATTGCAAATATGTTATGACATAAAAGTTATACAAGGGAGTGCTAATAATTATTTTTATTGATTAACTGTATTATTAGGTAAACACAATAATTAAGAAAATCTTGATTAGAAAAAAATTATGATTTATAGATGATTTGTACACACCTTTTAAAATTGCACTTATTTTCTATGTTAACCCCAAGAAGATCTGTCATTCAGCTATACATATTCAACTAAAATCTGTATATTCTGTAAAAACATAAAACACTGCGGGTGGCACCTCCTTTAGTATTTAAATAAAGATATGAGGTGCACTGCCCCTCTTGAGGGACCCTATAAACCACTCTAACACCAAAGAATTGGGGGTGCCCTCCCAAAACCCCCCACAGAATGGGTCCCTGGGGACTAACACTTGCACTCTCGGATAATCAGTAAATACAATAGTCTTTATTGATAATCAACTCATTAAAAGCATTTAAAACATTAGCCCAGTGCTGTTAACATGACCAGCCACATGGGGGAGCCATCCTGCCAGATACAGTCTATTATAATATACAGCGGAAAATCCTACCTACTACAATTACAATGTGCTGCCTATGCTGAATATATATATACAATAAAGTGCTAAGTGCTAAGTAATAGAGTGCATCAATTAACAATCAAGTAACAGTGAGGGTAAAAACAATCAGAGGATAAAGTGCAAAACCTATGACTGCACATAGAACACACAAGAAAAGATCCTTACTGTTATGCTGACCGGATGGCGACCCTGCAGCGAGCCCACGCGTTCCGAGCCCGTGGGGCTCTTTCTCAAGGCTGGGTGTTGTTTTAAATGCTTTTAATGAGATGATTATCAATAAAGACTATTGTATTTACTGATTATCCGAGAGTGCAAGTGTTAGTCCCCAGGGACCCATTCTGTCGGGAGTTTTGGGAGGGCACCCCCAATTCTTTGGTGTTTCTGTAAAAAACAGAAAATGAAACTAAAATCTTTTATGGTACAAAAACAATATAGTTGCATAAACATGCATTCCCTATTACTAATTAATAATACTTTGTTGAAGTTGGTGGAACAGAGTAGTACACACTGGCAAGAATGGCCCATAGGTACAGCAACAGGCCCTGAAACAGGCTGGCCTATAGCGATAAACTTAGTGCACAAGGACGGTGCTAATGTTAGAAAAATGTGGCAAAATAGCACAGAAAGGCGCTATTTATATATCAGGCTCCAAATCTGTAGCAAGGGCATCTACTGTGTACAGTCCCTTTTAGGTCAATTCTGGGATTTTTTATATTCTGCTTCCTATAGTATAGCTCCCCGTGGCTTGAACAGCTCTTTTCAGCTTTGAGGCTACCTTGATTTTCTGTTCATCCACTTTTGTGCCTTTGTACAAAATGAAATGACTACAGGGTCAAAACACATAATGGGAAACTGAAATATCACTTTGACCTGCTGATTATATTGATTGCATCACACCAAACTCAAAATAAATGTACCTGATTTCCTAGATAAAAATCACTAGGACACATAGGCCCTTATTTAAGAAGGGATAGCGTCAGGTAGCGCCTGGTTAATGAGAGGTAGCGACAGGTAGCGACTGGTGAGCGCCGGACACGGCACGCAATTACACATTTATCAAGCAGAATCTGTTTAGCGACTGGGATAGCGCCATGTAGCGTCTGATTCATCATTTTCAAAGCCTCTGCGAACAGCGCCAGCGTTCAGCCTTGCACAGCGCCAGGTATGACCTCTCGCTACCTGACTCTCTGCCATACATTTCAATGGACGATCCTTTTCTTCTCTTTAAACGGGTTTTTTTTTTTTCAAAAAAATCACAAATAATTCTGTGACCTCTTCTGGCATTGAAATAGCAGTTTTTTATATTTTTTTCATTTTTAACATATTTCCTCAGAAATGACATTACAGGTCTGGCATTAAAGTGTTCATGTTACAATGTTGTTACAATGTAATTCCATGTTTTCGCTTTGTTACTAGTTGATAGATGCTTGAAAACAGACTTTAAACGCACCGCCTCCTGCGCTCTGGGCTTCAAACAAATATTTTTCAGCGCCAGAGATTTGTGAGGCTGTTTTTTTGCTGAATATGGTGTGAGTCAGTCCCTATGAGCAGTCGCTAACATGCGCTCCCATACAGCGCTGTACTGGTCAAATAGCGACTCCTCACAATGTATTCAACATTACTGAACAGCGACTGAGTCGCTATAAACTAGCGACTCACGGCCGAGCAAAGCGACTACTAGCGGGCGCTCTGAAAATGCCTGCTACAGACGCTCATCTGTCGCTACCTGCCGCTAATGATGAATCAGCCTCATAAATACCTACCATCAATAACAATTATTTCAGCTACTTTTTAGGGTTTAATGTTTAAAATATGCAATATATATACAGAAATAATACAAAGTATCCAATAAAATAACTTAAAGAAAGCTACTATGAGATAATGCTATGCTTATAAATTAAAAATAATAGTTGTAACCTAGCAACCCCATTGTAATTTATCCACTACAGAAACCTAACACTTGAAAAATATACACCATAAATGATTCAGGTCCTGCAGAGAGGTGGCCGCATTTGCCCATATATCATCTAATACAATGCACTGTATTATCATACCATAAGCTCAAATAATCTTGCCAAACCTATATAACCTTTCACCTTATACATAAATTGTCCTTCAAATCATAAGAGAAATAAAAAAAAGCTGTTGCAATAGATTATAGATTATAAAGGTATAGTACAGGACTGTGTAAAACCAGATGCACAGAAGTAGTATGACGTGAGGCATGCTTTTGCATTTTGAGAACTTGGAAAAAGGAAGATTGTTTTGTTATTTAGTTATTCTGTACTGTTTTGAAAGAAACATAATCCATAATCCACCCCCTCCCATTCACCATTCCTATTCCCATTCATCCCCCCCACTAACCCTGAATTACCATAACACCTGATCTCGTACTGAGGGGGTAGTGGGGACCAGGTGACATTTTTAAATTATACACTCAAATTGAGGTTTATGGAGGGAGGGGTGGATGGTTGTGTTTAAAGCATGGCAGACCTGAAGCGATCCTGTACCCTGCAGGGTGGTATAGAACCGCTTCTTGTGTCCTCATTGGTTATGCCTCCCGCAACCCTCAAAAATCCAGGCCCCAAAAAATGTACCTGATTAGAGACTGATTTCTTCTGCATCTGGACCTGAACCCACATAACTACCGACAGCCAGTTGCTATGACCCCACTGGGGACAGCAAGTAGGTCATGTGATATGTGATGTGGAACTTCAACCAGGTGTGTGGACGAGGTGATTTCCAGGGTTTGGGTTTTCAGGGTGGGGCGGCAATGTTCAGCACTGACAATGGACATTGACACAGAGTCCTGATCTCAACCTCATCAAACATCTTGGGGTGAACTGGAATATTGTGATCAAAATCCTTTCGTCCCACATTAGTGCATGACCTCAAAATTGTTCTAGATATATGTCCAAAATGTTCATAGACATACTGCAAAATCTTGTGGAAAGAGGAGATTTCGGGAGGGAGAAATGTTAGAATAACTACTTCAAGTAAAATGTGTACGTGTATATAATATAGCAAAGGAAAATGATGTGCTTGTGGTAAATGTAATTTAGTTGACATTGCTTGTTATTCTTGTTTTCAGGCCTGCCAGCACTAGTTGTAGCTATATCAATGGGTTTTACTAAAGCAAAGGGATATGGAACTCCACAATAGTAAGTTAAATGTGGAAATAGTTTTTTAGTTTGTTTTTCTATTGACTATTGATAACTTTAAGGGTGCCAAAAAATTAGAAGATTCCTACCCATTGTGAGCCCGAACAGCCAGGTTTAAGCTTTGTACAATGTTACAATGTTACCACTATGGCTTGAGATACCAGGGCTGAGCACCTTCCTTTATGTGTCCAACATTTAGCTAATTATGGCAACATATATTCAGTACATCTTCATTCTTCAAAATATCTACCTATATGATTAACAAATAGACGGGTGCTAATTTTACATAGCGTATAGAAAAATTTGACCAAAACTGCCCTTTCACCTTTTTCTTCTAAACATTGCATGTACTGAAAGTTTAAAACGGAACAAAATCCTTCCGTTATGCCCCCATAATCTAATCTCAGATCTGGATGTCCTAATGTGTGAAACCTCCCTGGGTGCCGCAACATTCACATGCTTCCGGGCTCCCTCCCTGATATAAACATCTGGTGACTACTCCTGCCCCCAACCATTCAGATTCTACATCTTCTTCAAACTCCCCAGAAACTCGCTTCTTAGTGTACAAGTCGCACCCTAGTGAAAGCAACAGCTACAGTATAACTGGCTACTCAAGTGTTCACCATAACTTCTCAGCTCCTCCAGTCTTAATTTGTGATTTGTGAAGTCATCATGGTATCACGAGTAATGCATATGTTTTTTTCTTTCTGCTACTTTTCTTTTTAGTTGTTGGCTGTCACTTGAAGGAGGTCTGTTATATGCCTTTGTTGGACCTGCTGCTGCGGTTGTCTTGGTAAACTGACATACTCTATATTGTTTTTTAATGCATCCATTTACCTAATCTTGCAAGTAAAGGCCCTAAACACATCACACTTTTTTTAAAAGTCAGTTTTTTGGGGGTTTAATAAAACTTTGTTTAAAATCAATGTCCTGACTTTAGTTTCAGAACTTGTCCTGAACAGTCAAACTGCTATAAAATAAAAATGGGTGGCACTGCTCAATCATATTGCTGTTTTATTTTCATGTGGGAAGGATTTGTTTATGCTGACATAAACACCTTTAGTGTAATACACCTATCTTTATGCCTAGCAGCGAAAGTTGTTAGACATGGGCAATGAATTCTAAGTACTTGCATGAGTAGCAGCATAATTAAACTAGAGAGGACTCCAGAACCATCAATATGCAAGAGCAGTGTTCAGCTTGATGAATCCCAGTGCAACAGTATCTGTTATTATGTAGTGGAATGTTCTTGCAAATAAGACAGAAACCTAACTATTACACTTGTAGAAAGTAAAGAAGATGTATTATAAATTAGCTACATTTCCATTTTTGTAAACATGGATAAGGATACTGTAACATTTAACTAGCCATGCATGAATGCACATCAGCTCCAGTTCAAAGACCCCCCAATAATGAGACAGGCTTTTCGGATTCCATATAGCACAGTCCTGATCCTGCTTCTGATAAGAAATATCATTTTTTGGAAGAACAAGTATTAGGCAGCTTTGTTGTATAGTAACAAGGACCTTTGTAAAAAGCCAATGAAACCCTGAGGTCAGCACAATACTGGTAAAATGGCAAGAAAATGTTTTATTATGATACTGAAGGCTTTCATATTTAGGATTAAATTTCCCTTTCTTTTTATGTTACATTATTTTCACAAATAAATTATAGTAACGTATGCTCTTTTATTTATATATCTGTGTTCTTTTGATACTTTTGCTCAAAATTCTGTTTTTGTTATGCAGGTCAACATGGTAATTGGAATTTTAGTCTTTAATAAACTTGTCTCCAGAGATGGTATCCTTGATAAAAAGCTTAAACACAGAGCAGGGTAAGCCGATTCAAACTGTCTGTGATGTTACAGTATTTTCTAGGCATACTTATTCATTCTGCATTTCTCAGTTATTTTATTTCTAAATTGGTTGCATGCTTCATCAAGAAGCTGATATTTCATTCATGTTTACAGATTTATTTTTATGAAAATCCTTTCAAAGCAAGAGTGCAGAATCATCACTAAAATTATTTTCTCCTACAGATAACTGACATTCTGAACAGAGCCCAATTCCAGGCTCAAATCTTGATGCTCCTGCACCCTATCCTCCTAATAATGAACTTTCCTTACTGCTAAGGTGGCCATAAAATCATTGGCTACTTTTTTATCTAGCTTCCATGTCCAAAACCACTTGTAGATGATCATGGAAATGCCTCATTCCAGGATAGTGACAGAGTTCTGATTATGCTATAAGGTGGAAGAGGATAAATTAGTCTGTAGGGTCTTTGGCTCGTGACCATGGCATTAAGGACAAGTGTGCATTGTAATGGGATTGCTATTTTAGGGTTGGAGAGGTGTGTAATGCACCATCGTGTCTTCAGTCCAAGGATGCTTTCAGCCCAGGAAATCCCAGCCAGCAATAATTAAAACATAACTTTTACTTATTATGGATTCAAATGTCAGTCTTATGCAGGGACCAGTCATCCCAGCCCCAAACCCCAAGGAGAGCTTTGCGTTTCAGGGGAGGACCCCTTTATGAAACATCCGGGAACACCCCTTTATGAGACTTTCAATTTTATCTATGCAAAGTAAAAGTTATGTTTTATTTTGCTGGCTGGGAGTTCCTGTGCTGAAAGCTTACTTGGACTGTATGTGTTTTGCATGGATTAGCAGCAGTCCTTTTCTCTTGCATCCAGGCCTTCCTGCCTTTCCTGTTGTTATTAGACTTACTGGAGCTGCATTTCCCTCCTAGAATCGTATTGGGCATCTTGTGTTCAGTGTTGGGCTTTAAAGTTGACCAACACTCGCCCCTGATCTATAAGATTCCCGGGCCGATCAGCTCCGTCCCCACGGGCCATCCGAAATCGGGATGCCCCGCTGTGTGAACATCCCCAGAAAGCCCCTAAAAACGTACCTTATCGGCGAAGGACAAGCGATGGATAAGCCGCCGCCGCCTCCCTGCGTCCCTCTAGCATTCACAAACGGCCGGCGCGGGCGCGCGCCCTGTAAGAGGGACGCGCGAGAGGCGGCGGCTTATCCGTAGTAGTACCCATGGGTGGCAATCCCAAATATCAGACAGAAAGATGGCATAGTAAAGTATTCATAGTACAACAAAGAGAAAAACGCTTACAGGCTGACCGCTGAGAGTAACAACTCAACGTTTCGGTCCGTGGAGAAGCGGTATCCTACAAAACCTCACTGTGCCTTAAATATGTCTCCAGTGCTCTGAGATGGCGTCATGTGGGGTGCACGTGTGTGGTGCCCGGATATGACGTCATCCACGGCGTCCGCTTCCTGTCCCGACCATCCTCCCTCCGGGTAAAAAATTATACCTCGCAGCGAGAGTGGCGCACGGGGCAGGGTGCGGAGCCGTTCCTATAGTAGTCAAGTATACAAACACACTGTAATCAAGGAAGAAGGCGTAGATCCAAATAGTGTCATCCCGCACGGGCCACAAAAAGATGGCATCCGCTGTAAAGTCAATGTGGTGAAGAGTGAAGCCGAGCAATGTCCCTGCCAAAGGGCTACGGCAAGATGTCGCCCGCAATTAAGTAAAACAAAAATCCGGGCACGTCCCCATCGATGGGCTACGGCAAGATGGCGTCCGCAGTATATATCTATACTGCCCCAAACATATATGCTGGTTGGAGGTAGATCAAGCATCAAGGGCGGACATATATCAGTGTAGAGATGCAAGGGGCTATCCAGCCAGTGAGGAGGTGGTGTAAATCTCGATGGCGACGCTGGACCGTTGTATAGTATTATACATGGTATGCACAGGCACTGGAGATCGGAGACTCGGAGACAGGCACATATTGGAGGATATAGTACACAAGGCACGTACTAGAAAAATAAAGCAAATATTAAAAACGTGAAAAAAGTGAATTGTTAAAAATGTTAAAAAAAATGATGATGGATACACCCGGTGATCAATGGAACATGCCCACTGTCTCCCAATGCTACATTATTGCACAGTAGGTGGAAAGAATGTTATTAGTAGAAAACAGAAAAATCAATATCTTCATTTAGCCCTTTGGGGTTCTTAGTTTCTAATTGAATGATCCAATATAACTCCCGTTGTAGTAGCTTTCTGTCATGGTTGCCCCCCCCCCCCCCGGGGGAAGGCTTCACCGATTCGATACCTGATAAGCGCAACTGGCTAATGTGATGACCATGCTCTAGAAAGTGTTTTGCTACTGGTGATTCCAACTTCCCATTACTTATATCGGACCTGTGTTCTGATATTCTCTGGCGTAATTCGCGATTTGTTTTGCCCACATATGCCTTACCGCAAAGGCATCTCAAAAGGTAGACTACAAACTTAGAAGAGCAGGTGATAAAGCTACGTATGGGATATTTTTTACCCGTGCACAGATGTGTAAAGTGTGTGTGGGCACTGTGCCCAATGTGGCTTCACGTCCAAGACCACACACTTTAGACATCCGTGCACAGTAAAAAATATCCCATACATAGCTTTACGCGCGCGCCCCACGTGACACCATTTCGGAGCACTGGAGACATATTTAAGGCACAGTGAGGTTTTGTAGGATACCGCTTCTCTTGATAAAGGTCCACAGACCGAAACGTGGAGTTGTTACTCTCAGCCTGTAAGCGTTTTTCTTTTTGTTGTACTATGAATACTTTACTATGCCATCTTTCTGCCTGATATTTGTGATTGCCACTCATGGGTACTACTATGGATTACACATATGATTAAGTACTTACCTGTATGATACTGTTACTGTAGCTTATGTTTATTCTCAGTATTATCCATTGGATCCTGGCATAAACTTGGTATATCAGACCTGCCTCTTATACTGACCCCTGGTGGTCGCATTTACCATCTGCATTGTGTCTCAATTTGCTTCTGTACATACTTTGTATATATATGTCTTTCACAAATTAAATCACCTTGATTGATGCATAGCTACCTTGAGTGGGTGTTCACTTATTCCATTATTATTATGTGGGGGAGGATCCATAGAGCAAACAAAATTATTGAGGTGTTCCCACAAATGCTCAACTGGGTTCAAGGCTGGAAAATTGGGGGTCACCTTAGTACTTGGAAGTCATTGCCATACTCTTCCACCACTAGCGTAATTTTCTCCAGCAATGTTTCTCTGATGTTTCTCAACTGACCCACCATTGACTGCTTGATTTAGCAGAAAACAACCAATGGAGACCAAATCCTGAATCTGCTGTAAAAAGTGAATCCATCTCTGACAAAGCATCAGTTTTCAAAGCAGCTGGGTACTGTGTGTTCAAAGTTTAAACAAATTGTGTACATTGAATTGTTGATTTATATACATGTCTAGTAGCCCCCTGGTTCATTTTGGCTGTGAGTTGCGTCACCGTAGCATGTCGTTTTGGCCCAAGAAGCCAATTATCAGCCGCCTTTTTTTTTCTGATAAGTTACCAGTGTGCAAACAGCCAATCGTACCCATCATGCCACATTGACCCCTTTCATGAGTTTTCACATACTGCCAACATCAAGAGTAGGAAGTGGCCATTATAATGTGACTCGACTGTATGATATGTTTTGATGTGTGCTGTGGCTGTTTACAGAGATTGAGAAAATAAAATAAGGGTCTTCTAATAGCTCAGGGACTTTATTGCCTAGCTTCTAAAGCATGCAGCAGAGTCAGTCAGGCTTAAAAGTCAGTTAGTTGTATACTATTTGTGCAAGTCATTTTTCTGTCATTTTAATGATTGAGATTACCAAATACAGTTCAGAGTTCATAATTTTACTCCTGATATCTTTGCGCTATACAGTTGTCTGTAAAACACATTGTTTAACTCCTTTTCTTTTTTAATTAGGCTTTACAGTGGTTGAGAAGCTATTAATCTTGATTGTTCAGTAAATTCAGTGAATTTGCAGATTGATGTCAGGTGTTCTTTTCATGGGGTCACAATATAATTGGAGCATTAGAAATAATTATCAAAGCATCCTTCTGTTTTGCATTCGCTTTTTCTTGTAATATTATAGTGAGCTCTTTGCTGATTATACAATAAAGGATAGTTAGTAAGAAAGTTTATCTAGTATCCTGACCTTCTTTAAATGCTTTAGTTTTTATCTTTATTATTTATTTTACAAATACAATTTAAATGATTAAATTAGGTACCAACCAAGGGCTGTGATATTACCTATTTAAGTTATAAGGGATTTAATACCAAAATTAAGAAAATAATGGCTGCTACAGCTTGTTATAGAATACTATTTTTTGTGGGAAAACTGATGAAAAATAATCATTTTGGCGACTGAATTTCATTAGAGAACATGCCCAGATTGGAAGCATTACAGATGGTCTTGTGCCTGCTTGTAAATCTAAGACTGTTCAGAAGCTGTCTGTTCTCTTGTTTTATACTACAGCTGTAGCTTTTAAAGTTACATTTTTGCTACTTCATGTCACCAAATAGAAGTTCCCTAGTTGAGAATAGTGCTAAGTAAATAAACCCCTACTACCAATGAAGGGAAATCTGACATAACTATACAAGAAGTGTTGAATAATATGATTTCAAAAAACTTCTTCATATAATGAGATGTCAAATGAAGTAGTTTTAAGTCTAAATGAGCCAGTTATTAACTAGTATTCTTGTTTTACTAAAGTGTGCATTTTGGGGGCAATATTATATCTCTGTTATAACAGTATTGATGAGTAGAAAAACATATATCCGGTAAATCAACACATATTTAGGCCCTTGACCTCTCGTGGACCAGCACACCTAAGGATTATTAGTTGATCATAAGTGAGGCTGAAATAATTTAAACTGCCCAGAAAGTTCTAGTAAGTTGTCACAGTTTGTTACAAGACGTTCTTGTGCTTGAAGTCTTTGTCCAGGCATTTTGGGTGCAGGTTTATATCCCTATAATAACAATAGTGATCAGTAAAAAAATATATTTCTTATTGATCATGTGTAAGACTGAAATACTGTAGATTGTAAGTTCTAGTAGGTTATCACAGTTTGTTACAAGACTTAATTGTGCTTGAAGTCTTTGTCCAGGCACACTCTAACTTCCTCCTATTTTACAGGGGGTACCCCTGTAAAATAAGCCATTTCAAAGCATCTTAAAATATCTGATTATATATAAATGCCTTAAGTATTTTTTCGCTTCAATCTGTGGGTTGTGGCTGAGCTGGGAAAGGGATATCATGGCAGAGCTTTATTACTCATGTGCACACTTTGCTGTGGGACCACTTTGGCTTGCCATGCTTGCTCACACTGAGAGCACCAAGGGACTGAGTTTTGATGCTTTAACAGAAGTGATTATGTATGTGAAAATATAAGAAGTGGGGCTGTGTTTGTACAGATCTATTCTACATTAATCTAAAGCCATGTTGGTCTCTGACTTCTGCTGGGTCATCTTCCTCCATTTCACTACAGGCCCTACTGTACAGCTTTAAGGAATTTATTTTTAAGGGATTAGTTGACATACCTTTTACGAATTCAGCCCACACCTTTTCCCTTCACATTGTTGCAATCGTATTTTTCTGCTTATATTAATGTAGAATGACTTCTGAGGTATATTTATTGACACATCTAAAGTCTGATAAGTAATTATACATTTTGCCGGATGCCACTCTTAGATATAACAACCACTGTTTTATTTTGTTAACTGATGCTTCTGCACTGTTTCCTAAAATATACACATATTCAACAAAAACATCTCATCCAATCCCATTGATTCTCACCCTATCTTCAGGCTAATTTCCAAAAAGTTACCATGTGCTTAAGTTTTGCTAAAATTGTAATTACAGTTCTTGCCTTATGGGACAGAGTTAGTGCATATATATATTTTAAACCTAATACTACTGTAGAATACTTGTAATGTCTTTATGTTGGCCTGAACATGGGAATCATAATCATATGTCTGATTTCACACTTGCTTTTGTTTAGCTCAATGTCTGAATTGCTCATTTTTTTGCGAAATGAAAAGTTCTCACATTGTAAAAAGGAATAAAAGTCCTGCATGCATGAATGAAATTATACTTCTTTTTTATTTCCAAAGTTAATAGTATATCTGTATTTCCAAAAGCCTTCATTAATAAATAAATCAGTGCATTCATCATGTTACGTATGCATGAGATCTTTTTGAAAAACAAACTGTAGAATAAAAAAACTACAGCAGCAATGATTTCAGTGAAAATTGAATACTTTGTTCTTTTTGTGGGTGTTCTGTTTGTTTGCAGTCAGATGAGTGAGCCTCATAGCGGTTTGACGCTCAAATGTGCCAAGTGTGGAGTAGTTTCAACAACAGCTTTGTCAGCCACCACCGCCAGTAATGCCATGTTAGTCTAAATCATTTACATCTTCTTGTTACAAATCTATTACCGTGCATGTATGCAAATAGTATACAATTTGTGTTCTAATAATAATGCAGACCTACACCCTACAAGGAAAGTTTGTCCCTGTGGGGCAGACTTCCCTATGCCCATCCTAACACCCCCCTCCTGACACTCCCATTCTGGCAGTCAGCAATATTTACCTTTTCTACAACTGGGTCTCCATGTACCATAGGACCATAAGCTGTTGGCCAATGAACCCTTCTCCAATAGGACTTGCCAGCTGCTGTATACTCCTTGTTTCCAATCATTCAGAAACTCAGGGGTGGAATAGTATTGCTAACTGTGGGACTAGAGGATGATATGAGGTGTTAAGTGTGCTGAGGGGAAGCCTGTCCCACAGGGTAAGGCTTCTCCTTAACTTGAACAGGGGTGCTGCATAAAAATGTTCTTTTTGTTCATTTTTTTTTCTTTTTGTATGCTTTTTTAATTTTTGCAACAATGTTGCATTAAAATAAAGACCTCTAGATGTGAACATTTATTTCAGCATCAAACCCTTCAGTTTTTTGATGGCCTGGTATAAACTGCCTAAAAAAGTCATCCCAAAACTGAAGGTTTTGGCTGTGTCTTTGAATTTCTGTGATATGAATTGTATATAAAAAGCACAATCTGGTTCAGCAAACAAATATTTGTCTCTGCATAGGGCATCCCTATGGAGTTCATGTGTCGTCCTACCGCTGCTGGCTTTGACGTGGATGTCTGCTGTTCTGGCAATGACAGATAAGAGATCGATACTGTTTCAGATACTGTTTGCAGTATTTGATTCATTGCAAGGATTCGTCATTGTCATGGTTCACTGCATTTTACGAAGAGAGGTAAGAGCAATATTTGTATTACTTCCTACATTCTGCACTTTAGCATTCTAACTTCTAGCTAAAAGTAACTTTCAAGATGCTATAAACTGTCACAGTATTAGCGTAGTTATCATGAAACCGTTTACTGGCACTAAATTTACTCAAATGAGGGCTTTACAGAGAAAAAGGAGGAGAAAAGCAATTTGCTTTAAACAACTGATTACATGTTAAAGAGGCATTTGGTTTGTCAGAAAGAACTTTCTCTCCAGGCAAAAAAAAACAACTATATATGAAGAAAGAAGAACAAATATAATTATATATACATCATTTTTGTTCCTTGAAAAATAAAACTTTTGGGGTGAAGTTCTAATAGTGATTTGATTTGTATCCTGTGCCGTGTTTCAAATGGGGTGGTGGGAGTAGCCTATGTATCAATTGTTGTTGCTCAGTATATCAGGAGCTCCTGAAGAGCTGGAAGATACATGGTTCTAATTAGGCGAGAATGCAAAAGTATTTTTAATCAATTAATGTTGTTTTAAAACCAGTATCACTGTGGCGTAATTAGTGTTTACTCCCTTTGTCGTTAAACTTAGACTCCCTCATATAAATCAGGAATGAAGCCCTTTTTCTGTTTGGCAGAAGGTTAATTTGTGACTCCTTGATCACCCAATAACTTTGGACCCTCTTTTATGAAGCACGCCTGGATTTATCAATTTTTTGCACAAAAAGATTGTCACTGGTCTTCATTACATTTAGAGGATATCACTGCTGTGAACCAAAAGAACCAACTTTAAAGTGTTTTTGACTGATTTTTAGTTGTTGCACTGCAAAGTATACGTTGGGGTTGATTTGAAGCCAGATGAGATAGCGTACTTCTTTTTTCACAGAGAAAACTGCCATTCACTTTCATTGTCTTCCTTGGCGTAGATTCAGCAATCAGATGTACATTTTCACCTGGATATAAAATGAAAGTGAATGGCAGTTTTTTTTACTTTCTCTTGTTAACATAAAACAGGTGTGAAAAAAGATTTTACACGAAATTAATAATTTGGCGATATCCAAGTCCTGTGTTTACATTCGTTACAAGTCACCAAAGCAAGTTCTGTACAAACAAATGTTTTAAACATTATTTATAAGAAAAAATACAGTGCAGTTCTGCTTTTTGTGGTCTATATGATTTTTACCAACAGTGCCACGGTAAGCTGGCACAGCTTAAACATGAGCGCCGGCCACTGCTTACAAAAAGGAGCAAGTGATAAATTAGACACAGACTGGCAGCTTTATCGATGCTGCGTGTTTTTGGCTTCATGTATCTGACTGGCACTGAGTAGAATTCACAGGATACTGACACCTGATAATTCAGGCTCCTAGAGTTGCGACAAGCTGTTGCTGTGATTTGGTGATAAACAAGTCACTCATGTATTTAAAGATGTTTCTGCATAATTGAGAAATGTTCACACATATACTCAAGGGTGGACTGGGGACCAAAATCAAATTTTACTGACCTCTGGCCAGCCCACAACATCCCTGCTGAGCCCAGTCCCCGATGTGTGTGCCAGCTGGTTATGATCTGTAACTGAGCCTGTAACATTACAGGGACAGCTCATGGACAGGGGTGGATATATGGCCAGTCCTAAAATGATGATGATACCGAAAGTTTAATATTGTAGGAGCAGATCATGTGGCTATAGCATAGCAGGAGCAGAATATGGGCTGAGAATTTCTGGCTGGGAGGAAGTCAGGGAGTGGAGGGGATCATAGAAGCATCAGTTCGATGACTGAAATTAATTTATTTTGGCACAAGCTCAGCTGGTCCCAAAACACTGTGTCACATAAAGATCTTTCCTGGCTTTCCTTATTGCTAGTCTACCCCAGAATATACTCAATACTAGATTTTAAATACAATTGGATAATAGCCTGCAACCTTACCACACCAGACAATTTTGTTCAGTGAGGTTAGCACATGAAAAAAAGATGATGATACTTAGAAAATGTTATCAGTGACTAAATTACATCGACAGCAGTATTCAAAGAGAAGGAATATTATTTTGTCTGGCTGGTTAATAGTAAACATGTTGTTGCCAGTCTTGGGTTAGTGTGCTGGAGAAAGTAAGGGTTTGGAAAGACTTTCTGAGCATCCCTAACTTAATGCAAACTACATGAGGATCCTCACACTCACAGGGAGTAATATGGAAAAAAATCTTTTTGTGAGTTTTAAATTGTGCAGATGTAAGATCTAGTTTGATGGGCTGAAGGACATAAGACAGGCCCCTCATACCTTGACAAAGATCTGGTCTGAATCAATAGCACTATGATGTTTGAAGCTACACTGTTTTACAGGACTCACAAGCCTATTTCCTCAACTGTAGAACTACCCCATCACAGATGTAGGAGATTTTAGTTTTTTAGATTTTTTTTTTACTTTATTGTGCTTGTTCATCATTAAACTGGCAGGCTGATTCATCATTAGCGGCAGGTAGCGACAGATGAGCGTCTGTAGCAGGCATTTTCAGAGCGCCCGCTAGTAGTCACTGTGCTCAGCCGTGTATGGGATGTATGGGAGAGCGAAAGGTAGCAAGAGGTCATACCTGGCGCTGTGCAAGGCTGAACGCCGGCGCAGTTCGCTGAGGCTGGGAAAATGATGAATCAGACGCTACATGGCGCTATCCCAGTCGCTAAACAGATTCTGCTTGATAAATGTGTAATTGCGTGCAGTGTACGGCGTTCACCATTCGCTACCTGTCTCTACCTGTCATTATCCAGCCACTACCTGACGCTATCCCTTCTTAAATAAGGGCCTAAGTCTCTCCAAAAAGCAGGGGGGTTGCACAAATGATTTTGAGAGCCAGCCTTTGGACTTTTTGGAGTGATTCTCTTTTGTGATCTTCTCTAACCTCAATTTCTATAAAGTAGAAGAAATGTGTTTTCTCCAATTTGAAAAATTCCCAGCACCTGATGGGGCAAGAGAGGAAAACATGTTGTTTACCACTTTATTGTTAATTATCTGGATAGTTGGCCATTTGACATGCATTAAGATGATATAAAATCACTTAAATCTCCATTAGAAAAAAAACCCTAATATTATAGTTAAATCAAAAAGAGCAGCTGATGTTGTTTAATAATGCCATGAAGGTCACAATTCAAAAAACCTAAAATAAGACAGAAATAAACTTTTTTCCATTTTATTTTGTATGCTCATAGTTTATTATCCATCCATTATGATGTTGGATGTAAATATTAAGTGAAGCTCCTGACCTGTTTCTAAGTGACTGCTTGCTTTGTACTGCTTGCTTTGACTTTGCAGAATTGCATGCATAATAAAGGGCCTGCATTGTATTACCCATAGATTGCTGGTTTGGACACTTCAGGCATCATTAATAAAGTGCTTTCTGAATATATATATATATATATATATATATATATATATATATATTCTGTGCTAAATTTCATTTTGTAGTTTTATCCCTGAAAGTATTTTTACTGTGACTTCAAGAGCCATCAATGAACTAATAAGGATTACTTCTAATCCTTCTTTGGCATTAGGAAAAAAATATATGAGAGAAAGATAAAGGTTATTTATCAGAGCTATCTCTTGTGAGATATCTAGAAGGTAAAATGAATTAAAATGTCAACCAAAAGCTAAGCTAAGTGAAAAATATTGTATGCTGTGTGTGTGTGTGTGTGTATATATATATATATATATATATATATACCTATTTTATTAATGCATTCACATTTTAATGTTGTAATTTCCTATCAGTACTGTTGTTTTTTAAATAAAGCAACTAAAATATATGAAGCTCTAGTACCTGAAGCTCTCAGCTTAAACCGGACCTTCACCATGATTTAATGAAAAGCCCAAACTCTTAAAAAACGATTCCCCAGCATCTAAAATTAATATATTTTACATTTTTAGTCACTAACTTATTATTATTTCCCCCACTGGGCTGCAACTCTGTTCAGGAATTTAGGATACGGGCGCCGCCATCTTGACTCAGAAGCATCACACTTACTGAGGAGAGGAGAGTGGGATAAGGTACAGGGGGGCAGGTTATAGCTGTGCTTTGCTCAGACAGAGCAGAGCTGGGGTCAGGGAAAGGTTAGCAGCCCCAGAATGCAGAGCAGCACAGTCACTTCCTGTTTGCAGGCACTTCCTGTTTGCAGGCTGCCTGATAAAATGGCGGCTTCCATAAGCTGCCATCTTGGATGTTTAAAGGCTCATAACATGCAGTAGATGCAGGTAGGATGATTTTTTATGTGAGCAATCTGTATGTACAGTGTGGGGGAAACATATAAGATAGACTCTTATTCAGAGTGAAGGTCCGCTTTAAGACCCATCATCCTGTAATAGTCATCCCCTATGCTTACATATTGATTGCTAGTCAACCTAAGACAGACCACTACCTCCTGCCCCCCCCCCCCCCCCCCCCCCACACACACACACTTCTAGGTTGAAATAAATTGGCAAAATTGGATGACTGGAGCTCTCGACAATAAAATTATTTTTTAAAATATTTGAAGGTCAGGGGCTATATGTCTACTTTAATGTTCACGTGTTGTTTCTTACCACTACCATTTCATACCATAAATTGTTTACTATAGTCAGAAAGTAGCCTAAGCACAAATATATACTTCCTTTTAAACGCAAATAAATGGTTTTAGGGATAAATGGGAAAAAAGATGGAAACCAAAGTAAATTACTAATTGATTGGTTGTCTCCCTGGGTGAAACACTATTTATTGCATTGCTTCAGCAGATGCCATCAATGCTAATAAGATGAAGAGCTTCTCTATGACTTCTGGATCTTTGATATGTTGCATTAGATTTGCTATGCTATGTGGTCTATTCCTGAGTTCATTAATTTTTTAGTGAGGTTGAAATTAATCAAAGCTTATTTTATTGTGTTAAAATTGCTTAAATTTAACAAGGGAAAAAGCAATATGTGGTGTGTATTAACTCCTAGCAACAAGTCTGTTTTTTTTTATTGCCGTATTTTTCGCCCTATAAGACGCACTGGCTTATAAGATGCACCCAGGATTTTGGAGAGGAAAATAAGAAAAATAATATTTTTAACCAAATAATAGGCAAAGTGCAGTATCCTCCAATTACAGTAATCCCCCTCCCATTCCCATGGGCAGTGTGGCATTCCCCCTCCCATTCCCCCTATAGGCAGTGTGGCATTCCCCCCTCCCATTCCCCATATAGGCAGTGTGGCATTCCCCCCTCCCATTCCCCATATAGGCAGTGTGGCATTCCCCCTCCCACTCCCCATATAGACAGTGTGGCATTCCCCCATCCCATTCCCCCTATAGGCAGTGTGGCATTCCCCCCTCCCATTCCCCATATAGGCAGTGTGGCATTCCCCCCTCCCATTCCCCATATAGGCAGTGTGGCATTCCCCCTCCCACTCCCCATATAGACAGTGTGGCATTCCCCCTCCCACTCCCCATATAGGCAGTGTGGCATTCCCCCCTCCCATTCCCCATATAGGCAGTGTGGCATTCCCCCCTCCCATTCCCCATATAGGCAGTGTGGCATTCCCCCTCCCACTCCCCATATAGGCAGTGTGGCATTCCCCCATCCCATTCCCCATATAGGCAGTGTGGCATTCCCCCCTCCCATTCCCCATATAGGCAGTGTGGCATTCCCCCACCCATTCCCCATATAGGCAGTGTGGCATTCCCCCCTCCCATTCCCCATATAGGCAGTGTGACATCCCCCCTCCCATTCCCCATATAGGCAATGTGGCACCCCCCATCCTATTCCCCATATAGGCAATGTGGCCCCCCCGCCTATTCCCTATATAGGCAATGTGGCACCCCCATCCTATCCCCCATATAGGCAATGTGGCACCCCCCCTCCTATTCCCCATATTGGCAGTGTGGCACCCCCCTCCTATTCCCCATAGAAGCAGTGTTACAGCCTCCCCCTGTTCCCCATAGACACACAATAACAAAGAAAAAATAAATAAACTCACATGTTCATCCCGCGTTGAAGATGGAGGTGCGTCCCCGCCGCTGCTCCTTACTGGCCAGGCCGTGCAGACACCCGACCCCGTGAATCAGGTGGACGTGGCCTGCGCCGCGTCGGCGTGCATTGCGTCACAGGCCACGCCCACCCGTTCTATGGTGCCGGGTGTCTGCGCGGCCCGGCCAGTAAGACGGAGCGGCGGGTAAAGGGAAATTTAACAAGGGAAAAAGCAATATGTGGTGTGTATTAACTCCTAGCAACAAGCCTGATTTTTTTTATTGCCGTATTTTTCGCCCTATAAGACGCACTGGCTTATAAGATGCACCCAGGATTTTGGAGAGGAAAATAAGAAAAATATTATTTTTAACCAAATAATAGGCAAAGTGCAGTATCCTCCAATTACAGTAATCCCCCTCCCATTCCCCCTATAGGCAGTGTAGCATTCCCCCTCCCATTCCCCCTATAGGCAGTGTGGCATTCCCCCCTCCCATTCCCCATATAGGCAGTGTGGCATTCCCCCCTCCCATTCCCCATATAGGCAGTGTGGCATTCCCCCTCCCACTCCCCATATAGGCAGTGTGGCACTCCCCCATCCCATTCCCCATATAGGCAGTGTGGCATTCCCCCCTCTCATTCCCCATATAGGCAGTGTGGCATTCCCCCACCCATTCCCCATATAGGCAGTGTGGCATTCCCCCCTCCCATTCCCCATATAGGCAGTGTATCATTCCCCCTCCCATTCCCCATATAGGCAATGTGGCACCCCCCATCCTATTCCCCATATAGGCAATGTGGCCCCCCGCCTATTCCCTATATAGGCAATGTGGCACCCCCCCTCCTATTCCCCATATAGGCAATGTGGCACCCCCATCCTATCCCCCATATAGGCAATGTGGCACCCCCCCTCCTATTCCCCATATAGGCAATGTGGCACCCCCCTCATATTCCCCATATAGGCAATGTGGCACCCCCCTCCTATTCCCCATATTGGCAGTGTGGCACCCCCCTCCTATTCCCCATAGAAGCAGTGTTACAGCCTCCCCCCTGTTCCCCATAGACACACAATAACAAAGAAAAAATAAATAAACTCACATGTTCATCCCGCGTTGAAGATGGAGGTGCGTCCCCGCCGCTGCTCCTTACTGGCCAGGCCGTGCAGACACCCGACCCCGTGAATCAGGTGGACATGGCCTGCGCCGTGTCAGCGTGCATTGCGTCACAGGCCACGCCCACCCGTTCTATGGTGCCGGGTGTCTGCGCGGCCCGGCCAGTAAGACGGAGCGGCGGGTAAAGGGACAGCCGCTCCTTCCTCTCTTCCGCAACTTCTCTGCTGCCTCTTCCGGCAAGGGCAGCAGTGAACAGCCGGGTCCATGCAGTGAGTGGGCGTGGCCTGCGCCTACGCGATGCAGGCCACGCCCACCTGCTGCACGGACCCGGCTGTTCACTCCTGTCCTTGCCGGAAGAGGCAGCAGCTGGAGGACAGGTGATGATGGCGGAGTGGCAGGCGCTGCCTCCTTCTCTGCCGCTGCTATCACTGCCTCAGCAATAGCAGTTGCGGGGACGGGGACAGAGCCCACCGCTCCTCTGTCTTCTTCTGGCCTCCTGCAGTGTGGCAGGCAACGCGGGAGTGCCCGGGAACGTGTGAGTTTCATTTTTTTTTTTTACATTCGCCTGATAAGGCGCACTGGCATTTAACTTGGTTGGGGGGGGGGGAAAGGGGGGTGGTGGTGGTGGCGAGTAGTCATATCTGTGGTGCTTTTAAGTTTTTTGGTGTGTTTTCTGGTGTGTTTAGCTGCCGCACCGCTTTGTACTGCGTTCCACGGCTGTGGGCGCAGTTTTTCGCGCTCTTTGGGGGGGGGGCGGGGCAATGACGCATATCGCGTCGTTCACTTCGTGGGCCGCCCCTCGAGGTACCTCTGCCGGCGCCATTTTGGACGAGATGCGCGTCTGGATTTCTCCCTTCCTGGCTGCAGCGCTGTTTCCTCCGGCGGTTCGCCTTATTCAGCGGCCTGTGCCTGTGTGACCCCGCGGTGTCTTTGGTCCGTGAGTCCCCCTTGGGGGGTTTTTAATTGAATTGGGGTATTTTGCTGCGGGATGCTTATGTGTGATTTTAATTATGTCTTTCAGGCGGGATGCCATTGGGTTGTGGTTTCTCCCGGCTCCACTGCTTTTCTCCCCCTCATCCCCCCTTTATTAACTTCTGGGGGCATCCCGTGGGAGGGCATCCCGGGTGGCTTCTGTATTAAGCCTGTACCCACTGCTGGCCTATTGTGCCTGTGCTAATCACCATATGGAGGCTAAATCTGGGGATACCACGCTTGGGGGCCCTTCGGGGCAAGCCCGGCTGTGTTCCATGTGTGGGGTATCCCCTGTGAGTAACAGTGTCATGGTGTGCATGCCGTGCGCTGAAAGTGTCCTTGCGCTTCAAGCTGGTTTGCCTGCTTCGCTTCCCAGCTCTGCGCCTCACTCAGCTTCACCTACTCCCCCGCTCCTGCAATTGGGCCCCAGTGAGGGGAATGTTGGCAGGGAGTCACATTCTGATTTGGCTCTGCGGGTGGCTAACATTGAAAAGCAGCTTGCCAGGAATGCTCCTAGGAAGGCCTCTGGCAAGAAGAGACACCTGGACCCCAGGCCTGCTCCCCTTACTGAGATGTATGTGGGGATTGATGATCTTGGTGACTGTCACCCCCTTCAGATGGGGGAGCTCTCCCAGGATTCTGACTCCTCTGGGAACCAGCAGGAAGGTTGCGATAGTGACCCTGGGTCTGCGTCCGGAGTAGAATCAGGGTACCCTGAGGACGCTGATAATCTGCTGTCACATATTTTTAAAATTTTGCACATTGCTCCCCCGGAGGCAGCTAAAAGAAAGCAGGGGGAACTTTTTCGCCCTGGTAAACAGCGTCTAGAGTTCCCTGAGCAGGAACATTTTACCACCTTGGTGCTTAAAGTTTGGGAACATCCTAACAAGTTGCCTGCGGTGCCCAAGGATAAAAGGTATCCCTTTCCCGTTGATCTTGTTAAGAGGTGGTCATTTCCCCCTGAAGTGAACGCTCCCGTGCTAGGCTTGTCCAATACTTCGGTCATGCCTTCCCCTGACACTACCACTCTGAGGGACGGAGAGGACCGGCGCATGGATCAAGTGGCCTGCCATGCTTTTACCTGTGTGGGGGCTGGCTTGCGCCCTGTATGTGCTGCCGCCATTACTGCTATTGCCCTTAAGAAACTGCCTAAGCGTCTCCTTGATGGCACAACAGCTGGTAGTGTGGGGGAGGAATATAGGACTCTCTTACTTTGCTTTTATCCTTACTGCTATGGATAATGCTGTGCGACTGTGTGGAGGGACCTCTGCGATCTTGGTGGCTTTGCGCTGCTCTGTCTGGTTGCACCAGTGGGCAGCTGGCGCTGTGGCTAAGAAAGCTCTCGCTGGTCTCCCCTTCATGGGGCTGCGGCTGTTTGGAGAACGTCTTGATGTTCTAGCCAAGGATGGAAGGCTGCCTCAGTGTAGGAGGCAGTCTCAGCCCCCCTCCCTTCCTTTCGCATTCCCAGAGGGGGCCATGGCTCCCGCCTCTCCAGTGGTCGCAGAGATTCTTGGGGCCATGGCAGAACCCGTGGTCATCCCGGTCTCTCCTGGAATCCTAAGTCCAAACCCTCTCCCAAGCCCCCTTAGGCATGAAGGGGCACCCTCACCCATCCGGGTGGGGGGACGGCTTCGGCTCTTTGCTCACAACTGGAGGCTTCACATCTTAGACCGGTGGATTCAGGAGGTAGTGTCCTCCGGTTACAAGTGAGAGTTTGCAGCCTGCCCCCCCCCCAAGATTCATCAGATCCCAGATGCCATTAAACCCCCAGTCCCCTCAGGGATTGCTTCTGGCTGTTCATTGCCTGTTAGAGTCCGGAGTCATTTGTTTGGTGCCTCATCAAGAAAGAGGTCAGGGGTACTATTCCAATCTTTTCACGGTCCCCAAAAAGGACGGTTCACTGAGGCCCATTCTGGATCTGAAGGGCCTCAACAAATTTGTCAGATTGAAGCATTTTTGCATGGAGACGCTGCGCTCTGCTGTCAGTACCCTTTGCCCGGGCGACTTCATGACCACTGTGGACATCAAGGATGCTTATCTTCATGTGCCTATCTTCCCAGGTCATCAGAGATTTCTAAGGTTCGATCTGCAGGGTCAGCATTACCAGTTTGTGGCTCTACCCTTCGGTATCACCTCGGCACCTCGGATGCTGACGGGCGTGATGGCTCTGCTAAGAAACCAGGGCATCCGCATCATTCCTTACCTGGACGACATCCTGATTGTGGCCGAGTCTTTTCCTCAGGCCGAGCGAGACACTCAAATGGTGACATCCACTCTGGAGTCTTTCGGCTGGGTGATCAACTATCCCAAGTCTTCTCTGTCCCCATCATTGGTGAAGACCTTTTTGGGCATGACGCTGGATACCTCTAAGGTCAAGGTGTTCCTTCCTCAGCAGAAGGTCTTCAGCTGCAGGCTCGGGCTCTGCTGTCGTGTCCTCATCCCTCCATCTGTCAGGGGATGCAGTTGGTGGGCCTGATGGTGTCCTGCTTCAAAGCAGTCTCCTTTGCTCAGTTTCACATGAGACCTCTTCAGTTGCACCTGAAATTTAAAAATGTGCACAGCTAAAATGATGCTAAATTGCAGTAAGGTAAAAATCATTATAAAAATGTTTTTCTCGCAGAAAAACATGAGAGAAAAGTCCTCTTGGTGTTGAATCTGCCCTAGTGACAGTTTAGTTGTAACTGATCTAATTAGCATATGGTAGGCCATTCATAATAATGCTAGTTCCTGTTAGTCTTTTTTTCAATATTGAGCAAGGCTTTGGTAAAAACATGGGCTGTTTTGGGGCATTGGGCTGGAGATGGAAGGTGACATAAACTTCCTTTCTGAGTATATGTGCACTTTAAAAAGCGAAAAAAAGAATTAAGCTTTCCTTGGTGCATAATGAAATAGTAATGATACGGGGAAAATAATGTAACAAATCATTTTCTGGAGAAGTCATACATTTGTTTACTGTAAACCATAAAGTTGCTGTGCAAGCATACTAATTTAGGACTCGGGCTCCCTAACCTGAAATCTGACTACATTCATATGCAATATATATTATGGTAATTTACGTTCAAACTTGGGAATATAGTGCAATTTTCTAAACACTTAAAAAAAGAAAATTGCATAGAAAAATGCAGTATATTTGAGCCAACCTGTTTTATCCACATGTGGACCACCAATGGTAAAATAACAATACATTCTAATATATGCAAAAATGTCATATTTTCAGTTCGCTAGTTACTTTTTTCACTTTCATTTTAAGTTTAGAAGTATGTTGAATGATATAATAAATTATAACGTAGTGAACATTATGAATATTGCTTTGATCTGAACAATTACATAGACAGCATCACTACTTGCACTGAATGTTGGGCTGTTACAAATTGCATTGCACCATCTATCCCTCCTGCTGTAAGGACCAAATGGATTTTCATTGTGGGCAGTGGTCACATGGGCTGAAGAACTAGTGGCCAGCTGTGGGTGTCTGTGCAGGTCTGGTTATCCAAAACAGGGATGCCCCCTCCCCAGAAATCTAAGCAGAACAGGAGTAGTTTTAGAGCCTCTAGGAACACTTTTACTTTATTTTTACTTTTTATTCATTTCTAAAATTGCCTACTTACTTGGCATGAGGTGGGCTGCAGGGACAGAAATTCCAGCTGCTATTTCAGTCCCCCGGGAATAGCTGCTGACAGTTTGCGTACCAACCACTTGAGAAACTCAACTGTATATTTTTTATTTTGTTGCTAGTGAGTCAAATCTAAGTATGTTTTAGGACCAGATTTAGATACTCCTGCACTATAGCCAGCAACAAAAATGTGAACAACTCACAGCCAACTTCAGTTTTCTGCCATGTCTGAATGTTTATAGTGAAGAATGCTGCATCTGTATAATAAAGATCATATTTTCTGGCCCTAATACTAGTAACCCGGGTAGGAGATGTTGAAAGCAGCTTTAAAAACCAATAAAGATTTTCCATATTAAAAATAAAGTTAAAATGTTCTAGATTTGTTGTTCATTTTAAGGACTTTTCCCAAACCTCTTTAGTTGAGGTGCTGCTCCACTGATTGGGTGACTGATTTGTCACTCAAGGTCCCAGCTAAATCTTTAATGGCAAGTTTTGGGTGACTGACCTGTCGCTAAAGGTCCCAGTTCTAGCTTCTGTGCAGAGTGCCCCCCAGTGAGCTGTTCTTTGTTATTTCCCAGATTGGGCTTAGCACAGGGGGTTAGTGAGGGGTACGTTGGAGTCGTCTTTTTTTTTATTATTCTTTATTTTCATTTTGCAAAGTATAATTAAAAACATCAGAACAAAAAGGGACAAATAAGGAAAGTGAGGCTGTCCGTAGCTCACTAAGTAAATTTTCAACTTTAATGCTTTAACAAGCCACATCAAACACAACAAGACTAAAAGTAGAGAGAAAAGGAAAGGCAGGGGGGGGGAGGGACAGGAGGAAAGAAGGAGGAAGGGGAAAGCGGGGTAGCGGGGTAGGGAGGGGATGGACCCGCTCTGAAGCACTTCGGCTTACTCCTGAAGATATCCAAGGTAATCGGTCGACAAGGTAAACTGATCCCAGGCACACCAAATCTCCCTATATTTGTCGAGAGCGTCCTTCATTGAGGCCGTAAGCTCCTCCATCCTGCTTATGTCCCTCACTCTAGCCAGCCACATCGCTGTTGTCGGAGGATTGGGTGATTTCCAACATGCAGGTATGCAAGACCTTGCGGCATTCAGCAATGGGGCCAGGAGGGATTTGCCTCTCTTGGAGATCGAGGCGGGGGCCAAGTTAAGGAGGTAGCTGGCCGGGTCCACCCCCAGGTCAATCCCGGTCAGGTATAGAGCTATTTTCCGGACATTGTCCCAAAACTTAGTAAGGCCAGTGCAGCTCCAGAACATATGAAGCATTGTGCCCCTTTCACGTAAGCATCTCCAGCAAAGGGGGCTGGAAGAGGGTAACATCTTGGCCAATCTGGATGGCACGTAATACCATCGGGTCAAAATTTTATATGAAGCTTCTTGATATCTGCTCGCAATAGAAGATGTATGAGCCAGCTGGAACATAGCTTGCCTCTGTTCTGCTGAGAAATTTCTGTTAAGTTCCCTCTCCCATCCCTCCACGCAAGGGGGCACAAATGACTCTGGGGGGCTACTAAGCAGGGAATAGGCATATGACAAAGCCCCTCTGAAATGGCCCGCCCCAGTGCACAGTCGTTCAAAAGGGGTCAGTGGTCTATCAGCTTCGTCCGGTCGGTCAACCGCTTTCTGGTAATGGGACAGCTGGAACGCCCGCCAGAAGTTAAGCGGCGGGAGCGAGTGCCTAGCCGCCAAGTCCCCCGGCCCACACCACTCTCCCCTCTCATGCATATGCATGAGCCTATAACAATTTTGGTGTGCCCACGAACGGAGGACACGATCAGACTGGCTCACCGGGAACTCTGGGTGCCCTATCACCGGCGTTAGAGGTGACAAAGAGGGGGAGATATTTGGCCTCAGGAAGACCCTCGCCACCACCCTCCTCGTGGGGCCTATCGTCGGGTGTTTATTAAGGATTTGGAGCTGGTTCGGTGGGATCCAAGGGAGTCCCGGGAGGAAGGCATGTGAGGCTTCTTGTTCCATGTGTGTTCATTGTTTCAACGTGGAATGCCTGCACCAGTCGATCACCCTGACCAGGTGAGTCGCAGCATGATACAGCCTCCAATCCGGGAGGCCCAGGCCTCCGTGAGCCTTGGGAAGGGTCAGGAGGGATGTTGCCAATCGGTGTGCTTTCCCAGCCCAAACAAACCTCGAGCATAACCCCGCTAGTCTCTTAAAGAATGTGTGGGGGACCTCTATTGGGAGGGCCTGGAAGAGATACAGCACTCTGGGTAGTATGTTCATCTTAACAATATTCACCCGGCCGAACCAGGTGAATGCACTCCTATTCCACCTCCGAAGGTCCTCCTCCACCCTCTTCAACAACGGGGGGAAGTTGAGACCATAAATCTTTTGAGGTTGAGCCGATATTTGCGTCCCCAGGTAAGTCACCGCCTCCTCCTCCCATTTGAAGCGGAATGTCTTTGAGATCTGCTCTATTCTTTTGGGGGGAATGTTAATGTTAAGGGCTGAGGATTTCTGGTAGTTTATTTTATAGTTAGACACTGCCTGGAAGTCCCGGAGCTCCGCCAGCAGAACGGGCAGAGTGGTTTCTGGCCTGGAGATGAAGAAAATCAGGTCGTCAGCATAAGCTGCCACCTTATGTTCAACGTGGCCGACCCGAACTCCAGCCACATCCGAGTTCTTCCTGATAGTGCGCAGGAATGGCTCTAAAGTCAAGACGAAGTTTAGTGGCGAGAGCGGGCAACCTTGGCGCGTCCCGTTTGATTGATTAAATGGTTCAGATGGGATCCCGTTTACTATGACAGACGCAGAGGGGCAGGAATAGGAAGCTTTAATCCAGTTGGTCATATGTTTTCCAAGGCCGATATGGCTGAGGGTCGCAAACAGAAACTCCCAGCTAACCCTATCAAACGCCTTCTCAGCGTCCGTTGAGAGGAGCAAAGTACCCGTCCCCCCCGTACGCGCCTGGTGAATCAAATTGATGACCCTCGTGGTGTTGTCCCTACCTTCTCTTGTAGGAACAAAGCCAACCTGGTCCCAATGGATGAGGTGAGGGACAAGGGGCGCCAGTCTGTCCGCAATAACCTTGTTAAATATTTTCAGGTCGCAGTTCAATAAAGAAATGGGCCTATAGCTGCCACACTGCATCGGGTCCTTACCCGCCTTCGGGATGATCGTGATGTGGGCTCGGAGTGTGTCTCTAGGCGGGGGGCATCTGTCCTTCAGGGAGCCAAAGGAGGCCACAAATTGAGGGCCGAGCAGCTCCGCAAATTCCCTATAATACCCTAGGTTGAAACCGTCTGGGCCCGGTGCCCGTCCTGGTCTAGTGCCTTTAATGGCCCTCAGGAATTCCTCCAACTCTATCTCCCTCTCGAGGGCGCCAATCACCTCTTCTTTGAGTCTAGGGAGTTCTGATTCCCGAATATAGGAAGCGATACGTTTCAGATGTGTAGACGAACGCTCCTGGGGTAAGTTGTAGAGGCTCTCATAGAATTTCCTGAAGGCCAGCGCTATATCAGACGTCAGGTGTTTCCTGCCCCTCTTGGGGTCCTGAATAACCGAGATAAAATTCCTCCCACGTTGGGCTTTCAGTGCTCTAGCTAGGGCCTTACCCGACTTGTTGCCATATTCGTAAAAGAATCTACGACTCCCAGCCGCACGTTTTTTAGCCTCAGTGAGGCAGATATCCCTAAGGGACTCCCGTAGATTCACCAACTTGGCCCCCAGTCCCCCGTCCAAAGTCTGTTTGTGCCTAGTTTCAATAATCATTATCTCTTGAGTCAGCCGGGCAATCTGTTCATTTCTTAGTTTTTTAAGGCGCGAGCCATGTTTAATTAGCAGGCCCCTGACCACGCACTTGTGGGCCTCCCACACCGACATCCGTGAAACCCCTTCAGTGACGTTAACAGAGAAATAATCCTCAATGGCCTTACAAATATCGGCCTTAACCTCAGGGTCCTGCAGGAGCGAATTGTTCAATCTCCAATGACCTCTGTGGGGTGGGGTATCCGGGATGGAGAGGGTGACCAAAACAGGCGCGTGGTCCGAGATAGTTATCTGCCCTATGTCCATGCTGACCACCAAGTGTAGGAACCTGTGTGGGACCAGGAAGAAGTCTATGCGTGAGTAGGAGTAATGTGGTGCGGAGAAAAACGTATAGTCCCTCTCCCTAGGGTTGAGTGTCCGCCACGCGTCCATCAGTTGATTCGCATGGAGTAGGGCCTTAATTTTTTTAAGCATAGAGAAGGGGATGTGTGAGACCCCCTTAGAAGTATCCAGTCCAGGGTCTAAGACCATGTTAAAGTCCCCTCCCAACAGGAGAACCCCCTCTGTAAAGGCCATGAGTTTCCCCAAGGTGGAATGGAGGAACCTGTGCTGATTAGAGTTGGGGCAGTAGCATGTTGCTAGCGTAATTTTTAAGGAGTAAAGCATTCCCTTAACAAAGAGAAACCTCCCCCCGGGATCCAAGAGCGTGTCGAGGTGTGTCCAGGGCAGGGCCCCAGCTAGGAGAATGGCGACTCCCCTAGATTTGGAGTCCGGTGAGGGGCAAAGGTACTGGGTTTTAAAGTGACGGTCAGTGAGATTATGGGATCTTCCTATTTTGAGATGAGTTTCTTGCACAAAGGCAATCTGGGTGTGCATGCGCTTCAGCTCCCTGAGGACGGATGATCTCTTAAGGGGAGAATTCAGACCCTTCGCATTAAGGGATGTGCACTTTACCTTGGACATATTGGTATGGGGAGAGAGGGTCCGGGGCCAGGTTCTACAAGAATGAGGGCCAAGAAAAACAACAAAAATTATAGAGGGGTAAAAGAACACAAGACAGGACGAGACAAAACAAAAAGAAAAAGCAACCACACGTATGTTGGTACAACACAAGTAAACTTTTCCGCCGCGGTAACTACAGGGATGTGCAGCAAAAATCCCTGCAGCTAGGCGCGGATTTAATCGGGGAGTAAAGTTACTGCTCCCCAACAAAGAGGTCTCCCACTCGTCCGCCAGGCGTCGAGTGGGAGAACCCTAACCTACTGTGGGAACGCAACGGGCAGAAGGCGACCGCAGCGTCCCCCCAGCCAACCCCCAACACCTAGCAGGCTCCAACTCGGCCGCACTGGCAGCCGCAGGGCACGCAAATGATGCAGGCGCCCACCCAGCAACTCAAATAACGATCCGCCAAGACCCGCCGGAGCAGGCGAAGGGCTACTCAGAGCCCAGCTGGACCTATGACGGAGTGGCCAGGGGGGCAACATCGTCATAGCAACAGCAAATAGATAACATGGCATTAGAATGAAACGGAAAAAGGCAATTCAGGAAACAGCTTTGGCAGAAGAGCACAACGATGGCCCTGTCTGAGTTAGGTCTCATTGTCGCGGGCCCGCGGTGCAGGCGGCGGGCCTCTTGTATTTTGTCTGCGCGAGGTGCTCGGGCCCCCCCCCCCGCCCAGCCCGGCGAGGCGGGGGGCCCGCCCCCGCAGACCGGGAGGGAAGGAGCGAGGAAGGATCCAGCCAGTCCGGGACCTCTATTGCCGGCGAATCCAAGAAGGTGAAAAGTTCGGTGAAGGTCCGCTGGGGTTCTTAAGGCAAAAACGCGCTGGTGTCTCTTCACCAGGAGGTGGAACGGGTATCCCCATCGGTAGGAGGCCCCGCACTCCCGAATCCTCTCCAGTAGAGGTCTTAACCCCTCATTGGCGGTGTCATAGGTGCCAGGCTCCCCCTGCTATCTCTTAGGTGTAAGGGCGGCCCCTCCATCCCAGCCGCCGCTGGGGTCCCATCTGTGTACAGGGAGCAACGGGCCCCAGGCGGTTCCATAGAGTCCCCGGCCCCAGGATGGGACACCTCATGCAGGGGCATCCCGTGGTCTGGGTTGCCCGTGGTAGGGATAGCAGCGCGGGGTGTGGGAGCCCCCCCAGTGTGCTGATTGTGTGCGTTTGTACATTGTGCTGGGGAACCGGGCCGCAGCTGCACTGGCTCCGCAGCAGCCGCCTCTGGTCTCCCGCGGCTCCCGGCCGCGACGTCAGCAGTCATCTCCCCCGCCTTCCCCCTCCCGCCCGGCGGGGATCTCTCTTTGTGAGGCGGCAGCCCGCTCTTCACCAGCGTGCACACCGCTCCTGCGGCGCCAGCAGCCGACACAGCGGGTCCCGACGTGGAGCCCATCCTCCGCCGCCCGTCACAGCTCTCCTCACCTCCCCTCGGGGATGTAGCAGCACGGCAAGCGGGTCCGTCCTCAGCACAGGGGACCTCCGGATCCAGCGCCACTCTGGCCCCTCTGATCGGCGCCATGTCATGCGGCTCCTCTGCTGTTGGGCGCACCGCCGCCATCTTGGTGCCCTCCGCGACCTCTTCTCTCCATCCTCCAGCTTCAAGGTAAGGGCTGATCTTGCACGCTGGAGGGGATGGGACGGTTCTCTGTCCTCTCCGCTTCTTAGCCATGTTGCGGCCAGCGGTTTTGGGTGGGTGGATGCCCTGCAATTGTGGGATTGATCGGTCGGCCAGAGGGAGCTCACGCCACAAACAACCTCACTCCTCCATGCCCGGCCACGCCCCCGTTGGAGTCGTCTTTAATATGCATAAGATCTTTGTACCAACGGTTTCCTTTAAAGTACATTCTGGGGGACATGAACTACAGTTGCTTGATTGGCTTGCATCTTACCAAGGCATATTTCATTATACTTCTGTTGCCTAACCTGTTTTTAGATTTGTTTAATATTGTGTAGGCAACTATCCATGTCTTGGTAGTAATGAATATGAATGACCAATAAAAACTGGTTGCGGAAACAAAGTCAGCCATCCATGTCACGGAAATTAGATCTTTTGATGCCCTAAGTATACACTGACAGTTTCTTATTTATTTTGTGCCCTGGAAATCTGTTTTTTCTTTCATATGCCACATAAAGTTTATTCATATATATATTCATATAATTAATGTGTGTGTTTGTTTTACCGAAAATTTTAAGTGAATAAAGAATCTTTGGTAATGTGTATTCATACATCCATCATGTGAAAGTGTTAATGGGATTTTCACTACAAATACATTAAGTTGTTTTCTTGGATTAAGTATTGATCCTTCTGAACCAAATAGGGCAAGTCTACAGGGAATGATGAATGGCATGTTAAAGGGAATATAGTGTTATTACATTTTTTTTTACATTTCAATATTTTGTTAAGAATTTTCAATACAAGGAAAAGCTGTATAATTCACATAAGAGCTATACACATTAGAAGACAGAAAGAAAAAAATATATATACAGTATATATATATTAGCAAACAATCAAGCCAAAACCCATCCTTCTCTGTCTGAACTCACTCCAACCAATACTCTTGGTAATAAAAGCATTAATGTTATCTATTAGCAAGCATTATTACCATAGACACATCTTGATCATTCCAATTTAGTCTATTCTACTATTCTATATTTATACTTGGATCTATAATATACTGCTAGTTCGTATACCTCTTAAAGTGGACCAAAACCCACACGAGCAGCCCAGGAATCTAAAAGATTCCCAGGGCCGATCAATTCCCTCCCCCTCGAGAATCCAAAAGGCCGCCCCATACACTTACCTTGTTTCCCGGTCCAGCGGCGCATTCATGAGCCACAGCCGCATCCCCACTATCCCTCTAGCAGGGTGCATGTTAGAGGGAAGCGAGGATGTGGCTGCCAGCACACTCAGACCTGCTGGCCTTAGACGAAGGCATAGATTTTGTGACGTCAGCGGCTCTAAGCACACTGATTAGACAAGCGGCCACGCATGTGCTGTAGGACCGGAAAGAGGTGAGTTGGCTATGACTATCCCCTCGATTCAAAGAGCAAAAGTTAATTGATTTCGGATCGAGAATCGTAAGTTTGGGTGGGTGTTAGTCATTTTTTCCTGTTTTTTTGGCCATTTCCGACTCGCACGAGCCTACGTTCGAATGCGTATATGCTCTTACGATCATCGCAAGTTCGTTCGTAAATTTTAGGATCAAAACGTAAATCTTAGGATCAAATCCTAAAACTTAGGATCAAAACTTAAAACTTAGGATAATTGGATGTGTTTAGGTGTGATTCAGAGAACAGTTTTCAAACCTCTAAATACGTTTTAAAAGAAAGCCACTGCCGACACCTTTTAGGAGGAGTCTGCGCGTCTTGAGCTCCAATGAACTGCATGTATCAGCATGGCCGAGGCCATAAATTGTATGGCAATGCATACCTGATTCATGTATGCCTTATAAAAGCATTTTAATGTGGACCTTAATTAGTCCTTTGCATGTAAACCTTTATTTGGCAATATATTTGCGTTAATTAAAGAAACTTATGTCCTTTGGTATTTATTTTTAAATTGATGTACTAGAATAATATTTTTAGATTGCATTTATTGGTGTAGTTGTTTACCTTTGCTTTGTTTAATTATTTAAGCACATCTTTGGTCAGATGCATCACACTTACTGAGGAGAGGAGAGCGGGATAAAGTGCAGGATGTGGGTTACTGCTGTATTTTGCACAGACACAGCAGAGCTGGGGGCACGGAAAGGTCAGAAATCAAAGAATCCAGAGCAACACAGTCACAAGGCCCTTTCTGTTTGCAGGCTGCCCGATAATACCTGAGCCGCCATCTTGGCTGTTTCTAGGCTCATAACATGCAGAAGTTGCTGGGTGTTTTTTAATATTTGAGAGCAATCTGTATATAGAGGGTGTGGGTAACCACACACAAAATTTTAAGTTGTACCATTTGAAGCCAAAATATTAAAATTAAATCCACAAGTAAAAAATGCAAGTTAACTAAAAATTAAACAAAGTAAGATTTACTTATGCAAATGCATTCATTAATGGTTGGTTACTACAAAATGAATGAAATAAAGAAAAATAAAAGACCAAATATTTAGAATGCACTTTAATGAGGTAAGTTTGTAGTGCGCAGCCGCAAGATCAGAAGGATTTACGTCCAGACAAAAAAGGAAAAAGGGCAAAACCAATATTGCAACCTGAGAAATGAAACGGAAAATTCAGGATGGAAACTGACATAGGTCTGATTCCCGAACTGCCATACGAACGGACGTATATTTTAGGATAGAAACGTATTTGCTTATAGAATCACTCGCAAGTTCATACGAACGCACGAGCGGACGTGAAAAATAGGATGATCGGCACCCAAATCCAAGCTGTTACATGTTTCTTTGAATCGACCCTTATCTGCGGGGTTTCACACAGCGGGGAACCCCCCATCAGGGGGCCCGGGGGGAAAGGACCAGAACCCAGGATAGTCAAAATTCTGGGTTTTGGTCCACTGTAAGTCAGCAGACAGGAGGACCAAAAAAAAAACTTCAGTCCTGGTCCAATCTTCATAACCATATTCTATTTTTAGTTTACTCTTTCCAAAGTTCCAGTAAAAGTTAAAATTTACTTATTTTCCAACATTCTATACAGTTTTCATTCACGATCATCCAGTGAATCTTCTGTATAAAATGGTTGATTGCAGCTGCTTGGAAGAAAGTGGATATTTCAATTAGCCACTCTAGGTTCACATTCTATTCCAGTGGATGTTACTTTTCTGATGACCCCAAAACTTTGGACCAAAATCTCCTAGTTCTAGGACAAGGCCACCAGGTATGCCATGTATCCCTAATAACTTGGCATCCTCTAAAACAATGAATGTACCATTTACTCAATCTACCGGAGCCAAATGCCATCTAGTTAAAAGTTTAATATTTTCTTCCCGGATTAAACTATTCCAGTGGCCGATCCTCTTCAAGGTCCTTATCCCAGGCTTCCATATATGAAAGTTTTATTAAATTTTTAATAACATTTACAGTATGGATTCAGGCAATCCCACCCATTACAATATGATTGCAGACATGCAACACTATGTGCACAGTTATTAGACAAGTGAATATTTTGAAAACTTGAATGCATATTGCATTGAATTAGATGTGTATTTGTGTAATAAGGGAGAGTGGTTCCTATGGAGATCAAGCCGATTTATCAAGGTGTACATAATTATCAAACAACATTTCCTCAAAAGCCCCAAAAAGATATTTAACTGACTCTGCAAAGTCAACAGTGGCAAATAGGCAACAGGGTCACAAGAAATGTATTGAGAAAAAAGACACCCACTAACTGTCAAAGCTTTAAGAAGAATTAATCATGAAGTGAACAGGAAGTCATCCTCCAGTGCTTTCATATTCCAGAACTGCAACCTGCCTGGAGATTCCAGAAGTACAAGGTGCTCAATGCATAGAGACAGGGGGGTCATGACACAAAAAGTGCATAGAAATTTTTTTCAAAACCTTTTCCCTAGAAATGACCTGTACCTGTGAGGGGGCATTTTTACAGGTGTGGTACCTCATGTTTCCTAAATGTTTTTTTTTAGTTTGGAAACAACAGTACCCTATAGGCTATGCAGAAAAAAACTGGTGAATTCCCTAGTATAGCGCACAGGGTGCTTTTATTGTCAAAATTGAAAAAAAAATATCCTGACCTCATAGGAAAAATGATGTACCTGTAAAACGCCACATCACAGATACAGTTCCTTTCTGGCGGAAAAAGGTTGAAAAAAATTTTTGGGACATTTTTATGGCTAAATGCTAAAATGCTCACCGCCATGCAGGTGGCAATCCACACCACAATGCAAACCGCAAGTAACACTGGTTTTGCTAAATAATCAGCATGACCCCCACGTTCATGATCACTGCTGAACACGACACATGGGGTGGTCATGCTAAATGTTTGGTGAAGCCAGTGGGGCTTGCAGTGTGGATTGCAACCTCCATCTTTGAGCTTTTTAGCTTTTAGACACAAAAAGTGCAAAAAAAAATTTTTTTTTTACTTCCCCCCCAAATTATATGTACCTGTGATGGGGCATTTTTACAGGTTCGGCACATCATTTTTCCTATTTGTTTTTTAAGTTTGGAAACAACAAAACCATATCTTTAGTTTAGCCCATAGGATGTTGTTATTTCCAAACTTTAAAAATACATCTTTACATCACTGGAAATTGAATGTACCTAAACTGTAAAAATGTGCAATTACACGTACAGATTTTTTTTTTTTGGGGGGGGGGGGGAATGTAGGACAAATACTTCTGAACTTTGCACTTTTTTGTGTGTTATCGCTAAAAAGCTCACTGGCATGCAGGTTGCAAACCGCGCCGCAATGCATACAGGAAGTCACACTAGCATCATCAAATATTTAGCATGATCCCCATAAGCTAAAACATCAAGAATGAGCCAAGAAATATCTAAAGACAGATTTTTGAAAGCATTCCAGACTTTGGATGATGGAGTACTCACTTGCCTAATAATTGTGTGCACAGTGTATGAGATAAACAGACTCTTTTGTAAAATATCCAGCTGAATGCATTTTTATGGCTCTACGCTATTAACACACAAAAAAACAGTTTAGGATAATTTGTTGTTTGGCAAACTGTCATTAGGGCATTTATTAAAGTCTCCTTACGCCTGGAACACAGCTAAGCGGAGGCCTGATTCTGTGAGATAGCCTTCACCCTGGCATTCTAAACACCCCTCTACAGTGCAAATATAATCCCCTACTCCCTGAATTGAGCAAGAAATCACCTATCCCTGCCAAGGCTACATCTGAGTTGGTTCTGAAAACTGTAGCAAGCACTCCCTTTTGAAATGGAACAACCACCACAGTGCATGCTTCTGCTTCTTATTCTGTGAAGGACAGAGCATTTTATTAATTAGGGGACTTGTTTCTCATTGACATTCTGTAGGTAGCATAGATCAATGGCGCGTGAGTGGGTGAGTAGGATAAGCAAACCCTGATCTAAGGTCTGTTGGAATATCCACTAAAGTGTACTCTCTGTTTAACTTCTTGGAAGTAGGCCTGCTTCAAATTATAAAATAAGTATGTGCATATTTTAGGTATTTTCTAATACATTTTTTATCAAACCATGAGAATAATCAAACCAGAATGGCACCCTAAAACTTGTGTGCATCTGGATATATGACCCGCACTATCCAGATTGCTGTCAATATAAAAATGCTTACCTCCTTTATATTTAAAATTTCTTTTCTGATGATAATGGCGGCTCCTGTGGGGTCTGGCCTGGCAATGACTGCTCATGCCTAGCTGTAAGGTGGGCAGGCCTGGCAATGGCCCATTGTGAGGGCACACAAACCAGGCCCGCACCACTCAGTGCCAGCGGAACATGCACTCACTCGGGAGCCGAGTGGCGCTTCTGGATTTCTGGCACAGCACGCTTTCATGTCTTGGTCTTTGGCCAAAGACCCCACAGGAGCCATCATTATCTCCGTAAAAGAGGATTTTTAATTTAAATAAAGGAGGTGAGCATTTTGTTAATAACAGCAATCTGGATAGAGCAGGTGCGCTATCCAGGTGAACACAACTTCCAGTAAGGCAATACAAAGAGTAATCAAAGTCCCATTCTGGGTCAGCTACAGCAAGGCAATCCAAAGACTAATTAAAGTGAAGTTCCAGGTCAGCAACAACAAGGCAATCCAAAAAGTAGTCGGTAAACAGATCCAGGTCAGCAATGGAACGGGTGTTAGAAGTCTCAAGATTCAAGGGTACAGGTCCTTAGGCTAGCGGCTGAAGACCAGGTAGCAATTTGTCAGCATGAGTCTTAAATAGTGCACTGCATGTTCATCATCGCACAGATATGTTCCATGCTAGTCCTTGCACAGGTGCAACAGGCATTGCCGATGTGTAAACTTCAGTGTGCATGGGGCGTTCAAACAGCCAACCGGACATGGACTCCCTGACAAATACCCACAGTTCAGACTCAATGATATAAAGAAATGTAGCTTAGGATTCTAAATTCTTCAAGGTACAGTATGATGCTCAGGATTTTTTGAACTATACATGTAACAAAGTCGTCCCCTAAGAAATATGTTATTAAGACGCAAACACTAAGCATTACAGAATAAACGGTACTGAAAACATTATTCTTCTCTGACTAGTTTAATGTAACTGGAAGTACCTTGACCCCACTCCCTCCTAATGAGTGATGGCTGGACTTAAAGCCTTTTTTAAAACAAAAACACAGGTATGAACAAATTCGACCCCCATTTTGTTTTGTTTGAATCAAACCAAACTGGCCAATTCTAACCAAGTTAAACTTTAACCTAAAGGCTAAGCTCAACACTACTCCTAATCATCAGCGTACTTCTAAATTGGAATTACGTAATGTATACAGATAACTGCAATATTTTAAAAAAGGTAGAGCACATTTGCATGACTAGTTTAAAGAGTAGAAACCTCAGAAACTTCATGTGGATCCTAATAGAAATTAAAAATAAGTCATTAATAATTACGGCAACAAACACTGTAATGTAAAATAGTATTTAAGCATTTAAGTATTTAAGAAAATAATTGTTACATTTGAGGATATTTAAAGTTCTAGAAATGACTAAATGATTAAAATATTCTTCAAGTGTATCTGTATTTTTAGTAAATATGTTATACACATTGCTAATGCTTGATTGTGCATTATTGTATCAACCTATATATAGGCAGGATAATCAGTGTATTTATGTTCCACATTTTAACTTAATACTAACTTGGTAAAAGTAAATATATGGCGCAATCACAAGCAGTTGGTCACTGTTCAGTACACCCACTCATATTTTTGACAAAAAGCTTTGTAGTATAGCAAAGAGTTATGTTTACAGGCAGGGTAAAAATCCATTCACGGTTGTCTTAAAATAGTCATAGTAGCCACAGTGGGTTACAAAAATATCTCACTAACATGAATGAACTGACACGGTGAGTTCCAGCTTTTGTTTTCAGAACATTACATGTGAAGACATATATCATTGATGGTGATTGCATCAAGGATACTACACAGTCATAGCAGCATGGAATGCACTCCCATCTTCACTCCCCTACTTTTTCTAGAAGGTGATTACAGGGGAATTATTCCCCTTGCTAAAACTCCCCCCAAATGCATCATTTCTTCTCCATGATGCAATGTCACAGGATGTTTATTGGATTTTATTTTGTGCAAATATAGCCTGGAGTTTTAGCTTTGAAGCTGGATTTCTTGCTTTGAATCTTGCACAGTACCTGCTGTTACTCCATGCTGAGCTATCACAGGCGGAACAAGGGGTGATTGGTGAAAGTCTTTAAATTCTATACACTGGGTTGGAGCCATCCATTCATGATAAACTGGTGATGTTGATGCTGAAGTGCAGCCATTACCAGATATTGACATGCTGGAACTTACAGTATATTGCAGCTTTATTGAGCAACACACTGGTGAGATTTCTAAAATGTATAAAGACTTGCTGAAAACTGGAGTATCATACTGAATGGTATCATTAAAGCAGCAAGCTTCCAGGGCCGTCCCTGGTATCTAAAAGACTCTGCAGCATCCTATATAAAGCACATAAATGGGAACATAAAAGTACATGAGCAGTAAAGGCAGATCTTATTCTTTTCGGAAATGCTTCCATCCTTAGTCATAGATAAAGTGAGATTTTGAAATACTGAAATAAGGCCCCAGTGTGTGCCGCACCTCGGAACTCCACACCATGCAGGTGTACTCCAGAGAGACATGGAGAACTTCCAGCGAAGTGAAGGCAACGGAAGACCCCCTGAGTACGGGGCAAACCTGCGCCAATGCTGGGAGAGTGGCTGTAATCTGGCCGGTCACCAATAGGAACGCCCCTGTGTGGCAAAGGCCAATCAATTCACAGGAGGCATGTATGGCTGGAGAAGGAAACACCTGCAGGTGGGTCTGGGTGCTAGCATCGGAACAGAGAGACAAATATAAAGAGAACCTCTGTTACATAAATCATCCCTTGATACATACAAACCAACAAGATAACCCCAAAAAATACGCTTATAAAGAAAATATAATGAGCGTAAATAATAAATAGAATAATTGAACTAAATATCTCCTTATTGGATGCATTAAGAATTAGCTATAGCTATCAATTAAATCATTAAAAACATTTCCTATATATGCATAGTATAAATACAAAAGATGAAAAGTCCACAAACCTTACAAATACATTAAAAACAACAAATACAGCCAACAAACCACAGAAGGAGTAGTTCAAAAGATATTCTGTTGTAATATCAAACTCTATCTGCAAAATAGGGTACAGGGGGCATTGATTAAACAAGTAATGTGTAATCTCAAGAATCAGGCACAGAGATTTTAGCAGGAATAAATTGAATTATTTAATTAAACAAAGTGCTAGTGCAAACTGTACAGTACAACAAATAATCAATGCCAAAGAATATCTTTATGGCACTGGCAAAAATATGCCCAATCTCTTTTAATGTATCAAAACATTTTAAGGATCATCACCCTGGGAATATGGAGGGATTAAATATCACAGGCTTTAGGTAAAGCATCATGTGCAAGGGAGTGGCCCCTATAAAAAGGAGAGACAGGCCTATTGGATCCTTGAACTGCATACTCGTTCACCACAGGGGTTACATTTTAAACTGGATCAGTCATATTTAATTGACAGATAAATCATGTTCCCACTTAATTCATGTAATTATACATATGAAATTATGTTTGTTATGTTCTATGCATATATAGTAAATGTATCTTTTAATGATTTAATTAACACAACTATATTTAAGCATAATTCTTAATGGATCCAATAAGGAGATAATTATTATAATTATAATAATTGGTTTTGAATATATATATTTACTTATTAATTTACTTGTATTTCTTTTCCCTTGTTTTTTCTTTTTCTTCTCTTCTGTTTTTCTTTATATTTTGGTCAATCATGATATATATTATGATTAATATTGCATCTTATACTGTAGTCTGTGCTTCAACCAGGGAATGATGTATGTAATACAAGTTCTCTCTATATTTGTCTCCCTGTTCTGAGTGCGGAAGCTAGCACCCAGACCCACCTGTAGGTGTTTTCACCCATCCTGTGAATTGATTGGCCTTTGCCTCACAGGTGAGGCTTTAATCAGGGAATGATGTATGTAATACAAGTTCTCTCTATATTTGTCTCCCTGTTCTGAGTGCGGAAGCTAGCACCCAGACCCACCTGTAGGTGTTTTCACCCATCCTTTGAATTGATTGGCCTTTGCCTCATAGGTGAGGCTTTAATCAGGGAATGATGTATGTAATACAAGTTCTCTCTATATTTGTCTCCCTGTTCTGAGTGCGGAAGCTAGCACCCGGACCCACCTGTAGGTGTTTTCACCCATCCTGTGGCCTTTGCCACAGGTGACCGGCCAGATTACGGCCAGAATGCTATCTCGAAGCATTGGTGTGGGTTTGCCTGTTGCCCGGGAGGGTCTTCTGTTGCCTTTGCTTTGCATGACCTGGAAGTTCTTCAGGTCTCTCTGGCGTACACCCGAGTGGCGTGGAGTTCCAGGGTGCAGTGTTCTCGTGGGCCTGTTGTGTTAATCTATTTATTTCAGCATTTCAACATCTCACTTTATCTATGGCTAAGGATGGAAGTGTGTCCGAAATGCACAAGAACTTCCTTTACTGCTCATTTCCTTGGTTGTGCATTGACTTATGTGATTTTGGCCTGATTGGCGACATTACTTCTTAAAGAGACTAAAATAAATGTTACTGTTTTCATGATTTTGGATGTGCTGGCTACTCTTCATTTTTTGTGTTGTATCTAAGAATTGGGGGAATATCCTAGCATGGTACCCAATTTACCAGGATTCAGTTGTAGCAACCTTTTCTCTTATTTTTTTTTTGCATTGACCATATTTTACTGTCCAATGACAAAATTTGACTAGTGGGGATTCAAGAAGGGGAGGGGTGCCACCTTGGGCCTGGGAGCTGCCATGAAAGTGGCACATTGCTCCACTTGCTTGACTCTGCATTAACACTGCACATCAATAAGTGTATATTGGTTTTTAAGAACTATTTTCTATTTTTATATTTTATAATTTATGGATTTGCTTAACAGTTGCATGATATGAAACTATAGAGCTTGGCATCACAGGCTCACATGCTATTAGTGCGGGAGGAGGAGACCGGCACCTTTGCAGGAGCGTACATCATCTTATGCCCCAAAATTTCCATCTACCCCAAGGAATGACCCCCTCCATCGGAGGACCACTGGGGATACAAAATCCCCCCTTTTTCCTCCACCCGCCTCTTCCATCATGAGGGACACCAGACAGAAGTAACAGCGTGGACTAACATAAAACAGTGATCCTCTACCACATGCTCCCAGGCACATGGTAACCGTCCCAGTCATTCTCATATATGTAGCTATACACCATCACATCCGCTTTATGGTGATCAAGGCATTGATAGCCGAAACATACATCCTTAAAGTGCATGTATTAATATGGCAACTTGAACCAATGAATTAAAGCTGGAAAAGTAAAGCTGGAAATGAACTTTAAATATATAAAATATTGTAAGAATGATTTTTTTTTAATATGTAAATGTTGCATTGATGAACAAAAGGTAATTCACTGTGGGATAGAAGGGCATTACCCAACCAAATGTCCACAAGAGCCCGGAACCCACAGTGATCAGTTTAAAGTATAAATCGCATTGTTACTCTCAATATTCTCTTTTTTAACCAATATTGTTTTTAACAGGTCCAAGATGCTTTCAGATGTCGGCTGAGAAATTGCCAGGATCCGATAAACGCAGACTCCTCAAGTTCCTTTCCAAATGGACATGCTCAAATTATGGTTAGTTAAATATATACAATATATATTTATATATATATAGCTATATCGATACCTATATACAGTCAAAGAGTAGAGCAATGTTTCTAGTGTCTTAGGTGCTGTTCAGTCACTGAAGACAGAAAGTTTGTTTATATAACAGAAATCTTTCGTGTCCATCATACTGAAGAATGTGACCAGCATAAAACTAGTTTGGTCTCAGTGCCACACATAAACCTTGGTCACTGCACACAGGCACTGGGATAAAGCCCCACAATGGTGTAAAAGTTGTTGCTGGCATTGGGCCGTAATGTTCCTGATATATACCTGTGCACCAGGATATTAGGGTTGATTCAGCACCGTTAGGGAAAGCAATTCTGCATAGATGTTTGAGGAAATGTCTCAACTTTCCCTCTCTCTTGATTCAGCATACCAAATAATTTCTCCCATGTGGGAAACATCCACAAATGCAGGAAATGTTTACATAAAAGTCTCTCAAAAAGTGTGAGGGGGTGTTTTTTTGGGGGTGTGACTATTTTGTGAAGACTTTTTAACCTTGCCAAGGACAGAAGTATGTTTTACCAACTTGCAAGAAAAAGCAATGCAGCAAATGCTGCCATGGTTTTTATCAATGAAAATGACGTGTGGCAGTTTTAAAAAATTTTCTTGTCTTAAAAAAAAAATTATACAAAAAATATGTGCCCCCCTCCCAGAGCCAACCAGCCCGGGTAGGCCAATTGGCTGGCCCACGGCCTTCCAGTTTAGGCTCAGAGGGAGGCACTTTTTATTTTTAATAAAAAAAACAATAATTTATGGGGTTTTTTTCATTTAAAAAATGCAAAAGTCAAATGAAAAGCTCTCATGCAGGGCTGCAAAAACTCTCATGAAGCACATGATTCTTGCATGGCGTTCTCTCCTGCAGGGCACGAAAACAATTCTGCCCCCCACCCTCACCCATCCAACAGTGCTGCTGCCGTATACCGTTATGTCCTATGCTATTGCTATTTTGGAGTAAACCATCAATATCTCAATCATTAAAGCAAAAGTAAGGATTTCTGTTACTTTGGATTGTAAAGGGTGAGCATGTTCTGTGCAACTACATGAGAGGATAGCAACTGAAAAAATGGAATTTTCCTGTAAATCATTTAAAGGAAAAAAGACCAATCTATCTGTAAGAGAAAAATGGTTAAAAAAAACTAAAAAGCCATTATCTCTGGTAAACACAGCACCTATCACATCCTGGATGAGCAGTGCAAATTATATTTTTTTCTGCTGGGAATGATTCACTACACAAGTTCTTGAGAGCAGTATATTAAAGTAATTATAAAATGTCACTGTAATGCTGGTTTATTAAATGTCACTTACAGTCTATGCAGTTCTGGGAATAAGTGTCACATACTTCATTAGGAGAAAAAGGCCTATTATCCAAACCCAGGGACAAAATAACAAAGCAAAAAAACGATTCATGTAACAAAGAGTAGAAGTAAAGTGTCTTTACAGAAGAAATGAACAAGTTGTATTTAAATGCACCATTTTGGTAAATTTAGAACGAAAAGCATATTTTTGTATGTGATCTGTCGCATCAAACTGTTAAGAATGAGTATGGGGTTATTCTTTTAATTCTTACATTTGCAAGTAATGAGGCTGCGTAAAACCCAAGCTGTCTGTGAGTGAATAGCATTCTTCTAGAACTTGTACACATTTTACCATCTCGGCACTAATGTGCTGGTCATTTCTGCTAGAACATTAATGAAAAATAAAATCACAACAAGACATCAGCAAGACCTAATTGTACCACTTTGTGGGTGATATGTTACCCCTTGACTATATTAACTAGTAATTTAATATAATTAATTGAAAAAATAGACATTTTTTGATTCGAGGAGATTGATTTTGTGAAGTGATTAATGGATCCCCACCTAACTTACCGTAATTAACTTTTCATTATTGCTATTACTACAAGTGCAAGGTAGAACATCCCATTCATATAAGAAGAATAATGAAGAAAATAGATACTGTCCCGAATCTGCCCCAGTATTCACTACTTGGGGTGATGTTCAAAGTAAAATCCATAACTTTTATCATAGTGAACCTTAGAGCGAGCTGTTGATGCATGTAAATTCCTGTGGTGTAGAATATCGCTGGTGAGTATTCAGAAGCCTTGACACCTTTCACTCAAAAAGGGCATCGTCAGAAACTGTGATGCTGAGACTGTAGCTGGTAGTAATCATGGTACTATACATACAAAGTATAAAGTAACTAGCTTGAAGTACAATCATAGTTAAGAAGATAACATGCTAAATGGAAAAAAATTATATTGTTTCTTTATGGATAAAACATGAAAAATGAAAGGGAAATTAATGATTGCAACTGTTTGAAAGAGGAATTAAATATATATAAAGTAAAACGACTTTATTGAACATTAAATAAATACAATATTTAAACTGGGGTTAGTGGTCTGAGGATTACTGGGAAAGAAAGAGCAGCTCTCCGCCATTACCCCCTGTTTATATTTAAAGTCCCTGTCCAGGTACACACTAACTTTCTCGCCTTATCCCTGGTAGAAACAGTGTAAAATGAGCCCTTTCTAAGCTTCTCAAAATTGGATTATTTGTAAATCGCATATTTAGTCAAAGCAAAGCCACATTATACTGGACCTTCACCCTGAATAAGAGCATATCTTATATGTTTCCCCTACCCAGTACATACAGCTTGCCCATTTTAAAAATCATCCTATCTGCATCTACTGCTTTTAAACATGCAAGAGGGCGGCACATGGAGTATCAGACTGCCTGCAAACAAGGAAGTGTCTTCTGGCTGTGCCACTCTGCATTCTGGCATTTCTGTCCTTTTCCTGTGCTATTGCTGTGCCACTCTGCATTCTGGGATTGCTGTCCTTTTCCTGACCCCAGCTCTGCTCCATCTGTGAAAAGAACAGCTATAACCCACCCCCTGTACTTTTTTTTTAATTGCTTCAATTCCTGGAATGGTGGCTGAGCAGGGAAGGGTTTGTCATGACGCTGCTTTATGAGTCAATGGCATGCTCTGCTGTGGTTAGTGACAACTGTGGAACGTCTGGTGCCTGCAGTGCTTGTTCATGCTGAGAGCACAAGGGACAGAGTGGCTGTTAGAACACTTTTTTCATTGTCCTGGAAGAATGGAATTGAAAGGAGGGCAAACTTTGAAGACCTGCTATGGCTTCTACCTGGTGCTGGAAGAAATGGAGGAGAGGCACATGGGACAAGAAAGCTGCTAGTGCCTATATATTGCTGTGGAGTATATAGTTCCTTTAACCAAGGTACCCTTTTATACATTTTTCAAATCTCCTTATACACCATCCTAGTTATGTCTAACTATTACACGTGAATTTGAATATTTATCTAGTGTATTGGGTGAGTCTAATATATTGGGTGAAATGCTAAGTCTGTCAAAGCACAGGGAGCACACCGAGCATGCACACAGTAAATTGAGCTATGTGTTTATTTGACCGTATGCAAGGATGCTTTTTCACATTGAACAGCGCCACTGGTGCCCCACCTGGCCTGTCCAAAGCCAGAAACTTAGTCCAAGAAATTAAAGATGGTCTTCGCTTCAATAAAATTCCCATTTATTTTATATCCATAAGAACAACAATCAATAGAGCAGGTCCAGAGATGAAAGCAAATACGCATTTTGGATGCATCCATCTACTTTCTCAAGTGTCCATACTATCATAGTAATCATGCTTAAATACACTACTTAATCAATCAACTGCAATAAAGACATAATTGAATATATGAATTAAAAATATTTAACCAGCCACCTGGAAGCCACATTTCGCGTATGATGCCGCACTGCCACCCAAACAGGAAACCCAGAGTGGAGGGAGAGAGGAACACATCCCCAATAGTAAGAATTGTGGGATCATTATAGTCTATCCCAGACATTCTTTTTGTTTTGTGTCTATTGTTTATTGCCTCATGTCTCAAGAAATCTTTTTGTGTTGTAAGGCTGAGGCGGGTTGCATTGCCTTCATCAGGCTAAAATGAACATGTTTTGTAGACTGCCTGTATCAAATGATGCTTTACATTTTATTATCAGTGCTCATAATTTTTAATTGTAAAATCATGTTAATCTGTCTCCTTGGTTCATCACTTCAGTGCTCTTCGGCAGAGGTTCCCCTGCTACATTAGCAGGTTCCTATGAGGTTATTGACAGCTTCCTCCGCGAGTCTTGCTCGTGTGGGGATTCCTCCTCTCTGCCTCTAGTGATGCCTTGCTGTGACCCAGATAGAAGGGGGAGTTGGGACATTGCTCCTCCAGGGTCCGATCCTCTGTTAGCATTGGGTCTGGGCATGGGTGGGGGTGTGTTTCTCTCTCCCTCCTCTCTGGGTTTCTTGTTCAGGTGGTGGCGTGTCAAGTGTGAGATGTGGTTTACCAGGTGGCTGTAAAATATTATTGATATATATATATATGCAATTATGTGTTTATTGCAGTTGATTGACTGATTAAGTAGTGTATTTAAGTATGTTATTATGATAGTATGGGCACTTGAGAAAAGACGCGGATGCTTCCGAAGCGCGTATTTGCTCTTATCTCTGGACCTTTTGTATTGATTTTTGTTCTTATGGATATGAAATGAATGGGAATTTTATTGGAGTGCAGACCATCTTCGATTTCTTGTGTGTTTAACTGACCTTAACTACAGCAGGGTGTGATGTTCTTATTGTGGATCTGCTCTAAGCAGACCACTACCAGGCTCCAGGAGGCACGTACAGAAAAACAAAGCCAACGTCTATAAGACAAATCAATTTTAAATGGAGTGTTAAGCAGCTAGAAAGGTAAGGTAAGGTTTTTTTAGGTTTAGTATACAAATGCCCTATAAGTTCTCTCCTTTTCAATCTTAGAGGGTGAAAAAAAATTAGGTATCTTCAATCCATAATGGGGATCTACCGCCTTACTAAATAAGTAAATGTTATTAAAAGATGTGTGTTCATCACAGGAACAAAAGTGATGTCACTGCCGCTATTTACGGGCTTCCTGTATAGATGATTTCAAGCGACTAGAAGTATTTTTCATTACATTATCTTCCAATATGTCCTGGGGACAAAATATGCCCCGATGATGTCTCATATGGCAATAGGATAGAAAGATGATCTTTAACTTCAATGAACTGTAAACCCAAAATCATGCAGCTCTGCTGATACCTTATCCATTTCCGGCAGTTCGGGGTAAATCTGTAGCAGGGCTCCCAAGTTGGCCCTCCTTTCAATTCCATGCAATAAATTGGTCTACAGCCACTCAATTGAAGCTCTCAGCATCAGGAAGCACATTAAGTCACAGTGTCCCCCCAACTTCCTCTGAATACAGCAAAGCATCCTAATGACTCTTAAAGCTACGCTATCCCAACTTCAAAAATGGGATGGGCAGAATTATTGGTACTCTCAACCTAATATTTGGTTGCACACCCTTTGGGAAAAATATATACCAAAAAATATATAAAAATATAACCATCAATAAGCTTCTTACACTTCTCAGCCAGAATGTTGGACCACTCTTCCTTTGCAAACTGCTCCAGATCTCTCTTATTGGAAGGACGCCTTTTTCCAACAGTAATTTTAAAATCTCATTACAGGTGTTTAATGGATTTTAGATCTGAACTCATTGCTGGCCACTTCAGAACTCTCCAGCGCTTGGTTGCCATCCATTTCTGGGTGCTTTTCGACGTATGTTTGGGGTCATTGTCCTGCTGCACCCAAAATCTTGGATGCAAACCCAGCTTTCTGACACTGGACTGTACAGTGTGACCCAAAATCCATTGGTAATCCTCAGATTTCATGATACCTTGCACACACTCAAGGCACCCAGTGCCAGAGGCATCAAAACAACCCCAAAACATCATTGAACCTCCACCATATTTCCCTATAGGTACAGTGATCTTTTCTTTGTAGGCCTCATTCCATTTTCAGAAAACAGTAGAATGATGTGCTTTACCAAAAAGCCCTACCTTTGTCTCATGTTTTGGCTTACTCAAGTGCATTTTGGCAAAATGTAGTCTTGATTTATGTCTCTGTATCAGCAGTGTGGTTCTCCTGGGTCTCCTGCCATAGTGTTTGATTTTATTTAAATGTCGACAGATAGTTTGCACTGACACTGATGCTCCCTGAGCCGGCAGCTTGATATCTTTGGAACCTGTTTAAGGCTGCTTATCCACCATCCAGGCTATCCTGATTTTACACATTTCATAAATTTTTCTCTTCCGTCCGTCTTAAGTATGGTGTTGAGCGCCGAGTGCCAGACGCACTGAGCTGGCGCTAACTATCGCTCGCTGCAGCATTATACTGTTGCTAGAGCGCCCAACACACAACATCACATTCATCAATGCTGGCCAGGTTACTACAGCGACCGCTACGCTAGGTTACAAAGCCTGATACCTGCTTACAGCATCTACTAGCGGTTGCTCTAAGCGCCGCTATACAGACGCTCATCTGCCAATACGTGGGGCTAGTAGTGGATCAGCCTCCACATGAACATGAACTATCTGCTTTCAGGTGTGATTTTTATATTGGCCACACCTGTTACTTGCCCCAGGTGAGTTTAAAGGAGCATCATATGCTTGAAACAATTTTATTTATCCTCAATTTTAAGAGGGTGCCAATAATTTTTTCCAGCCCATTTTTGAAGTTTGGTGTGATGCTATGTCCAATTTGCTTTTTTCCTCCCTTTTTTGGTTTAATTCCAATACACACAGAGGAAATAAGCATGTGTATAGCAAAACATGTGTTACTGCAATCCTTTTCTGTGAGAAATTCTTAATTTTCTTGTAAATTTTCAGGGGTGCCAACATTTTCGCCCATGACTGTATATATATAAATACTAGTACAGTTTGGATATGTTAATGTTAGATTTGCAGCACTGTTCTTTTGAATTCAGTAGCCTAGACTGAACATACAATCCAGCATTCTAAACAGAAATGTCTCAGTACAGCACATGCTTTAATGCGGCAAGTTCAAGATTGCTTTTCTCTGCTGCTCAGTGCAACCTCCGGTGGTGGACTTGAAATTTACATCCACAAGCCACTGGAGTCTTATTCCAGAACGAGAGCTTCAATATTTCATGCCTTCCTACACACATATATTTTTGTTCTCCTTCTAATAAATTTAATTTCTTAGTGCTTTAGGAATACTTTGAACTCTAAAAATATTTAATAATCAAGACGGCACGGTGTTTAGCTAGCATTAGAGATTGAGCAATGGTTATGAGTAGAATATAAATGTGCCCTCTGTTTGCAACATAATTAAAATCAGAGGGATTAAATGCATCATATTTTGTTCAGAGATTTAATATGTGGGTATAGTGGGCTTTCTTAATTACACATTTTAATCTTATATATCAAGGTCTAGATTATTTACTGTGACATCAAAGAAGAAAAACTGTAGTAGTCAAGTGCACACCATTTCTGTTTGTGTGTTAGAAATGCAGCACTCATGGGGGGTTTAGTTAGTGTATATTTAGTGAAGCCACTGTGAGCTATGGTGTGCATTACGGTGTCGATTGCAACCTGCATCCCGGGGAGCTTTTTAATTTTTAGACACAAAAAAAGTGCAAAAAAAATCTTTGTCTTACATTTTCCCTCAAAATCGCCTGTACATGTAATAGCACATTTTTACTTAAAGAAATGTCCTTACACCATTGGAAAATTGATGAACTCCACCTGTAAGGTGGGTAGGTGACAGACAAAATTTTTGAGTGTGTTCAAGTTAAAAATCTCATTAAGATTTAAGCTTCAATCCACACCTAAATGCACACCCAAAGGTAAGCTTGCTTCACCAGATCTTTAGCATGACCCAGTTTTATGCTTTTTTTGCTGTGTGTCTTTTTCTTTTAAAACTACCGGCTGGAACACTTGGTAGACCCTTAGCCTGATTCTAACCCTCTACTTTATTGCTCGGTTTTGAATTACAGAGCAGACCGTGATTTCGCAAACGCTCGTGTTATTCTCAGCCACTTCTGAGCAATTACGTATTTAGCCAACAAACTAGCATCTTAAGCCGAGTTTGTACCTGTTCTCAGCCATATTTTGTCATGGAGTCCTTGGTCACCGGTGCTCTGGGGTAATCTCATTTGCAAGCTGGCATACGGAACCCCAACTTTGGGCCACCTCATGTTTGTGTACATCCCCACAGTGTGACTCACCTTCTTCCTCCTGGTTCCTTTTGGGGCATCCCATGCAGTGTGTGTCCCCAGTGTGACTCACCTTTTTCTTTGTGGTTCCGTTTGGGGCATCCCATGCAGTGTGTGTTCCCAGTGTGATTTATCTTCTTCTGCCTTGTTCTCCCTCCTCCTTATTCTTACCTGCTTGTTGTCGGCACCTTCCCCCACCCCAACTTTCCCTTCTGCACCCTGCATCATGCATATTGGATTTCCTAAACACAACAAACTGAAAAATTTGCTTGTAAAACGTTTGTCTTTTATTAGTAAATTTTTTTTTTTTTGGTCCTTGAGACTCTTATGTAAACTATTTACGTTTTTAAAAAAATGTTGATATTACTGCTAGTGGGGATTCCGAAGAGGAGGATGAGGACATTAGCAATCTTCTGAGGTGACACCTTACCCGGCTAACCAGTCTTTGCCAAGGCACATGTTGTACGCAACATCTCCAGATGGGCTTGATCCTCTGCCAGAACTCCGATGCTAGAAGAGAAGCACAATTCTGTAACACAGCTCTGCATTAGTGGGCAACTTATCTATAGACCTGCCACTTACCTCGGAAGTTTTGGTAGAAAAACTGCCTCCCCGGGATCTGTTTTGTCATTTGAGGTCCGATCAATGCAGCATTATCTGGCTTTGCTTATAAGCCGTTGCCCCTTGTGCATTCAGGTGGTCCACCACCTCCATTGCCAATGTCCTTTTGGTGTGTGTGTTGGGCTTGAAGTCGTAGTGCTCCGTCATAAAAGTCTGCAATAGCAAAAGTCTGTGCATACATAGGAATTCGTCCTCCGCATTTTAACCAATCCATAAAGTGAGTGTACACATGCCGGGAGCGGTGGGCTGCCCTAATTACGGTGCCTGGGGAGCAATTGCTCAAGAGCACTTCAGTCCTATTCCAGGAGCGGGATTCTAACCTACCACCCTCTGGTAACAAGTCCTCTCCCTTACCTCTAGGCCACAACTGCCCCTCAAGCATGTGGTCACTCCAAAACAGCATGTGCATAGGCATCTCTGACACACCTAGGCACACTGGCAGACACAATACTTCAGGCCGCCATTATTGGGAAATTGGGAGGTCTATGGCTTCGCTTCTGTCTCATCCTGCAGCCTGTGTCCCATACCCCTCGGCGTACACACATCTGTGTCCTGAATGTATGACTGAAGGTATGTTAACTAAGGTACATGTGGTGTGGTACAATAATGGTGGCGGCCTGTTTCACATCAAGGCCTTCAACAGGCAGACAGGTGTGTGGTCCGCACATTTTTGCACTATGAAGCAGACCCAAACTCTGTTTGCATCTGAAAACGAGGCCTCCGCCATTACTGCACCATGCCATGTGCCTTGGTTCCTATGCCTTCGCTCCACTTGTCGCTTTGTCACCTGAATAACCATTTGCCTGGTGTAAAGCGGCAATCATGCATAGGCAAAGCATGGGTACTTACCAGCAAAATGTACTTCTGCTTGTTGAAGGTAAACAGGGAGGGTGCCATGGTGCCGATTGTCTCCTCTTCTGCCTTGGTCCAGCTGCGTGGAACACCCCTCAGTGCTGATGTGCCCTGGCGGATCCCAGAAGTGCATACTCCCATGATGATGCAGCCTATAGCAAACTCCTGTTAAGTATCATTCATTAAGACTAGGAAAAATTACAGTATGACAGTTTAAAAAATCGGTCCAACATTTTTTAGTAATCATAAAATTATATGTAAATTGAAAAGGGTAAATTATATGTGAAAAACGTAATTCTAATATTTAAAACACACACCAGCAGGGGCAGCATGCGTTTTGATAACTTTGCCCGTGCTACTCGTTTGGGTGTACGCAAAACAAAATTTCCCGAAACAAAAATTTGCATGAGGAATTGCATGAGGAAATGGACACGCAAAAACCAAGAAAAATAACCACTCTGACGTGCAGGAATGCATTTGTGAGAGGCTCTGAATCAGGCTTCATGTCTCCCAAGCAGTTTATAAAAATGCTGTACCATATTTTTCACCTATTTTTGAAATACAACACAAACTGTTCCTAATGATTTACTAATGTCAATCAATAACTAGTTACTAAAAAGATGAGTGTTGCTAAATGCTTATATAAAAACATACCCAGTTAGTTCATAAGCATAAATATGTGTTGTTTTTTTATTCTCCTAACAGACAGACTTTGAAAAAGACGTGGACATTGCTTGTCGGTCAGGTAAGAGTATACATTGAAAACAACAGTGGAGCTTTTTGATTTTACTATAAGCTTGTGATTTTACCAAGTGTTGCATGAGTTCCCTGTAGCTTAAAGAATGGGTAGCACTCTATATTGAATGTAAAAGGTGCTTGACAATGTAGTGAAAAACTGAGAAGTTAAATATGTTGCTATTTTCCAAGCTGTCAGAAATTAGAGTTGGCATATTTCTCTTGATAGTGTGTAATCAGTAATAATGTAAGTTTATAGGTTAGCTAATACGTTGGGACCATGGAATCTTATTTTACAATTAACAGGATCATTATATATTAATAATTTTTCAGCATGGGAGTAATATATGTGCTGCAGTATTGTACCCAGTGCCAGGCTACTAAAATCATTTATGTTTCTGCAAAGGCTTCACTAAATGTGACCGGGGCCTGGTGCAGACATACAGTAACAATCTGTGTTGTTGTTTTAGCTATATTTGATGCCCTGAGACCATTGCATTAGCGCATGGTGCTTCCTTTCTCTCATGAACTCAAATCTAAAAACATCTAGAAACAGTTGCGGGACCTCCCTCATGGGCTTTGATGCAGTTGCTACCTTTGCACCCTCTGTAATTCAAAATAGTTTAGAACACATTCACTCTCTAAATGTGAGCATGGAAACCTGAAAGGTTTAAACCGGACCTTCACCCTGAATAAGATCATATTTTATATGTTTCCTCCACCTTGTGCAAACAGATTGCCCGCATTAAAAATCATCCTACGTGCATCTACTGCATTTTCTGAGCCTTTAAACATCCAACCTGCTGCGGTGCATAGCTTGCTACTCCTACAGGATATAATGGGCAAATTATTCTGCATATTATTTTACCTTTTTTTTTTAAATCAAATTTCTGAGCGCATGGAGCGCATAGCGTCACTGCATCAACACTGTCTGCAGGCGCAGCGCCCGCCCCCTCCCGAGAACAAGAGGGAACACAGGCGCCGCCTGCACACAGACAGCGGACTCGGTCTGACGGACGGGTGAGTATTCCCTGTTGTCCTTTGCTGGTCATCATCACAGTTTACAAAATTCAATAAAGCAATTACTACTATGGTACAACATACTTTATATTCTTAGTATACAGTACGTCCTGCTCCAGATAGAATACTTACTGTCGGGTACTACTCCGCCAGATGGCGCTGGACTGCAGAGACATCGAAAATAGGCTCCTCCCGGCCCCTCAAATACCCAGGGACCTCCCACAAATCCCCAGAATTTCTCTGCAGTCTGGCTGCGAAGGACGAGAAATGGCTCTCTACTCGCAGGTGAGTGGGGCTATTAGCCTGCGGCCCTGTAGGACTGTTCCCACCCGTTCCACTAGTAATATGCCTCCCAGCCTTGGCTGCGCTGGTCGGGTGAAGGTAGGCAGCACCGCTGTTAGGTGCTTAGGAGCGCTGCTCCACCGCAATCCCCCACCAAAGGGTAGGCGGTTCAGGCTTATGGTGAGCCTCTATGGGATGCCCCTCCCGCACTATTGCCCCTTGCCCCTGCCTATCAGTGGGCCCTATTTTAGTGGCCGCTGTCCTCCCTCATTCTCCCAGTAGCCTTCGGGGGGAAAAGAGGGGGGGATGTCGGTGTGTATGCTATGCATTTACATGTGTTAGACTTTTACTTCATTTCATTTGCTTTGTGTCAGCCGCCATGCTGTCTTGCTTTACTATGACTGTAATTAAAATTACCGCCACGCGCCTTTTCTGTCACTATGTTCCGCGCTTGGTGGCGGCGTTACCTCAGGCGCTGGTGCGCCGTCATTGGCTGCTTGTCATGTGCTGGCTTTGCGTTCTTCGGGGGGGCAGGGCCCATCTATGGCGCGTTCCGCGTCATTGCTGATACCGGCCTGCCCCTCGAGGTATACCGACGCCATCTTTGTCTGCCTGGTCAGCTTATGCGCGACGATCCTCTACCTACCGCGGTCCGTAAGTGCCCTCGCGGGCGGCTTTATTATCACCTCCTTATTACTGTCTGCTTACGGCCCTCTTTTATTAGCGAATCCATTGGCTTCTCCCGGCCCTCTATTAGTTGCTATTGTTGGCCTAGAGTAATTACTCCCACTCCCTAGTGGGTTATTGGGGCATCCAGGGTTGCTGTATAGCGTCAATCCCTATCGGCATATAGTGCCGCTATAATCACCATATGGAGGCATCTCAGGATAATGTGACCGGGGTTCCTTCGGGACAAGACCGGCTGTGTGTAGCATGTGGGCAGCCTCATGCTAACACTGACAAGGCGCGGGTCTGTGTACCCTGTGCTGAGCAGGTGCTTGCACTGCAATCTGGCCTTTCAGTGGCTGGGCCTGCACTTCGTATCACTTCACCTACCCCCAAGCTTAAATCTCACTCCTACTGAGTTGCATACAAGTGGGGATTCTCAGCCTGTGTCTTCTAGACTGGCTAGTGTTGAGAAGTTAATTGCTAATACCTTGGCATGTAAGGCTGCAAAAAAGCAGCACTTAACGCCTGATGTCACTCTTTTCCCTATGGAAGCTGATGAGTTTTTGCAACTGTCTGGCTATACCCCTTTGGAGGAAGGGGATCTATTCTCCGACTCAGGGTCATCTGATGAGAGGCCCAGGGGGCATGACGATTCTGGCTCTGACCCCTGGGCCCTGGATGATACTGATAGACTGCTGGCCCAGATTTTTGAGGTTCTGTCCATCTCTCCCCCTATTGCGGCTCCCAGGCAAAGGGGGGAACTATTCCATACAGCAAAATCACGTTTGGAATTTCCCAAGCAAGCACATTTCAATAACCTTGTGCTCAAGGAATGGGAACGCCCCAGTAGACTTCCCGGCGTACCTAAGAGTTGGGATAGGAAGTACCCCTTTCCTGCTGATGTGGTAAAGTGTTGGTCATCCCCTCCCGAGGTGGATGCCCCGGTCCTAGGGTTATCTAACACCTCTGTCATGCACTCCCCTGACTCTACTACCCTGCGGGATGCTGAGGACCGGCGCATTGACCAGCGTCCCATGCCTTTGCGTGTGTGGGGACGGCGCTGTGCCCGGTCTGTGCTTCTGCCATTACTGCTGTGGCCATTAGGACCCTGATCAGAAGTATACTTGATAGTGCCCCTGATGATTTGCCTTGTGAGGTGTTTAATGCACTCTCCAGTTGTGATGTTTTTGTAAATTTTGTCCTCTCTGCCTTGGATGACACCATTAGAAAGTGTGCCAGGACATCTGCCCTTGTGGTGGCTATACACCGCTCGGTTTGGCTACGCCAGTGGGCTGCTGACAACGCTGACAAGAAGGCCCTCACTGGTTTTCCCTTTAAAGGACTACACCTGTTTGGGGACCGCCTGGACCTTTTTGCTAAAGGAGGTAGGTTACCCCAGCGCAGGCAGCAGTCTCGGCCCTTTCGGGGTCAGGGCTCCTTCTCCTCCCCCTACCGTGGTGCTAGACAAGGGAAGGGGTTTCCTTTACTGGGGCCCGGAGAGATTTCTGGGGTAGGGGCAGAGGACGTGGATGTCCTGGCTCCTCCTGGGGCCCCAAGGCTAAATCCTCTCCCAAGCCCCCTCAGGCATGATGGGGCGCCCTCACCCATCCAGGTGGGGGGACCGGCTTCAGCACTTCACTCACGTCTGGGGGCTTCATGTCTCAGACCGGTGGATTCAGGAGGTAGTGTCCTCCGGTTACAAGATAGAGTTTGCTGCCTGGCCGCCCCCAAGATTCATCAGATCCTGGATTCCTCAGGACCCTGGGTTAGCCCAGGAGCTAGTGCAGGCAGTGCAAGGCCTCCTGCAGCTGGGGGTCATCTGCAAGGTCCCTTTAAGAGAAAAAGGCAAGGGCTTTTATTCCAACCTATTCACAGTACCCAAAAAAGATGGGTCATTCAGGCCCATCTTGGACTTGAAGATCCTCAACAAATTTGTCAGGAGCAAGCGATATCGCATGGAAACTCTGCTCTGTGCCATCAGTTCCCTGCGCCCAGGGGATTTTATGACTTCTGTGGACATCAAGGATGCTTACCTTTATATCCCTGTATTTCCAGGTCATCAAAGGTTCCTCAGGTTCACCCTGGAGGATCAACACTACCAGTTTGTGGCTTTGCCCTTTGGTCTCACCTCAGCTCCCAGGGTGTTCACCAAGGTGCTGGCTGGCGTGATGTCTCTGCTCAGGTATCAGGGCGTCCGCGTGCTACCTTATCTGGACGACATTCTCATCACCTCCCAATTTCTTCAACAGGCAGAATTGGATACTCAGCTGGTGGTGTCCACTCTGGAGTCGTTTGGATGGGTGATCAACCACCCCAAGTCCTCACTGTCCCCCTCCTTGGTGATTCCATTCCTAGGAATGAATCTGGATATGGTTCAGGCAAGGATTTTCCTTCCTCAACAGAAGGTGGACAATCTGACTGCACAGGTCCAGTCCCTGCTATCTTGTCATCATCCCTCCATCAGGCAGGGGATGCAGCTGGTGGGCCTAATGGTGGCGTGCTTCGAGGCGGTCCCTTATGCTCAGTTTCACTTGAGGCCTCAGCAACTCCACCTCTCGTCAGTGTGGGACAAGGATCCAGCGTCCCTGGACAGAGTCTGTGTGCTCTCCCCCCTGGTCAGGAGGTCCCTTTCGTGGTGGATGGACTCAAGGAATCTGATGGGGAGCAGATCCTTTCTTACCTCCTCCTGGGAGACTGTTACCAGGATGCCAGTCTGTCAGGTTGGGGGAGTTTCTGGAAGTCCCTGCGGTTCCAGGGGAGGTGGGGCCCTCAGGAGGCCCACACACCTATCAATGTCTTGGAACTGCGGGCGATCAGGTTAGTTCTGGCTCAGTTGACCCCTCACCTTCGGGGCCTGCCTGTTCAGGTGCGCTCAGACAACCAGACGGCAGTTGCCTACATCAATCATCAGGCAGGGACCCGGAGCAAGAGGGCCCTCCAGGAAGTGTCTCTGATCCTGACCTGGGCGGAGGCCAATGTTCCCTGCATATCAGCTGTGTACATCCCGGGGGTGGAAAATCTCCTGGCAGACTCTCTGAGCAGGGGGACCTCTCGCCAGGGAGAATGGTCCCTCTGCGACAGGGTGTTCCAATCTCTGTGTCGTCATTGGAGCCAACCAAATGTGGATCTGTTTGCGTCCCGTCACAATCACAAGCTACCGGCCTTTGTCTCCCTGTCCCAGGATCCTCTGGCCTTGACCACGGATGCTCTAGCAATGTCATGGCAGGACTTTCAGTTTCTGTATGTTTTCCCTCCATTCCCCCTGCTGGGCAGGGTTCTGCGCAAGTTTGCTCTGGAGGGGGTGCCAGCAATTCTGGTGGCCCCCAGGTGGCCAAGAAGAGTGTGGTTCGCAGACGTGGTGCAGCTGGCAGTAGATCAGTACGCTCTGCCCATGGTGCCAGACCTACTCACTCAGGGCTCCTTACGCCATCCCAATTTACAAACTCTGGCTTTGACGGCCTGGCTGCTGAAACCTCCATCTTGATGGAAAAGGGTCTATCTGTCTCTGTTGTTGATACCATGATAAAGGCTAGGAAGAAGTCTTCTTCTTCTATTTACTATAGGGTTTGGCGTGCCTACATTGACTGGTGTGAGTCTAAGTCTCTTCCCTGTCATGTGTTCTCTATTCCCAGGATCCTGGAGTTCCTGCAGCATGGGTTGGAGTTGGGACTCCAGCTCAGTACTCTGAAGGGGCAGGTCTCTGCCCTGGCTGTCTTCTTCCAGAAGTCCTTTGCTCAGCACCCTCTGATCAGGAATTTTTTCCAGGGGGTCACTCATGTACGTCCCCCTCGTAGGCCTACGGTGCCTGTTTGGGATTTGAACTTGGTTTTGTCAGCCTTACAGGGTGCTCCCTTTGAACCTGTGCAGGATGCTACCCTGGCCATTCTTACTCTCAAAGTTGTCTTTCTGGTGGCTATCACTTCTGTTAGGCGTGTGTGAGTTGGCGGCGCTTTCCATTCAGCCCCCCTACTATGAGAGACACCAGGACAAGGTGGTGTTTCGCTTCAAGCCAAATTTTCTGCCTAAGGTAGTGTCTGCCTTTCATTTGAATCAGGACATTGTTCTCATTGTGCCCTAATCCTATTAATGCTAAGGATAGGGTTTTGCATTCTTTGGATGTAGTTAGGTGTCTGAAGTACTATCTGGTGGCTACTGCGCCTTTCAGAAAGACTGATGCTCTTTTTGTGGTCCCTTCTGGTCCTAGGAAGGGTTTGGCTCCTGCTAAGTCTGCAAATGGATCCGTCAGGCTGTGATTCAGGCCTACTCTGCAAAAGGGGAAGAATCTTCCATTCCGCCTTACTGCTCATTCTACGCGGGCTATTGGTGCTTCTTGCTTCTTGGGCTTTTCAGCACCAGGCTTCTGTTGAACAAGTTTGCAAGGCCGCTACTTGGTCTTCTGTTCATACCTTTTCAAAGTTTTACAAGGTTGATGTTAGGGCCTCAGCTGATGCTGCTTTTGGCCGTAAGGTTCTGCAGGCGGTAGAGGCTTAAACTGTCTGCTGTTGACTTTGGGGATCCCACCCTACTTTATGGACACTGCTATTGGATGTCCCGACAGTAAGTATTCTATCTGGAGCAAGACGTACTGTATACTAAGAATAATACAATTCTGTGATAATTCACCTGTAGAATTGGTATTATGAGTATATAGTACGTTCTGCTCCACCCCACCCTTGGTTTTGCATTATCTTGGATCCCCTGTATGGTGATTGTTATTGTTGCTATAGTCACCAGTTTGGTTCTATTTTATTCTCCCGGCTTCTCGTTAACTGCTTTTCAATGCTGGGGATTTGTGGGAGGTCCCTGGGTATTTGAGGGGCCGGGAGGAGCCAATTTCACTGTCTCTGCAGTCCAGCGCCATCTGTATACTGTATACTCATAATACCAATTCTACAGGTGAGTAATCACAGAATTGTATTTTTCTCCACTAATCTCTAATCCTAATCTATACACACTATATACAATGGCTAACATCAATAAGTCTTTTATATATACATATTAATCCCTCTATATTCCTCTATATTTTCCTTGTCAATTCCTCTATATTCACCCCTTGGCTACACAGACCAGGGGCTAAAAAATTATCTATTAGACACTACCATTCCACATATCCCACCCATCCCACCCCTCAGCAGGGCTCGGAGCCCATGCCAAATTGGAAAGGGCTACCGAAGCAGCAAGCAGGGGGGGGGGGGGGGCAAGAGGGGGGGGCACTGGTCCAAGGGAAGTAAGCAGCAGAAACATATTCAGACCCCCATCTCCCACCCCACCCGATCCAGATTCTGCAGGTATTTGGCCGGTGTCAATATTTCCCCAATTCCTGGTGCATCAAATATATCTTCTCTCTTGATGGACCTTTTATGATTGATATTAATGGTGTTTCACTTATGATTGCTAGAGTGATATCCGTTTATCATCTATGTTTGAACCCTGCATAAGGAGCATGAGCAAGCTGCATGGAATGAGGACGAAGAAGGTGTGAGGTCCATCAAGAGAGAAGATATATTTGATGCACCAGGAATTGGGGAAATATTGACACCGGCCAAATATCTGCAGAATCTAGATCGGGTGGGGTGGGAGATGGGGGTCTGAATATGTCTGGCCCCATTTCTGCTGCTTCCTTCCCTCGGACCAGTGGGTCGGTCTGCGCATGGACGTGCGGCTTGAGCGAGGGAACGGTGGATGGGTGTGTATAAAAAGGGAGAGAAGACACCCTGGAAAACTTACCTCTGCCTTGAAAAAGAGACCCCGTAGGTCTCGAAATGCATTGGTGGGGCCGCGGGGGGGGGGGGGGGGGGGCGCTGGATCCTGTATTTTACACGTGAGAGTATTTGAATTGTGTATTATATGTTGACCTTTTGCTACACTTTATTATGCTATTTGAATGCATTGTTTTGCCCATTATTATTACTATATACATTATTATTGGGTGAGTGCAATTGTTAGTCCTGTGGACCCATTTATAGGGGGGTTGTTGGAGGCAACCCCCGCTTTGGAGTTTTTATCAGTAGTTGGGGGTCCATAAGGGCAGTGCACCATAAGTTATTTCCTACTTCGACCATTTTCTCGTTTGCTGTTCTGTTTTACACCGCTGTTTGTTTGGTGACTGCTTTATGTTGTTGCAAGGAAAAAATGCCACCCCACAGCATATAACGTTAAAACTATTGTTTTATTAAAAACTGTTTTTATTAACAGTTGTTCTTAAATTGTAATTTAAAAATTAAAAAAAATGGAAAAATATAACAGCTATTAATTTTTTGTTAATTTTTTTCTGGCGTCAGGAGCCAGGGCATAAAGTGATAACCTGAATCACCTAAAAGACAAATGGAAATTATATAACAGGCAGCACAACATCAAAACAGCTTAGACCAAATAGTAGTATTACAAAAGAATAGGGCCAAAAAGCAAAAGGTAAGGCAGGATGCTTGGACTAATCATAATCATTTGTAGCTGCAACTGGAGAAGGGGACATTCAAAAAGGGTGCATGAGCACAGTCAAAGTGATGGAGGGCAGGGAGAGCAATTGGCAAACAGTAGAAATTGCACCAATTACAAAGGGGGGCATGTAACAAAAGAAAAACACATTGCAAATGCAACATAAACAATAAACAGGAAGATCCACTCTAGCAATAAACAGACTTACCCACAAACCAACTGCCTGTCAGCTCGTCACTCCCAAAACGCGTGTATAAACAGGAGCTTCTTAAGATAAATGCATCGTGGGACGATGTCATGCTGTCAGGGGAAGAGATGTATTTCTCCTGCAGGACAGCCATGCCATCTAGATATTATTCAGGGTGCAGTTCAGCGAAGGCTGGGACATGCCAACTGACAGTGCCCCTAGCCTCTGGAAGGAGCCATTTGCTAAAAATGGAGGGCAGCCAAGCAATTTTATCATACCTCCAGTTGCATGCCCCTTTCTTGTGGCAGAGGTCAACCATGGCCGCAACTCTGAGTAAAGCTTCTCAAGAGAAAGGCAGTTCAGTCGGGTCAATTCAAACATCTGCTGATCGGTCATCTGATCGATATCTAGGTGACTGTGGGTATGCTTAAACTCTGGAAAATACATGGTTAACCGCCCCCACTGCTGCAGACACTCGTACTCTTGTCTTGTCACTTGTAATTTCACTAGCAACAAAAGTCTGTTCATGTTTTCCCACTAACAAAAAGATAGTTTGAACTGGAAACCTACAGCTTTTATAGCTCCAAAAACCCACAAATCAGGGCTCTGAATCCAGCGCAAGTGCAGACCAAACCCATAAAATTAAAGACGCGCGAACACATTGAGCCATTTTTATACTACGAACACTTGGTTTGGCGTATGCATACCGTAATTTCCCACAAAAAAGATAACTCGGCCCAAAAAAACAAGGCTCAGAATCACCCAACACGAGAAATAGGCCAAATATGGTCCTTTTTCGTCATTCCCGCTGGCTGGAATGCATACAAGAGAGGCTCTGAATCAGGGCGATAGTCTCACTCACTTTTATTGTCTACCTTGGGGCTGATTCAGAGCCATGTGAAAATTACACCTGGTAGACAAAGAAAGTCAGTGGCAGTTTTCTCTCCTAAAAAGAAGTGAGAATTGTCACCTGGTTCCGAATCAACCTCAATTCTGTGTTTTTTTACAGTCATTAATATTTATTGCATTTAGATATTTTTAATTTATCTGATGATGTATATTAAAGTGGACCTATCAGCCCTTAGGCCAGCACTGAAGTATAAAAGACTTGTGGGATGCCCTACTATGTGAGCACCCTGCTGATCTTCCACACTCACTTACCTATCGGTCTCCCCTATACCACGTTCTCTGATTGTGGCCACTTCTACAACATCCCAGCAGCTGAGGTTCATTCAGATAGGTTGGGGCAGGAGCATGCAGCAGATTGCAGGGAGACTGGGGATGCAGCTATTCCCCTTCCCCTATGCCTGCGCTCTCTCCAAAACAGTGATTTATTCCATGCATTAGCATAGGATTTCAAAAACGATGAGCTTGCAGAGGCAGTGTCTGCGATATCCACATTTACCCACATAAACAGTTATAATGAGGGTGATGTTCTGTCCATCTGCAAACAGAACAGTCCCCATAGAACTGCTGGTGGTGCATCTGGATTGAAGGACCATATCTTCTATATTGGTAAATGTCATAAAACTTGACAGGGCACAATCTGCTGCAGGTGAGAGTGAGTGCCTGCTAAGAAATGGCTGCCAAAATGTTTAAACAAAAAGTTCAGAAATATAGAATTGGGGTACAGAAGGGCTACTATAGTTATTGTAGAGGTCCCTTTGATCTTCTACAAGGTGGTGGGGTCTAAAGAAAGGAAGCAGTTTAAATAAACCCTCAAGTCCCTAATTGTGCTGGGCATTAAAAAAAGATTTTGAATTCCTGGCAGAGTGCCTAGGGGGCACTCCATGACGGATGCAGGGCTTTCTGCAGTGGCCATCACTATTTTCATTACCCCAGGTCTTGGTCTGTCCCCTGTTGCATCCCAAATTGGGATGCTCCACAGTGTTCAACCCCCAAGATCATCCGCTTTTCTTACCTTTCCATGAGCTCATGGCACAGGTGCAACTCTCCTCCAATCAGGTTCTCTGGCCATGCATATTTATGTGCGGCTGGAGAAGCTGAATGAAATCCTAGCCACATACATGATCGGCGTGCAGCATTACTTGCATCCTTCGGCTGTGTGCGGCCACGCGCAGCTGTAAAGGGTTGCAAGTGATGTCGCCACCTTCCGTGCATGCACCGTGGACTCATTTGAAAGATAAGAACAGCCGACGACTGTGGGGTTACACAGAGCAGGGCATCCCAGTACGTGATGCCAGAGAGAGAGAGAATCAGCTGGCCCTGAAGTCTCATAGACTCCACGGCCAGTTTTGGTCCGCTTGAAGATTTTGAGTGACTTATCACCTATTTGTAGCCTCTGGTCTTGTCTTTGGGTAACAAGGCTGTCACTCACAATCTCCAGTGGCCCAGTGGACCAGAAGCTGGGACTGTATTCACAAGCTCCTGTCATGGGAGCAGGCAAAAGTCAGGACTAGTATTGTATTCGTTTTTTCTTTTCCTAATGTGGCAGAGCACTCAATGGGGGGAGCAGGTTAGGAATGGGAAAAGGAGTTGGCTGTGCACTTTACATATACTTTAATATAAAGCAATCCAGCATAATGATTCAACTCCCTTCATAAAATGGGCTACCAGTCCAAACGTCTTTAAGCTAACAGAATATTGAATTACAATTAGAGATTCATACATCATATCCTGTGCAAGCAGGCTTTAACTATTTTAAGTTCACTTTTCCTTCCACAATTCCTCACTACACGAGTATTTCAAGGTTAGAGGAGCACTGACAGTAAAGACTGTCACTGCTTTTCAGGTTTCTGGCCACTGCTCTACCAATACATGTACATCAACAGTCAGGGTCAGAGAAAAGAGATCTCTCCTGCACTGGCCGTTAATGCTTCTTGCACTTGGCCAGGTGAGTAAGAGCCACTGTGGGCTGTCCGGTGGCCTGCTACGGCTTCCATTCACCCAGCCCGCCTCAAGATGCATTACTGGAAATCGTTCCACTGATGGAGCTCGGAAGTGCGCGCAGTGTTAAATGGGTGTGAGGGCAGAGGAAAAAACAGATAGCATGGGGCTGCATGCAGGTCACCAGCAGCTGCCACTATTGTCACCATCATCATCTTTGCATCCTGATGCAGCCCATTCCTGAACCATGGTGAAGCCCAAAAATAACATCTACAGAAGGTATGGACCATTTGGGGGAATGCTCTGCAGCACTGCTGGTTATGGGGTGATTTGGGGGATACTCTGCTGCATTGCTTGTTATGGGGTGATTTGGGGGATTCTCTTCTGCACTGCTTGTTATGGGGTGATTTGAGGGAATACTCTGCTGCACTGCTTGTTGTGGGGTGATTTGGGAAGATACTCTGCTGCACTGCTTGCTATGGGGTAATTTGGGGGGATACTCTGCTTGCACTGCTAGTTATGGGGGGATTTAGGAGGATAGAAAAACTTAAAAAAATGGAAGGCTGCCGGTTATAATTAGGATGCACTCCCTGGATAACGCACAAGGCTAGCCAACAACCCTGTAGAAGTACACAACCACACTAGCAAGATAAATGAGTCACTGTGGCCATGGCGAAGCTCATGCCTTGGGAGCAAAATGTACGTTGGATTCCAGAGGCGTGGAGCCACTCACTTACCACTTCCTGCCTGTGCTGATGGGTGAACTGCAATATCAGCGTGGCGAATGACATGGCAGCGCATGGACTATCTTCAGGCTTCTGGTGAAGTGAAGGATTGCTGCATGGCCGTGCAGGCGGTGAGAAGATTGCATAGCATAGCACTGGGTCCTGGAGTGGCTGTGGCATATAAGCAGCTCGAAACCTCCTGCCCATGGATTGGGCACCCACCCTGCACCTACTAATCCGTTTGCTATCTTTGTAATTTTGACTGCCCTAACATCGTTTTCCCTTGATACACAGTTATTACAAACAATAGCCATCTAGCTTAGTATGCATGAGTGAGTGTGTGTGGTATGCAGTTGTAGGAGCATGCGCATGGGGGGGCTCTCATGGTTTTGAAGTGACAATGTTGTCCTTTTTACTGGGAGGGGGGATTGTGATATATTGGATTTGTGTTTTGTAATGCTGATGGGGGGATACTCAGCTGCACTGCTTGTTATGGGGTGATTTGGGGGAATGCTCTGCTACGCTGCTTGTTATGGAGTGATTGGGGGGATTCTGCACATTACCTATTATCAGAGTGGGGGAGGTTATATATTGGGTCGGACACAGTGCAGAGCGCCCGGGGGAAACCAAAAAAGTCCCAGCTATTTTTTAACCCTAGTCCACCCCTAATCTTGTCTATATATGTCTTACTGGATAGATCTATCCTTACTTTCTTCAGCTATATAGGCAAAGGCAGGCCTGCTGTAAATGTAGAGATGCTTCACCTTCAGGTAATAAATCTCTTTAAAACACCTAGGAGTCAACTATCCAAAAGAACTTACAAAACCGTTTGCTCAGGGGAATAATTATTTTTAGTTGAACAAGAATATTTTTTCACATCAGTGAACACACAAATATGACATGTATCTATGCTGAAACAAGAACATTGCTTTCACAAAAAGAAGCTGAAAAATGCAAATTGAGAAAGTGCATTGGTTCGTGATTTTATTATTAATTTTCTTTTCTAAAACTGCTAGCAACTTGCAGTAAAACATACTGTTTAAATACAAAACAATTTTCAGACAAACATTCTTAGAGGTTGAGAGAGCTCTTGCTGGCCACTTTCAAGTAATTTACTGTTAATTTAGAATGCAATCAGATGCTTCAAATTATTTCCAGCAGCCCTAGCAATATCCCCAGCAGATTAGAACAAGGTGGCTTATATCGACCAAACACGTTGGATTAGTGCATTAAAATAATATTAATAATAAGTAATGTTAATATTATGACTTCATTTGATTTAGCTAAACCTACTTTAGCATTTTTGTTTTAGGCAGTACATGCTGTTCCTAAAATTACATTGTCACATTGCTTCAGCCCCCTATGTACAGACCCCCATAACCCCCTGCAATCCTTAAATTAATCTCATTTAGCCGGTGAAATGCAACCCTGAGATTGTCAATGAAAGAGAAAGGAACCCTTACCGTGGCGAAGGACAATCATGGGTCTACATTTACCAGGGGAATGAAGTTCACATAAGAATTGTGGAGGTCTATGTGCGCCCCAAACCACAATGTGGCCCCAGACTCATGAACTTTCACTAAAAGATTCCAAAATTATAGCAGTAGAAAAATAAATGCATAAAAAGCTTCATTTTATCTTGCCCCAGTGCACCATTTTAAATAGTTAGTCATACTATGCACTAGTGTGTGGCTGTATGCTGTTTTTTCAGAGTACCATAACATAAATCCCAACAGTATAGTGCACCAACAAACCAGGCATACTGGCAGGTGCTGTGCTGATGAATGCTAATGGTTTATTGCAGGGGTCCCAAACCCTCTCCTTACAAAGCCCACAAACAGGCCAGGTTTTAGCAAATCTCCACATAGCTAAGTACTAAAGTAATTAGTGCAACAGCAGAGCTATAGAGCTGGCTATGTGGAGATACACATGACATAAGCTGTTGGTGGGCCTTGTAGGAAATGTTTGGGGACCACTGGTTTAGTGGCTATATATGAATAGATATGGCAGTTCTCGGAAAATTAGGCCATATGTAAATATGTGACTGAAAAACTTTCCTATCGCAATACTCAATGTTGTAGTGAGCCAGTCTGAAACAGTCTTTAACCCTTCTAGTGCTAGCTACATGAGTCTAACGTAGCAGCCTCTACTCCACTTAAGTGCCAGCTACGTGACACTCACGTAGCTGTCTTTAAATCCCCACAGTAAAAAAATATAAAAGTAAAAAACATGTTGAATCCGGCCAGGTCTCCTCTATAATTTGGTGCCATCCGATCCCCTGTGGGGGCTCGGATGGCTCCAGGAGAGCCCCCGGTATAGTGACCCCCCGCTTCGGCAGCGGCCGCTGCTAACTGTAAAAAAAAAAATGTAAAATTACATTTACTTACCAGTGGTCACGCTGTCTCCCCCCAGGCTCTTCCTGGAGAGGGCAGAAATCACCCTTCCCCCTCACTTTCTGGATTGCGACTGCTAGCCAGCACTGTGATGACACCAGCTTCTTAAGACCCGCAACCGGGACTCAGAATCAGTCTGGCCGGGTGCTTGGAGGAGAGAGGTGGGGAGGGGGAGAGGGCTGTGATCGCCTCCCCCCCAGGCTCTATCCTCCAAACACCCGGCAGCTGTCATCGCGCAGATCGCCGGGGGACAGAGGAGGATTGGAGGTGAGTGAAGTAAAAAAAAAAGTAAATAAATATCTTTTTTTTTTATTGTGTGTTTATTCTGTTAACCCCTTGTGAACTGGTAAGGGGTCCATAAGACCCCTATAAAAGTTCACAAGGCTGGGGGCTTGCAAGTCACCTGCGGCTAGTGGGTGACTTGCCATTAATCCCCGGCACCCCCAATTACCTTCCTCCCCAAAGCCCGGGGGGGGGGGCAGAAGAGCCCGGGCCCACACAGGGTATGTGGGCTTGTAGGCTGCAGGGTGGGGGGGCCACAAAAGCTGGCCCCTCTACTCTGTTCCTACAAGCCCCCATAGCCGGTCCCGGGCTGGTTATGACAGGTAGGGGGGACCCTACGTAATTTTTTTTTTTTTTTTAAGGGTTAGGGTTAGCCTTAAAATTCCAAAAAAAAATGGGGTCTCCCCCACCCTGGGAGGGGGGACCCTATGTAATTTTTTTTTTAACTAACCCCTTATGTTTATAGTGTGGATAGTATTTTATTTTTATTTGTAAATGTTATAAAGTGCTCTTTACAGTTTGGGGGGTCTCCAGGGCAAGAATGGGGGGCTACCAATACATATGTGGTACCGTTGTAATCGGGAGAAATTGGGCTATCACATGCAATATGGTTTTCATTAATAAAACTAATGTTTTATTTAAAATAAAGGAGACAATTGTCTAAAAAATATTATTTTATTTTTTTTGTTTTTTTACGCAAAAATATTTAAAAAACAGTAGAAAAATTACAAACAAGACATTTCATGTTAAAGCTTAAATTCTGCTGCAAAAAATATGTATATAATTTTTCTGGAAATTCCAGCAAAAATTACGATTAAACATGGCGCAAAATGGGGAAAAAATGACCTGTCAACAGAGGGTAACAAAACTTCAAGTAGGCTGGCAATTAAAAGGGTTAATAGTACCTCTGCATGTTGGGTATTGTTCTGCTCGGGGGACCTTGCGCTTTCAGATTTAGCTTGTTTTTTTCTTGTTTGCATATTAATATTTTAGGAAAACATGGTTTTTATTCTGCTTTTTTATACTTTTTTTTTAGGGAAACTCTGTGCAACCTAAGAATTCTTCAATGGATTACTTCCAGAAAGATGAGCCCACTACAACAAGCTCAGTACGCTTAGAAAGCTTAACATGTGTACATTCAGGCAATATATGGTTTATGGGGGATATTCTAAATGTAAAGGGTTGTTTTGGTTGAAAAATTGCAAGGTGAGCTGAATATTTCAAGTAAAATTACCGTTATGTGCATGCTTTACTTTGGGGTGTTTTGCAACTCTTCCCTTGACACTACCTATGCATGTTGGGTACCGTTCTGTTCGGAGGATGTTGCTTTTTCAGATTTTCTTGTTTGTATATAGTTTTTTTGGGAAAATCTGGCTTTGATTCTTCTTTTTATTCTTTTTTAGGGAAACTCTGTGCAACCAAAGAATTGATTGAAGAATTACTTCCAGAAAACTGCGCCCATGTCAACAAGCCTGTAACGCCTAGAAAGCTTGAGGTGTGTACTTCCAGAGAATATATAGTTTGTGGGGGGGGTTTCAAATGTAAAGGGTTGTTTTCTGGAAAAACTGCAAGGTGCGCTTAGCCCGTAGCATAGTTGTATTTTATCTGAAAATCTCCTAAAGCGCTGTTTCAGTTTGGGGGAGTCTCCTGGACAGGAAAGTGTCTACCTATACATATGTGGTACCGCTGTGACCAGGAGAAATTGGGGTTTCACACGCAATAAGATTTTATTGACAAACTTACATTTTTTATTACAAAAAACGCTACAAATTGCAAAAAAATAGATTTTTTTTATTTTTTTGCACATATTTCACCCAAAAGTATTGAGAATACACTAAAAAAAGGCCAAACAAGACATTGCATGTTGAAGCTCAGACTCAGATGCTGAGAAAAACAATATATAATTTTCCTGGAAAATTCCTGGAAATCCCTTCAAAAATCAAGGTTGAACATATGTAGCGCAAAATAGTGAAACGTGGTCTGGCAACAAAGGGTGACAAAAATTCTAGGAAAGCTGGCACTTAAAGGGTTAAAGTATCATACTACCAGATCTGCCTTAATGTTCCCTCAAAGGTTTACCACCCAAACAAAAAGACATAAAGGTGCTCACCTTTTGTCCACCTCAGCTGACCACTCCTTCTCCTCAGTTAGTAAATCAGCCGCATTCTATGGCGACTGGGCATGACCTCCATTCACCATGCCCTCTTGCTTTCTACAGCCTCCACCCTTCATGTCAGCATCCCTGCCTTCCTCATTGTCCTCAGTCTCATGTCCCCCTTCCTTAATGTCTTGCCTCCCTGCTGGGTACTTGCTGCGCATACCCCTTCTATTTCCCTAGCTCCTGTCTCCTCTCCACTGGCTGGGTGCTCCCTATTATCTTATCCCCTTCCCCTCAATGTCCAAGCTACCCTCCTTGTGAGCAGCTCTACCCCGAAGATCCAGACATGGACCCCTCCCCCATTCACTAAACATGCACTCATGGTCATAGGGTATGCCAGAATATCCCAAGCCTATCCTCTTCCCCTGTAACAGCATGTACCAGTAAATGTTTCAACCTCCTCCCATCACTCATTCAATCTCATCCCCTTTGACTTGACCATGACCAACCAGTATCCTTATTAGCTCCACTCCTCCTCTCCATGTCTCCTCTCCAGAAATTCTGCCTAGTGATGCCTTGGAATGACGTTACTAGACACATCTTAAAACATACAAGAAATAAGGCACAACAAGTGAAGTTTGTCTCTTGAAATATATTCCCGGTCCTTGCTTTTAGAGAGCATTTATCATTTGTTTCCCTGACAAACTTCTGCACCTGCCTCAACAAAGTCTGTGCTGCGTCTGCATTTCTGTCTGAAATGTGAATGTATTCCATAAAAAAGGTAGCAGTATATATAATAGAGAAATTAGGCCTGTATAAAAATAGATGTCAGAAGATTGAATGCTGAACATGGCAATGTATAAAATGTATGCTGGTGTGTGATGTGACTAACATTGCCTCCCTTTTTCCCACTTAAATGATTGTCTCTCAGCCTGCACATCAATAGACCTCATTTCATGCCATCAGATTCATAGGCATCCTCTTTTTTCACCTGCTGCCCTGGAATATTAAAAGCGGACATATTTTATTCACTAAGCTTGTGTCCTTGAACGTTTAATGTCAAAGCAGTAGAGAGTCACAGCAGTGCCTATTACCCTGGAAATGTAATGAAGTTCACATGCATGTGCTGTAACACACAATGAAGTGATTTTATTAATGCTTACTGTAAATTGTCTGTAGCTAGTGCACATAAACATGGCCCGAGAGTTGAAACATAAAGACTAACTGAAGGACACACATATGAGCAATGATGTGAGTCACAGTGCAGACAAGTCAATTATGAACAGAGGATTAAATGTCAAATATGATCAAACGGAGCTAGAGTATATGTTAATAAAGAAGGTGAAACACACTTTTCAGTCAGGACACTGTAATGCTAAGTAATTGTTCTAATCATTTTTGTGTGCTACTGATTATACAGGCATGGTAATAATGTAACACATTGTGATTTACAGTTTTGCACAAGGACATTGGCCCCTGCAGAGCTGCTACAATAACAGGAACCCTCTCCAGGATCTCTGTGAACGATGAAGAAGAGAAAAACATGAACACAGAAGGAATGAGTTACTCTACCTTGCCTGGAAACATCATTTCTAAAGTTATTATTCAGCAACCATCTGCTATGCACATGCCCATGAGTATGGGAGAGCTGGCCGATCAATGTCTGAAAAAAGAGAATAGCGAATTGAGACGAACTGTGTACTTATGCACAGATGACAACCTCAGAGCGGGAGACTCAGATATGGTCCATCCCCAGGAGCGCTTGATGGAGAGTGACTATATTGTAATGCCAAGAGGCTCAGGGAACATGCAGTCTCAAATGAAAGATGAGAATAAAATGAACATAGCTATGGATACATTGCCTCATGAGAGACTATTACACTACAAAGTCAATCCTGAATATAACATGAATCCTGCAGTAATGGAACAATTTGGCATAAATTTAGATCAGCATCTTATGTCTCAAGAACACATGCAGAGCCTTCCTTTTGAGCCCCGCACAGCAGTAAAGAACTTCATAGCCTCAGAGTTGGATGATAGTGCTGGATTATCAAGGAGCGAAACAGGTTCTACAATTTCTATGAGCTCCCTAGAGGTGTGTAATATTCAATATCCCATCCTTTTCTTTTATAATGCATATGTTTCACATACCCATTAGTTAGCCCTAACCATCCTTGGCTACATATTTTCTACTCTGTAAAAAAATAGAAAATACGATTTTAACTAGGACAATAAGTTAAATGAGCATAGTTTAAAGGCAGTAACTAGAGATGAGTGAACCGGTTCGGCCGAACCGGAATTCGCTCCGAATTTCAGGGAAAATTCGATTCGGCACGAACCTGAATTTTTTTTGGTTCGTGCCGATCGAATTTTCCCTGAAATAAAAAAAAAAAATGCCGGCATGGTGGGAGCGGGCAGGCCGGCTACGCGGTCAGCGTCCTCTGATGACAGCTGAGAGCGGCGCCAGAGCGTGGAGGCCGGCGCCGCTCTCAGCTGTCATCAGAGGACGCGTCATCAGAGGGCGCGTCATCAGAGGGCGCCTGAGAGCGACGCCGGCCTCCACGCTCCGAGCATGCAGGTAAGTGTTTGCTTTTTAAACAAATGCCGGCATGGTGGGAGCGGGCAGGCCGGCTTCCGCCGCCCGCTGACAGCGTAGCCGGCCTGCCCGCTCCCACCATGCCGGCATTTCTTTTTGCAGATGAGCGATTCGTGAAAGTTCGATTCGGGCGAACCCGAATTTCTTGGGGAAATTCTGCGAATCGCCCGAATCGAACTTTCAAGAAGTTCGCTCATCTCTAGCAGTAACTGCAAACAATTCATCAAACTCTTCTAGTTCATTAATCACACATCTTAAATAATGTCTGAAATCTGATTAGCTGATTCAAGTCCATCGGTGGACTGACGCATAAGAAGAATTCCCACTGCTTTGGGATCAGCTGGGCTGGCACCTCACCCAGACTCTGTGCCTGAATTTCAATAGTCCTTGTATAACTCTCCCTATTTTATGCCTTTTAAGTTACCCCATCCATACCTGTCCCTATTATACCTCCCAGCCCCTGTTCTGACCCTGCAAGGCTTAGCATCATGGGTCCATGACCCCTATACCAGTTCACAAGGCTGGGGGAGGTGGCAAGTCACCTGTGACTAGCGGGTGACTTGTCATTAACCCCCGGCACCCCCGTTACCTGCCTCCCCAAAGCCCAGGGGGGGGCAGAAGAGCCCGGGCCCACGGGCTATGCGGGCTTGTAGCCTGCAGGGCCAGGGGCCACAAAAGCTGGCCCCTGTGCCCTGTTTCTACAAGCCCTGCATAGCTGGTCCCGAGCTGGTTACTTTGGGTAAGGGGGACCCCATGTCAATTTTTTTTTTGATTTTTAAGGGTTTTTAACCCTTAAAAATCCCCCTCCCAAAAAATGGGAGGGGGGACCCTATGTCATTTTTTTTTCTCGATTTAACCCTTTGTAGTGTGGATGGTAGTTGTATTTTATTTGTAAATGTTATAGATTACTTGTTTCAGTTAGGGGGGTCTCCTGGGCAGGAACGGGGGGCTACCGATAAATATGTGGTACCATTCTAATCTGTAGAAATGGGGCTTTCACATGCAATATGCTTTTCCTTAATAAAATACATTTTTTTATTTAAAATAAAGGAGTCAATTTTCTAAAAATGTTTTTATTTATTTTTTTACTTAATAATATTGTAAAAACAAAATAAAATTTACAAACAAGACATTTCATGTTAAAGCCTAAACTCTGCTGCAAAAAATATAAATATAATTTTCCTGAAAATTACAGCAAAAATGGCGCAAAACATGGCACAAAATTGGGGAAAATGACCTGTCAACAGAGGGTGACAAAATCTCAAGTAGGCTGGCAATTAAAAGGGTTAATAGTACCTATGCATGTTGGGTATTGTTCTGTTCGGGAGACCTTGCGCTTTCAGACTTAGCTTGTTTTTTCTGGTTTGCATATTTATATTTTAGGAAAAGGTGTTTTTTATTCATCTTTTTTATACATTTTTTAGGGAAACCCTGCGCAACCAAAGAATTCTTTGAGGAATTAATTCCAGAAAGATGAGCCCACTACAACAAGCTGGGTACGCTTAGTAAGCTTAACATGTGTACTTTCAGGGAATATATGGTTTATTGGGAATATTCCAAATGTAAAGGGTTGTTTTGGTTGAAAAATCGCAAGGTGTGCACTTTGTCTGCAGAACTGAAATTTTCAAGTAAAATTACCGTTACGCACATGCTTTACTTTGGGGTGTTTGGCAACTCTTCCCTTGACAGAACCTATGCATGTTGGGTGTTGTTCTGTTCGGGGAATGTTGCTTTTTCAGATTAAACTTGTTTTTTTCTTGTTTGTATATAGTTTTTTTAGGAAAATGTGGCTTTGATTCTTCTTTTTTATCCTTTTTTTTGGGAAACTCTTTGCAACCAAAGAATACATTGAGGAATTACTTCCAGAAAACTATGGGCACATCAACATGCTTGGTACACCTAGAAAGCTTGAGGTGTGTACTTCCAGAGAATATACAGTTTGTTGGTATTTCAAATGTAAAGGGTTGTTTTTCTGGTAAAACTGCAAGGTGCGCATAGCGCATATCACAGTTGTATTTTTTCTGAAAATCCCCTAAAGCGCTATTTCAGTTTGGGGGAGTCTCCTGGGCAGGAAAGGGTGTCTACCTATACATATGTGGTATTGCTGTAACCGGGAGAAATTGGGATTTCACACGCAATAAGATTTTATTGACAAACTTAAATTTTTTATTACAAAAAAAACACTACAAATTGTAAAAAAATATATATTTTTTATTTTTTTTCACATATTTAACCCAAAAATATTGAGAATACACCTAAAAATTACAAACAAGACATTTCATGTTAAAGCCCAGACTCTGCTGAAAAAAACAATATATCATTTTCCTGGGAAATCCCTGGAAATCCTTTCAAAAATGACAGTTGAACATGTGTAGCGCAAAATAGTGAAACATGGTCTGGCAACAGGGAGTGGCAAATGCTGCAGGTAGGCTGGCACTGAAAGGGTTAAACTGGAGGGAGCTGCATTACGTCATTGTGCACTACCTTTTTAGAAGAATTGGAGGTTTAGTAGTGACTGTTCACAGTCCCCAGGGCTTTTGGTCCTGAGAGTCAGATGGCTTTCTAATACAAGCAATATTGTGTTGTACCGTGTAGAACTGTCCAAATACAAAACCAAATTAGATGGGGGGATTTTTGTAAAAAATAAATAAATAAAATAAAAATCTAATTAGCTTATCCTAAGTAACAATTTGCTTTTACTTTTTAGCCATTTACGCTTACAGTGAAAGTAGTATACAGTAAAAAGGCCACTAATGAGTCATTAGACTGTAAATGAGATTATACAGCAGACTATTGTCTTCTTCCAACTAATCTCCTTTACTAATCTTTACTAATACAGTAATCTGAATTGGGGGGGGGGGGGGGGTAAACTATACACAAATGTTTCTATTGGCTTTTGTTGTCTAAATATTTCCTGCAGTGGATTTGATTGTTAATGTTCATAGAATTGTACCTGCTTAATCTAAACGCTCTCACACTGAACTAGACTATTAAGATATACAAGTAGGTGTTTAATAAATAATAAGCTGTGCTTATGCTAAACATTTAATAATATTCTTTATGTGTTTTTATTCCTGCACAACAGAGAAGAAAATCACGGTATTCTGACCTTGACTTTGAAGTAAGTTCACATTTTCAATAAGTCATATTTTGAGAAAACTTTTCTTGCTTATGCTGAGTTAAAGTAGACCTCCAGTCTACTTGACATTCCTTCTCCTATCACTATCACCTAGCTCCCCCTGGGGAGTAAGGTCAAAAATGTTAATGTAAAAAAAAAAAATTAATGTTAACCACAATCCTCTTGAATGGTGCTGCAAAACAGCTGCAGGGGCACTCAGGCTCACCCATCACTCAATCCCTGCAACTGTAGTGCCCCCACTGTACAGCAATACGTTTGTTACTGGTTGTCGACTGTTTGTCCACTTTATTAAAGATCTGTTGCTTTAAAACAATGTAAAGTACATGCCGCTCCCGCTTTGTGTCACATAAAGGAAATGTCAGAGTATCTGCAAAAACCTACACCTTTCGTCCCAGCTTTGTTTCAGTCTTTAGCTGTGTAATAGTATCCAAGTTTAAATGACAGGTAAAAGGTTACTATGTCGGACCTCATTTAATTTTCGTACCAGGGCCCAGTCACATTTAATTATGCCATTGTTTTGTGCTAGTATAACATTTCCTCAGTTTTCTGTTTTTCTGATCATTTATAGCTCTCTGTCTTGCTTGTGGCCAAAAGCATGCAAAACTATGTGGCCTAGATTTGCCCTCCCTAAAGGTTCAACCAATTTTTTAATAAAATATTGAAAGCAAAATATATCTGAACACTACATGTTACAATCAAAGTCAGGGATCTTTTCAAGAAGCACAGCAATCTCTAGCTAAATTTACCCTGACCTAAGTAGTAAACTTAACACACCTGCAAGGAGTTGGGTATTGGCATCTATGATCCACAGATGAAGCCTATCCACCCAAAAGTTTAGGGATAAAAATTAATTCAAGGACCCTACTTTTCGGAGGGTTCCCTACTTATTCAGGCTATACTATATTCATTACTTTAAGTTAAAATGGACCTACAGCCTTTTTGATATCCCCTCCACCCATCAGTTACGTCCAGCTCATCATAGTTTGAGGAGTAGGGACAAAAATAACAATCAGTACATGAAAAATGTTTACCACAATCCTCTTGAATTTAACATTTAACTTTTAAAGTTGTGCTATAGCATTTTGATCTATGGCTGAAGCTTATCGACCCAAAAGTGTGAATAAAAATTGATTCTTCTGCTGGTTTATAGAGCAAGAAGTGACAGCAGCACAGATTGCTCCCAAAACTTCAGAGTATCCCAGGTCACAGCTATGGTGTCAAAAGCTACTTTAACTGTGTTTATATGATGAGGGGTCAGATGAACATATTTTCTCAAAGACCATATGCCTCTTCAATGGGACCAACCACTAAACCAGTGGGGGGTAAGATCTGCTATTCTCTTCTGAACCACCCATTCCCAAGATGAAGGTCATGCATAGTGTAAACCTCTGGTTTGCCTGTTTCTGCATATTCTTTGGACCAGGGGGAGCAGCCAGTAGCTGCAGTTTGTGCAGGATAGATTCTGCCTCCTTCAGGCAATAAACAGAATGTTTTTGAGCCTTATATGAGAATTTAGTTTGAACAGGAACCCAATTTATATTTGATGCCTTTAGTTTAGACAGAGGTGCAATTAAATGTGGCTGGCCATGGTGCAGCCATTAAGTAGGGCCCCAGTGATGCTCATACAGGAACCTTTTTGCCTACAGGATGCCATTTGGTTACTAAATTAGATACAAGAACAAACTAAACACTTAAACAGTCAATACAAATAGTGCATTTATCTTTACATGATGCCATTTAAGCACTAATGGGATAAATAATATGGAAAGTTAATGGTGGGACGTCTGACCTCATGGGCCCCCTTGCAATCTCTTTTGCACGCCCTGTAAATGCAGCCTGGATTGCTTCCAGCCAAGGTTTTGCTTCTCCCTTGCTTTCTGAAAAATCAGGTATGGTTTTATAGAATGTTAGCTTCACAAGGATGTCTCTGGGAGGACCATCCATTGAGGACCCAGGGCCCTGTGGATTCTGTTCATCTGAGGTCTGTCTATTGATATAGCAGGACCCAGTTCCCGGAAGAGGGCCGTCACTGTTGAAGTGAGGTCAAATGTCTTGCGAAGTTCCCTTATTACAAGTACCCTTCCTGGCCCAATTCTCCATATTTTCTATGTTTCTGTTTCTGCTATTATTAAGATCAGTTTACGGTCATGTGACTCAAAGTAAGTGACCACACACTCCATTTTATACTCTAGGAGATAAACAAAGTGTCCAGCAGCTCACAAAAATAATGAAACTTAACCTTTAATGGTGTCAGTTAAAATACATCATAGTGGTGCCCAGTAGACATGCAGGGACTAGCAATGCATTTAAGATGCAAGAGGTGCCCTTATTCATGCCTGGATCCTAGATAGAACATGCCTGGATCCTAGATAGAACAGCCTTGATAGGCCACCCATCAGACAGGTGCCCTTAGTCAGAGGCCTAGGGTTGCCTTGTGCAAGATATGGCCCTGAGTGTAATATGGAGAATAAAAAACTAAGGGTTTGCTTTAAGTTCCTATATTATTGATTATTATTCCCCTTAAAGTGGCCCAAAAGTTAAAACTGACCAACCAAACCCTTAGTCTACTGCCTCAGTTCCCTGGGGGCATTTGTGATGAACAACAGTGTGTGTTTCTTAATGGGATCCTGTAACTGTTAAATGCAACATTTAGTAGAGTGCGCTGTAGTGGCATCTCTTCTCTTTCCACTTTGTGTGTCACCACTGACAGGCCATACGGTAGCCAGGGGAGCTAGGCGAAAGGAGAAAGATGTCACTTCTCTAGTCTTCGAGTTCTGTTTAATGCCACTGGAACCCGGAAAGTTAATTAGGTTGCTCAGTCTGGTATATTATGAACTATTATTTCCAATTGCCCGTAGGGGGTGTTGTCAGTGGACCAAAATCTGTTTAGGCTTTAAATAAAAATGTAGGTCTGCCTCAGGGGGCATTCTGATGCACTGTTGTTAAAATCTATAATGACTCACCTGGTCCATGCTCCAGAGCCACTGTCTGAAACATATGACCATATGGAACATATGACCACCAGCAGCCAATTGGATTCATCAGGTGTGCATTTATCTGGCATGCATGCATTCAACCCTGTAGCAGCCAAAGTAAAGGCTGCTGTTGCTGAGCCAGAGGTTGTGCATTTTTAGGCATCCTGAGCCTCATTACATAGGGGGCACCCAAATCAAGATTGCCCCTTGGAAAAGTGTTTTGACTTTTGGTGCACATCGAGCCTTTCAGCTTTAGTTTGTATACCAAGTTCACATGTAAGTACCTGGAGCCTTAAATGGGCTTGGGTCTGCTTATGGCCTGTTTCTTATCTCTGACAAAAATAATAATGTCTGATATGTCTTTCAAGCTTAATTTACTTAGATTACTAACCGTTTATTCTGTATTCTCATTAAACAAGTAAAATAAAATATGAAACCAAATGTACAGTACATGGGTTTTGTTTTGGATCTAAACTAAAAATTCATATATGCGGAACTGATAAAGCTTAGCTTCTAAGCATTTTTGAAGAGCTTTTTAAATCCTGCATTTACCTTTGAAGAACTCTCAACAATAACCATAATGCAGAATTACTGTTGCTCTCATGGCATGTCCAGCACAGCCCCATGTTGTATATAATGTAGAAAGGATAAGAGGAGGGAAAAATAAACTTTGTCAGCTATCAAACACTAGAGATGGAAATGCATACTTGATTCAGTTTTCAATTACTGTTATATACTCAACAGCTTGGTCAACTGAGGGGAAGCCATAGTAATGATGCATTTTTTATTATTTATAATGCTTGCAGTATAATAGCAGAACCGTCAATAGCTATTGGGTTGGTGTTGTTATAGGTAATGTGATTAGTTATTATGGAAATTAGAAAATAATAATTGCCGAAAAGTAAAGCAAATAGCATATTTAATAACATAGCACATCAGCACAGGCAACAATATCCTGCAAATCCAACCCACCGCAACCGACAGGTTGCAATGCTGATGGCAGTATTTTCAGATTCCGCATTGAAATATTTTTGTTCTTGTAAACGGAGAATATTTAATCAATAGAGACACAAAATAACACACCGTAATATCTGAAGAAAAACAGTTATGAAAGGCAGTGAACAATGAATAATCACTGTGGGCTGTGTTATAGAGCTGCAGTACTATAAGAGAGTCTGTAACAGGGTGCTCACTATGGTAACTGTTGCTAAGGATGCTCATTCTGACCTTCCAATACTTCAATTCTACTTGTAGAAGAAAGTAAATGCACGTTACACGGCATATATTGAACAGCAAAATGTTCTGAGCGAATGCATAATTTAAATAGATATTATGCATATATTATAATATAAAATTTGTACTATAATATATAATATAAAATTTGTAAAATGTGTAGCTTAGAGGAAACAGTAATGTGGACATGCAAAGAAAAATAAGACAATTATCTAGCATACTTTAGTAAGTATTGTGATGAATATGAACACAAGTGCAAGGGTTGCTCTACTACCATTTAATTAAATCGGAAAAAAAACCAGGATTTTGTCCCCTCCATGTCCATGACAATAAAATATATATGAATAAATAACTAATTATAAATCGATTCTTAATTTATAATAAATACAGATACTCTGCAGGAGCAGCTATTCTTCATGTCTGCTGTATGTCCTAATAAAACAGAGCTAACTTAACATTTTGTAGAAATGACTGTGTTTTTGTTTTTTAGCAAAGTACATATATTGACTTTTTAAAAGTGGAGTCCACATTGGTTCAATTAAACTAATTATGCTATTTACAGCCATCTTTCAGTTTGAGTAACAGTTTCACTCATCAGTGACAGCAAAATGCAAGCACTGCTGCTTTGCTAATTGTTTCAATTAAACCATTTTTTACAGTCCACTTAGTGAGTTTAACATCGAAATTAAACCATCCCAGTTGTCTTCTCCTTTGGCAGCTTCCAATCCTTACATTTTGCTTTATCCATCCTTTATTTTTTTTAAATAGAAATTATATTTGTTACTGTAATAAATAATGCGGATTCAAATTATAAGAGGTTTTAGATCAGCCTATTTTTGAAACACACATTATACACAAATAATTGGCAGATAATGAAAATCATCTTTCAAAGATAGATTGGAGAGAATGTTAAAAAAGGCACTGCACACTACAATTTAGAAGAAGATGCTGGAATGAAGTACTGCCAGCTCCTAGCTCTTTGGGAATAAAAATAATCTTTGGTTCCATCCCATGCTAGGGTCACTCATCATTTAAATGTCCGGCAATACTTTTCAGGCTGTTTACCTACATCTATGTTGGTACCCTGTTCTCATACAAGCTTCTTGCCCTTCGCTCATAAATCTCTTCTTCTTGGTAACTGGCTTATGGGTTCCATCATATAGATGGGTCCCATTTCGATCTAATCCCCCCTATTTAAAATGAGTCAAGTTGAGGGCTACAAAGTCATATTTTTCCTTATCAGAAACATATATGTTGGAGACAAATGGCCTTTAGATGGACCCATCTTTCCCATTTGCATTTACAAAACAGTAATGTACTGTTGAAGCTGAAAAGGTTACTAAATGTAAAAAAGTGAAAGTGAACGAAAAAACTTTACAAAAGTTCATGATACCCTTTTCATTCAATGCATTTTATTGAAGGGGACAATAGTATTATATAATAAATCTAAAGAGAGCTATTTCTTTCTTTTTCATGCTACAAAATACATTAGCTCACAATAGAGGGCCTTTGTCCCTACTTAGATGAATGGATTTTCAAACTAGAAACTACGCTAAAATAGAAATAAAAAATATTTTTTCCCAAGAATCTGTTGGGATAAAATCAAACCAGAGCAGCAAAACTTGGGTTGAATTTTAAATTGAATCTGAACAGCAACACTAAGGCTACTTACACATAATGCATCTCCACCGCTATTGCATGGAGATGCACAGACGCAGCACACAATGTACATGCGGCCCTACAATCCCAATTTGTTTCCAGTCCCCCGACGTGGGTGCGGGTACCGGTACCTTGAGAAAGAAGGGCAGCAGAGGCAACGCGGTGGCAGCTAATGATGGCAGAGGCAACAGCTTGTGGTGGCAGCGGCAGTGAGACCCAGAAGCAACAGGTGGCAGGACTGGCATCTTCGGTCAGGCACTGCTGCTGCTACCTCTTGGTAGTTCTTGCTGGAGCCAAGGACTGAAGGCACTCAAGAAGCTGTCTGCAGCAGAGCCTAACTGGATGATGAAGGACAGGGGCCGGGATAAAGGCGGGGGACCAGCAGCATGGATCGGGAGGTGAGGGGTGAGTAATACATGTGCTTTACGGGCAAAACACTACATGCAGTGTTTGGCATACTACAGTGGACTGATCTGAAGGGGCCCATTTATCTTACTGGGCCCAATTTTCTGGCCATTTGTGACATGTTTGGTTATTTACACTCTAACACGACGCAAACGCCCTGGTGTGAAAGGGGCCTAATACTGTATCTCAGTCCAAATACTGTATGTTTATTAACAATCTCAACAAACCATGAAGTAAAAAAGAACTTAAAGGGCTACTAGACCCAAGCCAGCACTCACCTTCTCTACCGAGCAGCAGGTGGCAATGTAGGAAGCTTGTTTTACATGTCCTCTCCAATTCAATGAATGGAGTGGGCTGTGCACAGGTACAGTGACTGGCAGGATTGGTGGGGCCACAACCTACAGCGAGTACTGGTCATGGCCAAAAAAAATGGCATATGCTCACTGTGCCCCCCATTCTTGTAAACCACGAGCAGTAGAGTGGCCAGGAGCTGCTTTGCAGGGGAGAAGATAAGTGCTGAACATGTTGATAAACACATTGACATTAACAGCATTCTGTAGGAGTTTCATTATAATGCAGAGCAACTCCAAATATTTTATTGAGTAACACCAAAGCTGCTGTTTTTTCCAAATAAACAGGGGCATTGAGCTGTCTATTAGGGCCTTGGGGTAGAGAGATGAAGGGAAGGATATTTTGGCCCTTATTTATCAAGGGCTAGTGCCAGGTAGTGTCTGTCGAGCGCCAGGTACCGCCAACTAACGGCGGCTACCGACTCAAGTACGCCCGGCGGCGGTCACAATGACGCATTTATCACGCTAAATGAGGCTAGCGCCGGCGAGAGCGACAGCTAGCGCGGGATTCATCATGTAGCCGACTGCAACGAACAGCGCCGCTGCTAATCCCATCACAGCGCCAGGTATGACCTGTCGCTCCCTGGCGATGTCCAATGCATTTCAATGGAGCAATCTTTAATTAATCATAATTAATTCCTATTAATGTTTATTTTTTTTTTTTTAATGTCAAAAATTCTGTGATTTCCAATTCCATTGAAATGCATTGGACATCGCCAGGGAGCGACAGGTCATACCTGGCGCTGTGATGGGATTAGCAGCGGCGCTGTTCGTTGCAGTCGGCTACATGATGAATCCCGCGCTAGCCATCGCTCTCGCCGGCGCTAGCCTCATTTAGCGTGATAAATGCGTCATTGTGACCGCCGCCGGGCGTACTTGAGTCGGTAACCGCCGTTAGCTGGCGGTACCTGGCGCTCGTCAGACACTACCTGGCGCTAGCCCTTGATAAATAAGGGCCTTTGTCTGTCAGGAGTTGGGCTTTGTTAATTTTGAATGTTTTATGCTAATGAACTTGATGCATCTTTTATAGACATAATTTCAGTTAAAAATATATAAAATTATGTTTTAATGTGATTTTGATTTTTTTTACGCAGAAGGTCATGCATACCAGAAAGAGGCATATGGAATTATTTCAGGAATTAAATCAGAAGTTTCAAACTCTAGACAGATTTCGGGATATACCAAATACTGGAACTATGGTAAGATCCTGAATAATTAAATGTTTTGCAACTTTTTATTAACATGTTCCACAATTCATTAAAGTGGTCCTTTCCCCAGGGGCACCCAGATCGGGGTTGGCCCGCTGTGTGAAACCCCCCCAGATCGCCGCAGCAACTCACCTCTTCCCAGGCCCATGGCGCATCTAAGAGCAGCGGCTCTGACGGCCGCATCCTCCGCCTCCCTCTAACAGGGAGTGTACCCGCGCCGGCTATCCACAAATGCCTGGTGCGGGCATGCGCACTGCTACAGGGAAGCGGAGGGTGTGGCCGTCAGGGCCGCTGCTGTTAGACACGCCGTGGGACCGGGATAAGGTAATGATGATGGGTGACTTTTTTAAATACTTTCAGGCCACCCATGTTTTACATTTAAACTGGACCCAAACAGGTAAAAAAAAACATTGGGTCATTGTTATACCTTTTACACTTTATGTGAACCAGAATTGCTTTACTGCCTTTCAAAACTCAAACTATAGGACACCAAATATACCTTATTTATTTGATGCAGGATATCCCTGGGGTCTATAGCATCCAATTCTTGATTACCTCCAAACAAATAACATCACTGTGACAAGCGTCTCAGCTTGGCTAATTTGGCACACTCCGCTTTCCCCAGTCAGCATGACCGTAAGGTAAACTTGAGTCAGCAGTGCAGTATATGGCTAGTACAAGAAAAGGAAACTCTGTCAGCTTATCTCTGAAGCTTCTTAGATGGGGATAAGGGGTGTATAGCCTATTTCTATTTTTGCCTGCATATGTTATGTATGTAGTAGGAGGTTTAAAGGGCTCCACTGTGTGGCACCTGGATGCAGATGTAAAGTTCAAAATAACCAGCTCACCCAATGTCAACCAGAGCGCGGATCTGGAGATCCCTTGTTGTAGCCTCATAAAAGTTTCAAGCAGCCTTTAATTTAGAGGTTAAGATAGAGCATTGATCCACACACAGAAAATTTCCATAGTCAAGCATGCATCATGAAAGCAAATAAAGTTCCTAGTCCCAACACAGGGACCCTGTTAAGCGTTTCAGGCTGAACGCAGCCCTTAATCATACATGCTGCAGATACCAAGGTGAGAGAGCATTCACCACCTTGATGAAGGTAAGCAAGGGAACCTCGTGCCCTCTATGTCACCCCTTATCTGGGGTCTGTGGGAGAAATCATCTACTTTAATGTATGTGTAGATTTTTGTTGAGGCTCAGGTTTGGTGACATTGTATTTCTAACTTTGAAAGTTTGCTTATGTCTGCTAATCTACCCCTTTGTTTTACATTTTGTCTACAGGAAAATCCAGCACTAAACAAGAACCCATGGGACAGTTTCAAAAACCCAAATGAATATCAACATTACACAACAATCAATGTATTAGATTCAGAAGCAAAAGATTCTTTAGAACTTAGACCTTCAGAATGGGAGAAGTGTCTGAATTTGCCTTTAGATGTACAAGAAGGTGACTTCCAAACGGAGGTTTAACAGAACTGCAACAAACAGACTGAAACAAGACAAAAAGTCATTTGCACTGACACATGTGATAGACTATAGAAGCCTGGCGTCTGGACATAATTGCCACTTCATGTCAGGATCTTCATGTGCCAAATGTCAGTGTTTTATTTTGGTTCTTTTTTTTAATTTCTTGTCTACTCTCACTAGGCAATCTAGTGCAGAACCAGGTGTACAAATCTTACCATCATGTGTTGTAAGTACCTGTGGAATGGATTTGTAAGGTAATCTTTATAGATCAACCTCAAACAACAATTCATGTTGTAACAGCTTCATTCGGTTTAGTTTTCAAAAAACTTCACCATGAAGCACAATGTATATATGCAGTTTTTAAAATTTATAACAGTCTGTTTGGCCATTACTACACTTTTTACTTTATAATATAAAAAAGAGCAAATTTTTGTCATTAAATGAATGTTTGTTGAGCTACGTTCTTCATTGCTTTAAATGCAATAAAGTAATAATCTCACTTTTATATGAATAATATATTTCACATCTTTATTATTGCAGTTTTATCTTGGAAGCTCATGGTGGCTTTCTCTGCTGCAGCTCTGTATAAAATATTTAAAATGTTGTATGGTGTAAATAAACTTTTGTCTACAGCTCTGTTCCTTTTGTCTTCTATGAAACGTTATCGTTTTTTTGCAGGCTGGAAGAAGCTAATTTGTTGAGGCTGTCAGGCGCATTTAATACGCCAGCATTTTCATTACAATCAATGTATGTTTCGAGCTTTAGATGTGACAAAAGGAAGAAATATATTTTTGCTATTATCATCCACAATTTGCATTTACTGTTAAGTTACAGCCATTATAATATTGATGTGTTTAAAATGCAAGCCTGTTTACACACCAGAAATGTAACACATGGAAGTATGTTTTTAAAGTTTCAAACCTATATTTCAAGATAAGACAACTGAGATCATGAAAATTATATTTTTAGAAGAATGTGAACATAAAAAGCTTAGTAATGTTGTCAATATGTTAATATTTTATAAGCTCTGATTTTGGTTTACGAGCATAGCTGTACAGTCGTGGCAAAAATTTTGAGACTGACACACATTTTGGTTATCACAAAATTTGCTATTTTAGTTTTTATATTGGTAATTTGCATTAACAAATTGTTTCAATGCATGATCAGATGAATTGCAGTAAATTGCAAAGGCATTCCTTGATGCCCTTCCACTCTTAGAGGTTGGCCTAGTGTCAAGAAGAATGACTGTTCTCCAAGAAAACCATTCTGCAGACTAACATTCTTTAGAAAGTATAGAAATTGCCCTGAAGATAACTGAAAAAGAAGATGTTATTTTCCCTGATGAAACCCCTTTAGACTTTTTGCGACATTTGAAAGAATGATTGTCCAGGATAAAAAAAAAGCAAACGTGACCAGAAGTCCTATGTCATGCTATCAGTAAAGCTTTTTATCCAAGTGAGTGGGCCACTAATTTTTTGCCTAAGAATATTATCTAAACATCCCCAAGAGCAATTCTGTCAAACAATAGAAGAGCAATTTAGTGATGAACAGTGCATTTTTAGCTTCATGGAGCCCTGTGTCAAAATCGAAAATTTGATAACTAAAAGTTTCAGTGAACAAAACTTTGAGATAATGGTTCTTGAAACTTGGTCAATCCGCAAGAAAGTGGGTGGAACAAACAAAAATAAAGAAATTGTGATAAACTCCAAACACTTATTAGGCAACCACATAATAGTTGTCATCAGTTAGGATTTGGCCCAGAAACTGATATCCAGCATGCTAGAGTGCAGAAGTCTTGAAGAATATGGTCTTTGCCCATAGATGGTCTGAAGGATCTAAACACATTACAGCAAATATTTGAATACTAATATTTGTATCAGTCTCAAAACTTTCATTATCATTACTGCATTGCTTTTCATAGAGGAACACACAGCACAACAGAAATGACTGAATGCAAAGCTTATTGAAGGCTCCGACTGTACAGTTTACAATGAAAGTTGTAAGCTGACACAGCTAATTCTTACTGGATATGATATACTCAGGCGACATGGCTTGTATTTAATATCCTGAATATTTAACATGTATTATATATTCTGACATTTAGAAAGGCGTGCCTTTTAGTTCTGTTCCAAAATATTTTTATAAAAAAATCTATGACAATAAGATCGTATGGCATGTTGTTATTTTTAAGGTTTCACTTTTTCAGTAATGCGACTTACCTTTTAGGTTGAACAGCACAGAGTTTAGCATACCTGCCATTAGTCTATTTTGCTATAACTAAGATGATGAGGCAGAGCTAGGCAAATGCTGCCAGACACAGAGGGTCATAGTTATTTTGGAAAGTGAGGTGCACCAGTGGTATGTGGTAGGAATTTCTGCATCTCGATAAGCTTTTGAATTTTAACACAAAAGTGCAATGAAAAATAATTGTTCCTGTTTTTCCCAAAAAATCACGTGTACTTGCGTAGAAGCATTTTTACAGATATATGATGGGTATTTTTTTATTGGGTATGGAGAAAAAAATGCCAAATTATTCCGCATAGCCCATAAGGTGCTGTTGTTTTTATACTTAAAAAAATACTCATACCTCATTGGAAACATGATAACCATCACCTTTAAAAATGACCCATGGCAGGTAGAGGTGATATTTCGTGAAAAAATATTTTATTGCACTTGAGAGGTTTCAATGTATGAAAGGTACACAGTTGGAACATTCTGTATCAAATAATTAGCATAACCTGTCCTGGTTTTCAGGTTTTAAAATTAAAACTGTGGATTAGTAGCACTGAGCTATGTGGGCTCCACACAGAACCAGACTCAATGATATCAGCAGCCCAGAATTTAACTGGTGGTAACAGGTCTTAGAGAAACCCTCAGCAGCACCCATTATTATTCTCCCCTTTTAAGTAAATGCATTGGGGAGGAGTCTGATGCTGCAAAGTTATCTCAGCTCACCAGAGATTTATCTTGCAAATATTTAATTACTATTTAATTAGTATTTATTAGAATACTCAATTTATATTATTTAACCAAATATCAATAACAAATACATAATTTTTGCATGAACATTACAGGGCCACTAAGCAGCCATATCACATGAAAAACTCAGCTTGAACATTGATATTTATTGTATGGTTATTATTTCCCATATTACAGTAGTAATTCAGAATACTGTTCCAAAAGGTAAGGTCAACAGATACCTTAACTGTAATCCTTTGCTGTTTTATTCTGGCCATTAAATGGACTTACAGTCAAATATTTTTCCACCCCTCCACTAAATCCAATATGGGGGGCCTTTAAAAAAACACTCAAAATGTCAGCCAGCACTGCAGACACTGCCATGGGAAGTTGCCCCTGCAAGCAAATCAGAAGCAGCAGGAGATCTTTAAAGAAGCAACAGGTACCAAGAGGACACTGGGGGTTACTTAACTGTATATATTTTTTTCATATTCATTTTTATGTCTTAGAAAGGGGAGTTTTTTTGCACATACTAGTTAACTAAAGATTACAATCCAAAGAACCAGCTACTGTTAGTGGTCCATTAAACTCACCCGGTGATCCCAGAGTACAGGAGCCATGGCTGGGCAGCAATCCAGAAAAAATCAAATACCCAGCTACAGGGTCCTGTAAGACTTACATTTTATTTTGGTCCATCAAAATTAAAGCTTACATCAAAACCATACAAAAAACAGCACTGCAGGTTAACAACCGATGATGTGTTTCAAGCCATTGAAGGCTCTTAGTCATAAACAGATACACCTCATTGCACACCTTATAAAGTAAAATATCATCTCCAATCCTAATTGTTTTGTGGGTGCTACGCAGTTGCCGCCGCCATCCTAATCAGCTCTACGTGTGGTGCACCCCCTCTCCAACCCCTCTCCTCATAATAGGTATAAGAATCAACAATACAACCTATCCAGAAGGGGGTAATGCACCAGTCAAGGTTGTTCAAGCCTGCCCCAACATTAGGAAGTGCCTGGCTGGAGCTCATTGTGCAATGCCCACTGTCAGAGACAGAAGACATGCCTTGTTAAAGTTGAGGGGGGGAGGAAAGTGCCAGCATGGGCAGAAGATGGTAACAGTAACATTTGTTCCTCCAAAAAAAGAAATTCAAGTTATTTGGCATTATCTGGACTAATGATTTAGATCTATCTTATTAAGTATTATAAACAACTACCAAATACAATTCATAGACTATAAACCCAATGTATTGAAGAGGATAAGAGTAACTGTAGATTCACAAACTTGTACAGGGACTGATATCAAATCTCGAGTTCAGTCTTTGGGGGCTGTCTGCTTTTTAACCCTTCTAACGCTAGCTACATAAAACGTACATAGCTGCCTCTCCTACTGTTAAACGCCAGCTACGTAAATTTTACATACCTGGCTTTCCCCCACAAAAAATGGTCGCCCACCTGACCCCTCGATCAATCCGTCTGGGTCTCCTCTTCACCTGGGGGTCTCCCCCTCTTCTGGCTTCAGGAGAGGGCCCGAATAGCCCCCCCCCCTTGTTTCTGCAGCCGCTGCTGACAGAAAAAAGTAAGACATTTGCTTACCTCTGTGTGCGATCTGTCCCGCTGGGTCTTCTCTTCACTAGGGGAGCATCCAATCCCCCTCAAGTTCTTCAGCTTTTAGGAGAGGGTCTGACAAGCCCTCTCCCCCCTGCTATTCTGCCATCACTGCCATTGCTGCCACTAGCCCCACTCCTTTGGCCTGACAGTTTGTCAGATGTGGTGATCACTGGAAAGAGGGGTCAAGAGGTATGGGATTCTTGGATCCCCTGCCTCCCCACCTCCCTCCAGCGATGTGGGACTGAGGAGCTGACAACTGGTGAATAAAGAAAAAAATTTTAATTTAAAATATTAAATGTCATTTTCTATGGTGTAGAGTTAACCCTTTGTGAACTGGTAAGGGACCTTATACCAGTTCACAAGGCTCGGGGGCTGCCAAGTAACCCCCAGCCCCTCATTACCTGCTTCCACAAAGCCGGGCAAAGCCGGGGCAGAAAAGCCTGGGACTACAAAGCTATGCGAGCTTGTAGCCTTGCAAGGTGGGGGACCACCGAAGCTGACCCCTGTGCTCTGTTCTACAAGCCCTCATAGCTGATTATCCTGGGAAGGGGACCCAACATAATTTTTTTATATTTTTAAGGGTTTTTAAGAAAAAATGCCCCCCCCCCCCCAGAGGGTGGGACCCTATGTCATTTTTAAAATTGACTCTTTATGTCACTCAGCAGGTATAAAAGGCCTTCAGAGGCAGCAGGAGAACAGAACATAAGCCAGAGTGATCGACGTGGGCCAGTGCTCGGGGATGGATCGATCAGAGTATTTAAAAAAAAATTGTAAAATATTTTAATCTAATGTGCGGTGTCTTTTTATTACATTTAACCCTTTTTGAACTGGTAAGGGATCCGTGAGACCACAAGGCTTGGGGCTGGCGGCTTGCAGGTGACTTGCCATTAACCCCCAGCCCCCCATTACCAGCCTCCCCAAAGCCCATGGGGGGCAGAAGAGCCCAGGCCGCTTAGGCTATGCGGGCTTGTAGCCAGCAGGGTGGGGGCCACCAAAGTTGTCCCCTGCACCCTGTTCTACAAGCCCTGCATAGCTGGTCCCAGGGCTGGGACCTTTTTTTTACTTTTAATGTTTTTTTAGTGTGGATAGTATTATTTTATTTGTTGCTATAAAGTGCTCAATTTAGTTTGGGGGATCTCCTCGGCAGGAACGGTGGGCTACCAATACATATGTGGTACAGTTGTAATTGGGAGAAATGGGGCTTTGAGATGCAATATGGTTTTCCTTAATAAAATAAAAATTGTATTTAAAATAAGAGACATTTAAAAAAAATGTTTATTATTTTTTTAGTTAGTTTTTTTTACAGTGCCCCAAAAATATGTAATTCTTAGTTAACACAGTTAACCATAGCGCAAAATGCATGTGGGTATTGTTCTACTCGGGGGCCTTGTGCTTTCAGGTTTAGCTTGTTTTTTCTTGTTTGCATATTGATATTTTAGGAACATTTTTTATTTTATTATGCTTTTTTATACATTTTTTAGGGAAACCCTGTGCAACCAAAGAATTCTTCAAGGGATTTCTTCCAGAAAGATGAGCCCACTACAACAAGCTGGGTACACCTAGAAAGCTTAACATGTGTCCGTTTAGGGAATATGGTTTGTGGGGGTTATTCAAAATGTAAAGGGTCGTTTTGGTTGAAAAATTGCAAGGTGCACACTTTGCCTGCAGAGCTGACGCGTACGCGCATGCTTTACTTTGGGGTTTTTGGCAACACTTGCCTTGACAGTACCTATGCATGTTGGGTATTGTTCTGGTTGGGGGACCTTGCTTTTTCAGATTAAACTTTTTCTTGCTTGTATGTTGTTTTTTTTTTGAAAATGTGACTTTGATTTTGCGTTTTTATTCTTTTTTTAGGGAAACCCTCTGCAACCAAAGAGGGATTCCTTCCAGAAAACTGCCCACATCAGCAAGCCTGGTATACCTAGAAAGCTTGAGGTGTGTACTGGAGAAAATAGTTTGTGAGGAATATTTCAAATGTAAAGGGTTGTTTTTCTTGAAAAACTGCAAGGTGTGCAAAGCATGCATCTGATTGCATCTGGATTCCAGCATTAAAAGGATCTTACATATATTGCCCCCTCGAGGATCTAAACACACTGTACTTTAAGCTGTATCAAAGCAAATATTGAGTGAATCTATATGGTGATTTGCTACATGGTACTTACTGGTTTTGTTTGGTTTCATTATGTCTCTTAACTTAACTGGGTTTTTGCTTTTCTGGATGTGCAACCTGTGTTTTCATCTGACATACATTACATGTGTTAAAATAAATCACTTTTCTACTCTCAGAGTTCAGGAAAGATGTTACTTCATATATCTGTGACACTAGGTTTGAAAACTTTACCCTTTATTACTTGATTGCACATGGGACAGCATGGTTTGTGACTTTTATAACATCCAGTAGTTGTCAACCAAATATCACTCCTCAAAGGTATTAATCCACTGGGAGATAGGATAGATGCTAGTGTGGGCTTTTTTCATCACCACAATTGGGGTGATTCAGAGCCTGGGGAGAAAAGTCACTTATTTTTTAGGAGAAAAAATTGCCATTTACTTTCATTGTCTACTTTAGGGCTGATTCAGAACCAGGTGAAAGTTTAGATCCTGTAGACAATGAAGGTAAATGGCAGATTTTTCTCCTAAAAAAGGAAACAGAGTTCACAACTGGCTCTGAATCGATCCCATTGACACCCTTGCCTATTATTGGGCTTAATAATTTGTCACATCTAAAAACATGCATTATTTTTTTTTTAAATGGCTTTAATATCCTGAAATTCATTGCTGAAAGGGGTAAAAAAAATCAAAGTTTCCTTATTGTATTGTATATTACCTTCCAATGAGGATCTACTACTAATGCGTAAGTTCCCAATGGAGACTGATTTTATGGTATGGGTGGGTGTAAACTTCATGCATGTAAAACTGAGTTACTGGTTTCCGATTATCAGTCACTACTTTGTTCCCTTTGGATGACAGAATAATGTCTTAATAGTCCACGGAATGAGAACTTAAGATTATCATCGTTGGCATTAAGATAATCGATGAAGAAAATTAACTCTTCCTCAGTATCTTTCCATATAATCAGCAAATTGTCTAAAACCGACGATAGATAGAATTGCAGAAGTAGTTCTCACATCCAAAGATGCAGTGCTCCCCCCACCAAATTGGCCAGGGAAGACGAGAAGGGAGAACCTATAGAAGCTCTGCATCTCTTGAGGTAGAACCCCCCTCAAAGGGAAATAATTGTTGGTAAGCACAAATCTGGATGCCATAAGGATGAATCCTATTTGTTCCCTGGAAAAACCTACTGGTACTGGTTTAAATGAAATTCAAGAGCAATGATTGTCTTATCAGGGGGAATGCTGGAGTACAGGGAGGAAACATATAATGAGCACCAAAAGCCGCCAACATGCCATTGGAGAACCTGTACCAATTGGAGCACATGCTTGGTATCTCTCAAGTATGCAGGCAACCTGGAGAAATATGGTGGCAGTTGGTAATCTACCCACTGTGCCTCTCACACTCCCCTCCAATACCTGCCACATTGGGACAACCTAACGTTGGCCTGTCAGGTTTGTGGATCTTGGGGAGGTAATGACCGACACAGTGGAATGAGAGATGTTGACGAACTTCCACTCCCTAGTACTCAGCACCTCTGTGGCTTTGTCCTCATGTGACAGATTATCAGATATGAGTTTTGTCGGTATTTTGGGGTCTGATTGGATGGATTCATAGGTGGTCTAATCGTTACCCTGTCGGAGCACTTCACTAATGTAGTCACGTCTATTTAAAACCCCTACAGCCCCCCTACGCATCTAATTAATATCTAAATAATAGAATTTATCAAAAAAGTGCATGGAATGAAATTTTGTCTAAAGTCTCTTTTGAATGAATGCAGCTGATTGCCGGACATGAAACAATCAGATTAGATTTTAGTGCTGTGTCGGTGCTTTCCTCTCCCCTTTCACAAGGCTTGGCTTCTGTCTCTAACAGTGGGCAGGGCCCATCAAGCCAGGTACTTCCTGATGTCACGGCGGCTTGAGCAACCCTAACTGGAGCGTGATCTTACGCCGGCCGGGATGGGTCGGTAAGGGACAGGCCCAGCCCACCTCCTGGATAGGTTGGTTTGTACATTCTTCCATCTATGATGAGGGCAGAGGTTGCAGAGGGGGGGCACGGCACGTGGAGCTAATTTGGATTGTAGTGGTGGCCAGGCAGTACCCAAAAATGTACCAATTAGGATTAGGTAAGATCTTTTACTATATAGGTTGTGCAATAAGATGTATTTGCATATGACTAAGAGCCTTCAGTGGCTTGAAAAGCATCATCGGTTGTCACCTTGCAGCGCTGTGTTTTAGCTGCCTCATATTTTTGTGATGTGAACTTTGATATTAATGGTCCAAAATTAACTTGATGTTTTACAGAAATCTAGTCCCTGGACATTTGTTTTTTTCTGATCCTCAAGAACCCGAGGCACACAGTACCCTTTATTCATTTAATGTGTTGGGTTTACCCTTTGGAAAGCTTTTATAATGCAAGTATATCCTTAATACTGACTGTCGTTCTACTTCTGTGATTAAAGCAAAAAGGATACAGTTTGATGGTAAATTCCTCTATAGGAATAATAGAGGGAAATCTAAATTAAAGTAAGAACTATATCAACCTCCGCTATTATAATTGCCAGAAAGGTTTATGTGCTTTGTAAATGCCACTTTTTTAATATAAAATCATACAAAATTATGAATGGAGGCCTTAAAAGATAAGAATTATTATTCTCTTTAGGTAGACGGATACTATTGCACGTTTTTCTTATCATATATCGCTTGCTAAGTTACAGTATTTTTTTGGATCCATGTGAAATGTCATAAAACATATTTAAAAGCATTTATTACAATAGGAGGAAGAATCACCAGTACAAAAAAGTGGCAAAATGTAGACCTATTGTTGTCCAGACACTAACACTAACGCCCTCCCACCTTATCCCCCTTGGGAACATTAGCTTTTTCAAAGCGTCTCTAAATCTCCTACTATATGCAAATACTGTATGTCGCCTACTTCACTTCAGTCTCTGGGTTGTGGCTGATCTAGGAAGGGTGTGTCATGGCACAGCTTTAGGGGTCATGAGCATGCTCTGGTCTGGTAGGAGACAGTTGTGGGGCCATTGTTTTCCTGCCATGCTCACTCATGCTGAGAGCTCCAGGGGACAGAGTGGCTATTCATTTTTTTTGTGGTCCTAGAGGAATGGAATGATAAGGAGACCTAATACGGATTAATGCTTTTGGATTTACAGTTCCTTTACATTTTATCTCTGTGCCAAATGAATTATTAATTTGTAAGTATGATAATAAAAATGCATAGTTTTATCCTTTTAATAGTCAATAATCTTAGGTGAAATGAAAGAGGAAATGATCAGCAACTGGGCCCATGATGAAGTCACCAGCGCCTCTGCCCAGCCTCCTCTGTTCACTGCAATAAAAGGTCCGTCCCAAGGACATGGCAGCTGATAGAGTGGCCATGTTCGGGACATTTTAGACATTTCGGTTTGTTGAGCAGCAGCACAGAGCTTGTTTAGAAATGACAGCATGCAGGTGTCATTGCACAGTAAGGTATTGGTTTCTGAAGTTTGGCCTTGTGTCAAGAAGTGGCTTCCCTCCAAGAAAAAAATATCAAAGACAGTCTAGCATTGTGCAGGAAGTACATGGCTTGGACTGCAGAGGACTCTGATACAGCCTCTTGTAGACTGTTATAGAAGAAAAGGTGAGTGTTTTCCAATGCCAACAGTAAAGTATCCTTGGACCATTTATGTGTAAGGTTTCTTTTCATTCAGGAGAGCTCAGCTAACTCACAGTTTCTCCTAAGAACAATGACAAGAAGAGTATATGAACAGCTTCTCCCAGTGATCAAGGAGTGCCCTTGGTCGGTAAACTCAACCCAGATCTCAATCTTAGCAGAAAAACAAACAAAAATAAAGGAATTATAATAAACTCTGAGCAGTAATTAGGTTAGAATAAGTTGCCATCAATCAGGATTTGGTCCAGAAGCTGATACGCTGAGATCCAGCATGGAAGGTTAAATTGCAGCATACATTTTGTTTTGCTTTGTCTTTGCATTAAAACAGTTTAAACACTTATGAAATGTTTTCGCTCTCAAAACCTTTGGCTTATTATTGTATTTTTCTTTTTTCCTTGAATTGTTTTTTTTTTTTAAATCGAAGATTTGGAACCAAAAGTTGAAGATTTGCAAAAAAATAAACTCTCCATGTATAATCTAAACATCACTCACTTTGGTGAACAACAACCTGGCCAGATGATTGTTTATTTGATAGTTAAATTAACTCAGAACTTAAATCAGACCTTAAGGAAAAACAGCCTTTATCTTACTCTCCTGGGTGATTCAGTGTGCAACTGTATTTCCCCTAAAAAATATAAAAGCAGCACTGTACTTACTCCCTGTGTTCCTGAGTCCACAGCAGACAAAGCTAGTGACCTATGCTACCACTGGTTAGCAACACAGCTTGCAGTGTGGTCTTGTACATGTCCCGCTTGGGTTATCCCCATCTGGCATGCCCCATCGACGCATACAAACCAGCACTATGGAGTGCATTTCATGCACCACTAAGGAATTGATAGTGGTTGAGGGCTGATGGATGCAGCGGAACTTTGGTAAAGCTGGCTGGAGGTCTGCTTTAAGGAAACCCTGTGACAAATTTCCTGTAGAGCATAATACATATATTACATGTATTACAGGCTCATTCATGCACACATATCCAGAAAAGTACTAACGTACCTTTTAGAAAAGATCCGCTATGTAAGCGTAATCTGCCAGTTTGGTGATTAGTTGCAGGGGCTGGATAATCTCCAGACCATGCTGGAACTTTTTCACCCAAAGAGGGTCCTACAGAATCTTCACAGATGAGATATATTTTCAACATCCCAATGCTATTCTTTGTTGCTCCCAGTGCTAGGTTGCTGCTTTTGCACTAGTTAGGTACTGGATTCGTAAAGATGTTGGACACCCACTACTTTATAGAAGACCAGGGATTATGGAAAGATAGAGCAGAGGGTATAACATTTGTGATGCCTACTCTTTGCTCAGGGGTCTATGGTGTAAGGACATCACATCTTATGAAGCACTGTGGTACATTTGTGTGCATGTCGTTAAAAGTACTATGATATGTTTTTTATTTATTACTCATGCTTTTTACATGATTTTTTGATTCAACGGGTGTGAATTCCCTTGGCTATGTTTATGTTGTCTAACTCCCCTATTGCTTAATCTCTTATATTTTCGAAGACACTTGGTTTAGTTTAATTCTTAGCATGTATCATTGGCAGTCATGCTAAAGATTTAGCGAAGCAAGTTCAAACCTGGGTGCACATTTGGGTGTGAAGTACATCCTGCATCTTGGTCAGCTTTTTAATTTTAAAAAGCTCACACAAAACAGTGAAATTTTTGATGAAAAATATCACCTGTACGTGTGATGGGGCATTTTTCGGGGTGGGGGGAATTATTTCTCCAATTAGGTAAAAATAAATGTTTAAAAGTTTGGAAACAACAGCACCCTATAGGGTATGCAGAAAAAATAGCATTCTATATCGCCTATAGGGTGCTGTTTCCAAACCTATTATTATTCTTATCTCATGAAAAATAATGGTCCTCGCCTGTAAAAATGCCCCATCACACGTGCAGGTGATTTTTTTAGGAAAAATTAGAACAAATTATTTTTTATTGCACATTATGTGTGTTAACTAGAGATGAGCGAATCGATCCGGACAAACCCGAATTCGTTCCGTATTTCAAGATAAATTCGATTCTGGACGAATCCGAATTTCCCCGCGATTCGATTGATCGAAGTTTTCCTTTAAACTCCATTTATTTCAATTACAGGCATTCTAAATGGTGGAAGCACATGTCCGGACATGTTCCCTGGGGCAAGGTATCATGGGAAAGTCACATGCAGCCTATCAGAGGCCAGGAAGCCCGGTGACGTCACCATGCTATATAAACGGCGGCCATCTTCCTTGTGCGCAGTTCAGCGTTCTATTGCGGCCAGAGCACAGCTTGTTACACACAGGGACAGAGTTAGATAGAGGTAGGGAGAGTCAGAGAGACCGACAGAGAGGCAGAAAGAGAGGTAGACAGAACCAGGGAAAGATAGTGAAAGATAGGGAAAAACCGGAACGATCCAGGCAGGGACAGCATTGAAGTAACAGGGATTTTTTTTTTTTTAATTTTCATTAGCCAGACCATTTTTCAATTCAATTTCAGTTCTTTGTGCTGTAAACCTGCCTTGCCACTGTGCATGCCATCTATGCAGTGGCTTATTTAACATCTGTTACACATAAGCATTTCTCATAACTGGATTAGTTCTAATTTAGTTTTAATCTTTTTTTGTCTGCTTCAAATACACCAGCCCACATGGGCATCCCAAACCAGCACATGTCACCCTATCTGTTATACTAAATAAGCATTGTTCAGCCTCATTTTAATTAAGCTATTGCATTTTGAATTGGTTTTTGTCTGGTTTAAATACACCAGCCCACATGGGCATCCCAAACCAGCACATGTCACCCTATCTGTTATACTAAAAAAGCATTGTTCAGCCTCATTTTAATTAAGCTGTTGCATTTTGAAATGGTTTTTGTCTGGTTTAAATACACCAGCCCACATGGGCATCCCAAACCAGCACATGTCACCCTATCTGTTGTACTAAATAAGCGTTGTTCAGCCTCAGCTTAATCAAGCTATTGCATTTTAAATTGATTTTTGTCCTGCTGCCAAAACACTAGGCCGCAGGGTATCCCAAACCTGCACGTAGCACCCTATCTGTTATACTAAATACGCTTGTTCATCCTCAGCTTAATCAAGCTATCGCATTTTGAATTGGTTTTTGGTCTGCTGCCAAAACACTAGGCCGCAGGGTATCCCAAACCTGCACGTAGCACCCTATCTGTTATACTAAATACGCTTGTTCATCTTCAGCTTAATCAAGCTATCACATTTTGAATTGGTTTTTGGTCTGCTGCCAAAACACTAGGCCGCAGGGTATCCCAAACCTGCACATAGCACCCTATCTGTTATACTAAATATGCTTGTTCATCCTCAGCTTAATCAAGCTATTGCATTTTGAATTGGTTTTTGTCCTGCTTTAAACCTGCACGTAGCACCCTGTTATACTAAATATCCTTGTTCATCCTCAGCTTAATCAAGCTATTGCATTTTGAATTGTTTTTTGTCTGCTGCCAAAACACTAGGCTGCAGGGTATTCCAAACCTGTACGTAGCACCCTATCTGTTATACTAAATACGCTTGTTCATCCTCAGCTTAATCAAGCTATCGCATTTTGAATTGGTTTTTGGTCTGCTGCCAAAACACTAGGCCGCAGGGTATCCCAAACCTGCACATAGCACCCTATCTGTTATACTAAATATGCTTGTTCATCCTCAGCTTAATCAAGCTATTGCATTTTGAATTGGTTTTTGTCCTGCTTTAAAAAAAAAACACCAGGCCGCAGGGTATCCCAAACCTGCACGTAGCACCCTGTTATACTAAATACACGTGTTCATCCTCAGCTTAATCAAGCTATCGCATTTTGAATTGGTTTTTGGTCTGCTGCCAAAACACTAGGCCGCAGGGTATCCCAAACCTGCACGTAGCACCCTATCTGTTATACTAAATAAGCTTGTTCATCCTCGGCTTAACCAAGCTATTGCATTTTGAATTGTTTTTTGTCCTGCTGTCAAAAAAAAAACAGGCCGCAGGGTATCCCAAACCTGCACGTAGCACCCTATCTATTATACTAAATACGCTTGTTCATCCTCAGCTTAATCAAGCTATTGCATTTTGAATTGGTTTTTGTCCTGCTGCCAACTCCAATGTCTCTTTCACGCAATGTTTGGGCTCCTGCTGCTGCTGCTTGCAACTCCAGGGTGTGATTCATCCAATTTTTGGCATCCAGCAGCCAACTCCAGTGTCTCTTTAAAGAAATGTTCAGGCTCCTGCTGCTGCTGCTTGCAACTCCAGAGTGTGATTCATTAAATTTTTGGGCTCCTGCAGCCAACTCCAGTGTCTCTTTAAAGTAATGTTTGGGCTCCTGTTGCAACTCCAGGGTGTGATTCATCCAATTTTTGGCCTCCTGCAGCCAACTCCAGTGTCTTTTTCAAGCAATTTTTGGGCTCCTGCTGCTGCTTGCAACTCCAGGGTGTGATTCATGCAATTTTTGGGCTCCTGCTGCCAACTCCAGTGTCTCTTTCACGCAATGTTTGGGCTCCTGCTGCTGCTGCTTGCAACTCCAGGGTGTGATTCATCCAATTTTGGGCTCCTGCAGCCAACTCCAGTGTCTCTTTCACGCAATGTTTGGGCTCCTGCTGCTGCTGCTTGCAACTCCAGGGTGTGATTCATCCAATTTTTGGGCTCCTGCAGCCAACTCCAGTGTCTCTTTCAAGCTATGTTTGGGCTCCTGCTGCTGCTTGCAACTCCAGGGTGTGATTCATCCACTTTTTGGGCTCCTGCAGCCAACTCCACTGTCTCTTTCAAGCTATGTTTGGGCTCCTGCTGCTGCTGCTTGCAACTCCAGGGTGTGATTCATCCAATTTTGGGCTCCTGCAGCCAACTCCAGTGTCTCTTTAAAGCAATGTTTGGGCTCCTGCTGCTGCTGCTTGCATCTCCAGGGTGTGATTCAGCTAATTTTTGGGCTCCGGCTGCTGCCAGCTCCAGGGTGTGTTTTTCAGGCACTATAGGGGCCCCTCATAGTGATGCCACTTCAACTCTCTGCAATTGTGCCGCTCTGCGTTTCTATTAGTGATGCCTCTGATCTGCATGTGATAATTATTTACAGTATTATTTCACTAACCCAGCATGCATCCTATGCGTGTTACTGCAAGGCAGAATGGTTTACAACCCTTTTGAGGCTCTAGGAGGCTCAGAAATAGCCATTTTTAATAGCGATTCGTCGCGAATAAATTCGGGTCGAAGCGATTTTTGTCGGAAAATTCGGCGAATCAGTCGAATCGAATTTTTCAAAAGTTCGCTCATCCCTAGTGTTAACATAAAAAGCTCACCAAGTGTAGGCTGCAATTCACACCCAAATGTGCACGCATCACTACATTTATAAAACTTCTGTATTACCTTCTAAATTCATTTTTATATTTGTACATGTGATGTAACAGCTTGTGTCTTCAGTCATGCAGCTTTTTACTTGATGACCATCCAGAGATTATTATATATTATAATACATTCATAGCTGAACAATATTATGATAGACAAGAAGCATTAATTTCTTGAATGTTGATGATTGTGGATTAAAGCTAATGAAAACTCAACATGCTGTTTCTCAGAAAATAAGAATATTCAGTAATACCAAATTAAAATATGATTTTCATTTCATTGGCCTACTGAAACGTGTATACAGTATATGCACGTAATACCTGGTCAGGGCTCTGTTGCATTAATTACTGCATCAATGTGGAGCAGCATGGAGGTCATCAGCCTGTGGCACTGCTGAGATGTTATGGAATTCCAGGTTGTTTTGATAATGTCTGATAACTTACATCTTCCCCTTGACCATGCCCCATAGAGTCTCTATATCGATTCTCTATGGGATTTTGATGTTTTCTAGCTATTCAAGCACAGCGATACCATTGTTATTAAACCAGGTCTTGCTGGAAAATGAAATTAGCATCCCCATAAAGCTTGTCAGCAGAGGGATGCAGGAAGTGTTTGAAATGTCCTGGTAGATGTAGTTGATAGAGCAGAGCAGCTTGGATTGTGTACCCCTTTGGTCTTCCTCCAGATTCTGGGACATTGAAGCCATTTAAAGGGTTAAAGCCAACCAAATCCCTCTTGGAGCTCATTAACATTATTATTAGTTTTTTTTTTTTCATATACTGGGTAACTTTCCAATGTTCGCACTCGAAACATAAGTTAAAGTTTCTAAAAAACCTAAAGCGACAATCTCTCCCTGAATAACATTAATTCCTATGGGGTTCGCCACTAAAAGCTGGCGAACACAAAAGGTATTCAACAGCATTCGTCGAGCAAAACTGAAGTAGAAGTAAATCCAGAAATTACTAGTGGAACATGCCACATTTCTCTTGGTAAATGTAGAAACTAGGGCAAACCCTGCAAATGTCCAGCGAAATCCTTTCATTAATCACCCCTTAGATCAGATATTTTGAGTATCTTTGAAATACATTATTTTACACTGTTCCCAAAGGGGGTAATGTCTGTTACTTCTTGCACTTTTTGTCCCAGCGGCTCAAAGTAGGGATACATCAGAAATATAAGTGAGTTTAAAACAGACTGAAGGTATGGCGGATATCCTTCCAAATCTATGGGTAGGATGAAGGTAGGGATGTAGAAATAGTTGAGTTTGCAAAGTGGGCTTGCACATCAAACCTTAATGTTTGCTATTGGTCAAATGACTTGCAGTGAATTTGCTGCCAAACATGTAAATGAGGAATTGCTGACTAGTGTCCCTTTAAGGCATTGCACTGAATAATCATTAAAAAAAGGAAAGCATCAATAAGACATGACAAATAATTCAGCAATTCACCATTGTGTACAAATCTGGAGCAAGTGTCTTAGCATGTAAAGAATTTGGCTTTTACTTTGAGGATTTTCACACCCTGCTATTGTTGTATTGTTATTATTGTGTAGTTGAATATCCAATTAAAGGAAACAAGCAAACCCATTTTTCAAGTAATTCTGTGCACACCAAGTTTCTAATGTACAAGGTCACTATTGATTCAATAGCAGCCCTTACAAACCATCAGTCATAGGCAATATTGTGTGCTGCTAGGAAGATTGATGGTTTTGATGATGGAGTTGTACATGACCCTGACATCAGCGGGGTATCCAAGGCTTAAGGTGCATTTTAGCTCCAAGACAGCATGGGGCCAGAAACTAGACTAGACAACTTCCAGATGGACAAGCTTTCCAGCAGATAATCCATGTCTGAGTAACAGTACAAGGGAGGAAAGCAGATCAACAATTCTCAGCGTAGAAATTAGAAGCCACTATTTTTGTCTCCTAAAGCTAAATAGGTTGTGTACTAGATACCATGATAGATTTAGGCATTTCTACCTATAGGGGAAATTATGAAGTCAATAGTAGACATCATTGTGAAGACTGAAAAACAGCAACCCAAACCATATATATTAGCAGGTACTGCAATATTTGCAAATGTGTATACAGTTGTGTAGGAATGTTATGTGTCCTGGTAGTTTGAGACTACCTATGTGGTATTGGTGGCAGGGGCAGTGCTAAGAGACTGAGGGCACCACACTTAAGCAAAGATGGTAGCTATCAATAAACATCAAAGAGATGGAATAGGTCTAAAGCCAAAGCAGGGTGAATAAGTTGGAGAAACAAGGACAGACAAAGATAGAGGTATGGATGAATAGCAGGTCTGTGCCACTGGCTGACCACTTGAAAAATAAGAAACCTGACACATTCAGCCTTTTCAACTGAGTCCTGTCTGATAAAGATAAGTGACCCTCGAGCAGTCCCATAGTAGCACAGGCCTATACCGTATATTAAGTTATGCTTTAGTGCTCCAAAACAATGCAGAAAATAATATGCATACATTTTCCATGACTGCATTTGGGTATCATTTTATCATTCTCTACCCTTTTTTGCCTCCAAAACATCTTAAAAAATACATACATATACAAATTTACAGTGAGAACAGTTTCAGTGGTCCAAGACCAGAATCTTAAGGAGCAGCAGGAACAGCAAAAAAATGCTGTCCATGTTACAGGGTTCTACCCACATACTTTTCCCCAAAATGAAAAGATGTCAAGAAGACTCACATGGCATAGTAAGACCCTTCGCTCCTACTCCCACATAGTAAGACTCTTTCGTTCCCACCTGTACCCATTCTTCAACACCAGCTTCCTCATAAGCACACCAGTTCTACAAACACTATAGGGTCGATTCCCTATGGGTAGAAAAAAACTATGGAACTGTGCGAAATTAAAGTTGCCCGTTAGAACTCTCATTGATTTTCTCATTGTGGTCTATTTAAGGGAAAAATGACAGCCAGCAGCCCTATTTGAGTGAGAAATGAAAGCACTCTTGCATGACTTCTGCAGCTCCAAAGGTACAGTTGACCGTCCCGACTTGCTTCTAGCATTTTTGTTCCCCATACTGATTTGACACTAATACCTCTGTAATCATGCTTTGTTTTTCATTTTCCATCATAAATATTAACACAAAACAATATTTGTTAAGAAAACAATTTTTAATTAGTAGATTATTTTTATTTATACACATTTATTTCACCTTTAAATAGTTTTAAAAAATCATTGTTTACAATATATAATATTAAAAAGTGTAAAAGTAAAATTAATGGTAAAATCAGGAAAATTACAAATTAAAATAAAAAAAAAACCACTTGAACCTCTGGAGATTAACAGCAAGGTATTCAAAAGGCTCCATTCTTCTGAAAAACACCAAAGGTACCATTCTTGCAAGCAAAACGAGTGTATTGAGGGAATTCTAACACCAATTTCTTGCCTTAATATGCTCTAAGGTTAATTGTGGTCCCTAAATTATGCGAGCACAACCTAATTTGAGAACATTTTCGCACTCAGGAAATCGAAAGCAAGAATACTTGATTGAACCTGGGATTGTGCACAAATTTATGCTTAAAAAACTCTCTTGTAAAACGGTGCCTGCTGAATTGCGCGTGACAGTAAGTAAGGTTCTGGCACTTGAGAGATAAGGGTCATAGGTGTGTGTTCTCTCACTATGCTGAATTGACTTTTATCTCTCAGATAATAGGCCTGATTTAGATCCTTCCTGTGAATGCTCATTTTTTTCAGGATTTGCACTCGGAAACGCTTGTATGATTCAGAGCCACATTCCGAGAAAAGTGACCATACTTGCTTTGCATACACATACGGTTTAGCATTGATGCTATTTTGAACTCCTAGTTGAACTCCTCTCGGAAGCCGAGCTTTTACTGGAGCTCGGCCGCAACTTGCTGTGGAGTCCATTGTTCTCGATGTGCCATGTCTTTTGGTTGTTTTTCCCAGCTATTTTTGGTTGCTTCCCGCTGTCCCCCACCAGTCTACCTATGTAGTCTGCCTGTCCTTCTACATACTTACCTCCTCCTCCCTGCTGGCATCTAGGGCATCCCATGTAGTCTGCCTGTCTGTCTACATACTTACCTTTGTCCCTTCGTTGCTATGTCGTCTGCTTCTACCCCTGGTTTTCACCTCATAATTAGGCCACCCTCTGTTTTGTCTCACCATTATACTCTGCTGTTTCTTTGGTTTGCATTAGCTTTATGTTGTTGCATTTAATAAACACCACCACACAGCATATAAAGTGTAAAACTATTGTTTATTTAAAAAAAATCTAGTTTTTATTTTTTTCCCAATACAATTCATTTTAATTTACCAAAACTATAAAAATATTAAATGTATTTGACCTTTTACAATATTGGGGGGGCAATATGGCACCTGCAAAGAGATATAAATAAAAATGATCACTTGTTTTTACCCCAACTGTTGTTGCAAAAGTTTATTGGACCACCCTCCTCAAAGGCGCCATCCCTTCTTCATGTCTGTATAGGGAAGGAAACTTATTAGTATTTACGTGCATGCGTTGTTTGTGTAATGTTTGTGTAGTGTTTGGCTTCACTGGAAACCCACCTGAGCCTTGCATCACTTTTGTCTAGGGTGGCCCCATTGCAGCGTACTCACCCTTGGATGTTTTGGATAGTGCTCGCTGCTCACCAATATTGCGCAGGCAGCATTCCCATCACACAATAGTGGCAGATTGCAAGCGAACATGCACTTAGGCCAAATGGCGAGTCAAACTCTCCACTCTGCTACTACTGTCAGAAACAAATGTAATACATAAATCACTAAAGACCCATCACCCCAGCATCGCATACAAACATGCCAGAGTGGTACTTGGACAATGGCAGCACAGTACTGTTGGCCTGTAGCATTGGAAGACCAGGCCTCCACCATTACTGTGGCGCCATTGCGGCCACCTATTTGCCCCTTGGCTGGAGTGTAATGCGGCACACATGCGTAAGCGAATGGCATGAAAGTGTGACTTACCCTTATAATGTACTCCTGCTCATGGGTGTGCATGGTAGGTGCTATGTTGGTTCACTGGATGTCGACTGTGTGACGTATACCTGCGCTGAGGCGCAACTTCTCCTATGTGGCCCAGCGGACCCCGGAAGTGAGTTTATGTCCATATGCACATGTAGCCTATAGGTTGCTGGTGCCTGTGCTGGGCTGTTAAATAAACTCAATTGATGTCCAATTAACCACCCACTTATGTCTAAAAGAAGATGACCCTCAGACTTTCAGGCCAGTGCTTACTTAGTAATGCACTACACCACACCACAGGCGAGAATGCAGATCCCAAAGTCCCCAACACAGGCATAGCAAAGGAATACGCAGCACCCGGCTCAGGTACTGCAGCCCCAGCCATTTGACCCGCAGGTACTCCCCTGCTGATAGCCACACCAGCCATTCAGGTCAGCAGGTCACCCACAGCAGAGTCAGCCATCAGCATTGGGAGTCACAGAACCCAGCCTACCAGGGTCCCCCCCACAAACCACCATGGACCAACCAATGGTTGGGACACTGGAGCTTTGTGCTGACCCCAGGTGCGGGCCCAACTGCGGAGTCACAGCCAACACAAAATACACACCAAATAAAACAAAACAAAGGCCAACTGGGACAGAGGGAAAATGGTTTAGGGTAGGTGAAGCAAAGCTAGCCTAAAGAGGAGACTGGGCAAAAAGGAGGAGCAATGTGGACCTAAATATACTGGGAACATAGGGAACTTGGTTTAGGGTAGCTAAAGCTAGGCTAGCCTCAAGAGAGGAGAGTGGACAAGAAGGAGGAGCAATGTGAATCTAGACATATACTACTGAGAAGCTGGGGGAACCAGGGCCACATGTATGCAATCGATAATGCCCATGACACTTGGAATATTGCTATTCAAAAAAAGCCCAACCTCACTGCGTTCTAGCCTGCAATGCTGTCAGGGAAAGAGATGTATTCCTCCTGCAGGACAACAGGCCATGTCATCAAGAAACTTAGGGTGCAGCTGAGCAAAGGCTGGGACATGCCAACTGACAGTGCCCCTAGCCTCTGGAAGGAGGCATTCACTAAAAGTTGGAGGCAGCCAATCAATTTGGTCCTACCTCCAATTGCATTCCCCTTTCTTGTGTTGGGGGCCAACCATGGCTGCAGCTCTGAGTAAAGCTTCTCAAGAGAAAGGCGGTTCAGTCGGGTCGATACGAACACCTGCTGATTGGTCATGTGATCAATATCCATACAGAATTCATCAAGGGGCTCCATTGTAGGTGTGTTGGCCGGTTCCTGCTACCAAAAAAGATGGTGTAATTTTGAACCGGAAACCTACGGATTTTAAAGGCCTGAAAACAAACCAATCATGGCTCAGAATCACACGCAGGCGCAGGCTACATCCGTGAATTTATTGACGAATGTACACCTAGAGGTATAATAATACTGCTAATACTCGGTGTTTATTTTCCACCTAAAAAGGAAACTCGGCCCAAAAAACACGGCCCTGAATCACCTGACATGGAAAATAGCCCAAATGAAAGGAATGTATGCGAGGGAGGCTCTGAATCAGGCCTATAGACTAAAATAAGAGCAAAAAATATGCCCTTAACACTGCTTCGGCTGAGATGAAGTATGGCCTTTAAAGTGGACCAACACCCACCGGTGATCGGCCCGGGAATCTATAAGATTCCCGGGCCGATCACCTCCCTCCCCGCGGGACATCCGAGATCGGGATGTCCCGCGGGGTGAAACCCCCCCAAACACCCCAAACTCCTTACCTTATCTTCCATGAGACCCCTTATACCAGTTCACAAGGCTGGGGGCTGGCAAGTCACCCGCTTGCCGCAGCGGGTGACTTGCCATTAACCCCCGGCACCCCCATTACCTGCCTCCCCAAAGCCCAGGGGGGGGGGCAGAAGACCCGGGCCCACACAGGCTGTGTGGGCTCGTAGGCTGCAGGGTGGGGGGGCCACAAAAGCTGGCCCCCCCACTCTGTTCCTACAAGCCCCCATAGCTGGTCCCGGGCTGGTTACTTTGGGTAAGGGGGACCCCATGTCAATTTTTGGGGGGATTTTTAAGGGTTTTTAACCCTTAATAATCCCAAAAAAATGGGGTCCCCCCCGGGAAGGGGGACCCTATGTCTTTTTTTTTCTCGATTTAACCCATTGTAGTGTGGATGGTAGTTGTTAGGGATGAGCGAACCGGTTCGGACGAACCGGAATTCACTCCGAATTTCAGGGAAAATTCGATTAGGCACGAACCAGAATTTTTTTGGTTCGTGCCGATCGAATTTTCCCTGAAATAAAAAAAAAAAAAGGCCGGCATGGTGGGAGCGGGCAGGCCGGCTACGCTGTCAGCGGGCTCCCACCATGCCGGCATTTTTTAAAAAAGCAAACACTTTACCTGCATGGTCGGAGCGTGGAGGCCGGCGCCGCTCTCAGGCGCCCTCTGATGACACGTCCTCTGATGACAGCTGAGAGCGGCGCCGGCCTCCATGCTCCGACCATGCAGGTAAGTGTTTGCTTAAAAAAAAAAATGCCGGCATGGTGGGAGCGGGCAGGCCGGCTACGCTGTCAGCGGTCCGGCGGCGGCCCGCTGACAGGCGTGGTCGGCCTGCCCGCTCCCACCATGCCGGCATTTTTTTTTTCAGATGAGCGATTCGTGAAAGTTCGAGTCGGGCGAACCCGAATTTCTTGGGGAAATTCGGCGAATCGTCCGAATCGAACTTTCAAGAAGTTCGCTCATCTCTAGTAGTTGTATTTTATTTGTAAATGTTATAAATTACTTGTTTCAGTTAGGGGGGTCTCCTGGGCAGGAACGGGGGGCTACCGATAAATATGTGGTACCGTTCTAATCAGTAGAAATGGGGCTTTCACATGCAATATGGTTTTCTTTAATAAAATACATTTTTTATTTTCTAAAAAAAATTTGATTTATTTTTTTTTTTACTTAATAATATTGTAAAAAACAAAATAAAATTTACAAACAAGACATTTCATGTTAAAGCCTAAACTCTGCTGCAAAAAAAAATATATATAATTTTCCTGAAAATTCCAGCAAAAATGGCGCAAAACATGGCGCAAAATGGGGAAAAATGAATGTCAGAGGGTGACAAAATCTCAAGTAGGCTGGCAATTAAAAGGGTTAATAGTACCTCTGCATGTGGGGTATTGTTCTGTTCAGTGGGTCTTGCGCTTTCAGACTTAGCTTGTTTTTTCTGGTTTGCATATTTATATTTTAGGAAAAAGTGTTTTTATTCAGCTTTTTTATAAATTTTTTAGGGAAACCCTGCGCAACCAAAGAATTCTTTGAGGGATTAATTCCAGAAAGATGAGCCCACTACAACAAGTTGGGTACGCTTAGAAAGCGTAACATGTGTACTTTCAGGTAATATATGGTTTATGGGGGATATTCCAAATGTAAAGGGTTGTTTTGGTTGAAAAATCGCAAGGTGCGCACTTTGTCTGCAGAGCTGAAATTTTCAAGTAAAATTACCATTACACACATGCTTTACTTTGGGGTGTTTGGCAACTCTTCCCTTGACAGTAGCAATGCATGTTGGGTATCGTTCTGTTCGGGGGATGTTGCTTTTTCAGATTAAACTTGTTTTTTCTTGTTTGCACATAGTTTTTTTAGGAAAATGTGGCTTTGATTCTGCTTTTTTATCCTTTTTTTAGGGGGATTACTTCCAGAAAACTATGGCCACATCAACAAGCCTGGTACACCTAGAAAGCTTGAGGTGTGTACTTCCAGAGAATATAAAGTTTGTTGAGGGTATTTCAGATGTAAAGGGTTGTTTTTCTGGAAAAAACTGCAAGGTGCACATAGCGCATAGCATAGTTGTATTTTATCTGAAAATCTCCTAAAGCGTTGTTTCAGTTTGGGGGCAGGCGCTGTAAATGGGAGAAATTGGTATTTCACACGCAATAAGATTTTATTGACAAACTTACATTTTTTATTACAAAAAACACTACAAATTGTAAAAAAAATATTTTTTTTTTCAAATATTTCACCCAAAAATATTGAGAATACACCTAAAAAATGACAAACAAGACATTTCATGTTAAAGCCCAGACTATGCTGAAAAAACAATATATAATTTTCCTGGGAAATCCCTGGAAATCCCTTCAAAAATCACATTTGAACATGGGGAGCGCAAAATAGGGCAAAATGGTCTGGCAACAAAGGGTGACAAAAACTCCAGGTAGGCTGGCAGCGAAAGGGTTAAAGTTAGGTGTACCCTGACCCTAAAAGTTTTTGAGGCAAATTAATAAGGTAACTACCTTAAAAGATCCTGCAGTGCCAGTAACCATCTCTATGTTTTCCGTAAACTATTTTAGACCTGATGGATGTCAAAGTTGCATACAGTATGCTGGAAATCCTGCGTGTCAAATGTTTCTATGGGACTGCTTAGCTGGGGTGAACATTTTGAGGAGGACATTGCATTGCATAAAAGATCACAGCATGTGGCTACAGCTTGGTTACTAGAAAGCTGGGGAAATGTTGAAGCAGGAAAAGAGAGCTGTGCTATCATGCTTTAAACATCATTTGGGCAAAAGTAAATGGGGAAGAAAAAAAAATACACCAAGAAGAGGCTGAAAGGCAGTAGAATAGTATTAGTATAAACTGAAATTCAAACACTGGTAAAACCTTTTCACTGTAAAATTCTATCAGTTTAAATATGTATCTAATAGTGTTTGATGAATCAATATATCCACACTATTAACACTAATATTATTGCAGTTAAATTATATTACTCCACTATCTTTTGCAGACAAATGCTCAATGCTAAGCAGAAAAACATGCTGCAATACTACAAAACTAGAAATAAAATGCCAACATACTTGTCCAATGTACGCAGCATGTTTGTTAAGGGTTTGGCCTCGGGTAGGTGCAGCACAGACTATGCTCCATAAATTGGCTTTCAAGGACTGCAACAGGAATTACTGCGACTAAAACAAATGTTTCAATCAATTTCTTTCATTTGATGTCATTTCATTAAATATTTCATGCGGTGGAGAACAACTTTAAATCTTGTTATGGCAACTCTCCTGTACTGCAGATTTCCATTTTATCATTCATAATTATACAACATGTATTATGTAAAAGGCAAGTGTAATATTTATTTAGTTACAAGCAATATTTATTCAATGACAAGCTGAGCATAGGGAAAATTCATTATTTATAATGAAGTAAAATTCAAAGTTCCTATGACCATGATGGGAATTATATTTCTCCAACAGCTGAAGGACATATTTTAAGTTATGGGCACCCTGTGGCTTTCCAACTGTGATGGAGTACTAGGCGCAGCATTAAACACTGCTTCAGTCAGTCAGTGCACACTAATAAATACAGTCCTGAATTCAAAAAATGAAAAAGGGACATAGACAATATTTACAAAATTAACAGCAAAGAAAGCCATGCACCTTATAGTCACCCTAAAACACACTATTACTGTGGCTGAAAATGTTTAATTATTTATTTTGTAAATCTACTGCTAAATCAAATATATCTATGCTTTCTGCTCACCCAGCTCTCCCTCAACTTCCAATATGAACTTCCTGGTGATGCTGAATTAGGGCTGGCGCAGATCATTTACTTTGGGTCTGAAATAGATTGGGATTATTGGGAATCCCTAAAAAATGGAAAATGGCTCAATTAGTAAAAATGACACAGGCTAATTTTTCGCTACATTCGCTACAGGGGTTTTCCTTTTTCTTGTTCCTTTGCAGTTGGGTTTTTTGGAAAAGATGAGTGTAGCCAAATTACTGTATATACAGAGGTGCCTATACTGCCATAGCTTTTCTTATGAGATTTTCCTGAGATAATCAACTTTTCATAACAATATGTTTTTGCTGAAACATAAGATGATGTCTAGTCTATCCCACTTGTGATACTTATGTTAATACTGACCTGCAGGGACTTATGGTAGTTATCATATCATGATTATGAGGGTGATTTAGCACCAGGTGCAAACTGAAAAGTAAAAGAGAAGTGCTATTTTTACATCATTGTTGAGGTAGTTAATGAAAGGGAATGCAACATTTTATTACTTTTTACACGATTACTCTCCTGCATTTCATGAGAATAAACATTATAAAGAAACTTGTGTATGTAACAGATATAAGATTATGTAATACTAAGTTGTTATAGCTTGGTAAAATCATGGTTAGGGAGACTACAGTAAAGGAGTAGGGGACATCTCAAGGCACTTATGACAGGGGAGACATTTGGCTCAAACAATTGTAACTATCCTCTTCTAGAAAAAAAGGTTGAGCTGAGGGTGTGAGGGTACCTTAATATTCTGAGATGGCAAAAGAAAACAGTGTATGGTAGGTAGTGAGATCTTGAGGGATTAGCCTTTGAATGGAGGAGAGAAGGGAGAAGATGGAGGAATACGGATAGTTGGGGGAGGAAGACAGATTGTGGGAGTTAGTCGGGGAAGGGGAGGAGGTTGCAGGGGAGTCTGACATTTAGGGGATTTAGGGATTAATTGTGGAGGCTGATTCACTACTAACGCCAGGTATCGGCAGATGAGTATTACTTGCAGTGCCTGTTGTTATATAAGGCAGTTTGATATTGTATATCATGACTGGCACTGCATTGTCCTGGCCTCCACTCAGCTTTCTAAAAACTGGGGGAAAGGGCTTCATTGGTGCTTTTCACATGAGATTTTTTTTGGGGGGGGAAGTTGAACTCAATATCTGACTGCATGATTAAATGCTATACACACTATAGGCTCAATTCAGAGGCACATCCGTCTGGACTTCCGTAGCTGTCTGTGAAAGTTTTTGTGTGTGTTAGTCATTTTTTTGTTTTTTTCGTTCATTTTCGATTCGTATGAACGTTCGGGTGCTTTTGTATATGCGCTTTCGAAGAACGAAACTAAATCGGATCATTTGCGTTAGTTCGGATCATTTTCCCATCAAAATCTGATCATTTGCGTTAGTTCAGATAACTTACATTTTTGGGATGGGCTTGCGTCTGATTCAGAGAGCTGATTGCCGAGGGACCACCACCCTATAAATCCGTTTCATTTCCGATCCACTTACGGGACCTTTGAGGACTCGAATTGCTATTGTTGAACATGTTTTGCGGCTATGTGGAGGAGTCTGCGCGCCTTTAGCACCAAGGCATTGCATGTATCAGCATGGCCGAGGCCATAAATTGTCTAGCAATGCATACCTGAATCAATACATTTCATATATGCCTTGTAGAAGCATTTTAATGCTAACCTTAATTAGTCCTTAGCATGTAAACCTTTATTTTCCCACACATCCATATAATTGCTATATTTTTTTAGACTTATGTCCTTTGTGAATTATATTTGGATTGTTGAACTTGAATCTTAATTTGTTGTAGGAGTTCTTGTTTTAGTCGGTTACTTTTGCTTTGTGTAATTATTTTATATTTGGTTGCAGGAACCGCAAGATTTGCCACTCGCACAACATACAAGCAGTGTTTGGTCCAGCTATGCGATTCCTCAGTGTTCTTGCAGGGCATCCAGGGTCGTCCCATGATGCTTATATATTGCAGAGCTCCGGCTTATTTCGTCAGTTTGAGTCAGGAGAATTATCTGGTGGATGGCTCCTGGGTAAGTTTGCTCACATTCCATCAATCCATTTTCACTGTATGGCAATGAATATAGTTGAAGACTCATGTCTTAACCTATGGCTGTTTTTAGCCCTTGATGACATGTTAAACAATATTTTCTGTCTATATTGGTGCTATATAGCGCCAAGAACTCAGCAGAATGTAAAATTTTCTTCAAAGTTGAAAAAGTGGCAATTAAACCTTATTCATAATCAAAAGTCCACCTCTTATGTGAAAATCTAATAAAAACATATATTTGTGCGATTTCCCACCACCACAATCGATGTGACGTACCAGATGCACAATGGAATATTTGCAATGCCAATTTGGGTCCTCTTTAAGGTGTTAATTTTTATATATTCTTTCCATTCAATGGGGTATATTTAGATTATATCAATCAATTTCAAATCCTCCTTATTTCTTGGAACACTCCTTATTAGTCCTCCACTCCAGGATTATAATATAGAAATAAACAGACAAAAGCACATAGCGTGATACCCTTAAAAATTCAGAGCGCCTGCCCACATTTATTAGGTTTACCAGCATTCATTTAAAAACACGCATTTCAATTTAAGACATCCAGGCTTTAAAACGAAGTAAAAGAAGGCACGCTGTAAGGAACTTTTGTGCTCACATACAAGCTGCCTCCAGGCAGTGAAGCAATGTGTTTCCACCCCGTCTCCCCGGCCGCCGGACACGGGAGCGCTCGCTGCCTTCCTCCTCTGTTACACACGTGAAGACGCCTCACAGTTAAACAATATTGTTGCTTAGAATGTGTATTTTATGTTAGTATTTTTAAATTCTTTCAGGGGATTCTGGATATCCGCTCCTGCCCTTGCTCCTGACGCCCGTTCTTTGCCTGCAGAATGCAGGCCAGGAGTTCTATATTCGGGCCCTATGCAAAACCCGGGCCATGGTGGCGAGGGCCTCCGGGCTTTTGAAATCCAGATTTAGGTGTTTGGAACATACGGGGGGGGGGGGGGCATTGCAGTATGACCCCCAACATGGTTATACCAATAATTTAATTTACGTTTTTTAACAGGGACCACACGTGCCAGAGTGGCACAACTGAGTGTCAGGGTCCTTCAGTTGGTGGCCGAGATGCAGGAGCTGCGCGACTCGTTGGGGACCACAGATGAAGAATAATGTTCTGTGGCCTGCCATTACTATGTATTTTGTTTTTTATAGTTGTAAAAATTTTAAATTTTCTAAATATTTTAATATTTTAGATTTTTTTAAGAAAAAAAAAAAGTTAAATTTAAAAAAAAAAACATTTTCAAAAAAGGCCAAACAAAAATGGCATTTGGTATTCCAAAAAAAAAAAAAAATTAATAAAAGTTTCAGTGTCATTACATTTACAAAATACATTAACACAAAACTAATGGGCCCAAAAATATTTAGAGATGAATATTCACATGACCGAGAAGTGATTTGGGTAAGTTTTAGGGGTCATAAATGGAAGAAGAACCTAACCGGAAAGTGGTTTGGGACAGTTTTAAGGGTGAAACATGGAAGATGTAGGAAACCGCAAAGTGGTTGGGCGAAGCATTGTAGTAGAAGTGAGGGAGCCAAATATGTAGGCGAGCACTTTAATGAGTTACCGTATATACTCGAGTATAGGTCGACCCGAATATAAGCCGAGGCACCTAATTTTACCACAAAAAACTGGAAAAAGTTATTGACTCGAGTATAAGCCGAGGGCGCCCTGTTCCCCCCACACTGTCAGCCAGGCAATTCACAGGAGCATGCCCAATCAGGAAGCAGCATTTTCCTCACCCATGTCTTAGCAGAGCTTGATGAGAGATATTCTAGCCCTAATGTTTGCTTTAGTTAAAGCAGCCTCTCTATCTGCCCTGCAGCAGCATCTTCTTCACACAAGCCCCCTGCATGACTACTACAAACGAGGGGGAGGGGGGGGGGCACAGGAAGCCGCAGTTGCTGGGAATAGGATTGTGGGTGACTGTTAGTCGCCCAATCACTGCAGCAGCAGCTATGTTGGGGTGACTTTTAATTTCCCCACAATCTCTGCAGACCCTGGAAGCTCTCTGCTTTCACAAATCAGGGCAGAGGCATGGATGGGAGAGTTGGGTGGGTCACAGGACAGGACTGTAGTTGCACCTTTAATCTAAGCTAATAATAATGTGCTCATATGACCAATTTATGCAGACGCATACAAAGTATTTTGTGCCCCACTTTCAACCCATCTATGCAAATGTGCGGCACACAAAGTAACCATGTCAGGTCCCGGAGACACCCACCTTCCAATAAACCAGCAACCCCCAATCTCCGCTGCTTTCTTCACCTATAGTAAGCCCCCGTTTGCCGGGACGCTAGACACGCCTCACCGGACACGGTTGCCCCCAGGTCTTATTAGCACAAAGGATGCTGATTTATGCAGGGGAAGGCAGATGAATCCAAGGACTAGACTGAGTAGCGAAAACGGACAGGGGTCATACACGGGTGGTCAATCCGAGGTGGCACGGTACAGAAGGGTTAGACGGAAGAATGGTCAGGGGCAAGCCAAGGGTCACAACGGGAGGTCAGAAGTTCGCGGTACAAAGGAGCAGGCAGAAACGTAGTCAAGGGGCAAGCAAGGTCGGTCCAGGCGGCAATCAGGGATGGTCAAAAACAAGGCAAAATCACAAGGAGAAGAGCAATCCAAATCACACCCAGTAGCACGCTATAACGGGCAACGACTAACTGCAGGGTGTATACCTATATAGGATGTGGGCTGACTGGATTGGCTGAAGGGGGGGGAGTGTAGTGATTGGGGCAACTGGGATCTCTGGGCTGATTGCCCAGTTTGAATAAGGAGGCGGAGTGTGTAATAGGGCACATGCCCTTTAATAGCAAGGGCTCATTGGCCCAACTAAACATAGGGAGGCGGACAGTGTTTGGGCGCATGCCTTTTAAATAACAAGGGCTCATTGGCCCAATACAATCACCTCCGGCGGGCGCGCAGTGCGCAGCGCCGCCGGAGGGCATAGAATGAAGTCAGGCGCGTGCGCGCGCGCGTGTGAGGACGCGCGCCGGGAGCGCGCCGCACAGAGAGCGGCGCGGCTGCTCCCGACGCTGCAGGGCCGGAAGCCGCCCGAGCGGCTGCTCGTGACAGCCGAGCGGCGGGCGGGCAGGAGCGACGCCGACCCGCCGCCGGCTGCAACGGACGTGCAGCCCGCCGAGAGGAGTCGGCGGAGGAACGAGGGTCAGGTAAGGAGGTGGCCGTGACACTACCCCCCCCTTCACGAGGGGCCTCTGGACCCTTATCAGGCTTATCCGGATTCTCACGGTGAAACCTATTAATAAGGGTTTTGGCATGGACATCCTTGGCCGGTACCCAACACCTTTCCTCTGGACCAAAACCCTTCCAATCTATTAAATACTGTAAAGAGTTTTGAAACACCCGAGCGTCGAGTATTCTATTAATCTCATATTCAGGCACATCCTCCACTATGATTGGGGAAGGAGACGACACCTGAATATTTTTGGCAGATTTTAACAAAGAAACATGAAAGGACGACGGAATTCTCATGGATGAAGGTAACTTGACCTTAAAGGTAACGTCGCTTAGTTTATCAATAATAGGAAACGGGCCGATAAATTTAGGCCCTAGCTTAGACGAGGGTTGCCGAAGGGCAATATTTTTAGTAGAGACCCAGACCAAATCACCCACCTGAAATGGTGGTTCTAGCGACCTATGTCGGTCCGCAAAGACTTTATGAGTTCTAGAGGCTTTCTTTAAGTTAGTCTGTATCTCAGACCATACTTTAGTTCTTTCTCGTAGCCATTCCTCCAAGGCCGGCAAGTTGGAGGAAGGACCAGAAAAAGATGATGCCTTAGGGTTTCTCCCGTAATTACAAAAAAAAGGCGAAAACCTAGTAGATTCACTCGGCGCATTGTTAAAGGCGAATTCTGCAAATTCGATGAATTCCGCCCATTGTTCTTGGCGATCGGAGACGAAACAGCGTAGATATTGTTCTAAACATTGATTTACCCGTTCAGTCTGTCCGTTAGACTGAGGGTGATAGGCGGTAGAGAGCGACACTTTAATACCTAAACGATTGCAGAAAGCTTTCCAAAAACGGGATACAAACTGAACTCCTCGATCTGAAACAATATTCAGTGGTAAACCATGGAGGCGAAAAACGTGCTTAATGAATAGCTGTACTAAATCTGGTGCCGACGGAAGTTTTATCAATGGAATAAAATGTGCCATTTTACTGAAGCGATCCACCACCACCCAAATTACAGAATTCCCCTGTGATGGAGGAAGGTCAACAATAAAATCCATGGATATGTGCGACCATGGTTCAGCGGGGATTTCTAAGGGAACTAATAGTCCCGCAGGGGACCCATGAGTGGCCTTACTTCGAGCACATACCGGACATGCTTCGACAAAAGCGGAAGTATCGCGTCGGATGGTGGGCCACCAAACATGACGTTTGGCGATAGCCAAAGTCTTCCGAACACCTAAGTGACCAGCCGACTTGGCATCATGTAGTTCCTGTAAAACGGCCAGACGCAAATGAGGCGGAACAAATAAACAATCAGAGGGTTTACCCGGAGGAGAATCAACCTGAAATGGCACTAACGAGCTAGACAGGTCAGGGAGAAGAGTCGCTACAACACAACCTAAAGGTAAAATCGATTCTGGAGGACCGTTCTGGTCCTTACAATCCCCGAAATTACGGGATAGGGCATCTGCTTTGGCATTCTTCTTCCCCGGCTTATAGGTGATAATAAAATTAAATCGAGAAAAGAAGAGTGCCCAGCGTGCCTGACGGGAGTTGAGTCTCTTGGCTGACTCTAAATACTCCAGATTCTTGTGATCAGTATACACAGTGATGGGGTGTAAGGAACCTTCTAGCCAGTGGCGCCATTCTTCAAAGGCCAGTTTAATACCCAAAAGTTCCCTATTCCCAACATCGTAATTGCGTTCAGCAGGCGAAAACTTCCGAGAGAAGAAAGCACAAGGATGTAGTTTCTCAGGATTGCCCGCATACTGAGAAAGAACAGCTCCTACTCCCAGTTCCGAGGCGTCAACCTCTAATAGAAATGGAAGCCGGGTGTCGGGATGTATCAAAATGGGAGCGGAGGTGAAAGTCTCTTTTAACACTTGAAAGGCGTTTTTAGCTGAGGGAGGCCACTCCTCAACAAAAGCGCCCTTACGAGTGAGATCTGTTAAAGGACTCACTATGGACGAGAAACCCCTTATAAACTGCCTGTAAAAATTCGCAAATCCTAGAAATCTCTGTAGCGCCTTTAGGGTTCTAGGTTGTTCCCACTCCAGAATAGCAGAAACCTTGGAAGGATCCATCACCAATCCCCGTTTGGAGATTATAAATCCTAGGAACGGGATTTCAGACACTTCAAAAACACATTTGGAGATTTTAGCATACAGACGATTTTCCCGCAATCTCTGCAACACCGCTTTGACATGTTGACGGTGCTCCACCAGAGAGCGGGAAAAAATCAGTATGTCGTCCAAATAGACCACGAGAAATTGACCCAAAAAATCACGAAATATGTCATTGACAAAATCTTGAAACACTGCAGGAGCATTGCATAACCCGAATGGCATCACTAAATATTCATAATGCCCATCCTTTACATTGAAGGCCGTTTTCCATTCATCCCCCTGCCGTATGCGAATAAGGTTATATGCTCCTCGAAGGTCTAACTTAGTGAAGACCTGGGCCCCAGAGACCTGATTAAAAAGGTCATTGATCAATGGAAGGGGATATCTATTTTTTACAGTAATCTTATTTAACCCTCGATAATCTATACAGGGGCGTAAGCCGCCGTCCTTCTTCTCAACGAAGAAGAACCCAGCACCGGCAGGGGAGGTGGAAGGACTGGAGATTTTCGGTGATATAATCTTTCATGGCCTGTTCTTCAAATCTAGTGAGATTATATAGTTTCCCCCTAGGGGGCATAGTACCTGGGAGTAAGTCAATAGGACAGTCGTAGGCCCTATGGGGTGGAAGAATGTCGGCGGATTTCTCCGAAAATACGTCTGCCCAATCTGCATAGACTGGAGGTAGACCATCAAAGACAATCGGTGTGGTCCTAAGGGATATAGAGAAACAACGACTTTGACATGAGGGACTCCACTTCACCAGATCTCCAGATCTCCAATCTATCATGGGGTTATGGACTTTTAACCAGGGAAATCCTAAAACAACAGGGGAGACGGGACTTTCAATAATCAAAAATTCTATTTCTTCCAAGTGGGCAGATCCTACAACTAAATTTACCCAAGGGGTCTTGTGGGAAACCAACCCCCCCTCAATGGGCTTATTGTTGACTGCCAGGACCCGAAGGGAATTTTCTAATGGGATTAACGGAATCCCTAGAGTAAGGGCTAAGGATCTATCCAGGAAATTGCCAGCCGCTCCACTATCGATGAAGGCGGAGGCAATAGTCCGGAAAGGACCCCAAGAGAGTGTAACGGGTAAGAGTATACGATTGTCTGGAGGGAACGATACCTGACCGCCTAGACGAGGTCCCTCTGCAAGATCTAGGCGTTGAAGTTTCCCGCCACCGGAGCCTTGTTTGGGCAGGTCTTGGCAAAATGACCCGGATTACCACAATAGAGGCAGAGGCCTTGGGATCTGCGCCGAACCTTCTCCGCCTGAGAGAGATGGGTAACGCCAAGCTGCATTGGTTCCTCATGCGACAAGGAAGGAGAGGAAACGGCTGCCCCCTTAAAGCTTGACTCTTGACGTGAGGATCCCCACGGTTGGTCCTTGCCTCTTTCCTGGCGCCTTTCTCTGAGACGTCGGTCCACCCTGATGGCCAGCTGCATATATTCGTCTAAGTTTTTGGGCAAAGGATAGTTCACCAGGATGTCCTTGATGTTATCGGAGAGTCCAATTCTAAACTGGCTACATAAAGCCGGATCGTTCCACTGGGAATCTATAGCCCACCGCCGAAATTCTGCGCTATATTCTTCAGCAGAACGTTTGGCCTGTCTCAGGTTCCGCAACTTAGAATCCGCTGTTGCGGCTCGATCTGGGTCAGCATACAGAAGTTCCATGGCCAAAAAAAAAGAAGAGACCGACTGCAAGGCTTCATCAGTCGGAGCTAAACCAAACGCCCAGGTCTGTGGATCGCCCTGGAGGAGTGAAATGACTAGCCCAACGCGTTGCGCTTCGGATCCAGATGCGTGGGGTCGAAGGCGGAAGTAGAGTTCGCAAGAATTCTTAAAGTTAGAAAACTTCGCCCGATCCCCCAAAAATTTTTCCGGGAGAGGGATCTTGGGCTCGACGGCCGGACTAGGATCCACTGGCGCAGGCATCTGACGACTCTCTTGCGTGGCCACTCGTTGAGCCAGCTGATTAATGGCAGTGGCCATAGCTTGAACCTGTTGGATCAATTCTTCCATCTAGAAGATATTCTTTTTTCGAGGGCCCGTTATAATGTCAGGTCCCGGAGACACCCACCTTCCAATAAACCAGCAACCCCCAATCTCCGCTGCTTTCTTCACCTATAGTAAGCCCCCGTTTGCCGGGACGCTAGACACGCCTCACCGGACACGGTTGCCCCCAGGTCTTATTAGCACAAAGGATGCTGATTTATGCAGGGGAAGGCAGATGAATCCAAGGACTAGACTGAGTAGCGAAAACGGACAGGGGTCATACACGGGTGGTCAATCCGAGGTGGCACGGTACAGAAGGGTTAGACGGAAGAATGGTCAGGGGCAAGCCAAGGGTCACAACGGGAGGTCAGAAGTTCGCGGTACAAAGGAGCAGGCAGAAACGTAGTCAAGGGGCAAGCAAGGTCGGTCCAGGCGGCAATCAGGGATGGTCAAAAACAAGGCAAAATCACAAGGAGAAGAGCAATCCAAATCACACCCAGTAGCACGCTATAACGGGCAACGACTAACTGCAGGGTGTATACCTATATAGGATGTGGGCTGACTGGATTGGCTGAAGGGGGGGAGTGTAGTGATTGGGGCAACTGGGATCTCTGGGCTGATTGCCCAGTTTGAATAAGGAGGCGGAGTGTGTAATAGGGCACATGCCCTTTAATAGCAAGGGCTCATTGGCCCAACTAAACATAGGGAGGCGGACAGTGTTTGGGCGCATGCCTTTTAAATAACAAGGGCTCATTGGCCCAATACAATCACCTCCGGCGGGCGCGCAGTGCGCAGCGCCGCCGGAGGGCATAGAATGAAGTCAGGCGCGTGCGCGCGCGCGTGTGAGGACGCGCGCAGAGAGCGGCGCGGCCGCTCCCGACGCTGCAGGGCCGGAAGCCGCCCGAGCGGCTGCTCGTGACAGCCGAGCGGCGGGCGGGCAGGAGCGACGCCGACCCGCCGCCGGCTGCAACGGACGTGCAGCCCGCCGAGAGGAGTCGGCGGAGGAACGAGGGTCAGGTAAGGAGGTGGCCGTGACAAACCACACTAGTGTACGCCCGGCAGCCGCCTCCCCCCCCGCTCCTCCACTCCAACTCACCGCCGCCGCCCGGGTCTTAAGCCGCCCAAACTTCGCCGCCCGCCGGGGACAGCCGCCTCCTCCCCGCTCCTCCGCCTCGATTCACCGCCGCCGTCCGGGTCTTCAGCCGCCCGCCGGGGACAGCCGCCTCCTCCCAGCTCCTCCGCCTCGATTCACCGCCGCCGTCCGGGTCTTCAGCCTCCCGCCGGGGACAGCCGCCTCCTCCCCGCTCCTCCGCCTCGATTCACCGCCGCCGCCCGGGTCTTCAGCCGCCCGCCGGGGAAATCCGCCTCCTCCCCGCTCCTCCGCCTCGATTCACCGCCGCGGTCCGGAGCAGTGCTGCAGATCCGCAGCCACCCGCACCTCACCTTGGGACGCACGTGGCCGACACAGCCGCTCCTCCGCTCCCAGTCACTGCTGCCTTCGGGGGGCCGCCGCCTGCTCCACAACACACTGACTCGAGTATAAGCCGAGGCGGCTTTTTTCAGCCCAAAAAGTGGGCTGAAAAACTCGGCTTATACTCGAGTATATACGGTAAGTTTGTAGTGTGCAGGCGCAAGATCGTAAGGATTTACGTCCGGATGATTATTTATTGAAAAAGGGAAACAGAATCTAACGGGAAACGTAAAGGATTCGTGGAAGGAGACGATGGAAAAAGGGCAAAAACGAAAGCCGACGTTGTAACATGAGAAAATGAAACGCTGGAAAATGACATCCTCGTACTCATCCTCTGGTATACAAACGACCAAAAATTTACAGAAGGCTTGCAATGCATGCATAGAATCGCTCGCACACTCATATGAGAGCGGGAACATTTAAAAAAAAAACAGATCGGAACAAAAGCGAAAGTCTTTTTTTGTTTCTCTGAATCAAGTTTTATATCATGAACCTAATAATGTAATTTAATTACATCTAATGTAATACAGACATACAGTGGTAGCTTTGATCCCCACAAATGGGTGTCAGAGGTGCCTAATTCAACCCCATTTAAAAAGTATACATTTTATCTAAGCCTGCTGCACTTGTAAGAAACAAGAACATGATGAAAATTCTCAGTGCAGTGCGTGCAGTGCGTGCAGTACAGTACAGTACATCATTTTCTGTATTTGAATAATCTGTATTTGACAAAACACATTCAGCCAATAAATTAAGATATATTAAACTACTTTTACAGCAGCTTTAGATTTTGTCAAAACAAATACATTGAATTTGAGTCAGTGATTTAGCTGTTGATGTAGGATTATTACACTGTTAGGCACCGTGTCATCCATCTGCATTGCAGGCTACAGCAGTGAACATCACCCTGTTTCTGCTGCCACAAGACTAGCCATGAGCGATGGATTTATTTTTGGCTCTATCTCAAAGCTGTAATGTCTATGAAAGTCATTTAGTATTCCCATCTCCAATAAACAAAACAGTAGTTATTTTTTCTAAATTCAGTCATCTTATATTATTCTGTTTTTGTTTTTTACTACTAGCGAAAGGCTTTTACCAGACATGGGAGTTTATATCTAATTATGCAGACTTGCTTTTGTGGACAGGAAAATACCAGTTTCATTGTATCAACTCCCCTTAGTATCCTGGTAATGAACTGGAGAAAATACTCACAAATTAACGAAAATTAAATCTTCGGTTGGTTTTTACCCTCCTTCTAGCGCTGTTTTCAATGGGCTCTAATTGCTCCCAGAATAATATCGGGGGAGGGGCTTAAAAAGCTAGGCTAGAACAATGGTATCCTGTCAAACCAATGGCATACCTGGGGAAAATGAAAATTAAAATCACTATAACAGGAATACCAAGCAGCATTGACGGCAGAAAACACCCAACATGATACCTGGGGGGGGGGGGGGGGGGTAACAAAATAGATTGAGTTGTTTTGGGTGGTCTTGGTCTGCTTTAACAGGGCTTTGTTTGATTTGGAAGCCAATTGGGAGAACTGAGCTATGGCATATGGGGAGGAAGGTTTAATCCCTAGAAGAAATATTAAAACATTCTCAACCTGAGGCAGCAAAGTCATTCCTCTTTGGGGACACAAGAGATGGGGAGGGGGGCCTGTGTCCCTGAAGATCTTACAGAGGACAGGGGATGAGACAGACTGGCTCCTTGCAAGCAAATCCAACGCAGCTGGAAATATTCAAGCAAGCCACTTGGGACTGGACATCTCCATGGCTTGCTTGAAGCAAGAAAAAATCATTCCTTTGGTGAGACACAAGGGGCGAAGCAAGGGAAGAACTTACAGAGGACTGGGGCAGCAAATCAGAAGCCACTGGAGATCTTCCAGCAAGCTCTTCGGGAGTTGTCATCTCCACAGCTTGCTTGAATTCTCCAAGCAGTCCATCAAGGACTTCAAGTAGTCCATCTGCTCTCTGCTTTGAGCTGCATTACTTCACAGCTGACTGAGCTGTTTGAGTGACCTTTTTCTGAAGAAGTCATATGAGGATGAAGCATGCCAGAGCCGCATATGTAATACAAGTATTTTTTTTAAATTTCAATATTTATTTTATTAATAGAGAAACAGAGAAAGCAGCAATACAGCAAAATACAACCTGCAGGCTTTCACATGTTTGTATCTCATAGATCAGAGAGAAACAGGAATGATACGTTATAACACAGACCTCAAAAATAGAATAAAAACAGCTTACAGGTACCAGATATAAATGCCTGGTAGGAAAACCATCCTCCTCCCAATAAGATCCAAAACACAAAACATGAATGAAGACTAGGAAGAAGAAAAGAGAGAAAAAGCAGAAAAGAGGATTTCAGGTCATATTTTCCAACCCCATCACCTCTGGACAGTCCCTGTCTCTTTCTCTATATGCTTTGCATGAACCCCACGCCTCTTCAAAAATGTATTTACTATGCATAAGGATACTATTTAAATGTTCATTCACCCATATCCAGTTAACCTTGTGTAGAAATCATAGCCAACCAATATCTCCAGACCTCCACGCTCTAGGGATCACACTGTTAGCTGCTATACAAAAGAATAGAAATGAATTGTGAGAGTGGAAATGATCATTCCCACACTCTCCCCCAGTAAAGCCCTTTCTAGTGTCTTAGCCATCCTGAGCCCTATAAATCTGGAAAATAATAAGAAGACCCTGGATCAGAATCTATTAACCACTGGGAAAGGCCACAGATATGAAAGCAATCCCCTATCAATTTGCACCCCCCAAAACAGAGTGGGGACAGCTGGGGTACACCTTTGCTAGTTTTGTTTGGCTCCATATGCCAGCGCATTGGGACTTTGATATTAGCTTCTAGGCAAGTATTAAGTGTCCATCCACACAATGTCATCGCCAATTTATTCCACTGCTTTATATATTATATATATATTTTACTATTAAATGAAAAAATTACAACTCACCCAGTAAAATCACATCCCCTCGGTCCAACAGCAAATGCACAGCATCTCGTCCAATCACCTTCTCCAGGCCACGCATGGTAATGTGTGGCTGAAGAAGCTGAATAGAATCCAGGCTGCACACATAGGCAGCATATGGCATCACTTGCATCCTTCAGCCATGCACAGCTATTAAGTTGTGGTGGCAGGACTGTGCTCGATGCAAGTAATGCTGCGGCTGCCCACACATGTGCCATTGGACAGATAAGAATATCAGTTCGGGATGCCCCAGAGAGAGGGAATCAGCCAGCTCTGCAGTCTCTTAGATTTCAGGGCCAGTTTTGGTCTACTTTAAAAGTGGTAGGATGAAAATGCTCTCTACTTTTAAGAAATACCCTGTTGGGTATTTATTATGCATCTCAGGCATTTGTGCCCATAACTGCCAGTGCTATGTGCATAAATAGAAACATAGAAACAAAAGGTTGACCACATGGCCAGTCTAGTCTTATCTTATGATAGGTGTATGCTTATTCCAGACATGTCTCTCTCTCTCTCTCTCTCTCTCTCTCTATATATATATATATATATATATATATATATATATATATATTGTCCTACCTGTCTGTAGCTGCAAGTGCCATACTCGGTTTCCCAGCCTCTGTTTTTGTTACATTCCAGGGGTGAGCAGAGGATGGAATCTGGGAAGATGGAAGACAAATAATCAAGCATGTTTCCCCACGAGCCTGATTATGGCACTTAACCTTTTGATTCTGATGGATGTGCTGGTGTACAGCATTTTATTTTGTATTTTATCAGAAGAGGGATCTGTGTTTATTTTGGGGGCTGCGGGTATCTATGTGCACACTGCGTATCTATTTTGGGTGTCTGGAAGGGGGACTGCATGCATTCTGCTTAATCAGTTTTGGGAAATTAGAGGGGATATGCACATGCTCTGCTTGTGGATTTGGGGGGGGGGGTACCTGGGGAGGGTGCTTGGGGGGTCATGCAAACGGGATGTCAATTTCGATGCTATCAAGTACGTCACTGCCTTGTAATTTTGACTAATTATCAGTTGTGTCCTCTTCCAAATTAGCTTTCTAGCTTCTGTGTTTTCACATCAAATGTGGCTCCCAACCACCTTCTCTTGCTGAATGTGACTCTCATTGCAACAAAGGCTCTTGGCCCCTGTTCTAGATCTTCTCTCCAACTGGCTTCAGATTGTGACCCCTACTTCTTTAATAAGATAGATATAGAAATATATATATATATATATATATATATATATATATATATATATATATATATTAATGCACACACACACTTTATGTACCTGACACAGAATTGTCAGTTACAGGCCGGCAATGTATTCTGTAGCCATTTACAAGTGAATATGAGTTAGCAGAAAACATGTACAGCTGCTTGAGATATTTATCATTTTCAGCTCATATTTGCTGTTGGTATACCAGGACATGATTTGTAAAGGAGTATGTGTATCTGAAGATACAGTGGTCGAAACTGGAACTAATCTTTGTAATTAGAAGTATAGCTCACCCGATATGCCCAATTAACCTTCTACTTAGAACATAATGAATGCCTAGTTGGAAGTATTTAAGTTCCCCTGTAACAATATCCAAGCACCGTCATGCACATTTAATGTTCTGCATCGGCCAATGAACTTTCATAATGGTACAGATATTTTAAAGGATCCAAACACTGACATCTCATACACTGGTATAATAAGCAGTAATACGCTCAAGTTATACAATTAAACACTAGGATGCTGAATATAATGTTTTATTTTGTATCTGTGCAAGGTCTTTCCCAGTAATACTATTTATAGGTTTTATAAAATAACAGTCCAAATATTTTAACCCTTTCATTGCCAGCATATCTGGAGATTTTGTCACCCTTGTTGCCAGACCATTTTGCACTATTTTCTGCTCCACATGTTCAACTGTGATTTTTTTAGGGATTTCGAGGGATTTCCCAGGGAAATGTTATATTGCTTTTTGCAGCCTGGGCTTTAACATGAAATGTCTTGTTTGTAATTTTTTAGGTGTATTCTGAATATTTTTGGGTGAAATATGTGCAAAAAAAACTATTTTTACAATTTGTAGTGTTTATTGTAATAAAAAATGTAAGTTTGTCAATAAAATCTTATTGCGTGTAAAATACAAATTTCTCCCAGTTACAGTGGTGCAACATATGTATAGGTAGACACCCTTTCCTGCCCAGGAGACTCCCCCAAACTGAAACAGCGCTTTAGTAGATTTTCAGATAAAATACAACTGTGCTAGGCGCTATGCGCACCTTGCAGTTTTTCAAGAAAAACAACCCTTTACATTTGAAATACCCCCCACAAACTATATATTCTCTGGAAGTAAACACCTCAAGATTTCTAGGCGTACCAGGCTTGTTGACATGGGTGTAGATTTCTGGAAGTAAACCTATCAATGAATTCTTTGGTTGCACAGGGTTTCCCTAAAAAGAATTAAAATACAGAATCAAAGCCACATTTTCCTAAAAAAAAACAATATGCAAACAAGAAAAAACATGTTAAATTTGAAAAAGCAACATCCCCCGAACAGAACAATACCCAACGTGCATACCCCAAAGTAAAGCATGCACGTAACTAATTTTACTTGACAATGTCAGCACTGCAGACAAAGTGTGCACCTTGCGTTTTTTCTACCAAAACAACCCTTTACATTTGGAATACCCCCCAAAAACCATATATTCCCTAAACGTACATACATTAAGCTTTCTAGGCATACCTGGCCTAAAACACGCTAAATCTGAAAGCGCAAGGTCCCCCGAGAAGAACAATACCCAACATGCATAGCTACTATTAACCCTTTTAATTGTCACCCTCTGTTTTTTCATCATTTTGTTCCATGTTTATCTGTGATTTTTGCAGGAATTTCCAGAATTTTTTTTTTTTTTTTGTGGCAGAGTTTAGGCTTTATCTTGTTTGTAATTTTTCTACAGTTTTTTTAAATATTTTTGGGAAAAAAATAAAAAAATATTATTTTTTAAAATTGTCTAATTTATTTTAAATAAACCATTTATTTTATTAAAGAAAACCATTTATTTCTCCTGATTACAACGGTACCACATATGTATCGGTAGCCCCCCGTGCTTGTCACTTAAATGGAGTGGAAGCAAGCATGTAGAATCTATGTGCTTGGCACTGAAAGGGTTAAAATAGAATGACCTAGTTAAAAAAATATTTTTAACATAGCATATGGGAGACTAATGGTAGGGAGGTGACTGCAATTTGTCAAATAGTACTATAGTACTATAGTGATTCAATAGGACAAGCAAAATACCCTGTGCTAATACACCCACATAACATAATGATTACACTCTACATATACCATTTAGTATTTATCACTGGCATTGTGAATTATGTTCCATATTGCTGCCCCTGAAGTCACTTTAAGCCTGTGAGCTGATGCATCATATAGTCTACTAGAAGATGTCTGATTAGTCTGTTAGAGTAGATTTGGGCAAGCATTACAAAAAAGCACACTTTTGGTGTCAGAGTTAGTGTTGTTTATATGCCTGAGCTTTCTCTTCATCTGCCCCCAGGCCGCCAACTTAAACAATATGCAGTAAAAAAAAAATGTAATCTGGTAATACAGCAATTTAATGGTCTGGGGACATGTTTGCAGATCAGACAAATTCTTATAACTGCTCAGCAAATACACCAAATGAAGCTGAAAAAGTTTATTGGGAAAGTTTATTATATTATATTATTTTTTTCTTTTACAGATATCAGCTAATAGTAACCGTTAATGTTACTTTCTGCTAGAAAAGCATCTATTCCTCTTTTGAAGCTGTCAGATGTTAACGTTGTGACAAGCTTCTGTGGGAGGCTATTCCACAGATTTATAGTTCTTATAGTAAAAAATAATTGTCGCCTTCGGAGATTGAATCTTTTTTTTTTCCAGGGAAACAAGGGAATGACCCCTCGTCTTTAGAGAGGATTTTAGTTGAAATACTTTTTGCCATATTTTTTGTATTGGTCATTTATATATTTATACAAGTTAATCATACCCCCCCTTACTTGTCTCCTTTTAAGAATAAACTGATTTAATTCCCGTAATCTTTCTTCATAACTAAGATCTATTTCCCTTATCAGTTTGGTGGCTCAGGGTGTCCTTTGTATGAACAGGTGCCCAGAACTAGATGGCATATTCCAGGTGGGGACGCACCAGTGCCCTGTAAAGAGGAAAAATTACATCTCTATCCCGTGATTCTATGCATGATAGTATCTTGGTCGCCATAGAAACAGCTGCTTGGCATTGCATACTGTTATTTAGCCTGTGGTCTACCAGTACTTCCAGATCCTTCTCAACTAGTAACTCTCTCAGTTTTACTTCCACAAGGATATATGTGGCCTTCAAGTTATTAGACCTAAGTGCATCACTTTACACTTATCCACATTGAACTTCATTTGTCAAGTGAATGCTCAGACACTCACAGTGTCCAAGTCAGCCTGCAGCTTGTGAACATCTTCAACAGCCATCTGCAAAAATACAGAGAGTGCTCTTAATGCCATCTTCTATATCATTTATAAACAAATTAATTAATAGAGGGCCCAGCACTGAACCTTACAACCGGGACCATTCAGAGTAGGTACCATTAACTGCAACTCTGCACAGCCAGTTTTCAATCCAGCTACAAACTGTATTTTCTAATCCTGAAGACCTCAATTTCCCCAATAAGCATCTATGGGGGACAGTGTCAAATGCTTTTGCAAAATCCAGTAAAATTATATCAACAGCCGCCCCTCTGTCCAGGTTTCTACTCACCTCCTCATAGAAACAGAATCAGGTTAGTCTGGCAGCTTTTGCCCTGTGCTGGCTGCCACTTAGAATATTATGTATAGTTACATAATCCTGTATGTAGTCTCTTGGGAGTCCCTCAAGCAAATGCATGTTAAGCTTACACGTCTGTAATTACCTGAAGAAGACCTAGAACCCTCTTTAAAATGGGTACCACATTTACCTTGAGACAATCTCTTGGCACTATACAAGTTGTTAGTGAGTCTTTAAAGATCAAAAGCAGAGGTGCTGAGTTCTTTAAGAACTCTTGGGTGAAGTTGTATTCACATTTCAATCATATAGCCTTTCTTGGGTGATATCCATGTTTAGTCAGTTAAAAATTATGCTGGGTTATTGTTTGCAGTAGAAACGTTTAAATTGGTACCTTGTGCCTCAATTGTGTACACAGAGCTAAAGAACCCATTTAGCAGCTCTACCTTTTCGTGGTCCCCAGTGACCAACTCCCCATTACCATTCATTAGGGTACCTACATTTTCTGATTTTGATTTCTTTGAGTTGATATATTTAAAGGAAGGTTTATGGTTGGTTTTCCTTTCTTTGACCACATCTCTTTCAGTTTGTGCTTTTGCCAGCTGTATTACTGTATAACTTGTTTACATGATTTATTTACTGCTTTATACTTTTCAAAGGTTACTGCTGAGAGATCAGATTTGTAATTTTTAATTGCCCTTTTCTTGTTTTTTATTGCCCGTTTAACTGCAGTTGTCAACCAGTTGGGATTTAATTAGAGTCGATTATACTTGTTACTAATAGGAATACATTTTTGGAATTTTGGTACTCACAATTGATTTAAACCGGACCTTCAGCTTGATTTCATGAAAAGCCAAAACCCTTAAAAAGCGATTCCCCAGTATCTAAAATTAATATATTTTAAGTTTTTAGTCACTTACTTATTATTCTTTCCCCCACTGGGCTGCAATTCTGTTCAGGACTCGGGCACCGCCATCTTGACTCAGAAGCATCACACATACTTAGGAGAGGAGAACAGGATAAAGTACAGGGGGCGGGGTTATAGCTGAGCTTTGCACAGACAGAGCAGAGCTGGGGTCAGGAAAAGGACAGCAATCCCAGAATGCAGAGTGACAGTCAGAAGGCACTTCCTGTTTGCAGGCTGCCTGTTGCCCCATGAGCCACCATCTTGGTTGTTTAAAGGCTCATAACATGCAGTAGATGCAGGTAGGATGATTTTTAATGTGGGCAATCTGTATGTACAGGGTGTGGGAAACATTTAAAATATGCTCTTATTCAGGGTGAAGGTCCGCTTTAAAGCACTCCCATTTTGGCATCTGTATCCTTGTTAACACATGCTCCTAATGTATGTCCTGGAGTGCAGCTCTGAACTTGGGGAAGTTGACCTTTCTAAAATGTAGTGTTTTTGCCCTCCCAGCCAAAGAATGTTATTTACAGCTTATGTTGAGTACAACTATATTGTGGTAACGGTTTACAAGATTTTCATGAACGGTTACAGTACCTAGCAGGTCATCATCATTTGATATTACCAGATCCAATAGAGTATCGCCTCTAGTAGGTGCCTCCACCAACTGGCTTATAAAGTTATCATGCAGCAAGCTCAGGAATGCTCTCCCCCTTGCAGTTAAAGCAGATCCGTGGTTCTAGTCAATACCTGGGTAGTTGAAGTTCCCTGTCACCACCACCTGTTTATGCAGTTGACCTCAGTTATGTTGGGGGGGTTATAGATTACACCAAGATGTATTTTAACATTGTTTTCATCTGCCCGAACTTCTACCCACAAGGATTCTACATCTTCACAATCATCAGCTAGTATCCTCTCATTAATATATGCTTTAAAATCTTGTTTTACATAAAGACACACTCTGCCCCTTTTCCTATTTGCTCTGTCTTTCCAAAAGAGGGTAAACCCTGGAAGATTAACAGCCCAATCATGTGTGGAGTCCAGCCATGTCTCAGCCACACCAATAACATCAATGTTTTCTTCTTGTACCAGGGCCTCAAGCTCCCCCACTTTACTTGCCAGACTTCTGGCATTTGTGAACATGCACTTCAAGTTGCCACCCCAGTTTAACACATTTGGCTTTAGTGTCCTTAACTCGTGCAGTGTTGTGTCCATATGATTTTTCACTGCCGGTTTGTAACACATGGATTTCCTTATCCAACATAGCAGTCCTTCTCCCCCTCCTATTTCTCCACCCACCATTATATGCTGTCCCCGAGTAACCTGTCTTCCCATTTGCTTTCACTCTTATCCTCCCCCCTCATCTCTAGTTTAAATCGTTAAATTACTCTTCCACTCCCTCTAGTATCTTCTTATCCAGTACAGCAGCTCCCTTTTCATTTAGGTGCCAATGATCTGTGGAATAAAGTTCGTACCCCAGTGAAAAGTCAGCCCAGTGCTCTAAGAATCAGGTTGCCAACTAGAATTTTGACTGCAGAATGATTTGCTCTTAAAATCTAAACTCAACAAAACAAGATTTTAACAGTGACTACAACTTACAGTTCTATCAGGGAAAAGCTTACAAAACAGCCAAAAAGTGCTGAATACATTCCATGCCATGGCATGCCATGAGAGTACTTAGCTCAAATAGTTTATTGCTTCACACATCCAACAGAAAAAGCCTTTCTTCAGCATACAATAAATCAGAGCCAAAAGTTAACCAAAAACCAAATGTTAACCAAAAACAGCCACCTGGCTTACTGACAGCCCCAACACTGAGCTCTAAGGCTTCCTAATTGTCTGAGCTCTGTACTCCAATTTGCAGACAGCTTACTTGCAGTTCAACACCTTCCTTTGAGTGCTTCTGCTCTACCTTCAATTTGTGCAAACAGGTATGGTTGGCTGCGGGTCTCCCCAAAGTCTCATGCCTCATGCACCTGGTCAGTCCAAGAAACAGATCTCATCTGAGGCTTGTCAGACCCTTTATAGTCCTTCCAGCATGGATTAGTACTAGACTGGACTACTTGGCTAGCAGGACCCACCTAGCTCCACTCACTGGCCAGGGGCACCTTACTGTCTGCTCTTTAGCTGAGGACCTGAAGGCATGACACATTCTCCTGGACTTCCTTTGTAGCATGATCCAGCATTTTGTCTTCCAGAAATATCTTTTTTTGGCAATTTTTGAGACAAGCCACCTATCACAATATGTAACGAGTGAATATTTTGGATGATTATTAGTAATCAGAGAATCAGAGCACACTCCCTGACATGGCCTCTGAGACCGAAAAACAGATGTTGGTAAAGGCAAGGTCTGGCTAGCTATGAATGGCTGCCTAGTCACAGAATCTTAATTCTTCCCAGAGCCACCAAGGATGTAGATAGGTGGAGAGAAGATGGCCAAGAGACAAACCAGCGAAGTCAAGAAAACACATTAAAGATTAGTAAGAAGATCAGGAACTAGCCAAGCACAGAGACAAAGTGAAATGAAATCAGGTGACCAGTTGGCATCCCCTGAGTAGTAGTCTTAAAGATGCCAGTGCTTATATGCTAAACCAGGAGCCACCCAGCTTCCCCTACTGGCCAAAAACAACTTACTGTCTGCTCCATATCTGAGGACCTGAACACATGGAGTCCCTGAACTCTTTCTATCCCTGTTCTGCTGTTGGGCATTGCAGGCCTGGTCTTTTTGCTCTGCATGCTTTGGTGTACATGGCGTTAACAACCTCAACACACTATCTATTGAGCATACATAGTTACATACATAGTTACATACATAGTTAATACGGTTGAAAAAAGACATATGTCCATCAAGTTCAACCAAGGGTGTTGGGGTAGGGGGAAGTTATTTTTTATTTCATAGGGGAAGCTATTTATTTTATTTTTTGTCTTTATTTTTTTTTGTTGATAACCACTAGTAGTAACTGTTAATGTTATTTTCTTCAGATGTCAGATCATCATGTCAGATGGTCAGATGTTTTTCAGCATTGGTCCTTTGTAAAACTCTACTCTGCACATTTGGTAGGAATTGGAATACTCACAGTTATTGTACTTTTGTCATGAGCCTTAAAGATAAAAGGATCATAGTTGCATCTGACCATAGACCAAATAGGGGGTAGTTATTTATTAGCATATTATGGGTGAATTCTGTATAGTCTTGTCACACTTTATTGTTATTTACTTGGGTTATTGTTATTGTGGAGTGCGTAATACAAAAAGTTAATATTTTTCCCCTGCTTATCTAATCTTGATACCCTCTTTTTTGTGCACATAATTTATTAATTGCATATTTTTCCAGCTCCCACAAATATTTGGATAGTTTGGAGGGGTGGGGTGTATAGTGCTCTGTTTTTAATTGTCTCATTGTCTTTATTTGTTCTTTTTATTCTTTACCTAAATAAAGTTGATATATTGTTTGATCGTTAAAGATTTGTTGAATATGTGGTGCTCCCATACTATAGGGGTGAGTGTCTTTCATTACCCCCTGTTTTGTCTGTCTATTGCTTTTGGGATGAGCACACACGTATACTGAGGTGGTGCAGAAACTCCAGTCCAACACTATCTAGTACCACGGAGTATGGGCTTGTAATTGCCTATAGCCACTTTTTACTTAGGCTGAAGAGTTTTGCTTTACCAGAAAATTAACAGTCAAAATCTTCACTTAAAGTACCAAGCTTCTGTATCAAAATCAACTGCTCCTTCAGCCACAGATGTCTGTGCATGGCAGCCATGCAAGCAATGTGGTAGTAGGTAAAGAGATGATCTCAGGCTTGCAGGGAGGGCATGATGTGAAGGTGAGCACACCTAAAGTATTTTTTTACCTAAGGTCACCTTCAAGATGATTATACAATACTGAATGTAAGGCTCTATTCACACCTCTCCGCTTGCGCTGCGTTGGGTAACGCAGTCACAGCGCAAGAAGAAAAGCTGCCCATTGTTTTTAATGGGCCAGTTCACATATATACGCTGTGCATTAAAAATAATGGGCAGCATTTTCCTTTGCATTGTGACTATGTTACCCATTGCAGCACAAGCAAAGAGGTGTGGCTAGAGCCTAAATACAAATGTTCTTAAACCTGTAAAATGAATAGCGGCCCTCTGAGCAAGGAAAGCAGTAATATCAGTGTTGCACACCAACATGGCTTATTACATGGATAATAATAGACTCTTCCTGGATGCAGCTGAGGCACAATCTACAGTCTTGATAAGCAATCTCATGTCTAATTACTGCTCTATCACCAGAAAGTATGAGTCTCTGCTTTTTTTCAGAAGGCCAATATCCATAGGGTGCAAAGTAAATATGGTGAGCTCTCCACATACAATAGTCATGATATTTTCCTTGTGTTAATCATGATGACATGTCAAGAGGACTATGGAGAAAAGCCAAAGCTCATTAATTCCACATTTATAACATCAATTATGCTCACAAAGTGACTGGTGACAAGGGAGGGATTAGTGAAAACACAAATGCCCTGTGAAATGCCCATCAGGCCAAAATGCATCCATCCATTCAAGGTTAATGAGGCTATGAAAATAATTACATCAATTATGTGGCAGGCTTTTGGCACCTGTGCCAGCAACCATTTATCTTACTTGATAAGTTATTATTTTGACATCTCTGTTACACTGTGGATTTCTGAAACAGTATGTACTGAAGTAATAGAATCAGCTGTAATAGGTGTTGTGGGATTGAATAATAATCCTGCTTTTCGTGTTTCCATATGTGACTGGAGCTTCTTGTGAGAGCAATCAGAAATTGAGCTTTTATTGTATGTAGGCAAAGGCCTACAAATAAGGTTAGACTGATTTTTAGTGTGGACATGTGAAATGCCCATCAGACCAGCACATATCTATTATATAGATATTCGCTCTCTTTATAGGCTGTTCTGTTTTGGGGTGTTCAGGGAATTCAAAGTGACACCTGCACATTTTGCAGGCATGAGATAGGCAGCTAAAATTTTAGGGCCACATAAAATCTTTTCTGATTTTTTGGCCCTGCCAACGTGCCAGCCTCTATGCCCTTCGTTACCGGTCTGATGCCCTTTCAGTGGTGCCTGCGGCCTGTGGGGCCAATGCCATGGCCAGAATGGGGTGCAGGTATGAGTCCATCCTCAGTTCACACCAGGACATTCATGGGTAATCTCTAGTGCATAAGTGATCGCTATTTCCAAGCAATTGTGTTTACCTCTCAATGTTGTGGGATTCCAAGCATAGTGTGCAAAAGTGTAACAAGCAAGCTACAGGGCAGTTGTAATGTTCGCACTATCACCAATTGCTATCAAATTTGTGCCCATGCTCATGAGCAGCTATCACCTTCAAGCATTCCGGTATGAAGGGGCTTTACTGTCAGCATATGCTGTTACTAGCTTAGATTCTGGGGCTATGGATAAAGTGCCTCCAAGCCTGAACCATATACAAAGAGAATAATCAATAATTGGTAAAAATAGGCACTTTTCCAAAGTTGTAGAGTAACAGGAATAGAAAAGTTTAATTTCCTTTGAATTGGGCTTCAATGTAAGTGAAATCCAAAAATCAAAAAGAAAATGAATAGCGGCTCCAGCTGCCGCTGAATGGGTTAACCCACTGCACCAAAACTGCCCTTTATCAAGTACAACTAATTTGATCCATACAAATAGAATTTATTAATAAAAAATCCCAACACATTACATCACATAAAATTCATCCATCTACAGACATTCATATAACAGCATATATAGCAGGAGACCATCCCAGGCAGAAAGAAACCCCATCAAAAAACTAATCTAATCATAACTAATAAATTCATATATTGTAACAATTAAATCCTTTTACTGAATCTAAAAACAAAGTGCTATTGTGCTAATGACAAAAGTGCTACAGTGCTGGTAAAGTGCTGAATACAATGTGCAGTGCAGTATACAAAAATTCACTATATAATCACCTACATACGTGATACCCTAAAGAATGGTGCCCCGCTGTCCCCAGAAAGACAAGAGATAAACTTCCACGCGTTCCGTGGGTACATACCCCGCCACTTCCTCAGGATGTGTCCATGTGTCCTCCATTGTTCTATTTTTATATTCCATTTAAGCAGTCACAAACATTCCCATGCTCGGACGATAGCCGCACACAGGCGCAGGGTTCGCATAAACAGTCATCTAATACAATGCAAAGGTAGGGCCCGCCCACCTGTCATCTCCCACCCCGCCCCCCGAGCGCACACCTCACATCATCCAGATCAGCTGGCAAGTGTCAGTGTTGCGCACGTCGGGCGGAGAGGGAGAGACACAGGCGGCGGGGCGCAGCCATCGCATAATAAGAGTGTGAGTGGCGGGGATTGCTGGAGATCACCCGGAGGGCACAATGACAATCCCTGTCCCACAAACATAAAATATCATTCCGGACTAGCATTAGCTATTTCATTAAACATTTAATCTATCAATTAATGCTACAATACATTATTAAACAACCAAAATACAATTTCAAGCTAATATGGCCATAAGGTAGGTGAATTTCTTCAATGTATTCTTTCAACAAGGTTTTTTTTTTCACATATAATGCTTTTTTACACAATGCTTGTGTTGATGTTTAACTTATGTGTTTTGTATGTTTCAGATGGTATTGAGGTTGGCACTTTGTTATGTATTTTGGTGTGACGAAACCACCTGACACATGAAATTCAATGATGCCATTACAGATCGATGAAAATCCTCCGCCCACATGGCCACACAAAGTCCAGTGCATATGCAACTTTCCTTTCTTTTGGATCCTCATATGTATACATATGAATATATAGTGGAAGATATTTAGGACATTAATACTTGTGCCTGCATGCAGTTTCTAAAGTGGACTGATTGCATTTGATCCTTTTATCTATAATGTTGATTAGATTTTGTTGCCATTTGCTCTCTATTTCTTTGTCTTCCAAATCCACAATTGTTTTAGGACAATGTAGAGTGTAAACATAATGTTTGATACATTTATATAATTATGGGTGTGAACCCTGTTGCTATCCTGGGCTTAATTGAGTATATAGTTTTGTGTAATGGAGTGATCTTTCACTCATATAATTGCTTCCATGTATGGCCATATTAGCTTGAAATTGTATTTAGATTGTTCAATGATGTATTGTAGCATTAATTGATAGATTAAATGTTTAATGAAATAGCTAATGCTTATCAATTAAGTCCGGAATGATATTTCATGTTTGTGGGACAGGGATTGTAATTGTGCTCTCCGGGGGATCTCCAGCAATCCCCGCCAAACACTTTCCAGCTGATCTGGCTGATGTGAGGTGTGCGCTCGGGGGGCAGGAGATGACAGGTGGGCGGGCCCTACCTACATATTGTATCAGATGACTTTCCTGTTTATGCAAACCCTGCGCCTGTGTGCGGCTATCGTCCGAAGCGGCTGCACACGCCGGGGGAGCGCTGGAATGTTTGCGACTGGTTAGAGGGAATATAAAAATGAAACAATAGAGGACACAGGGACACATCCTGAGGAAGTGGTGGGGTATGTAGCCACGGAACGCGTGGAAGTTTATGTCTTGTCTTTCTGGGGATAGCGGGGCACCATTCCTTAGGGTATCACTTATGTAGGCAATTATATAGTGAATTTTTGTATACTTTGCACATTGTATTCAGCACTTTACCAGCACTGTAGCACTCTTGTCATTAGCACAACAGCACGTTCTTTTTAGATTCAGCAAAAGGATTTTATTGTTACAATATATGAATTTATTAGTTATGATTAGATTAGTTTTTTGATGGGGTATCTTTCTGCCCGGGATGGTCTCCTTCTATGTTATATGAAGGTCTGTAGATGGATGAATTTTATGTGATGTAATGTGTTGGGACCTTTTATAAATAAATTCTATGTGTATGGATCAAATTAGTTGTACTTGATTAAGGGCAGTTTTGGTGCAGTGGGTTAACCCCTTCAGCGACAGCTGGAGCCGCTATTCATTTTCTTTTTGGTTTGCATTACTCATAAGGGGTTTTTCACCCACAGCACATAGCCCTGTGTAGATCTATTTCAATATAGATTGGTGGTGAACTAAATCCAAATATTTTTGGTTTCTCTGTGAAATCCAAAAATCCTTAATTAGTCCTGCCAGTCCTGATTTTAAACTTGGCGCAAAGAAGCACTACAGCTCAACTTGACCCTAACCCATAACATCTGTAACACAACCATAATATGGTTAAATAATTCAAGTGATGTCTGAGGAACTGATGAAGATTACAGAAAATGGGGGATCGGAAACCTCAAAATTGATGAGTAGAACTACCGATACTAGAGGTGAATTTGAAAAGCATTAAGAACTTTCTATTGTCTGTGGATATGTGCTCTCTCTCACAGCTGGTCCCTGTCTACTTGCTAGCCCCTACAACCTTTTGTACATGTCTGGGGCTCTTTAAGCGGTGCCTGTGACCTGTAGGGCCAATGCCAATGGGCAGTGGGCTCTTCCCCATGCCCAGGAGCGGGTGCAGGTAATGGGGTGGAAGGTTTTGGCATGCCACCATCTGGCAGCAGCAGGTGTCATTCCCCCATATGCACCCTCCAATTTCTTGCTCTTCCTTCCCACTGTGCCCCACAATTAGCCCTCCCTGTGCTATTCCCCACTGTGCCCCCACTATGTGTGAGGCCCATGGAAAAGGAGTTGGCACTGGTCAGACTACTAGTAATAGCAGCCCCTTAAGGAGATAAGGCTAGAAATATTATAAAAAGTTGAGTGCAGTTGCAGTAAAATTCCACTAAATGGGGATGCATAAAAATAAATGGAAGGAGTAGAATTAAGATCAGAGTGACATATAGAGCTGGAAGTTTCCCTTAGAATGAAGGATAGAGATACACTGTGTGCGGGATGCCCCTCAGGATTGGTAGAGATGGGTTTGGAGGGAAAGTAGTTGCAACAGGAAACAAAAGGCATATATTGTTGAATTACAATAGAGAGGACCTGCTTTAGTTTCAACCAAGGATTCTGAATCCCAAGGTAACCCGCTCCTCTACCCACACACCCTCTAACCCTGATGTACAGTTATAACATATGCACCCTTCTTGACCCAGTTTGCCACCACTCTACACCCTCCCTGCCTTACTGGAACCCTAATATGTACCTTCCAAGCCACACTGTGCTCTCGCAGGCTCAATGACCCACACACTGCGCCATGCAACGGATTCCTGAAATTTAAAGGGCCTGTACACCACTGATTGGTGCCTGGTCATCCAATCCTGCATACACTTCCCCTCTTTAAGGGGCACTGCCTTTTCCATCAGTGCCGGATCTTGGTCTTCCTTTGTATGCAGAAAGTCTGTTGTTTTCAGTATTGCTCACCCGTGTACTGACCTTTGCCTGTCCCCGACTCTGAACCTGTGCTGCCAGCCCTGACCTCTGCTTGAACTTTTACATCACCTTTTGCCTGCCTCCTTTGTACCATGCATTACCTCGGCTGACTGTGTGGCTGAGCTGCTGTTGGGGGGTAGCGACCTGGGGGTCAGTCGCCGCTGCAAAACCAACTTGCTTTGCGGCGGCCTCTGGTGAATACCGGTGGCCTCTTAGACTCTACTCCCCTGACGCGGCACTCGCTATCAGTAACACGGTCACAGCAGATCCACACCTGTGCTGCCACACCTGGTTTGTGACAGTAAGATCCACCCATGGATCCCGCTGAGGTGCCACTGCCTGATGCCTCTGAATTACCTGCAATAGTGGCTATGCAGTCTCGCCAAATTAACCAGCTTTCCGCCATGGTTCAGCAGCTCCTATCGATTCAGCAACAGCAATTGCCACCAGCCGTCCCAGTATTGCCGCCACAGCCTCCAGTAGCATCAACTTCTAGAATCCGTCTCTCCTTGCCGGCTAAGTTTGACGGGGATGCCAAGTTATGCCGAGGTTTCCTTACCCAGTGTTCTATGCATTTGGAAGTGTTGGCAGACCAATTTCCCACTGAACGTGCTAAGGTGGCCTTTGTTATTAGTCTGCTCTCAGGAAAAAAAGGGGGGGTGGCAGCCGCTCAGACCATTTTATAACTAACCTGGGAGGTGCACGTTAGCAGGGCAATTAGTATACAAAAGTCTTAAAGGAGCCACAGCACTCAACCCTGTTAGCTTGCAGGCCAGCCTATAATCTGAAGCCTATGCTCTCAGGAAAAGCCTGGGCTACCCCATTATGGGATCGCGAGGACCCAGTCACCAATATACTCGCTTTTGTCTCGCCAGGTCTTCAAGGAACCAGCCCGGGCCTCGTCTGCAGAGACGGCCCTGTTGAACTTGGTTCAGGGCAACCTGTCCGTTGGTGAATACGCCATTCAGTTCCGTACCCTGGCATCTGAACTGTCTTGGAATAATGAGGCCTTATGTGCCTCCTTCAAGAAGGGACTGTCTAGCAATATTAAAGATGCTCTAGCCGCACGTGATTTGCCTTCATCTTTGACTGATCTCATCCATTTGGCCACACGCATCGATGTGCGTTTTTCCGAAAGACGTGAGGAACTCCGCCTGGAAAGAGACTCTCAGCGCCCTAGGAGGGCATCCCATTTGGCTCCTGTGTTTCAACATCCTATGACCGTACATGCGCCCTCCAGTGTGGAGGCCATGCAGGTGGACCGATCCCACTTAACCCAGCTGGAGAGAACTCGCAGGAGGAATGAGAATCTTTGTTTGTATTGTGCTGGCTCAGAGCACTTCCTGAAAGACTGTCCTATTCGCCCCTGGCGCACCTACGAATTTGGGAGAGGCGTCCCTAGGTGTGTGTGCCACCTCTCCACGGCTTACGGTTCCTGTGCTACTCACCGTTGCAGCTACCATCTCCTTGAACCTGACTGCCTTTGTGGATTCTGGCTCTGCAGGAAACTTTATCGAGGTCTCCTTGATTAATAAATATAACATCTCCGTGAATCGCCTCGCAAAGCCTCTATTCATCGCTTCGGTTAATGGTGACAGGCTTTATTGCACCGTGCGTTATCGCACAGTACCCCTCCTTTTAAAGATTGGACTTTTTCACCAAGAGAATATTGAGTTCTATGTGCTCCCTCATTGTACCTCTCAGATTCTCCTCGGCCTACCCTGGCTTCAACGTCATGACCCCACTCTTGACTGGAATACCGGCGATATCAAGAGTTGGGGTGCAGGCTGCTACAAGAGGTGTTTGAAGTCCGTTCCGGCCAGACCTGTTCCTGCCTCTGCTCCACTTCCCGGCCTGCCTGCGATTTATCAGGTCTTCTCAGATGTTTTCTGCAAAAAGCAAGCAGAGGTACTTCTGCCTCATCGATCTTATGATTGACCTATCGACCTCTTGCCGGGTACTACTCCACCTCGTGGCAGAATCTATACTCTCTCGGCTCCTGAGACTCAGGCTATGTCAGAGTATATACAGGAGAATCTCCAAAGAGGCGTCATGCGAAAATCTTCCTCTCCTGCAGGTGCAGGCTTCTTCTTTGTGGCCAAGAAAGATGGCTCTCTTCGCCCCTGCATTGACTACTGTGGCCTCAACAAGATTACCGTCAAAAATCGTTACCCTTTACCTTTGATTTCTGAATTATTTGATCGACTTCGCGGTGCCAGGATCTTCACTAAACTCGACCTGAGAGGGGCCTATAATCTGATACGTATACATGAGGGCGATGAGTGGAAGACCGCCTTTAACACCCGCGATGGCCACTTTGAATACCTAGTGATGCCCTTTGGACTTTGCAATGCACCCGCCGTATTCCAGGAATTCCATTACTCCTGCGTGGTAGTGTATCTGGATGATATACTCATCTTCTCTTCTAATCCTGAAGAACATCACTGCCACGTCCGGTCTCGACTCCGCCTACACCGTTTATACGCCAAGTTGAAGAAGTGCAAATTTGATCAGACCTCTCTCCCATTTCTTGGGTACATAGTTTCTGGTCGTGGTCTCCAGATGGACCCCAGCAAGTTAAAAGGCAGTGTTGGACTGGCCTCGTCCTTCTGGCCTATGGTCTATCCAATGCTTTTTGGGCTTCACTAATTATTATCGCCAGTTTATTCCCCACTTTTCGACTATAGTTGCGCCTATTGTGGCTCTCATGAAGAAGAATGCTAATGCTAAGTCGTGGCCTCCTCAGGCTGAAGAGGCCTTTAATACTCTTAAAAATGCCTTCTCTTTTGCTCCGGTGCTTTCAAGACCAGATCCAGCTAGACCCTTTGCCCTTGAGGTAGATGCCTCCTCCATTGGAGCTGGAGCCGTGCTTACTCAAAAATCTGCTACTGGCAGGACTCTCACCTGCGGTATCTTTTCGACAACGTTTTTTCCGGCAGAGAGGAATTACTCCATTGGAGATCGGGAATTACTCGCCATCAAGTTGGCATTGGAGGAGTGGAGACATCTCTTGGAAGGTTCTGCCTACCTTGTTACCATCTTTACTGACCACAAGAATCTGTCTTACTTAGAAACTGCCCAGCGGTTAAACGCTCGACAAGCCTGATGGTCGTTATTTCTTGCCCATTTCTACTTTCAAATCCACTTCCGTCCAGCCGTCAAGAACATCAGGGCAGACGCCCTTTCTCATTCTTTGGATGTCTCCGGGTCGGAATCCACTCCACAGCATATTATCCCTCCTGAATGTCTAGTCCCCTCTGCTCCCGCAACCCTGGTACAGGCACCACCTGAAAAGACCTTCGTGCCTCCTCGCCAGTGTTGCAGAATATTAAAATGGGGACATTCATCTCATGCAGCTGGCCATGCAGGTATCAGAAAATCTTGTTCTCTCATTTCCAGATATTATTAGTGGCCCTCCTTAGAGAAGGACGTGACGGAATTAATTCAGGCTTGTACCATCTGTGCACGTGACAAGACTCCTCGCCAAAGACCTGCAGGCTTACTTCTTCCCTTACCTATTCCAGACACTCCAGGGTCACACATTGCTTTGGACTTCATTTCTGACCTCCCTCCTTCACATGGCAACACCGTTATTTGGGTAGTAGTAGATAGGTTCTCTAAGATGGCGCATTTTACATCTTTGCCTGGACTTCCTTCGGCTCCTCAGCTGGTGAAACACTTCCTTATGCATATCTATCGACTTCATGGGCTGCCTGCACACATCGTGTCTGACAGAGGAGTGCAATTTGTTTCTAAGTTCTGGAGGGCTCTTTGTAAGCAAATGAAGATTAAATTGGACTTTTCCTCTGCTTATCATCCCCAGTCAAATGGCCAAGTGGAAAGAGTAAACCAAGTCCTCGGCCATTATCTTCGCCATTTTGTTTCCGCGCGTCAAGATGATTGGGTCGACCTTCTGCCCTGGGCGGAGTTCTCACATAACTTTAAGGATTCTGAATCTATGAGAAAATCCCCGTTCTTTGTGGTGTACAGTCGTCATCCTCTTCCGCCACTGCCTTTGTCCACGTCTTCTGAAGTACCCGCCGTGGAAGAACTCACACAGGATTTTTCTACCATCTGGCAAGAGACTCAACATGCTCTTTTTCAAGCTTCCGCTCGTATGAAAATTAGCGCTGATAAAAAGAGAAGAACACCTCATGTTTACTCTCCTGGAGATAAGGTGTGGCTTTCGGGGAAATACATCCGCTTCCGAATTCCCAGCTACAAATTGGGTCCCCGCTACCTGCGTCCTTATAAGATCAAGCAACGGATCAATCCGGTTTGCTATAAGCTTTACCTTCCAGCATCTCTTCGTATCCCTAACTCCTTCCACGTCTCTCTTTTGAAGCCAGTAATTTGCAATCGTTTTTCTCGCTCCAATTTCTGAGATCCTGGACTCTCCAGAGTCAAAAGATATTTTTTGGTTGACTGGGAAGGCTGTGGTCTAGAGGAAAGATATTGGGAACCCGAGGAGAACATAGTCTCATCTCAGATTTTCTTGGTCCCAAGAAGAGGGGGAGACCCAAGGGGGGGTACTGTTAGGGCGAGCGCTGCGGGCCCATCTCGCAGCACTTCCCTCACCTAAGTTGCTGCTCCCTAGTCCCTCTCCTTACCCACTCCTGCCAGCAGGCCGGCGGCTTCCGGCACGGTGGCTGGCCATGTGCCGGCTGCTCCCAGCCGTCTTCCTCCTCCTCGTGCTGCTTCCTCGCATGGTTTGGTGCGCGCACGCCCCCGTCCACTAGAGGGCGCGCGCAACGGATTCCTGTAATTTAAAGGGCCTGTACACCATTGATTGGTGCCTGGTCATCCAATCCTGCATCTACATCCCCTCTTTAAGGTGCACTTCCTTTTCCATCAGTGCCGGATCTTGGTCTTCCTTTGTATGCAGAAAGTCTGTTGTTTTCAGTATTGCTCACCCGTGTACCGACCTTTGCCTGTCCCCGACTCTGAACCTGTGCTGCCAGCCCTGACCTCTGCTTGAACTTTTACATCGCCTTTTGCCTGCCTCCTTTGTACCATGCATTACCTCGGCTGACTGTGTGGCTGAGCCGCTGTTGGGGGATAGCGTCCTGGGGGTCACTCACCGCTGCAAGACCAACCTGCTTTGCGGCGGGCTCTGGTGAATACCGGTGGCCTCTTAGACTCTACTCCCCTGACGCGGCACTCGCTATCAGTAACACGGTCACAGCGGATCCACACCTGTGCTGCCACACCCGGTCCGTGACAATAAGTTTACTGAATGCGTGTGTGTAAAGCCAGAATAAATATGTAAGTATAGTTAATACTTTTATTGCCCTGATCTGCACCATGTAAAAATTAGGTAGGGGAAGATAGAACATATATATTTCTCAAAAACCCTATAATTAAGCCACACTTCTGAAACACACACATGCCACACCTATTTTCCAAGGTATCGAATCTCAAGGATTTCTCTCTAAGGCCATAAGAAAATGGTCAATTCAATCACCCATCATCTTGTGGTACCCCATATATGTATGACCTATATACAATAGAGGTATATTGTATCTACAGTATCTCCAGGTTACAGTAATATATGTATAAGTATAAAACGTGAAATATAACAAATATAGGGACACACACATACTGTAAACAGGTAAAGCTCTCTGATCTCATGGATCCTGATGAGGTTGCTACTTCCGCAGCCCCTGTAGTTACACCCACCGTTGGAACCATAAATGGTTGTACATAAGTTATTGAAATGAAAGCACAGATGTGTGAAAAACTTCTTAGAATTCTGGCGCTATACCAAATGTGTCTTTTATTTGTTTGTGGCTTTACTTACACCTATTTCACTGCATAAAATGTGTTATTTTACTTTAGACTTGAAACTTAAAAATTAAGCTATCAAAATCATGCTGCAGTCATTATTCGAAAGTTCCTACATGCTTAGAAACAGTTGTTATGGTAACACCGCATTAGCAATAGGTTTACTTGCATTGTTGATCTGGTTGTCATGACTATTGTTCATTTGCATGATAACATTAAATATTTAAAAAATGCATTTAAAAGGGCCTTCTTGTGTTCAAAGACAGGTGGTGGGAATCGAGAAAAACCATATCCTTAGTTCCTGACATATCTATAGATATCTAAGTCAAAGCAGCTGGGCTTTAAAACATCTTTAAGAAAAAACACAATGTTTTGTTGTTCCGACCTATTACTGCAGATAGACCATGATCTGGATGATGAGAACCTTCACAGACAGGTCATGACCAAACTACAGATTGAGAATACTGTACTTAAAGAAATGTCAGCACCATCGGCTCAGTGGGCTGTTAGCACAACTAAGCTTTGTCACCTAGCTCCAAAGACAAGCATTAGAATGTACAGAGGCCATGCCATAGAGTAAGGAGAATTGATAATATAGAGTTACGGTATATAAACAGACACAAGCTTCAAGATTAAAAGAGAGCCGTGGAGATGTTAAAAAGCTTAAAGCGGAACAAAACCCAGCAGCAACCGGCCTAGAATCTAAAGCCACTGATTTTTCCCTGGGGCATCCCAAATCATGGGGCATCCCGTAGTGTGAACTTCCCCCCCCAGGGCGCCCATTAAAACGTATCTTTCCCTGTTCCAACAGCATGTGCACAGGCTCTCGTCCAATGAGAGCTGCCTGCTACGAATACATCAATCGGCAGGTGGCCCTCATTCCCTGGTGCATTACATGCATCACAGCATCATGCGTCATTCCCATTCTAATAAATTACAGCCACCTGCTGAATAGCGTAATCATTTTAGGTGGGTCTCATTGGATGAGAGCCTGCACATGCGCCTTTGGAGCCTGGACAGATAATTTTTTCTGGCTTCCTGGATTTCACACAGTGGAGCATCCTGCTTCAGGATGCCCTGGGGGGCCTGAAACGAAACCTGGAAAAGTCAAATTTCTGTTTTTTTTTCTGCTTTAAAGTTCCTGCATGAAAATGCAATTCTTCAGCATTAGTTTCTTCTCAGTAGCTTCAGAGAGAGGACCTTTGTGCCAAAAGTAAGGAGGCTGTAAGAGTCCAGGGATAGACTGAATCGGGCTGCCCCGTATCCCAGAGAGTGTGGGCCCACCAATACTCACTTTGTCAGGAATCCTGGACCATAGACCAGCATGTCAGGTTTACTCTCACGTGGGACATGGATTCCGAAAGAGGTGGCCCTGTTCTTACCTTCTCCGTGAGTCAGACTGCTTCTCCTGTGTCTCTTCAGTTGTGTGGGGATGAGAATGTACGCAAGGTCCCCTATTCTCAGCTGCCTCTGAGGAGACGCTGGGTCACTTGTGGCAAGTCATGCAGTCTCCAGGGTGCGTAGGACTGCTGTCATCCTTTTTCAACTTTGGTTGGGCTAATTCGCCCCAGATGTATTAGAAGCCAATGGCCCTTTCTGTCCTACTATTGACCCATTGTCCAAATAAAGTCTGTCCCAGTCTACCTCCACATCACCTGTTATAGTATTTAGTATGTTTAGTGTGATCTGTGTTACTTTGCCTGTAATAGACCTTGTTTATTTTTTTGGACAAGCCATAGCCTGCTTCCTGAACCAACACTTGCCTGATTTACCTCGAGCCAGTCTCACCCATCTTATATTGCAACCTTCTGCCTTCGCACAACTACACACACAGACACTGATTTCCCGTGAGGCAGGCATGGCAATACAATTGGGGCACATATTGCCAAAACACACTCTATTTATTTGAAGCAAACTTACAAACAATTGGCACAAGTTATTATACAAAATCTAATTCCCTACATACGTAAAAAGCAACATTGCTAAATACTAAACCTCCCCCCCATGCATACAATGCACACCACGCTCCCCAACCATCCACACTCAACTGCTGGCCAGCAGAATTAAATGGCGGTCCTGCATCCAGGTCGCATTAAACTTTTGATAATGATGCCAACTCGACTACTGTCCTACAATCGAAAAGTGCTGCCAGTGCTACAGTGTTTATACAAGAAGATTCCAAGGTTGTTATCATATAAGTATCAATACTAAATAGTGGTGCAGCAAGTGCCTGCTCATTCAGGTCAGTAGTACTTAACACTCACAAAAGAGAGAGAATGGTTTGGGAGCCAGGGCAGAGCTCATATTTCAGCCCACCTGTACCTCTCTGTCGTCTTTGTTTCTGCAGCAACTATTGAATCACTCGCTGATATACTGCTCCTGCACCAGCCCTGGTAACCACTGGCTGGGGGCATGATCTCGAGTGCTCTATGGGTATCCCCAGCCCAGAACCCACTCTTACAGTTATGTGTTATGTATAGGTAGGGTTGATTCCAGAGAGGTTCTTCCAACTCAATTTCAAAGATTACCTTCCCCACATTCATACATTACTCTTCCATGGAAGCCAAGGAAACTTAGCAGCAAATAAAATAAGTGGTGCCAACTCAGATCATATGCAATTTAAAATCTGGAAGTAAGGGAGACACACTACTAGGATTGCCAACTCTATGCTGCCATCTAATACCTTACAAACTTCTTGATTATGGGGGTATCACGTCTCCCAACACATTTCATGAGCAGGTGCTCTGACTGGGGTGAATTTATTGAATTACATGTCGGATGTGCTTCTTCAGGTGAACTTCAACATGGGGCTTGTCACATGTGTACCTGCTGTAGAGATGGGAAAATACTGCTACATGAAATTTCTGAAGAGGTTTCATGTGAAACAATTGGCCTAGATTTACTAAGAGTTAACAATACTGCACATGGTAGTAAAAAAAATCAATTCATGAGAGAAGAAGCACGAAAATCTCACTTTTAGTGAATCACCAGATAGGAAGACAATGAAAGTCAATAGCACTATTTACTACAGAGTAAAAAGGAGTTCAATACTTTTCTCAGGACTAAAACATTTCTATTGTTCCTAAGGTTGGAGGGCTGGGACCAATACAGACATGGTTTTCTTCACCTTGCTTTCTCCAACAAGATACTCCTATTTTACTTATAAAAGAGAGCTCTACTTGTGCCTGAGCAGTTAACCAGAATAATACCTTTTCCTTAAGATTGCAAGTCAAGCTGGTTTCATATGGTGTCGTAATGTAAAAAAGGTTCAACAAGATGAACATTCCTAACACCCTGCATCTCCGCTTGCTGCTTTGCATATGAATTGAGGGGAGTGGTCTGCAAGCACACTCTGCATATTAATTATGTGTGGGGGGTGGCAGGTGCATACAATATCGATTATTGGGGAGGGGGCCTGAACATACGCTGCATTTGAATATTTGGAGTTAATCTAGAGGGTTTTAGGAACCAGGGAAAAGCCACACACAACATAGATGGAGCAGTGTTAATTTTTATTCATAGGGAGAGTAGTTATTCTGGGTAAGGAAAGTTTGCAACAGAGAAGCATGGTTAATCCACTTGTGATAGGAATAGGCTTGCTTGTGTTTTAGTGCCATCATTTACTGACAAACATAGGGACTGTGTTTGTTATTCAGATAAAGCCTAGTGTGGTGATCATTAGCATGATTAAAGCAAGGGGCACTGTTCTATGGAGAGAACAATTTATCAACTCAATAGATGAAGCGAGGGGACGAGTAACCTAAACAACATAACAACCCATACTATTCATTTTAATGTAGAAATATACAGTAATTGTGCAAGCTATGCAAAAAGGAGAAAATTCACTGAAAGATAATTTCTCTCTAAATGTTTTTTTTATTTTTTGAATATTAAAATGAAACAAGGGTGCACCTCAAAATGGTAACTAGAAAAACTAAAAGCCCTTCCATAACGCCTCAACCAGCTGCACAAAAAAGTAGACTAAAAAGCCGTGATCACAGAGTGAAAACATATGGATAAGCTAAAATTAGGTGGGTCATTAAGGATTTTAAAAGCACCTCATAAACTCGAGTTATACACCAACTTAATTTACATGAGATATAGATCTCAGTTTTGGGAGGACTTTATTCATTTTATTGTGATAGTGAGGGGTAGAGATGAGCGAATCGATCCGGACAAACCCGAATTCGTTCCGAATTTCAGGAAATATTCGATTCTGAACGAATCCAAATTTCCCCGCGATTCGATCGATCGAATTTTTCCTTTAAACTCCATTTAATTCAATTACAGGCATTGTAAAATGGTGAATGCACATGTCTGGACATATCTCCTGGGGCAAGGTATCATGGGAAGGTCACATGCAGCCTATCAGCAGCCAGGAACCCCGGTGACGTCACAGTGCTATATAAACTGCAGCCATCTAGCTTGTGCGCATTTCAGCGTTGTATTGCGGCCAGAACGGAGCTGTTTAGAGCCAGGGAGAGACTAACAGAGAGCCAGGGAGACCCACAGAGTGCCAGACAGAACCAGGGAAAGATCGAGGAAGGGACAGCAGAGAAAGTAACAGGGAAAGTTTTTTTTATTTTCATTTCATTTAATAGCCAGATCACAGTTTTAAATTGATTTTGTTTCAGCTGTAAAAACGCCTGGCCACTATGCATCCCATGTTGGCAGTGGCACATTTAACCCTATCTGTTACACACAAGCAGCTGTTAAAGTGGATTTCTTCTAACTAGATTACAGTTTGAATTTTTTTGTGTCTGCTGTAAAAACCCCAGGCCACAGGGCATCCCATATTAGCACATTTGACCCTATCTGTTACACACAAGCAGGCGTTAAAGGGGATTTCTTCTAACTAGATTACGGTTTGAATTTTTTTGTGTCTGCTGTAAAAACCCCAGGCCACAGGGCATCCCATATTAGCACACTTGACCCTATCTGTCACACACAAGCAGCTGTTAAAGTGGATTTCTTCTAACTAGATTACAGTTTGAATTGTTTTTGTGTCTGCTGTAAAAACCCCAGGCCACAGGGCATCCCATATTAGCACATTTGACCCTATCTGTTACACACAAACAGCTGTTAAAGGGGATTTCTTCTAACTAAATTACAGTTTGAATTGTTTTTTGTCTGCTGTAAAAACCCCAGGCCACAGGGCATCCCATATTAGCACATTTGACCCTATCTGTTACACACAAGCAGCTGTTAAAGGGGATTTCTTCTAACTAGATTACAGTTTAAATTGTTTTTGTATCTGCTGTAAAAAACCCTGCCCACAGGGCATCCAGTATTAGCACATTTGACCCTATCTGTTACACACAAGCAGCTGTTAAAGGGGATTTCTTCTAACTAGATTACAATTTGAATTGTGTTTGTGTCTGCTGTAAAAAAAACCTGCACACAGGGCATCCCATATTAGCACATTTGACCCTATCTGTTACACACAAGCAGCTGTTAAAGGGGATTTCTTCTAACTAGATTACAATTTGAATTGTGTTTGTGTCTGCTGTAAAAAAAACCTGCACACAGGGCATCCCATATTAGCACATTTGACCCTATCTGTTACACACAAGCAGCTGTTAAAGGGGATTTCTTCTAACTAGATTACAGTTTGAATTGTTTTTGTGTCTGCTGTAAAAACCCCTGCCCACAGGGCATCCCATATTAGCACATTTCACCCTATCTGTTGCACACAAGCAGGTGTTAAAGGGGATTACTTCTAACTAGATTACAGTTTGATTTTTTTTGTGTCTGCTGTAAAAACCCCAGGCCACAGGGCATCCCATATTAACACATTTGACCCTATCTGTCACACACAAGCAGCTGTTAAAGGGGATTTCTTCTAACTAGATTACAGTTTGAATTATTTTTGTGTCTGCTGTAAAAAACCCTGCCCACAGGGCATCCCATATTAGCACATTTGACCCTATCTGTTACACACAAGCAGCTGTTAAAGGGGATTTATTCTAACTAGATTACAATTTGAATTGTTTTTGTGTCTGCTGTAAAAACCCCAGGCCACTGGGCATCCCATATTAGCACATTTGACCCTATCTGTTACACACAAGCAGCTGTTAAAGGGGATTTCTTCTAACTAGATTACAGTTTGAATTGTTTCTGCATCTGCTGTAAAAACCCCTGCCCACAGGGCATCCTATATTAGCACATTTGACCCTATCTGTTACACACAAACAGCTGTTAAAGGGGATTTCTTCTAACTAAATTACAGTTTGAAATGTTTTTTGTCTGCTGTAAAAACCCCAGGCCAATGGGCATCCCATATTAGCGCATTTGACCCTATCTGTTACATATAAGCAGCTGTTAAAGGGGATTTCTTCTAACTAACAGTTTTAATTGTTTTTGTGTCTGCTGTAAAAACCCCTGCCCACAGGGCATCCCATATTAGCACATTTGACCCTATCTGTTACACACAAGCAGCTGTTACAGGGGATTTCTTCTAACTAGATTACAGTTTGAATTTTTTTGTGTCTGCTGTAAAAACCCCAGGCCACTGGGTATCCCATATTAGCACATTTGACCCTATCTGTCACACACAAACAGCTGTTAAAGGGGATTTCTTCTAACTAGATTACAGTTTGAATTGTTTTTGTTTCTGCTGTAAAAACTCCTGCCTCAAACTCCTGCCCACAGGACATCCCATATTAGCACATTCGACCTTATCTGTTACACACAAGCAGCTCTTAAAGGGCATTTCATCTAACTAGAGCACAGTTTTAATTGTTTTTGTGTCTGCTGTAAAATCCCCTGGTCACTGGGCATCCCAAACACTAGCATAAATATTTCAAGACTACCTGTCTAATAACTGCTTGCATTTTATAATTAACGTCACTTTTCCACAATCAAGGGAGGCCACCTCTGTATGTGAGCAGGGGGCTTCCCAAACACTAGCATACATATTTCAAGACTACCTGTCTATTAGCTGGTTGGATTTTGTAATCAATGTCACTTTTCCACTATCAAAGGAGCCAACCTCTCTATGTGAGGAGGGGGCATCCCAACCCAAGCATTAATATTTCAAGAGTACCTGTCTATTAACTGGTTGCATTTTGTAAAGAAAGTCACGTTGTCCAATTGCCAGCAGCCATTGCCTTAACCGGGGGGCATCCCAAATATGCTAGCATGTGTCTTTTAAGAGTTGGTAGCAGCAGCATTAGGAGCCCATATATTGCCTGAAAGACACACATATGAGCTGGCAGCAGCAGCATAGGGAGTCCATATATTAGCCTCGATTCAGAGAGACACAAAAAAACCTTCCGTTTTAGTGCCGATGTCGTATTATTTTCTAATGTTCCCGCTCTTGTATGAATGTGCGAGCGATTCTATGCATGCATTGTACGAGGATGTCATTTTCCATCGAGACTTTTCTGATTCATTTTCTCAGGTAACAACGTAGCCTTTCGTTTTTGCTCTTTTCCCATCGTATCCTCACATGAATTCTTTACGTTTCCCGATAGATTCGGTTTCCATATTACCAAAATTAATCGTCCAGACGGAATCCTTACGATCTTGCACCTGCGCACTACAAACTTAACTCATTAAAGTGCTTGCATACATATTTGACTCCATCACTTCTACTACAATGTTTAGCTAAACCACTTAGCGCTATCCTGCAGCTTCCCTTTTGAACCCTTAAAGCTCACCCTAACCACTGAGCGCTATCCTGCAGCTTCCCTTTTGAACCCTTAAAGCTCACCCTAACCACTTAGCGATATCCTGCAGCTTCCCTTTTGAACCCTTATAGCTCACCCTAACCACTTCGCGGTTAGGTTCTTCTTCCATTTTTGGTCCCTAAAACTTACCCAAATCACTTCGTGGTTAGGTTCTTCTTCAATTCCCGCACCCTAAAACTTACCCAAATCACTTCGCGGTTAGGTTCTTTTTCCATTTTTGGTCCCTAAAACTTACCCAAATCACTTTGCGGTTAGGCTCTTCTTCCATTTTTGGTCCCTAAAACTTACCCAAATCACTTCGCGGTTAGGTACTTCTTCCATTTTATGTCCCTCAAACTTACCCAAATCACTTCGCGGTTAGGTTCTTCTTCCATTTTTGGTCCCTAAAACTTACCCAAATCACTTCGTGGTTAGGTTCTTCTTCATTTCCCCTACCCTAAAACGTACGCAAATCACTTTGCGGACAACTGAATCTTGCGCTCAAAATATGTATTTGTCTCTTTGGTGGGAATGTATGTGTGGTACAAGAAATGACACTGAAACGTTGGTTTCTTTAATTTTTGTTTAATAATAAATATTTGTAGATTTTAAAATTTTTTGGGGGTAATTTTTTTTTTTTTGGGGGGGTTGCCTAATAAAACTTTGTTTATATTTTTTGGTTATAATAAAACAACTGTTAAAATTTCTTAAACATTTAAAATTCTAAAAAAAGTGCTCAGCAGAACAGGGCCAGGACCCAGGACTCTACTCCTCTTCTTCTGTTGTCCCCAACGAGTCAACCATCACCTTCATATCAGCCACCAACGCAAGGACCCTCCGATGCATTTCTACGATTTTTTGGCGTGTGGTCCCTGTAACAAATAGAGACAAAATCATTCGTTTGAGACCAATACATGTTTGCCACCTGTGGATTGAAAGTTTGGCAGTTAACAAATTAAATAAAGGCGACATATGTAATTCTGGCAAGTCATTAAGCTAAGGAAGTGGCCACAGATCAGTCTGGCAAGTCATTAAGCTAAGGAAGTGGCCACAGATCAGTCTGGCAAGTCATTAAGCTAAGGAAGTGGCCACAGATCAGTCTTATATTGCCATTGGCTAGGGCTTGATGTATCTGTGTGTTGAATGTCAAGTACCACATAAATGCAAATAATGCCACGACTACTTACTTGGTTGGTGGCCGAGAGCTGGCTTGTTGGGGACAACACGATGTCCTGGCTCTGCTGTGAAGAAGTGCCTGTAGAAACATGGGAAATACGGTCAGTTTTCAGGTCAAATTCATCAGTAATAAAATGTCTATTGCAAAGTCTGGTTCACATCACTCACCTTCTCCAGGTTCTGCTTGGAGCAGATCTGCTGCCTCTTCCACTACCTCACCCGCTCCAGAAGCATCTAGACAAACAGATGAAAGGAATCAGTTTGGTAGGAGATAGCATGTATATGTGTGTGTGTATACATGAAGAGTGACATACCAGAGGCTCCCGCATGCGTGGCAGGGTACGACTGCCTGCCCACGCTGTGCCGCCCCTCCTCTGTTGTAAGGTCCAGGGGCTGGTCTGAGGAGCCCACAGAGGAGGGGTAGGACCGTCGCTCTGGAGATCCACCACCTTCACTCCCAGCTTCAGAATCATGCAGCACTGGTCGGCCTGTGCACCTCTGGGTGCGGCGAATGCGGTAATCCATTTCCAACACTATCAAAGAAAAGGCATTATAAAAAAAAGGCCTACCTTCTGTCGTAGTTACATCTTGCATGCAATCGCTATGTACTTACATGGGAAATGGATTCCGAAAAATCTCCGCACCCGGGGCATGTGCAGTCCTTTCAGGTCCGACCAATGCTGCATGATCTGTGTGTGGGTGAAGGTGGTGTCGGTCTGTTGTTGGATCTCCGAGATGATCTCCAGGGCGACGTTTCGTTTTTCAAACGAGTTGGGCAGGTAGTCGTACCTGCACTCCAGCATGGTCTACAAAACATAAATCAAACATAGCAATAAATTATAAATGTCTATCAATAAGTGCCAACAATACATTATTTGGTTCAATCACATTAACACACACACACTTCTAGGCTAAGTTAAATTTCGAATCTGGCAGCACTGTTGTTTGGCACGTGTGTGGCGTGCGTTTGGGTGTGCATGTAGTTTAACCAAATTGTTCCAAAATCTATTACTTCGTGCGCATCCGTAACATGTAGAGCAGCATTTAGATGTCAATTGAAAGGCCTACAAATACACACGAACGGCCGGACGTACGCGTAAGCGAACGCGTAGGCGTCACACGGCGGATACCATATTTAAAGGTCCCTGGACACCCAGCACATTCTCTTTGAGGGTCCCAGCACAATGCCAGCAAAAAAAGCAGCACCTAAACCTGCCAAGGAGACCACGCTAAAGAAGGCAGCCAAGCGGCCTGAGCATGCCGAGGGCCCCAAAACAAGGTCTCAACAGGCCAAAGCTAAGTTAAGGTCTACAACAAAGGCTCCGCCAAAGCAGCATCCCAAGCCAACTACCAGCTATGGGCAAAAAAAGGAGGTGGCAGCAGCAAAAACCAAGACGAAGGCACCAAAGCCTAAAGCAGCTCATGCCCTCCAAACGGGTAAGAGGGTACGAAGCTCCACCCCACCCTGCCCCACATCCCCCCCACGTGGCACCAAGGCACTTGCCAAAGGGCCCAAACCCAGGCCAAGAAGCCGCAGCAGGTCCAGAAGCCGCAGCAGGGCCAGAAGCCGCACCAGGGCCAGAAGCCACAGCAGGGCCAGAAGCCGCAGCAGGGCCAGAAGCCGCAGCAGGGCCAGAAGCCGCAGCAGGGCCAGAAGCCGCAGCAGGGCCAGAAGCCGCACCAGGGCCGGAAGCTGCAGCAGGGTCAGAAGCCGCAGCAGGGCCAGAAGGCCAAGATCCCGCACGTGGCTACCAAACAAAGGCCAAGACTGGGCGACCCACCATCTCTGGCTCACCCCAGCCAAGTACCTCCAAGGGCCCACAGAGCCAAAGGGGCAACAGGCAGCAGTTCCAGCTCCTCCAGACCCTCTCTTCCTCGCCCACATTCCCCTCCGGCACAGGTTGTCAGGCATTCACCCTATGCCACATCAACACCTGCAACTTCAGTGGCCACCCAGCCACGAACACCAAGTCCCTTTCCCAGTCCAGTACGATCAACAGCCAGCCTCCAGTCCTTGAGGTCGCCTACATACACCCAGGCCAGAATGTCACCCCATTTGCCACCAAACAATGAGGAGCGCAGACTTGAGTGGCCGTTTTGGTGAGTCCCAAACTCTGGCATTGGCTAGTGGGCTAACGTTATATTATGATGAGCTATATGGGAGCAAATCCAAAACAACTAGCAAGCAGCGCAAATCTGAGATTTTGGCAGAACTCACCAGACAAGTCAATGCAGCGGGGGACGAACTCAAAGATGTAGAACAGATTCAGCGGAAAATCTCGGACCTGAAATATGCCATACGGAAGAAACAGAATAAAAGGCGGCAGTACAGGTACATATCTTATTTGTGGGTTTTTATTCTTCTTGTCTATCCATCAGTGAGCTTAATTATGATTACTATGTTTTTCAGCTTACAAACTGGTGGAGGATTCCCCACTAAATTGAAATTTACCCAGGCTGAGGAGATGGTGCTGGGCCTGCTACATCCTGCTGCATTAGAGGGACACTCGGCACAACAGGACACTGACAACCCGCCAATTCCAGCAGGTTAGTAATGTGTGAATGAGCATAAAAATGTGGCCAAAAATCAAATTAGCCAGCAAATAATAATGTGTATTTGGCATGAATCTGTTCTACATCTTTGATCGAGATCCCCACTGTATTGACTTGTCTGGTGAGCCCTACAAATCTAGCATTTTGATCTGCCTTTGCTAGTATGTTTTGGATTTGCCCCCATATAGCTCATTAAAGTCCTGAGGTAGCCCACTAGCCAATGCCAGAGGACAAGCCTCACTGAAGCGGCCACTAAAACTGTTGCGCTGCAGCCTTGGCCCTAATTACATTTGTGGTGGCTCCTCATGTTTGTAGCCATGATTGGGTGACATTCTGGCCTGGCAAACTAAGACCTTGGACTCTGGCTGTGATTGTACTGTACTTGGATTGGGACTGGGTGTTCTTGTTTGGGTGGGCCACTGAGTAACAGGTGTAGATGTGGCATAGGTATGTCTGCTTTCAACCTGTGCCAAATGTGGGCAAGCAGGAGAGGGCTTATTTGTGTGCATTTTTGTGTTATGGAACATGTTTTGACATTAATTTCATGTCCATGTCTTCCCCCTAAGTATGTGAGTGATCATCACCTACCATTCTGTTGATACAAAATGAACCTTTAAAAAAGTAAACAAACCTGTTGCTGACCAAGTTAATGTCTGTCATTTTTGGTTAAGAAATATGAGTTTAAGTAGGCACAAAAACAAACACTAACAAATATTTCAAAATGAGTCCAAAAACATTGTGGTTGATTTGGGAAAATAATTCATTATTGTTTTGGTCATAATGAAAACAACAAAAAACAAATGTAACAAAACAATCACACCAAAGTAAGTACAAAGAAACAAAAACAAAGAACAAAAAATTAACCAACAATGTGTTTCTATTAAATTTGCACGGACGGCTTGGCCAGACGCACTGTGCTGCCCAACATAGGCGTCCTCTGGCTCATCGGCGGGTGGAGAGGGTGGGAAATCCACATAGCGGGGGACCCGCTGCAAGATCGCAAAATTATGCAGCGCTGCACAGGCCATAATTATATCTATGACCTTTTTGGGGGTCATACTGAAGGGAGCCCCAGTGTGGTCCAAACAGCGAAATCGGGTCTTCAAGAGTCTAAAGGCCCTCTCCACCACTGCCCTGGTTTTTCGGTGCGCCCTATTATAGGCCTCTTGTGCTGGATTCTGTGGGCGGAGTACAGGAGTCATCAGCCACAGGAGGAGTGGATACCCAGAATCTCCTATAAAAATTCAAGGTAAACAAATATTAACATTAATGCATACATTTCAGCCCAATCCATAAAATACATGATACATGATAAGAAGGTAGGTGACATTGTCCCCAAAACATGAGCATACATATTGCACAGGCAAACGCGAGAAAGAAACATATCTGATAGATGGGGGACCAAAGTTGAGAAATAATATTGCGGATGCTGGGCAATCAGGCAGACTGTTAACATTGTTTCCTGTCTGTGCTGCAGAACAATGTAGGATGGGTTAACTTTACATGACCCATTTTCAGCTTTGTCTGAGTCACAAACAGGTCTAAGGCGGCCCCTGCACTTTATCCCGCTCACCTCTACTCAGTAAGTGTAATGCATGTAAGCAAAGATGGCGCAGACCCTCTGATAAAGTCACTAACAGATTGACCGAAAAGTGTGGGGAAGACAGATTAAGACTTTTGCTGTAATTACACTTTGGAGTTGAAACAATGCAGGACAAACATTTTGCCAGCCTTTGTTGTTTGGATAATGTAATGGGTCCAGTCGTGTTTCACATGTTCCCAAGGTGATGACAAAGCCATCGTTTAAGAAAGGTGAATCAAACCAAAATCCAAGCCATACATATAAAATATAATAATGTAATTGGACTCAACTTACCAAGGAGCTATGCACCCGCAAATTCCCCAGACTCAAACCGACGGAATAATCCTGATCTTCGAAGGATGTAGGCGTCATGGGCTGAGCCAGGGTAGCCTGCGAGGACGCTAAGAAAGCGCATGTCCTGGGCCACCACTGCTTGCACATTCAGTGAGTGGCCAATTTTTCGGTTCCTGTGTAAAAAGATAAAAAAAATACATCATTAATGCTTGGGAACTTCTAACACCCTAAGTCAAACGTTTTTATCCAGACAACTAACGCTAAACAACTACCTTAAGTGCCGAACAAAAGGAGATGTATGTTATAGCCTTTAAAAGGTTGAGTTACTTGTTCAATTTTAAGTACACTTTCAAATGTTTGACTTGGAACAAACTGATATTTTTTATAAGGGAAAAATAGGGGCCATTGGTTCACATACACTCTTTGCAAGGAGGGAGGATTAACAAGGAGGGACTGATTACAATGAGGGAATATTTAACAGAAGGGACTACTAACATAGAGGGCTTAATTAAAAGGAGGGACTAGTAACGTTGAGGGTAAAATTACAAAGAGGGACTAATAGCAATGAGGGAATAATTACAAGGAGGGAGTAGTAACAATGAGGGCTTAATTACAAGGAGCGTCTAGTAACAATGAGGGCTTAATTACAAGGAGGGACTAGTAACAATGAGGGTAAATTTACATGGAGGGACTTCTTTCAAAGAGGGAATAATTTCTATGAGGGACAAGTAACAATGAGGGATTATTTACAAGGAGGGACCAAAACAAATGATGTTTTTGACCAAAAAAAAGGAGGGACACAAAAAAATAATAAAAAACCCCCAAAAAATTAGCTCTACATGGAAGAATGAACTTGCCTGTATATGTACTCGTCGCAAGCAGGAGGGACAAGGGCAACGTGGGTACAGTCAATGGCACCCATGACGTTGGGCATATCAGCAATATTATAAAATGCCAGCTTAATCGCGTTTCTGGCTACCATATCCTCTGGAAAACAAATATATTTTCGAGTTAGGGTAGCCATGCCTTCCAAAAACTTGGATAGCGTGCGGCTCAGCGTAGGCTGTGAGATCCCCACGGAGAGGGCACCCAGCCTCTGGAACGAGCCGTTCGCCAAAAATTGCAGGCAGCCATGCATCTTGGTCATACCTGAAATTGCTTGCCCCTTCCTTGTGGTGCGGGCTAACCATGACCGCAGCTCACTATACAACTTATGGAGGAAAGCGCGATTAAGCCTGGTGAGCTCGAACAGCTCAACGTCATGCATGCCATTGATGTCCATGCATCGCCGCCGGTGCAGTCTGGCCTCTGACCTCCGGACGATCTTAATGCCCATGAGCTGCAGATCCTCATGCTCCTCAAATGCACTAGACTCGTCCATGCCTGCTAGTTCCGACGTCAAAATGGTCCCGTAAGGGGATCGACAATGAAACGGATTTATTGGGTGCTGGCCCCTCGGCAATCAGCTCTCTGAATTAATTGCAAGCCCATTGCAATAATGTAAGTTTTCTGAACGGTCAAAACATTTCAGATTTGGTGGAAAAAAGGTCCCGAAATGACGTAAATTTTGCGATTTCCTTTGGATCATCGAAAGAGCATATATGTATTAGTTTGAGCGTTCGTGCGAGTAGAAAATGGACGAAAAAAAGCAAAAAAATTACAAACACCCACCAAAACTTTCACAGACAGCTACGGAAGTCCGGACGAATGTGTCTCTGAATTGAGGCTATTGCCTGAAAGACACACCCAGGAGTTGGCAGCAGCATAGGGAGCCCATATATTGCCTGAAAGACACACCCTGCAGCAGCAAAAGGAGCTACCATGCATCAGCTACTACCATGGATCAGCCATTGGTGGCTGGAAATCCTGGCTGAACCATGCCTGATTCATCTTCACAAAGGTGAGTCTCTCCACATTTTTCGTGGACAGACGAGTTCTCCTTAGCATGACTATGGCCCCCGCCGCACTAAACACCCGCTCAGATGGCAAACTACTCGCTGGGCAGGACAGCTTTCCCAGGGCAAACTCTGCCAGTTGCGGCCACTAGTCAAGTTTGGCTGCCCAGAAGTCCAGCGGGTCCTCAAGGTGCATTGGCATGGTCATGTCAAGTTATGACACTACCTGCTGGTTCAGGGCCTGCTCCAGGTCTTTCTGCTGCTCATGATTAGCCTCACTATGCAGGTCGCTTGTGATTAGGGTGTGATTCTGTTAGTTGTTATCTGATTCCGACCCAGCTTGATCGACCATTCCTGTCTGCTGCCTGTACCGACCTCTGCTTTGTCTGACCACGAACCTGCCTGCCCCTCTGGATACCCCGCGATCTCTGACCTCCCAGATTGACCCCTTGGCTACTCCTGACTACGCACCTGTCTCATCCCTGTACTCTGACGTACCCTCCGGATTGACTACCTGTGAACGACCTCGGCGTCGGGATACCCTCGTTGTTCATCGGCCTTCACCGTAAGCAGCCATCCTTTGCACCAATTAAGACCTGGGGGCAACCGTGTCGGGGAGGCGTACCTAGCGTCCCGGCAAACCGGGGCTTGACTATAGGCAGAAGCGGCGGTGGAGATTGAGGGTTGCCTGCTTACAGAAGGTTGCTGTCCCACTGGGCATCACAGTATGGATCATGGCATCGGCCATGCAGATAGGCATCGGTCAACTGACTACGTAGAATGTCTCTGTAGTAGGTCAGTTTGTCCTCCCTCTCAGTGGGTGTAAAAAAATGCCCCCATTTTGTGCCGGTAGCGAGGGTCCAATAAGGTGGAGAGCCAGAAATCATCCCGCTGACAAATGGGAACAATTCTGCGGTCACTACGCAAGCACGTGAGCATGCATCGTGCCATTTCTGCAAGTGACTCGGAGGGAGCATACTGCCTCACAACCCTCTAGCTCCTCTGGCTGCTCCTGCTCCTCCTCTCCTGTCAGATGACTAGATAAAATGGCCATTTTGTCAAACCTAAACTGTGCTTCGCTGTGTCCCACCCCCTCCTCCTCCACTTCAGCCCCCACAGGCTTCATGTGGCCGTGAAATGTAGGCGCCATGTCTCCAGTGCCCTGACCAGCCATGGTTTCCAACATGTGTTGTAGTAAACGACAGGTGTCACGTATGAGCCGCCACTGGTTAACATTGAAGTTACACAGGGGAGTCCCCCTATCCGCTTGGACCATCCATAAAACAGTGATGGCTTTTCTCAGTTCATATAGTCAATCCAACATATGGAGGGTGGACACATCGCAAATCAGACTATGTGGGGGGATACCGTTCTGACGCTGTAGCTCAAGAAAGGTGTACTTGGTGGTGTAGGAGTGGCTGAAGTGCATGCAAAGTTTCCTTCCCGTTGTTAGCATGTCTTGCAGCTGGGGGGAAGACTTCAGAAAATGCTTGACAAATAGGATGAACACGTGTGGCATACAGGGCGCATGGCTCAGGCTTCCTTGTCGCAGCGCAGGCAAGATGTTCTTCCCATTGTCAGTCACCATGGTTCCCATTTGCAGTTTGGGTGGAGATTTATGATTTTTAGCAGTACCTCCCATGTGGGACTCCGTGGCTCAAGGCAAACCACGTGAAGAACAGCGTGAAACCACCAAGTCCTGCACACATGGTAGGCTGGAAGGGCACTGAAAAAAAATTAAAAAAAAAATACAGAAAAAAAATATTAAGAAAAAAGAAATACAAAAAAAATCAAAAATGAACAAACATTTGTAAAAAAATGTTTACAAATATTACAAAAAGACAACGGAAAAAATATATATAAAAAAAATACAAAAAAAAAATCAAAAAATATATATTTTTTAAAAAATACAAAATATAAAAAAAAATACAAAATTAACCTAAAAACGGGACCTGTCCAAGTTGCTGTTGTGGTTGTGCAGGAACCCCAATCACCCAGTGGGGCTTAAAGGATGTGTATTGTCCCTGACCGTAGTTACAGCTCCAGACGTAGGCACTGCCGTGCACTTTGGTACACACTGACAGGCTAAAGGACTGCCCCACCTTCTGTTCAACAAAATTGTACAGGGCTGGTACTGCCTTCTTCTCAAAGAAATGACAGCATGGGACTCTCCACCTCGGCTTGGCACAAGCCATCAGTTCTCTGAAAGGTCCACCAACTCAAAAGGGAGGGACTGCAGCACCAGCAACTTATACAGGAGCAAATTTAGCTTCTGCACGTTGGAAGATTGGGCACATACTGTTGTCTCTTGTACATGGCTTGGCCAATGGATTGCTGGCGGAATGACTGACTCGGATTAAGAGGAGGAGGAGCATCTGGAGCGACAGAGGATGGGTATGACACACAGGAGGTGGTGGAGCCTTGGCTGGCTGGGACAGAGAGCGGCGTGCCACTGAGTAATGCAGCAGGCTGGACCACCACTTTGGAGCCAACTCTCTCAGGCCACTTTATGGTGACGCTGCAAATGTTGATGCAGGGCTGGTTGGGTCCAACATTGGGACCCTGGCCACACTTCGCCTTCTGCCTACACATGTTTCATATAGCCATATTAAGTGGATGATTGTGTTAACCAATGGATAACGGCAGATGGGTTGTTGGTCAAGACTCGACTGCTAACTGATACCGGGAGATCAGGCCTCTCACTGAGACGCCTGATGCCACTCACCCCTAGTCTGCTGAGACCTCTGCTTGATGAATTGAGGCCTAATATGTTACTATGTTATTAATATGTTACTATGTTACTAATGTGTTATTATGTTACTAATTACAAATATGTTAATAATATGTTACTATTTTACTAATGTGTTACTATTTTACTAATGTGTTACTATGTTACTGTGTTACTATGTTGTCAGGAATCGGCACTTACCTGGGCCCCGTTCCGGGGCGCTGTCTTCGGGCGGCCGGCCGCAGCAGCTCCTGCCCGGCGGCCACGGCGAGCGGCGGCGGCTCAGGTGGCGCCGAGCACGGCCGCTCTCCTTCCTCGCTCCCGCGTCACTGTCTCGCGTGCGCGAGCACATAATCTTTATGCCCTCCGGCGACGCTGCACACAGCACGCCCGCCGGAGGCGGTAGTAGGGAGGGGTTGAACCAAGGGGCACAGGCACGCCCCTTGGTTCTGGCTATGGGCCAATGAGCCCAAAGGAGGTTCTGGGCTACTCGCCCTTTTGGTCCAATCATTGTCTGGTTCTGATTTTGCACCAATCACTATACTGGTTCCCCATGGCCAATCATACCTAGTCCCTATAAAGGTTCGCCCCCGTCACTTGTTCAGTGCCTGTTATAGCGCCTAGTACCTAGCCTGTCTTGTGAATATTAGCCGATCTGAACTCCTGTTGCCGACCTTGATTGTACCGACCACTCTCGATCTGAACTCCTGTTGCCGACCTTGATTGTACCGACCACTCTCGATCTGAACTCCTGTTGCCGACCTTGATTGTACCGACCACTCTCGATCTGAACTCCTGTTGCCGACCTTGATTGTACCGACCACTCTCGATCTGAACTCCTGTTGCCGACCTTGATTGTACCGACCACTCTCGATCTGAACTCCTGTTGCCGATCTTGATTGTACCGACCACTCTCGATCTGAAACCCTGTTGCCGACCCCTGCCTGTATCCAGACTATGAGTTGCCTTATCCCTGGTGCCGCTACGATCTCAGTCTTCCCGCTGTCGACCTCTGGCCTGTCTCTTCCTCTACCAACGCTCTAGCTATTGGTTCTCCAGACCTCCTACATATAAGCTCACATCCTTTGAGCCATTAAGTCCTGGGGGCAACCAATCCCGGGTAGGCGTATTCTGCGTCCCGGCAAGCGGGGGCTCCTACAGGTGAAGCTGGCTGTGGAGATTGGGGGTTGTGGGCTTACCAAGAGGGCTGGAGTTACCACGAGCGTGACGTTACTAATGTGTTACTATGTTACTAATACGTTACTATGTTACTAATATGTTACTAATATGTTACTACTCTGTCATTCTCCATCACTCCAAGCCTTTAAAAGTGCCCTCAAAACTCACTGATGTCCTCCTCAGCTTCCTCAACAGTGTCTGCTTAAGAAGCCAAAACGTTTGCAACACCACCTCCCACGCCACTCTCCTCATCACTACTTGCCCGCCTAGTGGAAGAAGCGGCGAGTGTCTCCTCCACTTCTTGGCTGGGCAGTAGCTGCTAATCATCAGATCGTCCTCACTGAATAGTGGAGCTGAACCCAAAGCATAAGATATAACCGACAGTTGACTGGGAGTGTCAGATGTCACTTGTGATGTAGTGGATGATCATGTTAACCAGTCAGGCCTCTCACTGAGACTCCTGCTGCCACTCACCCCTAGTCTGCTGCAACCTCTGCTTGATGAATTCTCTAGGCCTCTGCAACTTCTCTGTGCCCATCCTGGCACTTCTCTGCCTGACATACTTAGTGCGTATATGAGGGGAGGACAAAACGCTACACTACACTTTAAGCAGGATTTGTCGATAACAGCAGCAGGTGTGTAACTATCTATGGCCTTTCACTAAGTAGTAACTAGGCCCTGAAGACTTTAACAGGAACAAAGTGATGAAACTCTTAATGTGTGTATGTGATGCTCTGATGAGAGCAATTCAATGTGCTCCAGTACGCTTGAAAAATGTTTTTTTGAGAGACTGGCCTGCGTGGAAATGAATCGGGCATGGATCAGCCAAGATTTCCACCCACCAATGCCTGATGCATTAGAGTAGATTGATCATGGGGCCGGACCAACACTAAAGAAATATGGATAGTGCAAAACAGATTTAAGGTGCTGCTCTCCAGTTTCAGACATTCCTCCACATCAGACCACAAGTAATTATTGAGAAAATGCTTTACGTTTGTCTTACTTTTTATTAATATTCTTCGGATAAGAGATATGTGCCGAAAATCTGTATATGTTCTCTTCATGCTGCTGCAAACTCCAGGGTGTGTCTTTCAGGCAATATATGGGCTCCTATTGCTGCTGCCCATTCCAATGTGGTTTTCAGGCAATATATGGGCTCCTTCTGCTGCTGCCAACTCCTGGGTGTGTCCTTCAGGCAATATATGAGCTCTCTATGCTGCTGCCAAGTCCAATGTGTTTTTCAGGCAATATATGGGCTGCCTATGCTGCTGCCAAGTCCAGAGTGTGTCTTTCAGGCAATATTTGGGCTGCTGCTGCTGCCAACTCCAGTGTGTCTTTAGGCCAATTTTTGGGCTCCTGCTGCCAACTCCAGTGTCTCTTTCAAGCAATGTTTGGGCTCCTGCTGCTGCCAACTCCAGTGTCTCTTTCAAGCAATGTTTGGGCTCCTGCTGCTGCTGCTGCTGCCAACTCCAGTTTCTGTTTCAGCCAATGTTTGGGCTCCTGCTGCACCTGCTGCCAACTCCAGTGTGTCTTTAGGCCAATTTTTGGGCTCCTGCTGCCAACTCCAGTGTCTCTTTCAGCCAATGCTTGGGCTCCTGTTGCTGCTGCTGGCAACTCCAGTGTGTCTTTAGGCCAATTTTTGGGCTCCTGCTGCTGCTGCCAACTCCAGTGTGTCTTTAGGCCAATTTTTGGGCTCCTGCTGCCAACTCCAGTGTCTCTTTCAAGCAATGTTTGGGCTCCTGCTGCTGCTGCTGGCAACTCCAGTGTGTCTCTAGGCCAATTTCTGGGCTCCTGCTACCAACTCCAGTGTCTCTTTCAAGCAATGTTTGGGCTCCTGCTGCTCTGCCAGCTCCAGCGTGTGTCTTTAGTCCAATTTTTCGGCTCCTGCTGCCAATTCCAGTGTCTCTTTCAAGCAATGTTTGGGCTCCTGCTGCTGCTGCCAACTCCAGTGTGTCTTTAGGCCAATTTTTTGGCTCCTGCTGCCAACTCCAGTGTCTCTTTCAGCCAATGTTTGGGCTCCTGCTGCTGCTGGCAACTCCAGTGTGTCTTTATGCCAATTTTTGGGCTCCTGCTGCTGCTGCTGCTGCCAACTCCAGGGTGTGTCTATCAGTCAATGTTTGGGCTCCTACTGCCAACTCCAGTGTCTCTTTCAGCCAATGTTTGAGCTCCTGCTGCTGCTGCTGCTGGCAACTCCAGTGTGTCTTTAGGCCAATTTTTGGGCTCCTGCCGCTGCTGCTGCTGGCAACTCCAGTGTGTCTTTAGGCCAATTTTTGGGCTCCTGCTGCCAACTCCAGTGTCTCTTTCAAGCAATGTTTGGGCTCCTGCTGCTGCTGCTGGCAACTCCAGTGTGTCTTTAGGCCAATTTTTGGGCTCCTGCTGCCAACTCCAGTGTCTCTTTCAAGCAATGTTTGGACTTCTGCTGCTGCTGCTGCCAACTCCAGTGTCTCTTTCAGCCAATGTTTGGGCTCCTGCTGCTGCTGGCAACTCCAGTGTGTCTTTAGGCCAATTTTTGGGCTACTGCTGCTGCCAACTCCAGTGTGTCTTTAGGCCAATTTTTGGGCTCCTGCTGGCAACTCCAGTATCTCTTTCAGCCAATGTTTGGGCTACTGCTGCTGTTGCTGCCAACTCCAGTGTGTCTTTATGCCAATTTTTGGGCTCCTGCTGCCAAGCCCAGTGTCTCTTTCAAGCAATGTTTGGGCTCCTGCTGCGGCTGCTGCCAACTCCAGGGTGTGTCTTTCAGGCAATATATGGGCTCCTAATGCTGCTGCCAACTCTAATATGTTTTTCAGGCAATATATGAGCTCCCTATGCTGCTGCCAACTCCTGGGTGTGTCTTTCAGGCAATATATGGGCTCCTAATGCTGCTGCCAACTCGGGGGTGTGTTTTTCAGGCAATATATGTGCTCCCTATGCTGCTGCCAAGTCCAGAGTGTGTCTTTCAGGCAATATTTGGGCTCCCTATGCTGCTGCCAAATTCAGGGTGTGTTTTTCAGGCAATATATGTGCTCCCTATGCTGCTGCCAAGTCCAGAGTGTGTCTTTCAGGCAATATTTGGGCTCCCTATGCTGCTGCCAAATTCAGGGTGTGTTTTTTAGGCAATATATGGGCTCCCTATGCTGCTGCCAACTCCACTGTGTGCCTTTCAGGCAATATATGGGCTCATCATGCTGATGCCACCTCAAGGCTCTATAATTGTGCCGCTCTGCGTCAGTGAATCTAATAGCGACGCCTCTGATCTGCATGTCATACTTCTTTACAATAGTATTTCACTAACCCAGCATGCATCCTATGCATGTTACAGCCAAGCAAAAACATTCTGCAACCCTATGGAGGCTCTTGGACGCCCAGAAATAGCCATTTTTAATAGCGATTCGTCGCGAATAAATTCGGACCGAAATCAGCCGAATCAAATTTTTCAAAAGTTCGCTCATCTCTAGTGAGGGGGCTAAAAACATTTAATCAACAGCATTTTTTTTCAATGCATTTTTGTTTTGAGCCAAAAAATCACTTTTACCAGCCTAGAAATGTTGCTGTGAGTAACAGAATGTGTAGAGGGAAGATGTGTTATGACCATATGAGAAGTTTACAGTACATATGGTAGTACACAGAACATTATTTGTTTGCTTTCTCCTTTTTGCATGAAATTATTTTTCAAAATTAGTTTATGGTTGCTGAATGGCTGAAGGGATAGCAAACAGGGCAAGACTGTACAGGTCAAGTTAACGTCAAGGTTTGACTCACATATAAGGACACTTTCCAGTTTGAAGCAATCACAATTTGTTGCCACACAAATCTTGGGAACAGTAGCGTTGGGGACAACTAGGGGTGGTGCAGTTCAGTTCAGTTCAGAGCGTCTTGGCAATGTTATTCCTGCGTCTGGATTTCATTGTGACCACAGAGATGAGAACCAAACCAGGTCCTCTTGGAGGGTTGAAACTGATTGCCAAACAGGATGTGGGTTTAAGAATGGCAGGTAGATGCCTAATAGCGGCAGTCATTTAGTCAGCAGTTCAAGGTTTTCATGTTTGCCTTCTTGATCCAAAGTTTAATTTTGGATGGACCAAGGGCCATACCTACAGGGGGTGCAAAGGAAATATCTGCATTGGGCCCATAAGGTAAGGGGTCCCCAATATTTTTGCTCCTCCACCATATTTAGCAGGTTTGTGCTCACATGGCACCATAAAAAGAAAAAAAACACCACTTGTCTCTTCTTTACTTGTCTAGTTATATCCAATTGCAGTGGTGATGTGTGGCAGTGATGCAACAGGTGAGGTTCCAGATGATTGGAGAATTGCCAATGTTGTAAAAATATATAAGAAGGGGAGTAGGCAAGAAGCCAGCAACTACAGGCCAGTTAATTTAACATTGGTGGTAAAACTAATAGAAGCTCTCGTAAAACAAACAGATAATTTCCCATTTAATAATGACAACTTGCTGGATCTAAAACAGCCTGGATTTACTAAGGGCAGATAATGTCAGACTGATCTTATTGATTTATTTGACAGTGTCACTAAATTGTTGGATGAAGATGGTGCTGTGGATATCGCCTATCTGGATTTTGTCAAAGCCTTTGACACTGTACCACATAAAGAGCTCATAGATAAGTTATTTAAATTAGGACTCAATCCCTAGGTAGTTCAATGGAATTCCAGCTGGCTGAAGGATAGATATAGAAATGCTGTTAATAGTGTGCAATCTGAAGAAGGGTGAGTTACAAGGGTGTGTACCCCAAGGCTCTGTCCTGGGCCCCATTGTTTTTAATATGTTTGCAAGGGACATAGGAGAAGGCTTGGCAAGTATAGTTTGCATGTTTGCTAATGATGCAAAGGTGAGTAATGGGGTGAATACTCCTGGGTCTGACTGGCATGCCCCATACAGCCAGAGCCAGCATGCTCGGTACAGCCAGAGCCAGCATGCCCCATTACAGCCAGGACCAGCATGCCCCATTACAGCCAGGACCAGCATGCCCCATTACAGCCAGGACCAGCATGCCCCATTACAGCCAGGACCAGCATGCCCTATTACAGCCAGGACCAGCATGCCCCATTACAGCCAGGACCAGCATGCCCTATTACAGCCAGGACCAGCATGCCCCATTACAGCCAGGACCAGCATGCCCCATTACAGCCAGGACCAGCATGCCCCATTACAGCCAGGACCAGCATGCCCCATTACAGCCAGGACCAGCATGCCCCATTACAGCCAGGACCAGCATGCCCCATTACAGCCAGGACCAGCATGCCCCATTACAGCCAGGACCAGCATGCCCTATTACAGCCAGGACCAGCATGCCCCATTACAGCCAGGACCAGCATGCCCATTACAGCCTGGACCAGCATGCCCCATTAGAGCCAGTACCAGCATGCCCCATTACAGCCAGGACCAGTATGCCCCATTACAGCCAGGACCAGCATGCTCGGTACAGCCAGGGCCATCATGTCCCATAACAGCTAGGGACAGCATGCCCCATTACAGCCAGGACCAGCATGCCCCATTACAGCCAGGACCAGCATACCCCATTAGAGCCAAGACCAGCATGCCCCATTACAGCCAGGACCAGCATGCCCCATTACAGCCAGGACCAGCATGCCCCATTAGAGCCAGTACCAGCATGCCCCATTACAGCCAGGACCAGTATGCCCCATTACAGCCAGGACCAGCATGCCCTATTACAGCCAGGACCAGCATGCCCCATTACAGCCAGGACCAGCATGCCCCATTACAGCCAGGACCAGCATGCCCCATTACAGCCAGGACCAGCATGCCCCATTACAGCCAGGACCAGCATGCCCCATTACAGCCAGGACCAGCATGCCCCATTACAGCCAGGACCAGCATGCCCCATTACAGCCAGGACCAGCATGCCCTATTACAGCCAGGACCAGCATGCCCCATTACAGCCAGGACCAGCATGCCCATTACAGCCTGGACCAGCATGCCCCATTAGAGCCAGTACCAGCATGCCCCATTACAGCCAGGACCAGTATGCCCCATTACAGCCAGGACCAGCATGCTCGGTACAGCCAGGGCCATCATGTCCCATAACAGCTAGGGACAGCATGCCCCATTACAGCCAGGACCAGCATGCCCCATTACAGCCAGGACCAGCATACCCCATTAGAGCCAAGACCAGCATGCCCCATTACAGCCAGGACCAGCATGCCCCATTACAGCCAGGACCAGCATGCCCCATTAGAGCCAGTACCAGCATGCCCCATTACAGCCAGGACCAGTATGCCCCATTACAGCCAGGACCAGCATGCCCTATTACAGCCAGGACCAGCATGCCCCATTACAGCCAGGGGCATCATGCCCCAGCATGTGAAATTTCCCCCCTTCCCCCCCTGTGACCTTACCAGTGGCTGGCCTCCTGCTCCGTCATCGTCCCCACAGTGAGACACACACAAACATTCATCTTACCATCCGCAACCCGCCTCCTCTGCTACACACCTCTTCCATTGTCCCAGTTCTTTTGGCTGACACCACCCGGCTCCGCTGCCATGATTTTTCCGGCTGATACCACCCGGCCCCGCTGCCATGAGTCTTTCGGCTGCCACCACCCGCCTCCGCTGCCACAAGTCTTTAGGCTGCAGCCACCCATCTCTGCTGCCACACGCTCCCAAGCTAGTGCTGGTTCTGGGCTGCAGGTGGGCATGGCCTGTGATACGGGCCAGCGTCCATTGTTTTCAATGGAAGTCAGACCTGTACAGGCCACGCCCACCACGGTTCTGAACCACTGCCAGCCCTGGGAACGAGTGTGATGGCAGCCGCAGCTGCAGGAACCACATGCTAGCGGCAGGGGAGTGCCGTAATATAGGTTTTTATTTTTTCTTTCTTCTTACATACACCCGATAAGGCACACTGACACTTTATAGGGCACAAAATATGGTAGTTTTTATGAGCTGGAAATGTTATGCCCTTTCTACCTTAAACAGAAAGTCAATCCAATATGTTTTCATTGCTTCATCAAATAAGTTATGTTTCCTTTGGTTTGGAAATTATGCCTGGCTCAATTTGTTCAACATTTTAGTGAATTTCAGTAAATTAATTATGTCTATCCTTGGTAAAAAGATTTCCTGATTGGATGCTAGGTGTTAGTCTACCTATTGCTCATTGGGATGTCGATTCATTGGTACTTTTAGCTATAGAGCCATGTGCAGGAAGTCTTCAACTGCTGTAAATGTAGACAACCATAAATCCTTGTTTATAGCCTTTTGAGAATGACGCTAAGAACTGGAGCATCTGTTGTAACTCACTGAAGCAGCACCATGCAGCCTGTTGCTCCTTACCCATCTTAAGTTCTTCATTTTTTTTTACAAGCTGAAGTTGTTTCTAGTTCCACAGGTAGATAAAAGGTTTTATTAGACCTATTCTGTTTTGACTTCATGACGAGCACAGTTACTGTTATAGGCTAATTAGGTACTTTTCTATTGCTTGACTGCTATGAAAGCTAATGATAGGGTGACTCCATTTTGCAGAATAGACCGAGTTAAGTGCTGTATCAAAGAAGTTACACTCCGTTATCATTTTATATTGTACTCGAAAGGCAAAATTATTTTTCACAGTTTTAATCTTGTAATTAGACACAAAAGACTGCTAATGTCAGTGGACTCAATTCTTCATTCCAGTGAGTGTAAGTGCTGAAATGCCATGGTAACTGTTCCTAAAGACAGTGAGATACAGTGTTTAAATAACTTTACTTGTTGGTAATCCATTGACAGTTGGCAACAGTCTGTTCTATGACTATTGACAATTACTACATAATATTTTCTGTGGGAATAGGCACTATTTCAAAAATAAAGGACAAAAGTATGTTTTTCAGAAGCATTAATAAAGCTTCTATCATTGTATAAGGATCTAAAGTACTTGTCTAAGGACATTGGAGTGGCAAAGAAGGAATATGCTACAAATGTGCTACTGGGAACATCACAGCGATCTGAGAAGGTTTCTAACAAATAACCAACAATAATATTTTTCAGGTCTCCTGACCTACAGCTAGCAAAGGAGCTGAACATTTTTATTGCAGGTTTGACACGGCCCCTGATCTACCTCAGTGTACAACAGAAGCTTGTAACTCCCCCACTGCAGTTCATCAGAAAGCTACCAGACTAATATTAAAGGGACTTTCCATATAAAGGCCTTGATTTATCAAGAGTTGGAAAAAAAATCTCACGGTAGTAAAAAATTCATTTTATGAGAAAATAGCCTGAGGATTCCGGTGCTGATGAATCACTAGAGAGGAAAACAATGAAAGTCAGTAGCACTTTATTACTCCTGAGAAAAGTAGCAAACTATTTTCTCCTTTGTACACTGTAGTAAAAAGTGCCATTGACTTTCATTGTCTTCCTATCTGGTGATTCATAAGGCTTTTTTCTCATTAAATGAATTTTTTAGTACCATGAGAATGTTTTCAACTCTTTATGAATCGAGGCCAAAGTGTTTCAACTCTGATTTATCAGCTTACCTCCTCCTGGCTGCCCTCTGTCTTATGCCCTTATTCATCAAGCGATAGCGCCAGGTAGTGTCTGACGAGCGCCAGGTAGCGGCAGCTAACGGCGACTACCGACTCAAGTACGCCCGCGGCGGTCACAATGACGCATTTATCAAGCAAAATGAGGCTAGCGCCGGCGAGAGCGACGGCTAGCGCGGCATTCATCATGAAGCCGGCTGGACCGAACAGCGCCGCTGCAAATTCCCTCACAGCGCCAGGTATGAGCTGTCGCTCCCTGGCGATGTCCAATGCATTTCAATGGAGCAATCTATAATAATTCATGATTAATTGGTAATAATTTTTTTTTTTTTTTTTTTTTAATGTCAAAAAATAGGAGAACACTTCTGCAATGTTAGGATTTATTTTTAAGTAAAAAAAAAAAAAAAAAAAAATATGTGCAGAATTGATCTAACAGGTCTGAGATTAATGTATTCATAGTACAAAATGATTCTAAAAACATGTATAATGTTACATTCAAAAAATATGGTTGTTTAGGGGTTAAAAACTAGTTAATACAGATCGGCGCCAGCGCTCTGGGGTTTAAACAAGGAATGGACAGCGACAGCACATTCGGAGCGTGATTTTTTGATGAATATGAAGCTAGCCGTTCGCTCTGGCCATTCGTTGTCAGGCGCTCACATACAACGCTGGACCTGTGAAACAGCGACCCCCCAGCCCGTATTCAACATTACCGCACACCGACTGAGTCGCTGTCATCAAGCTAATGCTGGCCAAGCACAGCGAATACTGGCTGGCGCTGAAAAAATCACGCTACAGTCGCTCATCTGTCGCTACCTGGCGCTATTGATGAATCGGCCTCTTACTGTCAGATTACAGCAGCACCTGGAAGCAGAAACCAGCCATTGAGTTGTGGTACTCCTCCTGATTTCCCTTGCAATAGACCACTAATCATAGCTCTTCCCCAATTGGTCCACTTCTTGGTCTTACAATGTCCTTCATCCCCTTCCCCTTTTGTCTCTACACTCATTTCCCACTCATCAGTGTCATGTCTAATTAGCATATAAATAGCCTTTGGGCGCCTGTTTGATTGCCATTGTGTCTAGGTGTCACAATCACAGCTGTGGGAGAGCTTTGTGCTCTTGATGGCCTGCACTCCCTGCCTTTCAAAAAATATATAATTCTTATGTACTAAAACTATTAGTTGTCAAGTAAGTTACAAAACATGAAATCAAATCTATCCTGTATATAAACCTAGCCAATAAAACAATGTCCAGGTACCAGTGAAAATATTGCCAGCAATTAACAAACTCAGTATACAGAGCTCAGAAATTGATCTAATCAGTTAACACTTTGGCCAGGACTTGAATAAGTTAAATACCTTAGTATCCATTTTTTCCTTTGGAAGGGTAGCTACATTTACACTTTCAAATGTGTATATTAAAAAATAAACAACACTAATAGCTTTACTTACCCTTTAAAATAAAAAGATGCAAATAAGTTATGTCTGTAAAAATTCATAGCAGCAGTTCCAATACATAATGATTTATTTGAATGATACTATTAGCAGATTGCTGGTCTTCGTTATAGAGAAGAGCACATAACCCAGTTGCTAGACCTTGAACTGGAAACATAAGATGAACATGAATTTTTTTCTGAAAGTGGCACAGGAAGGGCACAGGATGTTGCCTGAAACGCATAATATGTGAACTATTCTTGGAATGGAAACCATGTAACTTTTAATTGACCAATAAACAGAGAAATTTTAAGGAACACTTGAGTGCTGGACAATGGAAATTTTTCATGAATTTTTTTCTAGCTTATATTTCCAACAACAAAACAGTGCTGATGGCCTTTGAGAGTATTAACATGCTATCTAGTCTTAAACCAATTAGGATTACCTCAAATGGTGTGGCACATGATAAACACACCTTAAACGATTAACTCCAGCCAGTAGGGCTGTGGAGACCCTGCCCAGATATATGATCCTTAAAAGATATGCTTACATCTTTCAGTGGAGATTGGAAGTGTAAAACCTAAATTCCCTATTTACATCTTCAGAGCTCATTAAATTCAAATGTACAAATGAAAGCATAACTAGTGAAATATATAGCTGGCAGTTTATAGATAGAAAAAATGAATCCAAATGCCTTTAATGCTTATTGGTCTGAAGCAAACGAAAGGGCAAATGCGTAATCACTAATTCTGTGTCTCACAGTATTCTGAACATCTTTATCTGAGGGAGATGCAGTTGTTGCATATTATCTATAAAATCTTTAAATTGCATTCTAATATTAAGTTTGGTATTGAGAAAGTTCTAGCAAAAACTTTTTGGGATAAAGTACATTGGGTTATATTGCAAAAATAGGCTAACTTTAAAAAAGGCAAAATACCTGTTTGCAATGGGTATGAACATACATTGAATGGGTTATAGTTTTCTCTTACCATTAACCTACCCCGTTGAGTGTCCTTTTAGTTGTCATTCTCCTTTTTTTATGTAGATGTCAGACTAATTGTATTCGGTCTAAATGCACCATATCTAATTCCCCAGGGTCAACCAGTAATAATCAGGAAGTAAGAGTAAGCACTTTGGATATTCTGGGGATGTGCAAAAATCACAGAAAGGTATTTGCTCTTGTATCAGTCCTCTGGGCTGAACAATGCTGGGAGACCACTGCTCACATAAAGGAAGATGGAGTCTCAATAATGCTGCTCTGCAAGAGTTGCGAGTCAGGGGAGACAGCCCAATATGCAGCTCACACGACTGGCATGTCCGCCAATATGATATAGGAACAGTAAGGTGTCCAGCTTCTCCCATTAAAATATAACTTTTAATATCAAGCAATTAAAATCCACAGAGTGTGGAAGGAACAGCATGAACTCCGGGTCATGTGATCCAACTATCAATCAGGGACCTCTAGACACACAACCCGCTTTCCCAAAGCCCCGTCCAAGCCCGCCTAGTGGGACTACCAGGCCCAAAGCCTGCGAACACAGATTCTTGGCTAAAGCAAAAAGATTGCTCAAGTTAAATATATGTTTTAATGCAATGAGCACACTAGGCAGTGATAACAAACAGTTGGCTATGATGGAAAATGAATGAATACAAATGTCGTTCTGAGAAGTGGGTTACAGGTTACAGTGAGTTACAGACAGAGATACCAGTTACCTTAAGAAGCAGTTGTAGAGTTGTGATGAAGAGCTTCCACAGGGGGTATGTCAAGAGCTTATAGATGGTTTGGGCACCTCCAGCACGCTGCCGCGCGATCTCCAGAGAATGACCCAGTTCTCATCTCCTTGGCCTACCTTTAAGCGTGGTCTCTGCCCCTCCACCCCCCTCCTCCCAGACACCGTTTCTTTTGAAGCTCCCATATGCTATCACACCTCCCCAGCAGAGGAGGATCCTGGCTCATCTCTGTCTGAGCAAGGTGTTAGGGAAGCCTTTTCTGAGTGTCAGAACCTCATGCCCATATATGGACTTCCTTTTCCTGCTAGCCTTGTAAGGGTGACAGTTGCTACGTACAGAGAATCTTAAAGGTGGATGCCGGGCATCAGTGAAAAAATGAAATGTAAGTCCTCACAGTCCCCCCTTTGGGACGTTAATGTGACATGTTTTCAGTAGAGGGAAAATATACATGCAGTTTTTTGTCCACATTTACTATTTTAACCTGAAGATGAATGAATATAAATTACTAATAAAAATGATTCTATTACAATGGTAAGAGGCACTAAAACTTACCTTAAGAACTACTGGTTGTGCACGTAGGTTAGTCTGATGCATTTATTTAAATATCCACATGCTTGAGAAAGTCTCAAGAGAAGGATCTCATTGCAGGAATTCCACACAAGTATGAAGAAGCAATCCATATGAATAAGCTCACCCACAATGGACAAATGTAATTATGTAAAATCTTATCTCAGTTGTGCTGTGGAAATGTCACTGCTGTCAGATACAAATTACTCTTTATCTATAGGGATTCATTTCAACAGTTTGCTACATAAAAAGTTAGTGATTCATGCTCATCGGAGGAAACACTAAGGCTGCTGGAAAACTGTGAGGTAGGTTAACCTGATATGACATCATCCATGTTATGATTTAAAAGTTTGAACTTTGTAATTCATGTGGACTAGACAGATTATCAAGTTTAATTGTAGGAGGTGCATGTACATAATTAAATTAACACTACTTTAACTGCTTTAACTAGTAACTACTCGACGGGAAGGCAAGCAAATTATGCTTGCCTGCAAATAAAGGCAAGACTGAAGCAATAATACATAAAGGGGCTGCTGTGAGCCATGAGGTTGGGGAGCAGAGCGAGGGCACTTATATCCCAGTAACCGGTTTGTTAATTCTACATTTAATGTCCACCTTTATAACCTTATAGATTTAAAAAAAAAGATTCTGCTCTCTTTACTTTTCATTTTACACTAATAAAATGTTAGCTCCCTTTATTACCGAGGTACTGTATACTTAAATAGGTAACAAGCCTTTCTCTTTTCTTTATCCTTCCTGATTAATACATCCCATCTATAACCTCTCTTAAATCCTCCTATCCCCCTTTTCCCCCAATGGCTTGAAAGATCTTCTGTTTGCTGTGATTTTCTAGTACTCTAATACTTTGTAATTGTTTGTTATCTTCCAATCTATCCCTGAAAACTAAACTGCAAATGTATTAGTTCTCTGTATCGCGCCTCATATTGTTGGCCCCAGCCATTGATACAGAAAAGTTTTCACCAAACTTTTTTCTTTAATATATAGTTTTTATTGCTGGTTTAGCAGATTGCCAAGACATCAAGTACACAGCATGGTTGGAGAAACAGTGTAAAAACAGGTACATAAGAGTGTAATGATAACAAGAATGCACATAAATGAAACTACATAGTAATAGGTGAACTCAAATCGCAAAGTTTCGGGTTCGTACTGAACGTTGCGAGTTTGGGTTCCCAAAACCAAACACGGCCTTCAGCCAAAAGTCTGTGTTCAAGTTCGGCATCTGGCCCGAACACAGAAAAGTTGACAAGGACACTCATAGTTTTGCACTGCCAGCTGGAACTAGAGGTGTCCTCACTCATGGGAGCTGACGGTCATCTTTCTGTAGCCCCAGCTGGGGCCATTGTCAAATGCCACCACCACCACCACCACCACCACCAATAAGAAAAGGATGGTGGGCCAAGGTGAGTTACAGCAGCACTTCCTGCTGCACATTCTGTAAGTATGGTATGTAAGATAGTTCTAGAATACAATAAAGATATTTCCAATGAGTCTAACAAGATTCGCCTTATCCATTAACCAAAATTACTGTTTACTAACTGGGGATAAACGGGAGGAGAAGTTAGGGTTTGAATCACCTTCCATCTGAAAGAAATAAGTCCCGGGAATGGGTGGTAAGGGATGGGATGAGAGGGATGAAAAGTCTTGATGTATGGGCAGCAGTAGGGCCTTCTCCCTCCTGGCCATGTGAAAAATAAGATTTATTAATATTTGCTGTCCATTATTCTCCAATATTTATATATTATTTATTATATTAGAGATCAATTCTTTGTGCTATCTATCCTGAATTTCAAAGCCTGAGTGTCTATTTCTATTAGAGATTAATATTATAAATATCCCAAATACTAATATATAGCATATCAGCTCAAAGGTCATCAATCTGATACCAACCAATGATCGCTAAGGCTCTTCTCAGACATTCAGTGAAGTGTCCCAAGAAGCAATATTCTCTCAAATGCCTTGTACATAAAATCTATTATGTGAGATTAATTTTATAATATCACAAATACCAATAATCATATAAGCAAACCTATGGTCGCTGAGGCTATCCTCACACATCCAGTAGTGTCCCAAGAAAAATATTCCCTCGAATGCCTTGTGCATACAATCTATTGTGTGAAGAATTAGCCAACACACACAGTAAAATCACAGTATGAATGAAAACAGGTTTAATTCACTTGCACAGTAAATACTTATTGAAAGTGGAAAATGAAGTGTGCACTTTACCTGTTGTCATCTTTGCCCAGCTTAAAAAAAGATGCTTGTAATTCCCACCTTTTTCCAGCAGACCAATAAAATAGCTTTTTACGGTTTTGCAAAGCAAATGAAAAAACGTTATTACCTGAGGACACATAGTGGTTCAGAAGTTATAGATTTTCTTTGAACATTATAGTTTGTGCTAGGTCATAAAACAACCTGTGCTATCTATCATCCATCAAAGCCTGAGTGTCTTTTTCTATTAGAGATTAATATTATAAATATCCCAAATACTAATAATCATATCAGCACAAAGGCCATCAATCTGATACCAACCAATGGTTTGCTGAGGCTCTTCTCATACATTCAGTGAAGTGTCCCAAGAAGAACTATTCTCTCAAATGCCTTGCGCATACAATCTATTATGTGAGAAATTAACCAACACACACAGTAAAATGTATACACGAAAACAGGTTTAATTCACTAGCACAGTAAATATCCTTCACTGGCCTGAAACTAGATTTTCAGTCATCCTTTAACACCAGGTTACTGTTCATAAAGGGGAGATGGTCAGGGTATTATCAATTGTAGTTCCCCCATGTCCCTAATGAACTCTACTTTCTGGATCCAAGAGCCCAGGGAAGGGGGTGTTGTGGCCCTCCAGAAGGCCAGAACACATGCACAAACAAAGGGACAGTTAGAGGTCATCTATATTGTCCGACAGGAGAAGCTTTGGAGTGTAGAAGGAATGTTTCTAGAGAAAAAGGAAGGGTTCAACGCTTGTTAGTCAATTTAGTGATTTCTGCCCAGAAGTGTTTTATCTTCTCACAGTTCCAGAAAATTATTATTATTGTTTATTTATAAAGCGCCTATGGAGTAGAGATCCCTGGGCTTTGCCACATTGCAAACCAAGTGTTCCCCAGTGCCCAATTGCTTTCAAGCCACCCGCCAGGCTATAATATTTAAAGCCTGAAGAGTATTAGAAGTAAACTGAGAATATTATTAAAAACACAGCATTTATCTTATTAACGCACCAATGAGTTCACCAGCCTAGACCTGAATACAAAAATGTGCTATTTATGACAATGTATTATCTTCATAAATATTAATAGACAATACATACAGACAGAAACAGAGAAGAGCTACATGTGACAATGGTATATGGAAAAAGACGGGAAAAGATGTTGACGCTTATTAAATAAGCCTAATTAAAGTCTCTCTTGGAATGTTTTTTGCTGAATGCCCTAACCTATATGTCTTATTAAAATAGATCCAGTATATCTTATTTACTGATGATAAAAAGATCTAGACTCCAGTTTTCCATGGAAAGTTTTAAACAGAAAATAAGCGACTAAACAGGTAGGGTGAATTCAAAAGAAAAACTATCTACAACAATATTTGGCAAACACTGATATCGGCTCCTCTGTCGCTGCAGGACAAACAGCTGGTGAACAGAGCTACTTGCCAAACAAGCTTCCCAGGTGACATGGAATTGTGTCCCCACAACCAATGCTGACAGCAGCAACTACATTTCCCATTGATCATGTGCTGCTCAATATACATTGCACACAAACCTCCTAGTGATCTTTTGCACCTAGCTCAGCCAAATTTCTATATTTACTTAAAAAACCCTCAGCTGAGCCAGAAAATGTGTATTTGTTATAAAACAGGTAGCCAATGTGGAACGAATTCAATAGGCATAACCTTCTTTTAAATTCCGTCAAATATAATGAGAGCTAGTATGACATTGTGTTGCCTTCATACATAACCATAACCTAAAATGTCATGCTATTTTAAAATATCTCTAAAGACACAAAGCCTGTACCTTCTGCCCCCTCCCCACCCCACAGCAGTTGGGTTGGTGATTGGTTGCTCCAAATGTACCAGTTTTGAAGTTCATATCCTGTGACATGCTTATGCAATCCTGCCGCCCTGTCAGTCAGTTTCCCTCAAGCTTACAGCACATGCACATGCCACTGCCACAACTGCCCTGCTGGAATGTGTGGGCTATGTATGCTGGGACATGGGTGGTGATGTATGCGGTACACACTCAGAGCTGCAAAGTCAAAGTTTAATGGCAAGTACCCAGGTGATTGAGTTTACATGAGATCTGGATACAGTAAAGCTTTCATGATTATAATGCCCCCGGCAAGAGGATCAAAGGCCTGGTTACTGGCAATCCATGCATTGGTACCTATTTGAGCTTAAGTATACCATTAGAGGCACATAAACAACACATTAAACTGGGTTTTAACCCACAGGAGGAATCAAGTGAGTTAAGAAAACATACAGGGTGCCACAATGATCTTTCCTGTTCCCCGGTCCCATGGCAGCCCTGACCACCCACTCGAGCAGCATCGGCCCTGCCAGTGTGCTGAGCTCACTGTCACTCAGCCACTGCATCAGCTTTGAGCATTGATGGCTCAAGCAATGCTGCAGCCTTCCTCCTCCTCCCACATCCTGCTGCTTGCGTGCATAGTTTATGCCCTCCAGCAGTGCTGCAGACAGTGCACCCACCAGAGTCTCAGTTGAATGGTCCAATGAGCCCCAGCATTCTTGATGGGACTGATTGCCCACTTGGTGCTCGGGCTAATCAGCTCTCATGTTACTCCGGGACCAATGAGCTAGTAGCTGCCCCGTCAAATTCCCTGCACCCATGGCTTATAAAAGTATTCCTATGTCACTCAGCCATTGCCCAAGATAGTGTTCTTCTGGGAGTTATAGTTACTCTGCTTGTTATTGTTATCTGTTGCCACTTTGCCTTGCCTGACCATTCCTTTGACCGCTGCCTGGACCGCTGTCTGCCTGACCCTGAGCCCATCTCATCCTCTGTACCGCCAACTCACTGACCACCTGGCTTTGACCCTTGGCTTGACCCTGACCCTTTCTTCTGCTACTCTCCTTGGTGCCAAGTATCATCTTCTCGTGTATGACCCCGGCCAGCCCAACATCATCCAGTCTAATCCCTGGTTCATCTGCCTTCACCCTGTAAGTCTGCATCCATTGTGCTACCTAAGTCCTGGGGGCAACTCTGTCCATTGAGGTATATCCAGCATCCCAGCAAACAGAGGCTTGTCTATAGGCAGAAGCAGAAGTGGAAATTGAGGATGGCGGACTCACCTGAAGGCGGGTGTCCCACAGGGCTTGAAACAGGGGCTGTTTAATTCCCAGAGTGGTAAATTTGAATTGGTGAAGAATTGGTGAGGAAGAAGCTGGGACTTAAGGCCAGATTAGAACACTGACACACATAGCAAATCCATCAATACCTGTGGAAATATCTGGATCGCTCACCTGTCGGGCAGAAAAACATAACATGAATGCATGATTGCAGGACACATTTCAGCTTCATATTTAGGTAAACACATTAAAAGAGGAACCAAACATGGAGCAATATTGATTAGACTTACTTATTGTTTCATTGTGTGCTTCAAGGGGCACTTAAGCAGCTTCTTCTTGTGCTTCAAACAAAATTTCCATGGCATCTTCTGGCTCCTCTTGCTTTGAAATACAATAAACAGTGATTACAAGTGTTACAGAATGTTAGTACAGGGTGCAGTGGAGTCAAATCCATTCGTGGTGTAACAGGAACTGGCTTTCCTGGAACATAAGTACAGTAAGAGAAGGTTACCTTACATGGTGGATAACACAGACAGGAAAAAGAAGTCATAGAGATCACCCCAAAGTACAGGAAACATAACAGGCAGTAGAGAATCTACAACTGCAAGGGACAGTATTGGAGTACGTGGTTCTCCTAGGCCTAGTGCATCCCTCACTAGTGAAACAGCCATGTTGGATCAGGTAACCAATCCCCTGAAGTGAACCCTCCCCAAAAAATGGCTAGAAGGTGTGGCAGCAGCACGTCTCAAAGTGGTGCTCATTAATGGGCTTGGCAGTGGATGTTTAGGTTGAGGTTGCCTAAAGGCAGGCTCCCTACATCACACACCATAGACTTGGCCTCTGGCCCTGGATCTGCTACGATCATGACCTGTCATTTTGGAGTTAAGCAGGGGATACTATAGGGTGCAGACCAACTAAGACAAATAATGTGCTAACCCCGGAGCTAGCAAAAAATATGTCCATGTCCGGCGCAATTCCGGTCGAGAAAATCTTGCTCGCGGGAATTCTCGCTCTCTTGCATGATTTAGGGATACATGCGAGAAAATCCTGCATCTGTGTGAAGCATGCGAGAAAGCTGTGGGAGAAATATTACTTCCATATCAGATTTTACAACTTGCATGACAGCTTACTAAATTGCTGTTATGCGAGTTTTCATTTCATTGATAAAAGCCATGCCGCTATAGCTGACATGGTTTTTGTTTTTTACATTTTTTTTACAAAATTATTGACATTTAAAAAAAGAAAAGCATGCCCCCCATGAACCAACTAGTCCAGACACTAGTCATAAGGGCTTGTATTCCAAGACTCAGAGGCCACGCATGTTTACTACCCCCTAATACCCTTTGTTTGGGTATATCAATGGGCAACAAGCACTGCCGCACTCCTGGCATCCCAAATGGGCATGTAAATAATCGAATGGAGTACTGCAAGGTCACACATCAATGTTGGCAGGTGAAATGGTGGCCCCCTACCCTGTGAACTAGTATAGGGATTCCCTTGATCCTAAGTGTTAAAATATAAAACACACCATATAAATACATTTAATATTCTGAATTTCACTACTTACTCCCCAGGAAAGAACAAAAAAAAACACAAGACACATTTCAAAAAATAATTTAATATTCTTAATTGATACTTACCTTTCCCCATCCATTGTTCTGTGCGGACATGCTGCAATTATGCCACCAGAGCATCAGAAAGATGCCCCGCTGGCATCTCGATGAAAGGAGGCTGCAGGTCCCCCATTCTTTCATCCTGGCTTCCAGACCAGGGGTTCTGAATGAAGGGAGGAAACTGCTTCTATACCGAGAGGTGGAGTTTCTCTGGAATCTCCCCCATCTGAATTACATGTCACAGGAGGAGAGGGAGATGGAGGGGGCTTTTCTGGGGACCATACCCATACCATAGGGCATAAGGACTGGTAAACTTGCAAGCCAGGGGACAGCCAGCACAGCATCTGGGTTACCAGCTTTTATACCTAGTGCCCAGGCTAATTTGCTCATTGGTGGGGGCAGGTTTTTTTTAATGTAATAATAGATTAAAAAAAACATTTGCCAGCTGTCATATTCAATGATATAAGCCATGCCAGCTATAGCAGCATGGGTTTTATCAATGATATAGATGCCAGTAGGCACTTCTTGCCAGCTTAGAGCAGGAGAGAAATGTCTGTGTCCAAAAGTTCCTGTAAACACACTCCCTGAATCACATGAGCTTGCACCAAACAAAAATTCTTACTCCAGAATAATTGTCTACTGAATGAGGAGATAGAGGAAGGTGAGCAAGAACGGGTTTTTCTCTGAAAAAAACAAAACCAGCGCTGAATCGAGCCTGTTGTCTTGCCTTCTTATTGAAGCAATTTTGGTGATTTGTGACCTTTTATCTAGGTCTACTATGTTCGAAAAGGAAGCAGCTGAGGAGGGCAATGTAAAATATGCATTTTACAGAATGGTGAGCATATTAAATGTCTTAGGATTCATTGATTCATAGCATTTCAGCCAGAAAGAGAAAAGGAACTGCAGTGTCCTAACCACAAGTGTTTCCCTTCTATCAGTGTTATGGTGAAGTGTGTGCATAAGCAGTGGATCTGCGTGGTGCACGCCAGCTTTCCAGGTTCATGCCAAGATGCTTTTATTTAGAGACAGACGGCACTTTATCTAAAGTGTGAAAAACATTAAATGCTAGAGGGGTGGCACCTGGGTAAGTAACGAACCATTGTAAGCAGGTAATTGTTTCTGTCACACATGCAAAATGTATGTCCCATGGGCAAAAAAATCTGGCATTGCGCTATAATCTATAATTTGATTACATGCATTTTAATTAATTTTAAGTTAACTGCTCTGTATTTTCTAATGACAAGAGCGTGCTTACAATAAATGTTTGAATTCATGTAGACCTATGTCTTAGATAACATAATGCTCTTACCTCTTGTTTTAGGTGATGCTGGCTATTGCGAGTTTTGATACAATGCAAAGCAATAAATAACTTGACACATAATTGAGCGTACTTTTGGAATGTTGAAAGTAAGATTCCTCCCAGGTAGTACTTTATAGCCCGATAAAAGTTTCCTAAACAATTCTGGCCTGTTGCATCCTACACTAAATATGTTTACAACACCGCATGGAAGCACCAGAGCCAGCAAGTTTTTCTGGAAATTATTGTGTAAATAGCTCCAAGCATGAAGTGCAGCCAAAGTGGATTATCACAGCGTGAACGTATGATTAGTTCATTTTTACCAGTAATTAACATATACAGTGTCAATGTGGAACGCATTATTGTTGCCTGATGGTTATGGAACCGATCATGTGACCAAAGAGTTGCTGGTTTGATTCCCAGCTGGGTCATGACTGAGGTGCTCCTGACCCCCAACCACTCCATGGCTGGGGCAGTCCACCGCACCGGGCATGTGTGGGCACTCACTGACATGGTTCACTTGTGTGAACGCAGGTGAACTATGCATATCCCATGTATGCATGGGATATATGAGAAGCACAAATTTCTATGTATAGGCAAGCATACAACGGTGATATAAACATATTATTATTATTAGGTAAATGAGTAATGATTGACAGACAAATACCAAAAATGACATGTGGGGAAAAAAGGCTGTCATGTACTTGGCTGGTGAGGCCAATAGTTAGATTACCTGGTTAGGCTTTGCATAAAAATAATGTGACATCCCATAATTGCTTATTGTGAAATTCTCTTTATTTGAGATGTCAATTCTGGTACTATTGTTGTCTAATGTTTGTTGTTTTTGCAGTGAACTAAGAAAAAAGGAGGACAAGGTCAAACATAAACGAGATTGGCCTTGTGGTGAAGCATTATGTTAATTTTCAGAAATACATTTTATTTAAAGCTCATGTATTTCCATCCTTAAATAACTCGAAAACATAAGCATACAGGGACAGAGGAAAAGTGATGATTAAAGCGGACTGAAACACACTGAACTTGTGAAATACATTTGGCTAAAGCCCCTGCCGATGAGCCCTTCTTAGGTTGTAGGACTAGAAATGCATATTTTCGCTTTTTTTTCGAATGGTCCTGGAACAGTACCTGTTAGAGGAGCAGCAAAAAAAGAGTGCAGGTGATCAGTCATTGCATAAGTGTGGCAATGACATCACAGCAGTGGCAATGAATGGAGGAGGTGGTGCTTTACAGCTAAAATTGGAGGCATTGTCTGGGATTAGATTGAAGCAAGAGCAGTAAAAACAGGCAACATTTATTGTTCATGGTGGGGGAAGCAATTCAGGATATTCTAGTTAAAAATGGGGGTTTTGGTCCGCTTTAAGTGTGTGGTTGATGAACAGATAAGACTAAGCATGCTGTTGGACTTACAAATTACCTAATAAAGGAATACAAGCAAGGGTTAAGGTAACACATTAGTGAAAATTAGAGATGAACAAACGTTTCAAAAGTTCGATTTGGTTCAAACTAGTTAGGGGCGAACTTTCATCTAAAATGCATGGAGAACAATGCCTGACGGCCCTAAAAGTCTTTTATGACACTCTGAAGTCATCCAAGGCTGTATAAAAACATGTTTTAGTGGACTAATTAGCATTTGAATTGGCCATGGCTAATTAGCATACAAATCACCCACTACCTAGTTAGCTTTTTGATATAAAAAAATGGGGAGAAGCAACAGGGTTTGCGTTTCTGGAAAGTGAAAAAAAGTACTGTCTTTTTACAAGCATTAAAAAATTTACCCATTTTGGGAATCACAGGGGGTAGATCTGTGGTTGTGTAGGCCTGGCAGTAGCAAGCAAACCCTCAAAAACTGGTTCCATTTGTAACAGGGGTTAGCAGTGAGTTTGGCACCCTTAAATTTTAGAAGAAGCAATAGTTTTTTACAAGCGCTGAAAAATGTGCCCATTTGGGGCATCAAACTGCAATTGTGTTGGTCTGGAAGTAGCGGGCAAGCCCTCAAAAAATTGTCCAATTTGTAATGGGGTTAGCAGCGGGATTGGCACCCTTAAATTTTATTTAAAGAGAAGCAATGGCTTTTTGCACCCTTGAAAAGTTTGCCCTTTTTGGGCATCACAGGGTTGACCTGTGTGCGTGCTGGCCTGGCCTGGCCAGGCTGGCAGAGGAGGCCCTGTTGGTGGTAGTAGTAGTAACAGCATTAGAAGAGGCTGCTAGTAGGCTGTGGCACATGAAACCTGTGATGGTTGTGTAGGCTTGGCGGTAGCGGGCAAGGCCTCAAAAAATTGTTCCACTTGTAATAGGGGGTAGCAGTTGGCTTGGTACGCTTACAATTTAGCTGAAGAAGAAGCAATGGCTTTTTACAAGAAACAAAAGATTTGCCCATTTTGGTCATCACAGTGGTTGTGTTGGCCTGGCGGTAGCAGAGGGTGTCAGGCTGGCAGTGGAGGTGCTGTTGGTGGTAGTAGGGGCAACTAATCAGTGGCATTAGGCAGCATGAGGGGTTTTAAAAATCATCACCTATCCATGCTTGATTCCTCTTTACAAATATTCTAGGAGAGCGTGTTTGAAGGCATAGGATCGGCTATACCGAACACATACCCGTCTGGACATGGTCAGAACATCCACCAGACCAACATATGTTTTTAAGAAGCATTTGATGACCAGACTGATCACGTGGGACCTAGGCACAGAGCAGCCACAGCATTCGTTCCATTATCTGCATTGCCCAATCTAAGTTGATGTGGAGACAGCCAGCAGGAGATTTCCTCATACATGCATGGCAGCAATTCTTCGGCAGTGTGGCTTTTCTCGCCCAGGCTCAGCATGTGTAAAACGGCATGGCAGTGCTGCACCTTGCAGTGATGAAAGGATAGGAGAAGAGTAAGCTACGCTCTGCTGTCTTCGTATGTTGAGGAGGAGGATAGGCATCGGGAGTCCAAAGCTGAAGAGGATCGGCACAAACCTGTTGCATCGGAGCATCGTGCTGCCCAAGGTTGACCCAGTGGGCTGTGACACACATGCATTGCCCTTGGCCATAGCTACTGCTCCAAGTATCTACTGTTGCATGCACTACACTGCACAGTTGCATAGACAGCCACACTTTCTCTTCTACGTAACTGTGCAGGGTGGCAGGGTGGGGATGGCCTTGTTGGAGAAAAAATGATGAATGAGGACACACCACCTGGCTGGGTGCACCCCATTAGTTGCCTAAAGGTGGTGGACTCAACCAGATGGTATGTCAGTGATGTCATCCGACTGGGCGCATATTGCCTGGTGGATATAGATTCTATTATGGATAGCTGACAGGATGGGGGAGGAGCACTAGATGTTGATGATGATGACAAGACTGAGACTGTACTACCTGTGGATGATGCCTGGCTACTAGAAAGATGACTGGTTAGAGGAGACATTATGATTGTCCCAGACAACCTTGTGATGCCACTCCAAGTGCTTATGTAGAGCCATAGTCTTGGTACTGGCACCAACATCATTATCCCTGTTGGCAGAAGGAATTGCAGGAATGTCTCCCCCCCCCCCCGTCCTTTCCCACAAATTCCTTTCCCAGACATTTTATTTAGTATTTCCTAAAACAGATATATGTTCCCTAAAGGTGATAAAGATTGCTTTTTTAAAAATGTATTTAACAAAGAGGCACTGTGGATCAAACTTAGAGAGAGAGATGAGGCCTACACACTTAAAACAGAGCTGCCCCCTTGTATTTGTTTTTAAACTGTAATAAACATGGACCCCAACTTAGAGAGACACAGTGCGTGCATACTTAAAACAGAGCTACCCCCCCCACAAAAAAAACTCATTGGCAGGTGAAAAAGATTTTTTTTAACTGTTTTAAACACTAAGGCACTGTGTACCCAAAGTTCCCCAAAGCAGTGACAGGGGCCAGCTAGACCAGACAGATGGGGCCAAAAAATAAAAAACTCTCACTGAACTTTTCAGACATTACAGGGTGGACTACAATGACCAGCAGATCCCAGCGCAGCCAAATGCAGTTTTTCTGTTCAGCACACACCTCCCTCAGCATCCAACTGCGCCCGCTTCCTTTCCTGCCTCTTCTTGTCTCCTATGCTGTGGTTCAAAATGTCCTAAACTCACCCTGCTCTTAGAGCAATGCTCTCTGCAACAGCCAGCTTGATAATGGTGGATAGACATGCCTCCTAATTGGCCCAACTACGCTGACCTCTTAAGCTGCGACCATGTGACCCTGACGTTCTGTTTCTCCTTGGCTGGCCGTGACCAGTGGAGTGGTTCCGGTGAAATCCCGCCAGGTTCGTCTTCCACATTCCGCCGCAAACCACGTGAAGTTTCAAAATCTGGCACATAAACAGGAAAGCCTATAAGGATTACCCTACTTCACCAATGCAGGCTGATATTTATGAACACCTGGTGCACCATTTACCTGTGGCTTACGAAATGAGAAAAGATCGTCAAAGAACTTTTAAGCAGCTGCCTCCAGGCGTAAGGTGAAAGTCCGCAAAATATCGCTCTTGATAAATCAGGCGCATAATCTCTTAGAAATAAGGATCATTTTAGAAGCCTTGTAATCTGCTTTCACAATATTTTCTGGTGTGACATAGATTGCACAGTTCAAATCACCCACAGGAACTTTGTTTCCTGTTCAGTCACAGCGGAATCCTAAACCGCTCAGTCCTGTCCAGAAATGACAGAAGGTGGTAATAAAATGTGAGGATACTACTAAGGCAGCAGGTCCCAGGTCACCTGGCTTATTGAAACAGCTCCAGCCATTTCAGCTGGCATGACTCTCCATCTTTTACAGTCATTGAAGTGAAGTAGAGAAAGCCTCTAGATAGCTACAGGGCATGTTATTAGAAAGCATGAGATGAAACATGAGTTTAGCCACTGCTGTCATGTTGAATGTCTCTGTAGATATTGATACATTAAATGAGAGCTTAAGCCTTATTTTATTTAATAATGTTAGTCCAGTCATGTATGGAAATCTTTGAAATAGAAGTATAAATTCTGCCCAGTAAATCCTGTTCACAGGTTACTTTCTTCATAATTCACACAGACATATATGTATTTGTATAGAATGTTCTATTTCTAAAATCTCTCTATCATTTTCCACATGGTCAATGTTGATTAGACAAGCAACAAATGTTACAAAACACATAAAAAGAGCTCAACCTGCATACATTGCAGTCATGGTAAATGTCTGTTGTTCTAATAGTCATTGGTGGGACGGGGGAATGACAGATGGAATATGGTTCTATTATATAGTTCAGCAGCTGCAGGCAATTTGCATTGTCTCAAATGTTTACTGCACACAGCCACGCTCTTCATCTCCCATGCATCAAGCCAATGATATGTGGAGATTGTTTCAACAACGCTGCGTTTAAACATTAAATTATTAGCAGATCATGGCTTCCAGTGGTGGTCAGAGACTGGTAAGCCTTGACATTGGCTTCACCTTGACTGCATCTGTAATTGATAGATCAGTCATGGCACAAAGTGGAAAACAAGCACATAAATAGAAGTCCAAGGGCAATACATGTCCTGTCTGTTGCATTATTCTAACATACAGCTGGCAGCAAGCTAAGATCTGGATGCAGGATTTGATTTTGTCTCTGGATAAATTTAGTGGCCTAATGACTCATATGAATTATTGACAGAATCTTGCAGTAGGAAAGATTACAAGCTTCTTGTGCACAGCATATAAAGTGCTTAAAGGGACCCCCCCCCCAACCTGCCACCTTTCTCTGGACATGTTGCAGGGGGTTACAACATAAAAAACAGCTTACCCCATGCCCAAAGCCATAGCCATTCACTGTTGAGTTTGGTGCTGGGCACCGCCATCTTTGATCTTCTGCACAGGGCAGCTTAGCCCGCTCAGTGCATGACCCTGTTTACCCATATAATTGAATGCAGGGGCATGTGCAGAGTAGGGAATGCCGCTCTGTGCATGCTCTGTGCAGCCACTGCATGAGTGCTGCTAATGGCGCAGGATCCGGGCAAGGTAAGCAGTTGTTTTTCTTGTAAGCCTATGCCTTGCCTTAGTATCAATGGAGGGGGTGAGGGGAGCAGAGTGGGGGTGGGACTTAGCTCCCTGGACTTCCACTTTAAAGCATTCCACTTATGGGGTTATTTAAGAAGGGAGAAGGCCTCATAGCGGCAGGCAGCATCTGGTGAACACCGGGCGCTGTAAACCACATTTAAAGAAAGCGGCACGTGCCAGGCGCACTGAGCTGGTGCTACCTCTCGCTCGCTGCAGCGCTATAATGTTGTTACAGCGCCCAACACACATCACATTCATCAATGCCAGCCAGGTTACAGCGCCCGACACCCGCTTACAGCATCTACTAGTGTTCGCTCTAAGCACCGCTATACAGACGCTCATCTGGCAATACCTGGAGTTAGTAGTAAATCAGCCTCCACATATATAATGATACATCTACTCTGATTTACTCCCCCTGACTACCATGATTTGGCATGTTTAAGGTAAAAAAAAAATTAGCCAGTTATGGCATTAATTGGTTTACTTCTACTACAAACCCGCTTTGTATAACCTGGTCTCCAATAAGAAGACTAATGGATCTTTAGTATAAATATGTGCTCTCCGTTTTAACTTCAGGTTAAAGCAGACCAAAACCCTATAGAGGTTTATATTAATTGATGCATTCTGCTTTTCTACTGTTTAGCTCCCTTCAATGGGCTACAGAAAAGATCTCCTCACTCCAGATCCTACTACATCTGCAGGCCTACTGGGCAACTCTCTAAGTGCCTGTGCCCATATCAGCTGCTGGATGCTTGACCCTTTCCTGCTCATTATTAATTTCTAACCCCTAAGCATGTTATTTTCAAAACATGTTCTACAAACCATGTTCCTAGTGTCCTTAACCTAACCTCTTAATAACAGCAATGCATGATGGGAATTAATAATACTATAAAGCAGTATAAAATATACAAGGTTTGCTGGATTTTTGCTAGGTGCATGAGCAACCCCTTTATTTTTATATACGGTACCTTTTTTGTGCATTTTATTATTGAACCATTTTTTACGCTATACTCCTAATACAAGAAAAGTTAATCAAAATCATGTTTTGCTTTTAAAATAACTCTGCTAGTGTTGTCAGACTATATCTGTAGCGCTCATGATTCAGTGACCTCTGACTTTCTAACTGGTATACACAGAATAGTAATTTTACATTTCTGTTTAATTAATACATTAATAGATAATATAAATTGTCTAGTCTGAAGTGCATCGTTTTCTGTTTCCATGGTGCTGCAGCAGAAACACGCAATATTTTACTGTGGTTTGCGAGTTTTCAAGGATATATGAAACAAAGAAAAAATTCAATGTATGAAAGAGAACAGCAAGGTGATTGCAGACACCAAAATAATACATGTGTTTGCTATATTGTTTAATCGTAGACGGCACCGATACTGTACCTGAGGTCAGGGGCGGACTGGGGCTAAAAAACGTCCCGGGACTTTTTGGGGCACACCGGCCCTGCTGCACTGCATCTGGCCCAGTATAGTATCGTAACGTCACATTATATATAAGCCTTATTTTTCGTTCCACAGCACGCACACAGGGTTTAGAGGACAAAATAAAGAAAATATTATGTACCAAATGGTGTGCTAAAATGCCCCCATTGCAGTCAGTGAGCGGCATCCCTCATTACAACCATTAAATAGCATCCCTCAGTACAAGCAGTGGGGGCATCCCTCAGTGCAGCCAGTGGGGTCATTCCTCAGAATAGCCAGTGGGGGCATCCATCAGTACAGCCAGTGGGGGCATCCATCAGTGCAGCCAGTGGGGGCATCCCTCAGTGCCGCCAGCAGGGCATCCCTCAGTGCAGCCAGCGGGGGCATCCCTCAGTGCAGCCAGCGGGGGCATCCCTCAGTGCAGCCAGCGGGGGCATCCCTCAGTGCAGCCAGAGGGGGCATCCCTCAGTGCAGCCAGAGGGGGCATCCCTCAGTGCAGGCAGTGGGGGCATCCCTCAGTGCAGGCAGTGGGGGCATCCCTCCGTATAGGCAGTGGGGGCATCCCTCCGTACGGGCAGTGGGGGCATCCCTCAGTGCGGCCAGTGGGGGCATCCCTCAGTGCAGCCAGTGGGGGCATCCCTCAGTGCAGCCAGTGGGGGCATCCCTCCGTACAGGCAGTGGGGGCATCCCTCAGTGCAGCCAGTGGGGGCATCCCTCAGTGGAGGCATCCCTCAGTGCAGCCAGTGGGGGCATCCCTCTGTACAGGCAGTGGGGGTATCTCTCAGTGCAGCCAGTGGGGGCATCCCTCAGTGGCGGCATCTCTCAGTGCAGCCAGTGGGAGCATCCCTCAGTGCAGCCAGTGGGGGCATCCCTCAGTGGGGGCATCCCTCAGTGCAGCCAGTGGGGGCATCCCTCAATCCGCCCCCCCCCCGCTGTATACACACACACACAAACACACACACTCACCCTAGTTCCTGGTGGGCAGAGGGCCGGTCTGCCCTTCACTGCTGTTCTGCTGCTGCCGCCGAAGCCATGCATAGCCTGCAAATGACACATGCGGGAGGGTGGGCGGCATCTGCCATTCGCGGCCCCTCACTGCTGTTCCCCCGGCGCCGCTGCCGCTCTCACACACACACACAACACACACAAACATACACATGCTAACCGGCACTTCCTGGTCAGTGGGCGGGCCCCAGATGGCCGGCATCCAATGAAAACAATGGACGCTGCCCATAGACGCCCACCGCGTAACAACCAGGAAGTGCCGGTAAGCATGTGTATGTGTGTGTGTGTTGTGTGTGTGTGAAAGTGGCAGCGGCGGCCGGGGGAACAGCAGCGAGGGGCCGCGAATGGCAGATGCCGCCCACCCTCCCGCATCTGTCATTCGTGGCCTTTGCTAGTGCTGGCCTACCAGGATTTTTCCCGGTATGCCCTATGGCCAGCCCGTCCCTGCCTGAGGTTTATCTTACTATTAGTTCCTGTTACACCTTTAGAATTAGAAAAAGGGTGTAAGGAGAGAGTTCATATATAAAACTCTGTAGGTTGTAACGGAGAGGTCGATTCATTAATAGCGGCAGGTAGCGACAGATGAGCGTCTGAAGTGCAGCGCTATGAGCGTCCGCTAGTGGCCGCCACGAACGACTGTGAGCGGCTATTGCAGGCCTCCTCAGTCGCTATCTGCCGTTCTTGGGAAGAATGTATACATTGGTGAATACGATGTTTCAGATCTGCTTTCTAGGCGCTGTTATTTTTTCACACGGTATTCAAGACAGCGCCTGAGCATTTGTTTGCTGTTGGATTGAAATCAATGTTAGAACATTCTGTAGTAAACACATTGCACCATGTTTATTTTGTTAAATGTTTTTTATTTATTTATTTTTTTGGTTTAGATATACATGAGTCCAATTATTGTTGTGTTGTCTTCATGGCGCCTAAAAAAGAAACAAAAGTGTAGTTAGTATTTAGTAATCATTTTTGTTTGTAGCATTTAATTACATACCAAGGCCTCATTTTTTTATTTTTATTTGGGTCAACTTGCAGACCAACCCTTATTATTATTTTTTATTTTTATTTGGGTCAACTTGTAGACCAACCCGTATTATTATTTTTTATTTTTATTTGGGTCAACTTGCAGACCAACCCTTATTAATATTTTTTATTTTTATTTGGGTCAACTTGCAGACCAACCCTTATTATTATTTTTTATTTTTATTTGGGTCAACTTGAAGACCAACCCTTATTATTATTTGGGTCAACTTGCAGACCAACCCTTATTTTTTGTTAAAAAAAATAAGGGCCCTGTAGTCCAGTCCTTGTAGTATAGTTAAGGTGAGCTAGCTTACCGAAAAAAACGAGGTAATCATGCTTTCCCGTAGCTCGAAGCCAGTCTGGGTGTCCTCTGTCGTTTCTGCGGGCATGTTGGGGATTTCTGGCACCAGTGCTGTTTCTTCAGGGGGTTGTATTCTGTGGCATATGCAAATATTGTGTAGGACACAGCATGCGAGGATGATTTTTGAGACCTTTTGTGGACTGTACAACATTTCTCCTCCTGGGCGTGCCAAACAGAGAAAGCGCGCTTTCAGCAGTCCAATGGTTCTTTCCACAATGCATCTGGTTTTGCGATGTGCTGCATTGTAGCGTAGTTGGGCAGAGGTCTGTGGGTTTCTGACCGGAGTCATTACCCACGTTTTCTGCCCATATCCCTTGTCCGCTGTGGAATAAACACATTGAGAGAGACAGCAATTAGTAATAGTCAATGTTATTTTTGTTAATATTGTAAAATTAGCTTACTAGGCCACATATTTTTAACATGAGCCGGGGAAGCCAGATCTCACGGCCCGCAGCTTCATGTCATGGTCACATACTGCCATGACATTGATAGAATGGAATTGCTTGTGATAGCGGTAATGCAGCTCCTGTGCACGAGGAGGGCGGAAAGGGATATGTGTACCATCCACGCAACCTAGCACATTCGGAATCCCTCCCATGCGGTAGAACGCATGCTTTATTTGGGCAACCTCATCCTCATCCTCAGGAAATTTGAAATAAACAGGGATAAGGTCACAAATAGCCAGTACTACCTGGTAAAATATGCGGCTCATTGTAGCCTGGCTGATCCCGCTGAGGAGGGCAGAGGTTGCCTGGAAATTTCCTCGTGCCACAATATTAAGCATGGCACATAGGCTAACTATGCCTGGAATGGATTGGGTGCGTCTGGTGGATGGATCGAGTTTGCTCTTAATCTGATCATATAGGGACTGTAGTGCTGCACGATTCAGACGAAATCTGCTTCTGATCTGCTCGTCACTTAAATCCCACACTGAAAGACGGATGCCAAAGGATCGAGGTGCCCTAAACCTCAAGCACCCTTCTCCCTGGCCTCCTGTTCTTCCAGTAGTCTCCCACAACCATACATCCATAACCCAAACATCACCCTCACATCCATCTCACAATCACTGGCCATAGCTACAAAATAATGCAAACCAAAAAAGGAAAACCAACACACCACAGACACAAGCACACTCCTCACACAATCACACCAATGCAGCTCAACACAAAACCAGATGTATAGTGGTCAAAACCAGCAGACTGCTGAAAGTCTGCTTTCTAAGTTAGGCACAACCAAGAGGGGATTTGCTGCACAACCCACAAAAGGCCCCAAAATCAATCCTCACTTGCTGTATGCTCACTTGCTGTGTTGGGTGCTGTGCGCAGACCTCCCCTAAGGAAAAGGGCACAGGCCGAAGGTGAGGCAGCACCTAAGGCCAAGCGTCCATTTGCCAAGAGGGAGCCAGAATTTAATTTGGCGGATAACAATAATCTTGTGCGTCTCACACTGGCTAAATGGGAGTTATAATTTGGCTCCCAAAGTCAGTGTTTAGGCAAGCAAGAAAGGACCAAATTGGGGGATGCCATTGGTGAGGCCCTTACTAGCAGTGCTCAATACCCACGTAGTGGCACATCCTGCAAGAAACGCTTCTACACTTTGAAAAGGGCCCTTATGCAAAAGATGAAGAATGATCTACTTGTAGAGAGTGGGACCAAACAGGGTCCAAAGAGTAACTACAGGCCATATGAGGAGATGCTGAAGTGCAAGATTCCTCTCATTCGGCTGCAGGGTGTTGATGCTGGGGATGACACCACAGGTTGGGCTGAAGGTACATAGTTAGGACGTTTTTCTATCTTGTTGTTTTAATGTGTGTTCATGCATAGCCTGCAAATGACACATGCGGGAGGGTGGGCGGCATCTGCCATTCGCGGCCCCTCACTGCTGTTCCCCCGGCGCCGCTGCCGCTCTCACACACACACACAACACACACACACATACACATGCTAACCGGCACTTCCTGGTCAGTGGGCGGGCCCCAGATGGCCGGCATCCAATGAAAACAATGGACGCTGCCCATAGACGCCCACCGCGTAACAACCAGGAAGTGCCGGTAAGCATGTGTATGTGTGTGTGTGTGTTGTGTGTGTGTGAAAGTGGCAGCGGCGGCCGGGGGAACAGCAGCGAGGGGCCGCGAATGGCAGATGCCGCCCACCCTCCCGCATCTGTCATTCGTGGCCTTTGCTAGTGCCGGCCTACCAGGATTTTTCCCGGTATGCCCTATGGCCAGCCCGTCCCTGCCTGAGGTTTATCTTACTATTAGTTCCTGTTACAACTTTAGAATTAGAAAAAGGGTGTAAGGAGAGAGTTCATATATAAAACTCTGTAGGTTGTAACGGAGAGGTCGATTCATTAATAGCGGCAGGTAGCGACAGATGAGCGTCTGAAGTGCGGCGCTATGAGCGTCCGCTAGTGGCCGCCACGAACGACTGTGAGTCGCTATTGCAGGCCTCCTCAGTCGCTATCTGCCGTTCTTGGGAAGAATGTATACATTGGTGAATACGATGTTTCAGATCTGCTTTCTAGGCGCTGTTATTTTTTCACACGGTATTCAAGACAGCGCCTGAGCATTTGTTTGCTGTTGGATTGAAATCAATGTTAGAACATTCTGTAGTAAACACATTGCACCATGTTTATTTTGTTAAATGTTTTTTATTTATTTATTTTTTTGGTTTAGATATACATGAGTCCAATTATTGTTGTGTTGTCTTCATGGCGCCTAAAAAAGAAACAAAAGTGTAGTTAGTATTTAGTAATCATTTTTGTTTGTAGCATTTAATTACATACCAAGGCCTCATTTTTTTATTTTTATTTGGGTCAACTTGCAGACCAACCCTTATTATTATTTTTTATTTTTATTTGGGTCAACTTGTAGACCAACCCGTATTATTATTTTTTATTTTTATTTGGGTCAACTTGCAGACCAACCCTTATTAATATTTTTTATTTTTATTTGGGTCAACTTGCAGACCAACCCTTATTATTATTTTTTATTTTTATTTGGGTCAACTTGAAGACCAACCCTTATTATTATTTGGGTCAACTTGCAGACCAACCCTTATTTTTTGTTAAAAAAAATAAGGGCCCTGTAGTCCAGTACTTGTAGTATAGTTAAGGTGAGCTAGCTTACCGAAAAAAACGAGGTAATCATGCTTTCCCGTAGCTCGAAGCCAGTCTGGGTGTCCTCTGTCGTTTCTGCGGGCATGTTGGGGATTTCTGGCACCAGTGCTGTTTCTTCAGGGGGTTGTATTCTGTGGCATATGCAAATATTGTGTAGGACACAGCATGCGAGGATGATTTTTGAGACCTTTTGTGGACTGTACAACATTTCTCCTCCTGGGCGTGCCAAACAGAGAAAGCGCGCTTTCAGCAGTCCAATGGTTCTTTCCACAATGCATCTGGTTTTGCGATGTGCTGCATTGTAGCGTAGTTGGGCAGAGGTCTGTGGGTTTCTGACCGGAGTCATTACCCACGTTTTCTGCCCATATCCCTTGTCCGCTGTGGAATAAACACATTGAGAGAGACAGCAATTAGTAATAGTCAATGTTATTTTTGTTAATATTGTAAAATTAGCTTACTAGGCCACATATTTTTAACATGAGCCGGGGAAGCCAGATCTCACGGCCCGCAGCTTCATGTCATGGTCACATACTGCCATGACATTGATAGAATGGAATTGCTTGTGATAGCGGTAATGCAGCTCCTGTGCACGAGGAGGGCGGAAAGGGATATGTGTACCATCCACGCAACCTAGCACATTCGGAATCCCTCCCATGCGGTAGAACGCATGCTTTATTTGGGCAACCTCATCCTCATCCTCAGGAAATTTGAAATAAACAGGGATAAGGTCACAAATAGCCAGTACTACCTGGTAAAATATGCGGCTCATTGTAGCCTGGCTGATCCCGCTGAGGAGGGCAGAGGTTGCCTGGAAATTTCCTCGTGCCACAATATTAAGCATGGCACATAGGCTAACTATGCCTGGAATGGATTGGGTGCGTCTGGTGGATGGATCGAGTTTGCTCTTAATCTGATCATATAGGGACTGTAGTGCTGCACGATTCAGACGAAATCTGCTTCTGATCTGCTCGTCACTTAAATCCCACACTGAAAGACGGATGCCAAAGGATCGAGGTGCCCTAAACCTCAAGCACCCTTCTCCCTGGCCTCCTGTTCTTCCAGTAGTCTCCCACAACCATACATCCATAACCCAAACATCACCCTCACATCCATCTCACAATCACTGGCCATAGCTACAAAATAATGCAAACCAAAAAAGGAAAACCAACACACCACAGACACAAGCACACTCCTCACACAATCACACCAATGCAGCTCAACACAAAACCAGATGTATAGTGGTCAAAACCAGCAGACTGCTGAAAGTCTGCTTTCTAAGTTAGGCACAACCAAGAGGGGATTTGCTGCACAACCCACAAAAGGCCCCAAAATCAATCCTCACTTGCTGTATGCTCACTTGCTGTGTTGGGTGCTGTGCGCAGACCTCCCCTAAGGAAAAGGGCACAGGCCGAAGGTGAGGCAGCACCTAAGGCCAAGCGTCCATTTGCCAAGAGGGAGCCAGAATTTAATTTGGCGGATAACAATAATCTTGTGCGTCTCACACTGGCTAAATGGGAGTTATAATTTGGCTCCCAAAGTCAGTGTTTAGGCAAGCAAGAAAGGACCAAATTGGGGGATGCCATTGGTGAGGCCCTTACTAGCAGTGCTCAATACCCACGTAGTGGCACATCCTGCAAGAAACGCTTCTACACTTTGAAAAGGGCCCTTATGCAAAAGATGAAGAATGATCTACTTGTAGAGAGTGGGACCAAACAGGGTCCAAAGAGTAACTACAGGCCATATGAGGAGATGCTGAAGTGCAAGATTCCTCTCATTCGGCTGCAGGGTGTTGATGCTGGGGATGACACCACAGGTTGGGCTGAAGGTACATAGTTAGGACGTTTTTCTATCTTGTTGTTTTAATGTGTGTTCTTATAATTGTTATTTTTGTGTAAACTAACAGTAGGACATGTGAAGTAGCACATTATACCTCATTAATGTGTGACTTTCCTGTCTCCTGCTTTATGCATAGGTGCACATGGTGAGCCCCAGGATTCTGCTGAGGAGGACACACCAAATCTGGCCCTTCCCCCACCCTCAAGCATAACCCAGTCTGACATTGAAGGTATTTTTTATTAATTTGTGGGGTGGTTAATTTGGGCCCCACATTACCAATGCCTAAATCCTTACTTTGATTTGTCATAGTTGCCCTGACATTTGCACCAGCATCTCCTCAGGAGTCAACCTACTCTTTGGATGCCGGTAAGTGCATGTGTCAACATTGCTTTTGCTACTTTCAGACAAGTGCATGTCTTTCATTCATCTATTTTCATTGTAGGCCAAGTCCCTGCTTCATCTTTGGACACCACTTCCTGTGTTGCAGGTCGACAGGACCCTGTTGGTGTGTATTTCCAAACACACTGTATCCTTTATGCTGTTTGAGTAACAATGTGTATATTTTGTTAGTCTTAAATTCTACATGATTTAAATTCCCACTACAAGATGGATATTTATAGTGGATTGTGCATCAACACCATCAGAAATTAAATTGTAGTAATGAGGTCCATGCATTATGTTTTGTTTTTTCTATAGAAATACAAACAATCACTATACTATTGTTGTTAATCTTGATATACATTGTGTATTTTAGTTGACCGGAATACAGGAAGTGTCCGTCCGGAAAGGGCCCTTCACCGTGAGGCTGCTAGAGATGAGGGTAACTTTGGTTTGGTTTATTCTCTAGTAAGGATGTTGGGTAACCTGTTTTTTGGATTTCTTAGTCCAACTTGTTATTAAACATGTTTTTTTAGGGCCAAGCTCGAGTGAGGGCCTAAGTCGGGACATCTGTGAGATGGCGGGTATGTGTAATTAGAGCAATGTGTGTATGTTATTGTTTGCTACAATGATTTCATCCTCTTCGTCTTACATACATCTTTGGAATATGTTGTTGAATTACACATTTTTGCTATTGTGCAATCCGGCACTTTGGAGAGGTATGGCCTCGATAGTGTATCCAAAAAATAGTCCCACAATGTCAAATGACCTACTAACATGACTTTCCTGTTTAGCATATGCCAGCTTGCCCCATCTCTCAGATGTGGATTTGCCCCTTTCTGGCAGCCAGACACCGGAACTACTTTGGCCGGAGCACACTGAGGTACCATGGCTGATTTGTTTGAACAATAACCACATTGACATGTTTGGGGGTACATCAGGATCCACCATGTAACATACAACATATTTGTGGTTTAGCAGGAGTCCATCACGGAAATCCAGGCTGTGCCCTCTGCCATGTGGACAGGCTACAGAGGATGAACCAACGGTACATTATACTGGAAACCTTTTTTGAAATGTTTGGGAGGGGATTACCTTCATTGTTCCAGCTTCACTACAATCTTGTTTTTTGTGTTTTAGGGTGATCATCCTACAACTGGAGCTAGTGCACCCACAAGTGCAGAATTTTATCAGCTAGGGGTCCGGATGCTGGAGGGCTACAGTCAACAACAGCCGCGTGCTGGAACTAATGAGCACATTGCGGCGTTGGCAAATCAGTCGCTGGTGGATCGGCAACAAATTCTGGACCTGCAGCAACAACTGCGTGAAGTGCGCAATCAACAGCACTCAGAGATTAGTCAGGCAATACAACAAATGACAAATGCTATCCAACAAATGTCACATGCCATACAAGAATCTGGACAGCGCCAGGACCAAACTTTGTTGTTGATACATCAGCTAATACAACAGCAGTCTATTTTTTTACTGCACTGTTGTCCCCCAATACCACCCCTAGCAATGAGTCTCAACCTCCCAGGCCACCCAGGGAATAATTGTGGCACTTATTCTTACATTGAAATGCATTTTGTTTAAGGAATTTTTGTTTTTGGAATTAATGTTTGAACCAAACCTCCAATTAGTGTTTGTGAAAAGACATACCTACTAACACAGCCAGGGATAAGTCTCTATATCTAGATATGTACATGTAGGCATAAATTTATGACACACATTGTTTGCCATACATTACTATGGTTAACACATTAAATGCCTAACAATGTGTTTGAAAATGTACTAACTAATGGGTTGCAAGGCACTTAAACTATGCTTTAGAAGGCACAACACACTGAAAGTAGAAAATTACAAAACATTTATTGCCTTCAAAGGCGGCCAACATGGCCAACATTAATCCGCACAGCGGAACAAACCATACCCCCCACCCTAACGCTGTTTCTTCTTGCCCAGCAGCATAAGGCGCGTTCAATGGACGTACTGACACAGTCTGCGATATTCTGTTACACAAGCTGTATAGAGTACAAAAAAACAATCAAAAAATAGAATGGGATAGAAACATACACAGATGTAGGAATGTTATGTAATTTGCTCTAATTAGGTGACCAACACATTAACATTGGTGCAAACTGGGCCCTTATGTGTTACCATTATATGAGTACTAGTGCCTGCCTTACATGTGCCTTTATCAGCCAAACCATACATTTAGTAGGAACCGTTTGGAAGAAATGAAGGGATAAGTTACATTGTGGTCATTGATTGGGTTATTTACATCCAAACATCATGTCCAAAGTCCTACAGATTAAACTACTTGTGAAAATCATATTAGAGTTCACAACCTTAGCTTGAAAATATTTTGGTTTAAAGCAAACATTTAACCAATACGTGTAAAAACCAAAAATGTGAGCCAACAATCAGGCATGCAGACATGCATTTATGATTGTGGGTCTAGCAAATGTCATCTAGATGTGTGCTTAGTAAACACATAGGGACATTGTCAATTATGATAGATTTTAGACTAAGACATAGGTGTCCTAAGTCTTTTTGGAGGCGGAGTAGCTGGGGAGGCGGATGGCAGGTCGTCTAGGCCGCATGGCTATTCCTCAGAGGTGGAAACCGGAAGTAGCAAAACGAAAGTAAAATGCATAAAAACAAATAACACGCATTGCTAAAATACGCTAACATACGCTTTTTTAAAAAATTAGCTAGGATACGCAACATTAAAATAGCGTATAGTGACGAGTCGCTGCGCCCGTGTCTGCTGCGTATTCATCAGCAGCGACTGGGGGCGTAACAAGTGAAATAGCGACCCCAAAAAAAAAAAAAAGCACCGCTGCCTGCTACACATAGCGACTCGGCATAGTGACTGGGCCTCTCCGCCACATCACAGATTCATCAAAAAAAAAAAAAGAGCAGAGAGCCTGGGCACTGGTTTAAGCTCACTGCGGCAAAGAGAGCCTGTAACAGTTTAAACAAAATGATTATTTGGGTGGTTTGACACCTTCGAAAACGCTAACAAAAACCGAAATGACATTGGGAGAGGGCTGGGATTTGAACATCCAAGTTACACATCCATAAACACATTTTATTTAAAAAATAAAAAAAGGTGGGAAACATTCCTGAAAAATCAGAAATAGGGTTTAATAAGGTCACAGAATTATTTGTGAATTATTTTTGCCCCCCAAAAAAAAAAAAACCTGGTTTAAAGAGAAGAAAAGGTTCGCCCATTGAAATGTATTGGAGAGCGCCAGGTAGCGAGAGGTCATACCTGGCGCTGTGCAAGGCTGAACGCTGGTGCTGTTCGCTGAGGCTGTGAAAATGATGAATCAGACGCAACATGGCGCTATCCCAGTCGCTAAACAGATTCTGCTTGATAAATGTGGAATTGAGGGCCGTGTCCGGTGTTCAGCAGTCGCTATCTGTCGCTACCTCTCATTAACCAGGTGCTACGTGACGCTATTCTTTCATAAATAAGGGCCTGAGTGTGCTTTAATGACCTATTGGACCCAAAACAGCATGGCTTTACTGAGGGCAAATCATGTCAGACCAATTTTATTGATTTCTTTGACAATGTCCCTAAACTGTTAGATGAAGGTGGTGCTGTGGATATCGCCTATCTGGATTTTAGCAAAACGTTTGACACTGTACCACATAAGGAGCTCATAGATATTGAAGAGTTATTGAAGATAGGACTCAATCCCTGGATAGTTCAGTGGATTTCCAGTTGGCTGAGGGATCGGTATCAGAGTGCTGTTGTAAATGGTGTGCAATCTGAACAAAGGCGAGTTACAAGTGGTGTGCCGCAAGGCTCTGTCCTGGGCCCCATTCTTTTTAATACATTTGTAAGTGACATAGGAGAAGGCTTGGTAGGAAAAGTTTGTCTGTTTGCTGATGATACAAAGGTTAGTAATAGGGTGGATATTCCCGGAGGTGTCTGCAACATGGAAAATGATTTAGCTTTACTGGACAGATGGTCAAAACTGTGGAAACTAGAGTTTAATGTCTCTAAATGTAAGATCATGCACTTGGGTAGAAGGAATCCCTGCTCTGAGTACCGTATGGGCAGCACTGTGTTAGCCAGGACCTCGAAGGAGAGAGATTTAGGGGTACTGATTACTGATAGCTGCAAGATGAGTGGACAGTGTAGCCAGGCAGTGGGAAAAGCAAGCAGAATGCACGGCTGCATAGGTCGAGGCATCACCAGTAGGAAGAGGGAGGTTGTGATGCCGCTGTATAGAGCCCTGGTGAAGCCACAGCTAGAATACTGTGTGCAGTTCTGGAGACATTACCTGTAAAAAGACATTATTCAAATAGAACGGGTCCAAAGGCGGGCAACAAAAATGGTGGAAGGACTTAAACTTAAAACTTATCAGGAGAGACTTAAAGAACTTAATTTGTACAGTCTGGAGGAAAGAAGGGAGAGGGGAGACATGATTGAGACCTTTAAATACGTGAAAGGATTGAATAAGGTTCAGGACGGAAGTGTATTTAAGAAGAAACTTAATGATATAGCAAGGGGGCACAACCTGAAGCTAGTCGGGGGGAAGATCAGGAGCAATGTTAGAAAATATTATTTTACAGAAAGAGTAGTAGATGCTTGGAACACATTTTCAGCAGAGGTTGAAAAATCAACAGTCACTGAATTTAAACATGCCTGGGATAAGCACACATCTATCCTAAGATAAAGAGTACATACAGTATACACATAAGGGCAGACTAGATGGACCGTATGGTCTCCTTCTGCCGTCAACCTTCTATGTTTCTATGTTTCAAACCACATAATCACAACCATAAATAAATATGACCTGCCCTGGTGTAGATATTGAAGTGTTTGGCAAGTCAAAAGTTAAAAATAAATCAGTAGCTTACCTTTCATTTAGTGGCTATGCTTCCTCCTCTGTATCTCTCTTCCTCTCCTTAGTGAGGAAAATCACTTCCTTATTCAGCTTTCAGTCCCTGCCCAGAGTCCTGATTGGCTGCCTCTCTCTGCAGCACTGAAACCTCACCCTCCTCTACCCTCTCTCATATCACACTCATCACAGTGTGCTTACATCACTTTGCTGTAGCCGCACCCACTGTTTCTCTCCACTGTTTCTTTTCTATGAATCTCCAATGCTCTAATACTCTTAAGGAAAACTTAGGAACTACAGGGTCTTTTTGAAAACAGAAGTTTAGAACAGTACAATGTGTAGCCTGAGACAATGGGACAACAATAAGGCTTTCCATTAACATAACTTTAAATGGGATCCTAGTGTTGCTTATACATACTGTAAACATTTTTTGTCACATTCAGCCCTTGATTTAATCAGATTAAAAGCAGAGTAAAACCCACTAATCTTATGAAATAAATTTGCCCCTTTCAATTGTTCCTTCTTAGAGTGTAGACCTAGAAATTATTTTCACCTACAGAATTGTCCTGGAATACTGCTTTCTTTGCTGCCCCTCTCTGTAAGATTGCAGACTATCAGTTATTGTATAGGTTTGGCAATGACATCATCGCCACTCACTACAGTGGCAAAAAATGGAGGAAGCTGAGCTTTACAGCTAAAACAAGCAGCATTAGCAGGGAACAGAGTAAAGAAGGAACAATGAAAATTGCCAAAAGATACTTCTAATGGGGGGAGCAATTCAGGAAATGCTAGTTAAAAATTTGGGTTTTGGTCCGCTTTCACTTAAAGATGACCAATAGGGCTATTTGATCCCCCCATGCCCCAGGTATCCTGATTTGGGATGCCCATTTTCTTAAAGCCCAGAATCAGGCACACTGCCTAACCTTTTATTCATTATTCATATAAGCCATTGTTGGTGACCAAAGGGATTTGCTTAAACAGGTCTGACGGGCAGGCTGATTCATCACTAACGCCAGGTAGTGACAGATGAGCGTCGGTATTGCGGCGCTATGAACGACCGCTAGTGGCCGCCGTCGCTCAAACCCAGTCTGGGTGTCTTCATTACTGTCTGCGGCCATGTTGGGGACTTCTGGCACTAGTGCCGTTTCCTCGGGGGGTTCGATTCGGTGGCATATGCAAATGTTGTGTAGAACACAGCAGGCGAGGATGATTTTGGAGACCTTTTGTGGACTGTACAACATCTCCCCTCCTGGGCGTGCCAAACAGAGAAAGCGTGCTTTTAGCAGGCCGATGGTTCTTTCCACAATGCATCTGGTTTTGCGATGTGCTGCATTGTAGCGTACTTGGGCAGAGGTCTGTGGGTTTCTGACCGAAGTCATTAGCAACGTTTTCTGCCCATATCCCTTGTCCGCTGTAGAATAAACAAAGTGAGAGAGAGCAATTAGTAAAGTACCATGAACATAATGTATAAATTAAAGCTTGTGTTATCTAGCTGTGCAATTTAGGAGTCAACATATTTTACTTGTAATTATGTCAAGGATTATTAATTACCCAGTAGCCATCCAGGTGGCATTTCATTGTTCTCAAACTTCCGGCACAGGACTGATTGCTGGAGCACATAAAAATCATGGCATGAGCCTGGAAAGCCAGATCTCACGGCCCTCAGCTTCATGTCATGGTCACATACCACCATGACATTAATGGAATGGAATTGTTTTCTATTCCTATAATGCAGCTCCTGTGCACGGGGAGGGCGGAAAGGGGTATGTTTGCCATTCACGCACCCTAGCACATTAGGTATCCCTCTCATGCAGTAGAACGCACGTTTAATATTGGCAACCTCCTCCTTATCCTCAGGAAATTTAATATAAACGGGGATAAGGTCCCAAATAGCCAGGACTACCTTGTAAAATATGCAGCTCATTGTAGCCTGGCTGATCCCACTGAGGAGGGCTGAGGTTGCCTGGAAATTGCCCCATGCCACTATATTTAACATGGCACATAGGCGAACAATGCCAGGGATAGATTGGGTGCGTCTGGTGGATGGATCGATTTTGGTCCTAATCTGATCATATAGGGACTGTAGTGCTGCACGATTCAGATGAAATCTGCTTCTGATCTGCTCGTCACTTAAATCCACATCAATCCCATACAGAGAGGTGGATGCCAAAGGATCGAGGTGCCCTAAGCCTCACAGCACCCTCTTCCCTTGACTCCTGACCTTCCTCTGCGCTGCCACAACAATACATCCATAACACTCTCACACTCACTGGTCATAGCTCATGCTCTACCAAATTCCAAAATCAACAATCTCACCACACACACAACCAGTCCACATACACAATCACAATCACACAAATGCAGCTCACCACAAAACCAGATGTATAGTGGTTAGAACCATCAGCCTTCTGAAAGTATGCTTTCAAAGTTTGCCACAACCAGGAAGGGAGTTGCTGCACAACCCACAAAAGGTCCCCAAAACAATCCACACTTGCTTAATCTTACACAATATTTCTAGATGCCACCAAATCAAATCTCCCAAAGAAACAGCACTGATGCCAGAAAAACTCAACAAAGCCACAAACAGTAATCAAGAAACAAACAGCCTTTGCCACAGTGTATCAAGATAAGAATGAATAAAGTAATTCCAATTTATACTTAACTTATACAAAGGTCTGGTCCGGTTAGCCGCCTCTTGCATTTGTTAGCTGTTTCCGGTCAGTAATTAGCTTACCACAGGTGTGGCGGAAACGCCTAGCGCATCCATAATAGCGTAGTTGTGCAGATCTGGTTGCACAGACATCTATTGTCCAATCCAAGGTAAACTTTTTAAAATTCAAATAGCCGTTTTTTAAACAACATTTCAAATGTTGCTCAGAGACATAGATACTAGTAATTACTAATGTCTATCTTGCTTTGTAAGTAGCTTAATTACTTTATTGACTTCAACACATGTTTGCCTGATACCTCATTCATTGTAGTCAAGATGTAGCTACACACACCTGTATAGTGTGTGTCAATGAATTAACTGGCCCTGTTTGTGATTGGGTAATAAAGCACATAAAGTCTGGCAGACACATTCTGCAATTGTTGCCATTCTGTAGTTTGCATGCGTCCTTGTGTGTTTGTTGTTTGGTGGTGTGTGCAGCTACAGGATGGAGCCAAATTCTAGGAACCTGCCGGCCACTGCTGTGTCTCCTGGGGCTCCCAGTACCAGTGGTGTGCGTCGTGGCCACAGACCTTCCTCAAGGAAAAGGGCCCAGGCTGAAGGTGAAGCCCCACCCAAGCCCAAGCGTGCCTATGCCAAGAGGGAGCCAAATAATAATACTCTTGTGAATCTGACACTGGCTAAATGGGAGTTATTTGGCTCCCAAAGTCAGTGTTTAGGCAAACAAGAAAAGAGCAAATTGTGGGATGCCATTGGTGAGCAGCTTACTAGCACTGCTCTATATCCACGTAGTGGCACAACCTGCAAGAAATGCTTCTACACTTTGCAAAGGGCCCTTATGCTAAAGATGAAGTCTGATCTTCTTGTTGACAGTGGGACGAAGCAGGGTCCAAAGAGTAAATACAGGCCATATGAGGAGATGCTGAAGTGCAAGATTCCACTTTGTCGACTGCAGGGTGTGGATGCTGGGGATGACGCCACAGGCTGGGGTGAAGGTACATTGTGATTACCTTGTAAATGATTGTTGCAAATCATGTTGAACCATATTTGTTACTAATCTCTTTATCATCCTAAAAGTAGGCCATGGTAAGTATCATATTATGCCTATGTCATTTTTAGTAAACATTTCTCTTAGTTTATGCATAGTGGCACATGAGGACTCGCAGGACTCTGATGATGAGGGGTCCCAGATTCCTGCCCTTCCCCCAGCCTCAACATTAACCCAGTCTGAGGTTGAAGGTAAAGAGTCTTGATAATTTGATTTCATGGTATTGGTCTTGATGGTTATTTTCATAGCGCACATAAACATTGCCTAATTGTTTTCATTTGTTTCACATAGATGCCCTCAGAATTGCACCAGCATCTCCTCATGAGTCTACAGCCAGTAAGTGTATGTGTCAATGTGGCTTCCCCTAAAGTAATTTAAATTTCTGGATGTAGCTGAATCCTGCTTTTCATTTGTAGGCCCAGCTTCATCTTTGGACCCCACTTCCTGTGTTGCAGGCCTACAGGACCCTGTTGGTGTGTAGTGCAAAGCATACTGTATCCTTTGTGTATTTTGTTTATTAATGTGAATATCTACAAATTTCTAAATGGCAAACCATGAGACCTCACATTGAAAGCTGTCTAGTTGGTTATGTTTTGCCAAAAAACGATTACTATTTCAGAGTGATCATACAATGAAACTGTTAAATACATGTTTTTTTAATAGGTGAGATTACAATAAATTTACATTAACAATACTATGGCAGCTTAAAGTAATAACAATTATGCTTTCTGTCGTTAGGCCCGAATACAGGAAGTGCTGGTCCTGAAAGGGCCCTTCAAAGCGCGGCTGCTAGGGATGAGGGTAAGAATAGGGTCGATTCAAAGAAACATGTAACAGCTTTGATTTGGGTGCCGATCATCCTATTTTTCACGTCCGCTCGTGCGTTCGTATGAACTTGCGAGTGATTCTATAAGCAAATACGTTTCTATCCTAAAATATACGTCCGTTCGTATGGCAGTTCGGGAATCAGACCTATGTCAGTTTCCATCCTGAATTTTCCGTTTCATTTCTCAGGTTGCAACATTGGTTTTGCCCTTTTTCCTTTTTTGTCTGGACGTAAATCCTTCTGATCTTGCGGCTGCGCACTACAAACTTACCTCATTAAAGTGCATTCTAAATATTTGGTCTTTTATTTTTCTTTATTTCATTCATTTTGTAGTAACCAACCATTAATGAATGCATTTGCATAAGTAAATCTTACTTTGTTTAATTTTTTGTTAGCTTGCATTTTTTACTTGTGGATTTAATTTTAATATTTTGGCTTCAAATGGTACAACTTAAAATTTTGTGTGTGGTTACCCACACCCTCTACATACAGATTGCTCTCAAATATAAAAAAAACCCAGCAACTTCTGCATGTTATGAGCCTAGAAACAGCCAAGATGGCGGCTCAGGTATTATCGGGCAGCCTGCAAACAGAAAGGGCCTTGTGACTGTGTTGCTCTGGATTCTTTGATTTCTGACCTTTCCGTGCCCCCAGCTCTGCTGTGTCTGTGCAAAATACAGCAGTAACCCACATCCTGCACTTTATCCCGCTCTCCTCTCCTCAGTTAGTGTGATGCATCTGACCAAAGATGTGCTTAAATAATTAAACAAAGCAAAGGTAAACAACTACACCAATATATGCAATCTAAAAATATTATTCTAGTACATCAATTTAAAAATAAATACCAAAGGACATAAATTTCTTTAATTAACGCAAATATATTGCAAAATAAAGGTTTACATGCAAAGGACTAATTAAGGTCCACATTAAAATGCTTTTATAAGGCATACATGAATCAGGTATGCATTGCCATACAATTTAGGGCCTCGGCCATGCTGATACATGCAGTTCATTGGAGCTCAAGACGCGCAGACTCCTCCACATAGCCAAAAAACCTGTTCAAGAACAGCAATACGACTGCTAAAAGGTGTCGGCAGTGGCTTTCTTTTAAAACGTATTTAGAGGTTTGAAAACTGTTCTCTGAATCACACCTAAACACATTCGATTATCCTAAGTTTTACGTTTTGATCCTAAGTTTTAGGATTTGATCCTAAGTTTTACGTTTTGATCCTAAAATTTAGGAACGAACGTGCGATGATCGTAAGAGCATATACGCATTCGTACGTAGGCTCGTGCGAGTCGTAAATGGCCAAAAAAACAGGAAAAAATGACTAACACCCACCCAAACTTACGATTCTCGATCCGAAATCAATTAACTTTTGCTCTTTGAATCGAGGGGAAAGTGTTTTTAATTTTTTATGTAAGGATGTTGTATCTCATTAAATGTTGTGGGCCAATTGACATTTGGTATGACCCATGTTTTTGTAGGGCAAAGCTCTAGTGATTGGCTAAGTCTGGACATCTCCGATGGGGCAGGTATGTGTGCTTATAAATGTGATTATGATCTGTGGCCACACAATGAGTTGACCTTTATTGTTTAACAATGAGCTTTCTTACCTAAATATCATACATGTAAAGGGTGTGTGTATTGACCAATTTCTAAAATTTTACAGGTATTCAATCTATACAGGTTAGACAAAGTAGACACACAATACAAACAAAACAAAAATTAAAACTGTTTTTCTATTTAGCATATGTGATGTTGCCTCCACTATCGGATGATGATTTGCCCCTTCCTGGCAGCCAGACACCTGTACTATTTGAGGAGGACCACACTCAGGTACCATTGATTAGTTGGTTATGGTTGTGTAAAGTTTTAATTTATTTTGGACACTCATGTAAAACCATGTAACATACCACATACTTTGATCTTAGGAGGAATCCTTGACGGCAACCCAGGGTGTGGCCTCCTCACATGTACCATTTGGTCATGCTTCAGAGCAAGCACAAATGGTACATGTTAATCTAACCATAGATGTGGTTGTCATAGTTTTATATGCTAAATACAATCAGTAATATAATATCTTGCTTTTTATTTTAGCCTACTACACAACCAACTGCAAGAACTGCCCCCACCAGTGCTGAGTTCTATGAGTTAGGGAGCCGGATGTTGGAGGCCTACAGCAGTGTGATAGACTCCAGGAGCGCATTGCAGCATTGGAAACACAATCGCTGGTGGACCAACAACAAATAAGTGACCTGAGGCAAGAGGTACGGGAGCTTCGCAACAAACCCCAGCCAGAATTGTTGCATACAATACACCAGTCCATTGAGCGGCAGGACGAAACTTTGTTGCTGTTACATCAGCTAATACAGCAGCAGTCTATTTTTTTTACTGCACTGTTGGCCCCCAACAATGCCCCTACAAATGACTCAGCACCAACAAGGCCACCCACGGACTAAAATTTATTGACTTTTTTTAAGGAAACCAAATGATGAGAACATTTGGTTTGCCTTTATTTATTTTAATAAATTTGTGTTGATCTTTGAATAAGGTTTTCAAGGTCATGCTAGTGCACTCAGAAGCGCACAACTGTTTGCTGCTTATTCAACAACAGCGACTCTAGGCGTTACAGGGAATAACAGCAAAAAAAAAACAAAACACATGTTTTAAAAGTACAGCGCCACAGCCAGCAACAGGTAGCGACTTGTCATAGCGACTGGCCCTCGGCGCTCTAACCCAGATTCAACAAGAAATTTCTATGAAACAGCGTGGGCACTGTTTTTTTGCTGACTGTGGGATAGAGTGCCAGACACGGTTAGATTAAAGTGAATTTTTGTTGTTGAAAAAAACATTGAAGTTGAAAAAATAATGGGAATGACTTTAAGATTTGAATGGCACACTATAAATTAACTTTTCAGAAAAAAAAAAAAAGAAAACAATACATGCAGTTCTGGAATAAAGTCTAACACATTTGTAGTTTGAAAAAAAAAAAAAAAAAAAGGGCATGAGAAATGGGATTTGAAGCTCTTCCATTGAAATGTATGGGAGAGCGGCAGGTAGTGAGAGTTAATACGCGGCGCTCTGCAAGGCTGAACGCAGGCACTGTTCGCTGAGGCTGGGATAATGCTGAATCTAACGCTACATGGCGTTATCCCGTTAGCTAAACAGGAACGGCTTCATAAATATGTAATTGGCATTCTATTGCCGATACCTCTCGCTACCTGACGCTAAAGAGTCACTACCTGAAGCTATCCATTCATGAATAAGGCCCATGAACTGGGTAAGTATTATGACTTATATTGGGCTTTCTATGGGGCTTACAGCTAATGGGCATTCTAAGTCTATATAATGGGAGATGCAGCAGCTTTGGGAGGACTGCTTTAATAGGATTCTTCTACACTAGGGCTATAGCAGACCTAATTGAGAGCAACATGGGTGTGTTAAGCCTTTTGTCAGAAAATGCTCCCACTTCTAGTCTTACTTATTCAGAAATCTATCTTGTTTCAAATCTCAATGAAGTTGTCAGGCCCGTGGGACACCCGCCTTCAGAGTAAGCCCACAACCCCCAATCTCCGCTGCTAGCTTCACCTTTAGACAAGCCCCTGTTTGCCGGGATGCTTTATACGCCTCGCCGGACACGGTTGCCCCCAGGACTTAATAGCACAAAGGATGTGAGCTTACAGGGGTTGAAGGCAGATGAACCAGAGGCCAGACTGGGCAATGTCGGGTAAGTACTGGAAACAGTTCGGGTGCTTCGGAAACAGGTAATACTGGAAGCAATTCGGGTGCTCAGGAGAATTCAAGCAAAGTCAGACGTCAAGCCAGGGGTCACAACGGGAGGTTGGAGAGCTGCGCTGTACAAAGGGATGAGACGAAGACGTGGTCGAGATTCAAGCAGATGGTCAATAACGATATAAAAAGGCAATCACAGGAACAATAACAAGCCAGCTAAACGCTATCACAGGCACTGACACACTGAAGAGGTAATCCCTTTATAGGACTGAACCCGGCTGGATTGGACAGGGAGGCAGTGACTGTGATTGGTGCACTTTGGATCTGTGTGCTGATTGGTGCACTTCGGATCTGTGGTTTGATTGGTGCACTTGAGAGCTCTGGACTGATTGCCCCAGCTGAACTCCAAAGGCATACTGCCCAGAACTGCACCTCCTAGGTTTAGCTCTTTTAAACAGCCTCCAGTGGCCACTCTGTGTATAGCACCACCGGAGGACATAAGCTGACTGTACTCGCGCGCAAGTACGAGTAGAATGACAGTGGACGAGGGAGGAGGGCGCGCTCGGCGACACACGTGCCGCTGGAGCTGGCATCTGAGGCAGAAGCGGCTGCTGGGCAGGAGAAACCCTGGCCAGTTGTCTAGGGACACCACGGGCACGGGCTGAAGGCAAGTCATTCATGACAGAAGTACAATTAAGTTGAATTATTCATTGTTTTAAATATCCAAAACCTGATGTTCAGAGGCATAACTACAGATAGTGCAGCGGGAGTTACTGCATTGTGTCCCATAAAAATAGGGTGCTCACATGGCCTCAGGAAAAATCCATGGACAGGCATATAAACTTCCTCTGCTCCTTTAGAATGTCTGTGTGTGTGTGTGTTTTATGGAATCAATTTCATTGCAATCTGTTGCTCCTGACAGCTTTACACCAACCCTGTATACCTAGAACTACAAGAAGAGAACTGAGCTGTGCAGCTGTTATGGCCGCTGCTGAGGTGATGGAGCTCACATTGAATGTGGGTGTTCCCTTTAAATGAGAACTGCAAGAAAACATTTTGAGGCTGATTCATTACTAACGCCAGGTATCAGCAGATGAGTGTCTGTATAGTGGCGCTTAGAGCGACCGCTAGTGGGCGATGTAAGCCGGTATCGGGAACTGTAACATAGCACCTCAGTTGCTGTAGTAACCTAGCCGGCATTGATGAATGAGATGTATGTTGGACACGCTAACACCAGTACAGCGCTGCAGCGAGCGAAAGGTAGCACCAGCTTAGTGTGACCGACTCTCAGCACTCCACACATGCAGCGTTGGTGCTCTAAATCTAGCATAGAGCGCCAGACGCTGTGTGATTAAAGTGTGTTTTTGAACACATATCCACCAGTAACAAAGCGAAAACACATGGAATGACATTGTTTTAACACTGTGACATTGTGACATTAACACTTGCCAGACCTGTAATGACAATTCTGCCCAAAAAAATGTAAAAGTCAAAAAAGTTTCTAAAAGTGTTTGAGCAGGAGAGGTCACACAATGATTTGAGCAAAAAAATAAATAAATAAATAAAATTGTCACACAAACTGTTTATACACAACTAATGAAGCCCCATTGAAATGTATGGGAGAGCGAAAAGTAATACCTGGTGCTCTGGAAGCTAGAGTTCCGGCGCTATACGCTGAGCCACCTGTAATAATACGTTGTACGCTACATGATTGTTAGAGTTGTTTAGCAGATTCGCTTTCATAAATGCGGTTTTGCGTGCAGCGCCCAGCGTTCACCAGATGCTACCTGCCGCTACTAGGCACTACCTGCCGCTATCCCTTCTTAAATAACCCCCTTAAAGATTGGGAGAGGGTTATATGCTATATGTTATGTTTGGTAAAGATTAAAATCCCCAATGAAAATCTTTTGCTACCAGGACCAAGGGTGTGTTATTGACAAAATAAATAAATACATACTTTTTGTATCTATACTCTTATCATTTTTAACTTCATTTCATTTTGCTTGTATATATTATTTAGCTTCTATTGATAAAATGATTTTATTATTTCTAAATGTTTTCCTGTTGTTCCTAAAAGCACTATTTAAAGTAGACCAAAACCCAGGATTTTGACTATCCCCGGTTTTGGTCCTTTCTCCAGGGGCACCCCGATCCGGAATGCCCTGCTGTGTAACACCCCCCAGATCGCTGAAGAAACTCACTTCATCCTGGTCCTACAGCGCATGCATGGCCACTCTTCCAATCAGCGCACTGGGGGCCGCTGACTTCACTCCTTTTAAGACAGCGTTTAAATTCAGCAGCTCCAAGCACACTGGCGGCCACATCCCCCGCTTCCCTCTAACAGGGAGTGTGCCCACGCTGACCATTCACAAATGGTTGGCGAATGCCCCATTCAACCAGGAAGAAAGGTACGTGAACGGGGTGACCTGGGGGGTTTCACACAGCGAGGCATCCCGATTTTGTATGCCCTGGGGGAAGGGAATTGATCGGCCTAGGAATCTTCCCAGGCCAATCAAGCGGGGTTTTGAGCCACTTTAAAAACCAAATACCCTATATAAAAACTAATACTACTATATTATAAAACAGGAAATATTTTATTAAATCAGGCATATGCAATACATTTTCTAGTTTCTTGCACCCCTCAAATAACCCAAACCATGTCCTAAACTGCTAATAAGGGTAAAGGAAGTGATATTACTCTCCAACACATTCATTAGTAATAGAGCAGAAGTGTTTGCAATTTAGTGGCCCACGTTTCTGAGCTTCTAGCTTTCTTTCCTTTATTTTAAATAAAAATGGCTTCCTTTATTTTAAATAAAACATTTGTTTTATTAAATAGAACAAAATTGCCCCATTTCTCCCAGTTACAATGGTACCACATATGTATCGGTAGCCCCTCCATTCTTGCCCAGGAGACCCCCCAAACTGAAAAGAGCAGTTTATAACATTTACAAATAAAATATAACTACTATCCACACTATGAAGGGTTAAAAAAAATAGCGGTTCCTTTCTCAGGGGCCAGCTTTGGTGGCCCCCTGCCCTACCGTCTACAAACCCGCACCGCCTAAATTGGCCCCGGGCCATTCTTCCCCCTCCTGGGCTTTTGGGAGGCAGGTAATAGGGGGGCTGGGGGTTAATAGCAGGTGACTTGCCAGCCCCTAAGCCTTGTGAACTGGTATAGGGGTCTCATGGGCCCCTTACCAGTTCACAAGGGGTTAAATATAAACACACACACACACACACACTGAGAAAAAAAATATTTACCTCCCATTCCTCTCCTTCCCTCACCAATTACTAATTTCTTTTTAGAATTTGAATTGTTAATAACCTTTAAAATTCCCCCAAAAATGACATGGGGTCCCCACTATCTAGCATATCCAGCCCAGGACCAGCTATGCAGGGCTTGTAGAACAGGGCGCAGTAATGCCTGGACAAGCAAGCACGTAGGTGCTACGTGCTTGGCACTAAAATAGTTAATTACATCTGTACATTAGGGTTGATTCAGAGACAGATACGCATGGACTTTCGCATGTGTCTGTGTATTTGTTGAATGTTTAGCTTGTTTTTTGGCTTTTACGTTACTTTTTCCATGCGTATGTTCGTTCCCGCTAACGAGTATATGCGCTTTCAATGTACGGATCTAAATCTGATGATTTGCGTTAGTTCGGGTCATTTTCGGATCAAAATCTGATCATTTGCGTTAGTTCACATAAGTTACGTTATTGGGATGGGCTTGCGTCTGATTCTGAGACCTGATTGCCGATGGACCACCGCCCTATAAAATGGTTTCATTTCCGCTCCACTTACGGGACTATTTTTGCCTCGGATTGCTATTGTTGAACATGTTTTGCAGCTATTTGGAGGAGTATGAGCGCCTTCAGCTCCAAGGCATTGCATGTATCAGCATGTCCGAGGCCAGATTGCACTGGCGATGCATGCATATCGATCACATGCTGACCCGACTTAATCGCGCTTCCCTCCATAAACTGTATAGGGAGCTGCGGCCATGGTTAGCCCGCATCACAAGGAAGGGGCAAGCAATTTCAGGTATGACCAAGATGCTTGGCTGCCTGCAATTTTTGGCGAACGGCTTGTTCCAGAGGCTGGGTGCCCTCTCCGTGGGGATGTCCCGGCCTACGCTGAGCCGCGTGCTATCCACGTTTCTGGATGGCATGGCTACCATTAGTCCCAAATATATTTCCTTTCCGGACTAAATGGTAGCCTGGAATGCGCTTAAGTTGGGTTTTTTTAATATCGCCGACATGCCCAACATCATGGGTGTGATCGATTGCACCCACGTTGCATTGGTCCCTCCTGCAGCCGACGAGTACATCTATAGGTAAGTTAATTATGTCATTTTGTTATATTGTTTAGGCAAACTTTATTGTAACTATCTATTAATCCCTCCTTCTAAAGTGTCTCATTGAACCAGTTTACAATGCATACCTTAATCCCTCCTTCTAAAGTGTCCCTTTGAACCAGTTTACAATGCATACCTTAATCCCTCCTTCTAAAGTGTCCCTTTGAACCACTTTACAATGCATACCTTAATCCCTCCTTCTAAAGTGTCCCTTTGAACCACTTTACAATGCATACCTTAATCCCTCCTTCTAAAGTGTTCCTTTGAACCACTTTACAATGCATACCTTCAATTAGTTTCATGTAGGCCTTATCAAACCATTTTAATGCTGACCTTAATTAGTCATTAGCATGTTAATCTTTATTTTCTTCCACATCCATATAATATTTGTGATTTAAACTACATATGTACTTGGTTAATGTTATTTGGGAGTTAGTGTTTGAGTTGTTTATCTTGGCTCGCTGTAATATTTTTTTGGGGGGTTTCAGGAACCGCAAGATGGGCCACTCGCTGAATATCCAAGCAGTGTTTGGCCCGGACCTGCGATTCCTTAGTGTACTTGCCGGGTGTCCAGGCTCATCCCATGATGCTTATATCCTGCGGAGCTCCAGATTATTTCGCCCTGACGCCGTTCTTCGCCCGCAGAATGCGGGCCAGGAGGCGTATAATCGGGCCCATCAGAAGACCCGGGCCATAGTGGAGAGGGCCTTTGGGCTGCTGAAGTCCTGATTTAGATGTTTGGACCATACAGGGGGGGGGGCACTGCAGTACGACCCCAACAAGGTCATCCAAATTATCCTTGCGTGCTGCATAATTTTGCCCTGATGTGTCCCCCGTTATGTGGATCTGCCCCCCTCTCCACCCAGCCATGAGGCAGATGACATTTATGATGGCACCCCTAGTGCCTCTGGCCAATCTGTGCCTGCACATGTTATTTCTTCTTTTTTTTTCTTAACATTTGTTTTGTTTGTTTATGTTTTTGTGTGTTTGTATATTTGTTGCCTCTGTAAAAGCCTTTTTTTTTTGTTAAACAATTTAGTAATGAGTTAATTACTAAATATTTTACACCTGATTTGAGACTCATGCAGTTTATTTTCTCATGTTTGTGATTTCAAACCTTCATTAATATCCAAACAACACAAACATTAATGCATAAACTTAGGCAAGAACAGCTAAAGACACATTCAATATATTTTCAGGAAATATGTCCATTTTTGGTTGAAGGGCACTCACAGACTCCATGTACATACATTTTAAAACATAACTATAAACTGGGGCAGACTCCTGGCCCCTAGCAATTGTGCACATCCAGGAGTTCCTTGGTAACTGACTCCAGGCTGAAGTTTACCCGCCCACCAACATCCAGATCCATAGGGACCACGACTTTCAAGGGGAATAGTTGGCCAGGAATACATAGGGCCACATACACAACCTGTCCTGCTTGTAATTTTGGCAGCCTCTGACAGCCAGACCCCATGCCAGTCCAGTACAATCTTTGCCATTGGCAAATGTTGTTAGTTTCAAGCCAAGAATGTCCCCCAATATTGCCACCAAACAGGATGAGGCAGCCAGCATTTCCTTAGGCCCAAGCCTGCTGCATGTGAGCTTGAGCAGCCGGTTCACTGAGGCTTAAGCTCAGCTGTTGGCTAGTGGGGTATGTGAGCACTCTAATGAGCTATATGGCCAAATTCCAAAACAAAGCAGCCAAGCCATAAAACACACAATCTTGGTTGCGCTCAACACACAGGCAAATATATTTGGGATGTAGAGGAAAGATATTTACCTGATCCAAGTCAAATTGATATTAATATTGATGTTGCACAAAAAAAGGTTGTGGTGGGCCTTGGAGATTGGCCAACACCTGGGCATGTGTGCCATTCATAATCTGCCACTAAATTCATGTAGCATGGCAGTGAAGTTTGCATATAAAGTGGCCATTTGTTCAGCCATCTATCTGTTTAAGGTGGCCATTTGTTCAGCCATCTGGCTGTTGCTTGTCCTAAATTCAGTCAGCATGGTAGAGAATGTAGTATTGAAGTTCTCTAATTGTGCAGTCATCTGCTCTGTTGTTCGTTGTGTCACCTGCCTAAAGTAACGGCTGTCATGGCGCCATGCTGACTCCAGGATCGGCACGCACCTCCCCTGGGAAACTGGTCGACGTTGTTGACTGCATCTTCCAATTCCCCGGGTTTGAGCACCTGCAGATGCTGGGTGTCTAGGGCGAGCAACAGTACCAGATGTGCTTGCCAAAACCTCTGCAGGAGAGCTAGCACTGGGGACTGTAGGCTCAGTCTCAGCCTGCTGCCCACGATGGGCTGGCAGCATGCATCCAGCGTCACTCTGCTGCAGAGGATTTGGTGCGGTAGGATGCTGGGGCAGTAGCAGATTAGGTTCCAGGGGGGTAATTTGCGAAGGTCCAATCCGGATGGCATCCTCCTCCTCCATATCCTGGATTACATCCATTAGTGTTGGAGTCTGTTTGGACATGTGAAAAAGTGTGTCAGATTTGGCCATAAATATCTCCTAATTAGTCATGTCCATTCACATGCCTCACCAGTTTCAGAAAAGTCCACTTACCCTATATATCTGGTCCTGTGTCCTAGGCAGAAGGGAAGTAGACGGCGTGCTCCAACGGGAGGAGGCTTCCACACTTCCAGAGGCTGGATGCTGTGCTGTTGTAAAAAGTAAATGGCGCGTAAACACACAAACATCCCTGGATGAGCCTGATGAGTACATATGCTTGAGAAAACACGTGGGCAAGCAGGAATGACAACTCCTCTAACAGTTAAAGTTGACCTTAAAATTAATCACAGTCTATCTTATATGTATGCCTCACCCTGTATATACCGATTGGTCCCCTTAAATAATCCAAACATGCATGTACTGCATGTTAGGAGGTTTTACACTGCCAAAATGTCGCATTAGGGGCCAACAGTCAGCTTGCAAATAGCATTTGCCTTCTGAGTATGCTGCTGTGCATTCTTGCAATGCTGACCTTTCCCTGACCCCAGTTCAAGTTTGTCTGACCAAAGCACAGCTACAACCCCAGTGGTCAGAAGACAAAGACGTAAGTGTTGTCAATTATTGACTATATTCACATCACATGCAGTGCTTTGGTAAGAGAAATTGGTTAAGATTTTCCACAAATAATGCCAAAGGTCGTATATGTAGGACCATGAACTACTGCACCCTGGGAGAGTGTCCATCATTAAGGCCATTCCTCAGCCATTAAACACCCGCCTACAACAGTAACCTCCCCTCAAAGCCACTCCCTAGGGGCCTGTGTTCATATCTGCCTGTGAGCCTCATTTCCCAGTTTTACAATAGTTCACATTAAAACAATAATTACTAACCTGCAGAAATGTCCTGGGTGTCCGTGTCGTGTCTGCCAGAGAGGTCCTCTAATTCTACAGGGTGTATTAAAGCCAGGACCATTTATTCAGCTCTGGTGTATTGTAATTTGGTGGGGAAGCCTCCGCCAGTTTGGAAGCTGAAAATAAGAGCCTACAAATTATTTGCCATTGTGGTCACTACAACAAGCATCAGAATGATAACATAAAATATGTTATGAGTATGCGATTCGTTGGGGACCACAGATGAAGAATAATTATCTGGGGCCTGCCATTGCTTTGTATATAGTTTTATGGTTTTAAAATGTTAACCAAAAATGTAAATATTTATTAAGTTTTAAAAATGTTTACCAAAAAAAACAAAAAGTTTTGTACTGCCAAACATTTGCAAACCTTTTTTTAAAAAAAAAGCCAAAAAAATTGCAAGTTGCTAGTAAAAAAAAAATTGTTTCTGTGTCATTTTCTGTTAAAAATACATTCATTAAGGGTTGGTTACAGCAAAACGTAAGAACAACCCAAAATTAAAAAATGAAGAATATCCAGACCGTGATGTGATTGAGGTAAGCATTAAGGGCGCAAAGGGAAGAATATACAGAACGCGATGTGATTGAGCTAAGCATTAAGTGTGCAAAGGGAAGAATATACAGACCGCGATGTGATTGAGGTAAGCATTAAGGGCGCAAAGGGAAAAATATACAGACCGCGATGTGATTGAGGTAGGCATTAAGGGCGCAAAGGGAAGAGTATACAGACCCCGATATGATTGAGGTAAGCATTAAGGCTGCAAAGTGAAGAAGAATGAAACCGCAATGTGATTGAGGTAAGCATTGAGGACGTAAAGGGAAGAATATACAGAGCGTGATGTGATTGGAGTAAGCATTAAGGACGCAAAGGGAAGAATATACAGAACGCGATGTGATTGAGCTAAGCATTAAGTGCGCAAAGGGAAGAATATACAGACCGCGATGTGATTGAAGTAAGCATTAAGGGCGCAAAGGGAAAAATATACAGACCGCAATGTGATTGAGGTAGGCATTAAGGGCGCAAAGGGAAGAATATACAGACCCCGATATGATTGAGGTAAGCATTAAGGCCGCAAAGTGAAGAAGAATGAAACCGCAATGTGATTGAGGTAAGCATTGAGGACGTAAAGGGAAGAATATACAGAGCGTGATGTGATTGGAGTAAGCATTAAGGGCGCAAAATGAAGAAGAATGAAACCGCAATGTGATTCAGGTAAGCATTAAGGGTGCAAAGGGAAGAATATACAGACCGCAATGTGATTGAGGTAAGCATTAAGGACTCAAAGGGAAGAATATACAGACCGTGATGTCATTAAGGTAAGCATTAAAGACGCAAAACGAAGAAGAATGAAACCGCAATGTGATTGAGGTAAGCATTAAGGACGCAAAATGAAGAAGAATGAAACCGCGATATGATTGAGGTAAGCATTAAGGGCGCAAAGGGGAGAATATACAGACTGCGATGTCATTGAGGTAAGCATTGTAGCAGAAGTGAGTGATCAATATATGGAGACGAGCACATAAATGAGTTAATTTGGTTGTATGCAGGCGTAAGGTCGGAAAGATTTCCGCCTGGATGTTTATTTATAGAAAAAGGAATTCAGAATGTAACGGGAAATGTAAATCATTTGTTCGAGGCGACGTTGGAAAAAGGCAAAAAAAGGAAGCCTACGTTGTTTCCTAAGTAACCTAAACGAAAAACGAAAGCTGAAAAATGACAATCTCGTTGGCGTACGAAAGGACGAACACTTTACTGAAGGCTTGCGATGCATGCTTAGAATCACTCGTACACTCATCCAACTAATTCTTTATAACAAAAAGCCGGGCAGCCTTCCCCCGGCCCTGGCAACTTACTAGCGTCATGGCCTTTGGTCAACAGTTTAGCACTTTCCTGTGGTGTCGGCTTTAAAACAGTAAAAGTAAAGTAAATTAAATAATATATGTATTTAGTAATAGATTAAGGCAACTGGACTCGCTGTTTTCTGTTGCTGCACATATTTTGTTATTCATCCCACTGGATGTATGTGTAAATTCAACATTGCCTTTTGGGAAAGGCAGCTGGATGACTTGTGAAACGTATTGAAGTAAAAAAGAAAACAGCTAATGCAATTGCATAGATTTATTACTACAGACCTACGGGAGTTAATTTTTATTTTTTTATTTATTTTATTACTGTTTCAAATGAAAATAAATCATGGCCCCCTCCATCCAAATTACCAGGCTGGGAAACTTACAAGCTGCCTTAGCCTTTAACCCAGGTTTGGTGCTTTGGCTGGGGTGTCAGTGGTCATTTTTGTGTTAAAACAGTATAATATAATTTATAAAAAATCTAAAGTTAATACCGCATTTAAAAAAAAAACAATTGCTAACCCTTTTTTAGGTTTAAAAAACAACATAAGGGCATGGGTTGAAAATTTTTTACATCTTCCATCAGGGCAGATGAAAATAATTCATTGAAAATAGTAGTAAAAACTAGTCAAAACAGTGATGAGTCAGACACATTTTTACAGTTGTAAATTTTGGTTGTATTTTTTTTCAAGACTAATTTCTTGCTAAAAACTTAAATTGTTTATAACTGTTTATCCCTTTATAATTCCTAGATGATATGTCACTATCCTGGGTTTTGGTCCTTTCCCCCCGGGGCACCCCGATGGGGGTGTGGAACCCCCCAGGTCGCCGAAATTGACCCATCACTTCCCAGTCCTAGGGCGCATGCATGGCCGCTCGTCTAATCAGCGTGCTCGGAGCCGCTGATGTCACGTTGTCTAAGCGCGCTGACGGCTGCATCACCCGCTACCCTCTAACAGGGACTTTAAAAGACAATGGATCTATGTGTAAAAAAAAAAAAAAGTTATATAAAATGATTATAGAAAAATTTGATGGAAGGATCCAATGAAATGAAGCATTTAAGCTTTAATCTATGGTTTGCAGCAGATATATCAGTAGGATTTCTATAATAGTTGTTTTTCCACTCTGTAACGTTCAATGTTTGTTCAGCTATAATTACCATTCATTACATGCAAATTAATGTTATTTCCTGAAACACCTGCAAATAAACATAACAACTATACTTAATAAAGACAAAATCGAACAATTTAAAAAAGTATGTTTTTTCATAAGCAGTTTGTGTTTTAAACAGCAGGTGCCACAAATCAAACTGTGCAAAAGCAGCAGCACCATGATTCAGCTGCATCTTCTCTAACATATTACCTGCAAAAAATGGAAATGGAATTCATAATAATCATCACTATGGTCCTGGCCTGCACTTCCGGGTAGTTTGCTGTAAGGTTGTTTTTTGTTTACCATTTAAAACATAACATGCTTTAGGGGTCCCAAACCTGTTGCTTAAGAGCCACATATGGCTTGCAGACCCCTGTTGTGTGGCTCACCAACTGTCTGTCCCCTTCCCAAAGACTTCAGGTTTGGCACACGGGATTGGTCAGGGTTATGTTTTGCTCCCAGTTAATCCTGAAAGATGACAGCACCCAGGAAGAAGAAGGATGGCATAGCACTTTCTGAAAGGCCACACAAAGTGGTTAAGTTGGACTGGGTACGTCCACAATCATCTCCCTTTTTTAGGGGCATTGAGCTACAAGTTGTTTTTGTACATTTGATGACCAGATCATGAGAAGTATTGTTGTTTATTTATTTAGCGCATATTTTTACTTTACCATTAAATTGAAGCATACGGTACATAGACTATTACAAACAAGATGCTACAAAGTCTAAAGCAGAAAAACAGGATACAATAGGCGAAAGAGCCCTGCCCGTATTAGCTTACAGCCTAAAATAGGAGACAAAAGGGACAGAACCAAAAGAGGATAAAAAGTGGTAGGTATTGATTTTGGAGCCATGTGCCCTGTGGAGGTTTTAAGAGTTATTTAAACCAGGCGATCAATTTCCCACCTGTAGTGAGATGCATCTCCACCAGAACCGAACCCAGCTCAGCGTGGTGTTGTCCATAAACTTCAGAAGCTTGGTGGACTGATACCTGGAGTTACATCTGTTGGTGTACAGGGAGAGGAGTAGCGGCAAAAGAACATAACCTTGTGGGAAACCAGTGCTGATGGTAAGCTGACTAGGTCAGTAATCAATGTGCTGGTGGGGTCAGGTAAATTCAATTGGGCGAGTTTCTCCATTGGCGCGACAAACAGCATCCTGGCATAGTGTCCAGGTGAGTTATGGTGCTGGTGAATGAGGTGGAGGGCCATGTTTACAGCATCATCTGCAGATTGGTTAGTTCTATAGGCAAACTTCAGAGAGTCTAATGGAGAATAAATTATGGATGCAAGGTGATGTAGCAAAAGCCACTCAAAAGATTTCATTAGGCTTAAGCTTTTTGGGGATAGGGATAAAAGGAAGGATTTGAAAGAGCCTGGAACATGGCATATCTCTAGTGAGGTGTTGAAGATGCATGCGGACACCCAAGAGATTTGATCAGCACAGTGATTAAATGTGCGGAGAAATATAGCATCTGGGCCAGATGTTTTGCAGGGAAATGTTAACATTTGTCTCTTGTATGGTTAAAGCCATTTTGGTAAAGGAGGAGAGGGGCCTCAAGGTAAAAGAATTAATCCAACCTGGGTCTTTTCTTTGAAGGAGATGCTGCAGCTGGAGAGAGAGGTGTTAAGGCTCTTGATTTGCCCCTTGAATCAAAAAAAGAACTAATTTAGCTCACTGACCAGTAGAATGAGGATCAGGGGTCTTTATTTTATAATCTGTGATTTTTCACAAAACTTGTTTTTCTTTTCTTAACAATCTGAGTATGTTTTTATACAATAGTCCTCACAAAAGCTAATGTAAGATGTCAAGCTCTCTGTACTGATCCAGACTGCTGACAGTAGACCCGAAAAAGCAGACCCAAAAGGCCTTCATGGAGTCATTATCTCACAACTTTAGCTTTGGAAAGCTTTCATTTCTGCCTGTGTGCTGAGATCAAAGTGTCCCACAGCAGCGCAGGGGACAGCATGAAAGGCATTTCTAACTGTAATGTAGCAGTAATCCCAAGTCTCATCTCATCTATTGTTGGGCATTTCATTTTCTGTATAGCTCAAAAGGAAAGTCCACTTTCAAGGACTCTCCAACAGACCAGATAATTCCAGAAGGCACAAGACTCCTCACTTGCCTGCCACCCACTTTCACATCAAATAGCTCTCACCTGCACCGGTATGAAAAGCTGACCCAGCAGGTGGCCATGACCTGAGTGCAGGTCTGTGTATGAAGGCACCCACTGATCTCAATGGGCTCGCTCCATGCAGAGGCGACACCCACCACCAGCTTCTAATGCTGGCACTGTGGTGGTGTGAGGATAGGCACGGGAGTAAGTTGCATATAAGAGGGCAGTATTGTGTCCACTGGCCCAATCTAGTCTGAGGTCTGTGGGAATGTCCACAAAACTAGCCAAGAACAATAACAAAAATGAATTGCACCTATTCCTACACCATCTATTCATATTATAAAAGCAGCTACATCCACCTTTCAGAGAGAGAGTTTTGTGCTGCGATCTACATGGAAAAGCTGGAAGCCTGTCAGCTGCAGCACATCAGGTTACATCCACACAACAAGGTTTTTGTGAAGCACAATGTCTTTGCATCCCATGATTTGAAGGTCATCCAATTGTTTTCTAATGATCCTACTTTGGAGAGGAATATTGCTAGAATAGGTGCCTGGCACCCTTGTCTCCTGAGTCTGGCTTATCTCCTTTTACATTTCACCATGCAGCCCAGGGTGAATGGGCCAAAATGTCCAATAAAATCATAGATGGGGCAAGTAAGGTAGGTAGTAACGACAAAGGCGTTATTAAGAAGCATTTCTGTGCCATAAGTGTTCCAATAACTGTAGCAACATGCTGAATTAACAAGGTGATATTGTGGCGCAATAACTGTAGTAACATACTGAATTAAGAGATCCATTGCAGTGTTCATTGGTACTGAGCCAATGGGGTACATGTCCATCTATGATTGCTGAATGTGGCTCTCATGGTAAAAAGCCTGAGGACCCCTGAACTAGATGTAAAACTAGTCATAGTCCCCCTATTTTATCTGCACACCGATGTAGCAAAGTTTATTTTGCTGCTTAACAAGATAAAAAAAGTAAGATATAGAAAAAAGTGGATCAATAAGGAACATTGGTTCCTTAGTGGGCAAGCAATTTGGCAATGGCGCCCAAAGCATAAAGAGCAGGAATACCAGAGGAAGGGAAGTACATGTCTGTGCTTACACTTTATCTACCGAGAATATTATACGGTGGAGAAATTTTAAAGCTTTCCTACTATCAACCAATGCTGCACCCTTCACTCCCCTAAGCTTCCTGATTTGCATAGCTACCCCTGGAAATTCTGGGAACCATATAATAAAATGTACCTTATCTGCACTCTCATTCCCACCTCTGATCAGTGGGCCATGTGACTGCCGGAGACCAGTGGGAATCAGGCCAGAAGAGCTATACAAACTACCTTAAAGGGTAGTTCCACTTTCAAAGGCATTTTTTTTTAAAGTTTCCAATATTGTATGCCAAAATGATGTCTTAAATGTGCTAAGCATATGTTACTTTTTCTATTTGTTGCCATTCTGTGTTATAAAACAGTTTTCTATAGCAACAATGTGTTTATGATAGCTACGTACACCAAAGTTCTGTTCTGGAGTATCACATCTGAAACTTCCTGACTCTGGTTTGATAGTCACCTGATTGGCTAAGGCATAGATGACAGGCTTAACCCTTTCTGCTGAAATTCAACTTCTTCAGTTTGGAAGGATCACAATCTTGTGTTCCATTAACAAAAGGGCTACTGGCTGAGTTCTTAGCTGGATAGGTCATTAGGCTGCTCAGACCTAGTCAAAGCTGCATTTAAAGTCCATTGTTTTGCCTGAAGGCCATGAAAACCACTACCACTGTAGCAAAACAGAGTCCCAGAAATATGAGGATCACGGAAACAGCATGATTATTTTACATTCCAAATGAACAAAACAATAAGGCAGAACACCAAAAACTTGACAGAAAGGGAATTTCCTTTAAGCTGCTGCTTACTGATGTTATCCAATGCACCAGCATAGACTGTTTTATCTATTTGGGGGGGTTGCATCTCTATCTATCAATAAACCAGTGTATTAATTACAGTGCCTTCTGGCATCTGCTATATATACAATATACAATCAAGAGGTACAAACATAGGGACTTGATATGCCAGTGGTTTTTCCTGTAAGCATTTCATGGGCTTGAAAAAAAACTAATCATAACAGCCAATGATCAATGGAGGAGGAATGAATGCATCTGCACAAGTGGATGGCAAGGGTAGAGTTTAGATGAAAAGTAATTAGAATCTTTTAAGCAATGTCTCTGTATTTCCTATTCTTTTTCAGACCGCTGCAGTGTCTTTTATTTTTCTTTAGGGTTTTTATTTTACTTACTAAGACATTTAAGGGTTTAAGGATTTATTCAGCACGGTATTTTTTTTTTACTCATGTTGTTTTGGGAGAAAACGTTTTCTAACTAATTTTTTCCTTGGTGCATAGTACTTTATTAAACTGTGCAATTTTTTTTCAAAAATCACAGTGCTGAACCAGCCCTTTAGTGTGCAGTTTATTTCTGCTTAAATACCAAGCAATAGACATTTGTCACATGACAGCCAAACCCAAAAATCCTTATTTAAGAAGCATCAGCACCACACAGCCCCACTTTTTTGACCTCAGCAGCACTCAGCACGCTGATTTAAGGAATAAAAAGACATCAAAGACACCTACGTGGCCGCCAGCTAGCATCTTATTTAACGCTAGTGTCGAAAATGTTGCAGCACCGGGCGCTCTGGTTGAAGAAGCGCCAGATGAAACCTGGCAATGTAGCTCAAGATCCCAAAGAGCACAATAGGCAGAACTGGATTGAAGTGTTTTATGCTTAAAAAATAAAAATAAAATAATTAAATTGCACACATTTATTTGTACAGAACTTGCATTGCAAAAGTTGAAACACAGGTCTGAGATGTCTCCAAATTAGTTTTGGCAGTCCAAAGTGGAGCTCACTGGGGATGGGATAATCAGCAGGTATGTCCAACAGGCGCTGACATAGGTCAGCCAATACCTAGTGCAACAATCAAAGCCAATTAGTGTTCTCCGCAGCAACTGCTCTCACCAGTGGAGTCCACAGCACAGCGCCAGATAAGACCAAAATGGAATTGGCGCTATAGCCACAAAACAGATGCTGTCTATCTTTGTCTCTCTTTTACAGGATCCCTCCATCATCCCCCCCCCCTTCATCTCATTTCCACATGTCTGTCCTCCTTATCCTCAACAAAGGCCTTCTCATCTTGTCCTTCTCTATATATTTGTTCCATCCCCCTTTCTTTTCACCTTCTCTACAACTTCCTCATCTCTCTGTTTTCCACATTCTCACCTTGTCTCTTATTTTCACATTTCCTCATTTTTTCTCTCTCATTTGCACCTGAATTCAGTCCCTCTATTCAGTGTCCCATACTTTTTCAACTGTCTTTCTTTTTTCATCTTTTTGTCTGCCTCTTTTCTGCTTCCTCTTTGCTTCCCTCTGGTCTCTCCATCTCTTTCCCGTTTCCCTGTTTCATCATTCTCTGTTTTTAGAATGGTTTGCATTTATTTTCTTTTTCCTGCCTGCTTTCATTCTATTTCAATTCACTGTTGCTCTGCAACTTTCTATCCATCGCTTTCCTTGGGGTGTGAATGCAGTGTAGGAAAAGCAGGTAGGAATTCCTTACAACAAAAGTTATCTTTGTATTATCCTTGTTTTGTACAAAAGAAAATCTGCAGATGATAGGCTTTTTCCCTATGAAAGTCTAATTATTTTTTTAAGTGAGCCTTTTTTACAGCAGACTACAGCACTGATAACATTCTGGCCATAGGGGGCGAAGGGTTGCACACAGGAAGACAACATAGGTTTAAAAGCAGCAGGTGAGTATTTTTTTATGTAAGCCCACTGCTCCAAAATTCATATTATAGCTGCATATTTATATTCCTTACATTTTGTGCCCTATGCAGAATTTAGTGAAAGTTCATTGAAAATGATTGGCTGTTAAGCTCAATCACATTATCAACGTACATTTGCTTGAAGAGCACTATGCATATATTTGCTGTGCTTGTCATGATCAAAGACGAAATATGAATAGCTTGTCAAGACACATTCAAGACAGTCTGGTTCAGAAGACACTATACTAGATAAATATTCATGACATATCACTTGTCGGAATCTTAGGAGCCACCAATGCATAACATTTCAATGTTCCATAAACGGCCATGAAATGAGCGTCATTATGAAGATGGCATCAGGTATTTGCTTTTTGAATGCTTTAATTACTAATATCCATTATTTCTCTGGAGATATGAGCTGGAAATGCTGCTTCAAAACATATTTTAGTACCACAGATTTTAATGGAGAAATGACCTTACTGGCTTCTTAAGATTTTTAGAAGAGATGAACATCATTGCTTTAAAGCAAACCTCCAGGGTATGTAAGTAAAAATGAAAAACATTTCATCTCTGTAGAAACAATTAACTGCTTCAGTGATAATAAAGTTGTATGCATATTGGCAAGATTTTTGTGTAGATTCTTTGTGTAAAAGGTCTCACCTTTGTCAAACACCAACTGAGCTGCCTGCTACAGTATAACTATGAGGCTGATTCATTATTAACACCAGCTATCAGCAGATGAGCGTCTTTATAGCGCCGCTTAGAGCGACCGCTAGTAGACACTGTGAGCAGGTATCGGCGCTATAACAGAGCGCCTCAGTCGCTGTAGTAACCTGGCCGGCATTGATAAATGTGATGTATGTTGGGTGCTCTAACACCAGTACAGCGCAGCAGGGAGCAAATGTTAGCGGCAGCTCAGTGTGACCGCCACTCGGCGCTCCACACCATACTTATCAAAAAAGGACACACACACAGCATAGGTGCTCTAAATCTGGTCGCTATAGCATAGAGCGCCAGACGCTGTGTGATTGAACTCTGTTTTTTAAACACATATCCACCAGTAACAAAGTGAAAACACATGGAATGACATTGTTATAACATTGTGACATTAACACTTTAGTGCCAGACCTGTAATGACAATTAGGGGTGAGCTAATCGATCCGGACGAACCCGAATTCGTTCAGAATTTCAGGAAATATTCAATTCTGAAGGAATCCGAATTTCCCCGCGATTCGATCGATCGAAGTTTTCCTTTAAACTTCATTTACTTCAATTACAGGCATTGTAAAATGGTGGATGGACATGTCTGGACATATCCCCTGGGGCAAGTTATCATGGGAAGGTCACATGCAGCCTATCAGCAGCCAGGAAGCCCGGTGCCGTCACGTGCTATATAAAGCGGCGGCCATCTTGCTTGTGCGCATTTCAGACTTGCATTCGTGAGACAGCGGTGGTTGCTGCAGACAGGGACAGACAGTTAGCGATAGGTAGGGAGATTTACAGATAGGTAGGGAGATTTAGAGAGGCAGACAGAGCCAGGGAAAGATAGTGGAAAACCGGAACAATCCAGGGACAGCATAAAAGTGACAGTGACAGGGTGTTTTCCCTGATCAGTTTTCAATTCAATTTGATTTCTTTGTGCTGTAAACCGTAATCTGCCTTGCCACTGTGCATGCCATCTATACAGTGCCTTATGTAACCTTATCTGTTATACTAAATAAGCACTGTTCAGCATCAGCTTTATTAAGCTATTGCATTTTGCATAGGTTTTTGTCCTGCTGTCAATACACCAGGCCGCAGGGTATCCCAAACGACCACATGGCACCCTATCTGTTATACTAAATAAGCGTTGTTCAGTATCAGCTTTATTAAGCTATTGCATTTTGCATTGGTTTTTGTCCTGCTGTCAATACACCAGGCCGCAGGGTATCCCAAACCACTGCGTGGCACCCTATCTGTTATATTAAATAAGCGTCTACAGCCTCAGCTTTATTAAGTTATTGCATTTTTAATTGGTTTTGGTCTGCTTTAAATACACCAGGCCGCAGGGTATCCCAAACCACCACGTTGCACCCTATCTGTTATACTAAATAAGCGTTGTTCAGCATCAGCTTTATTAAGCTATTGCATTTTGCATTGGTTTTTGTCCTGCTGTCAATACACCAGGCCGCAGGGTATCCCAAACCACCACGTGGCACCCTATCTGATATACTAAATAAGCGTCTACAGCCTCAGCTTTATTAAGTTATTGCATTTTGAATTGGTTTTGGTCTGCTTTAAATACACCAGGCCGCAGGGTATCCCAAACCTGCACGTTGCACCCTGTTATACTAAATAAGCGTTAAGCTTTATTAAGTTATTGCATTTTGAATTGGTTTTTGTCCTGCTGTCAATACACCAGGCTACAGGGTATCCCAAACCACCATGTTGCACCCTATCTGTTATACTAAATAAGCGTTGTTCAGTATCAGCTTTATTAAGCTATTGCATTTTGCATTGGTTTTTGTCCTGCTGTCAATACACCAGGCCGCAGGGTATCCCAAACCACTGCGTGGCACCCTATCTGTTATATTAAATAAGCGTCTACAGCCTCAGCTTTATTAAGTTATTGCATTTTTAATTGGTTTTGGTCTGCTTTAAATACACCAGGCCGCAGGGTATCCCAAACCACCACGTTGCACCCTATCTGTTATACTAAATAAGCGTTGTTCAGCATCAGCTTTATTAAGCTATTGCATTTTGCATAGGTTTTTGTCCTGCTGTCAATACACCAGGCCGCAGGGTATCCCAAACCACCACGTGGCACCCTATCTGTTATACTAAATAAGCGTCTACAGCCTCAGCTTTATTAAGTTATTGCATTTTGAATTGGTTTTTGTCCTGCTGTCAATACACCAGGCCGCAGGGTATGCCAAACCACCACGTTGCACCCTATCTGTTATACTAAATAAGCGTTGTTCAGCATCAGCTTTATTAAGCTATTGCATTTTGCATAGGTTTTTGTCCTGCTGTCAATACACCAGGCCGCAGGGTATCCCAAACCACCACGTGGCACCCTATCTGTTATACTAAATAAGCGTCTACAGCCTCAGCTTTATTAAGTTATTGCATTTTGAATTGGTTTTGGTCTGCTTTAAATACACCAGGCCGCAGGGTATCCCAAACCTGCACGTTGCACCCTGTTATACTAAATAAGCGTTAAGCTTTATTAAGTTATTGCATTTTGAATTGGTTTTTGTCCTGCTGTCAATACACCAGGCTACAGGGTATCCCAAACCACCATGTTGCACCCTATCTGTTATACTAAATAAGCGTTGTTCAGTATCAGCTTTATTAAGCTATTGCATTTTGCATTGGTTTTTGTCCTGCTGTCAATACACCAGGCCGCAGGGTATCCCAAACCACTGCGTGGCACCCTATCTGTTATATTAAATAAGCGTCTACAGCCTCAGCTTTATTGTTATTGCATTTTGAATTGGTTTTGGTCTGCTTTAAATACACCAGGCCGCAGGGTATCCCAAACCACCACGTTGCACCCTATCTGTTATACTAAATAAGCGTTGTTCAGCATCAGCTTTATTAAGCTATTGCATTTTGCATTGGTTTTTGTCCTGCTGCCAAAACACTAGGCCACAGGGTATCCCAAACCTGCACGTAGCACCCTATCTGTTATACTAAATACCCTTGTTCATCCTCAGCTTAATCAAGCTATTGCATTTTGAATTGTTTTTGTCTTGCTGCCAAAACACTAGGCCGCAGGGTATCCCAAACCACCACATTTGACTCTATCTGTTACACTAAAGCAGCTTTAAAAGGCTATTTCTCATGAATATATCGCAGTTTGAATTGTTTTTGTGTGCGCTGTAAAAACAGCAGGCCGCAGGTTATCCCAAACCTGCACATTTGACCCTATCTGTTACACTAAAGCAGCTTTTAAAGGCTATTTCTCATAAATATATTGCAGTTTGAATTGTTTTTGTGTGTGCTGTAAAAAAAACAAGCCTCAGGGTATCCCAATTAGCACATTTGACCCTATCTGTTACACTAAAGCAGCTTTTAAAGGCTATTTCTCATAAATATATTGCAGTTTGAATTGTTTTTGTGTGTGCTGTAAAAAAAAACAGGCCTCAGGGTATCCCAATTAGCACATTTGACCCTATCTGTTACACTAAAGCAGCTTTTAAAGGCTATTTGCTCATAAATATATCGCAGTTTGAATTGGTTCTGTGTCTGCTGTAAAAACCCCAGCCCACATGGGCATCCCAAACACTAGCATAAATATCTCAAGACTACCTGTCTAATAACTGCTTACATTTTATAATTAACATCACTTTTCCACAATCAAGGGAGGCCTCCTTTGTATGTGAGGAGGGGGCATCCCAAACACTAGCAGTAATATTTCAAGAGTACCTGTCTATTAACTGGTTGCATTTTGTAAAGAAAGTCACATTGTCAAATTGCCAGCAGCCATTGCCTTAACCGGGGGCATCCCAAATATGCTAGCATGCATCTTTTAAGAGTGCTCACATTGGAGTTGGCAGAAGCAGCATTAGGAGCCCATATATTGCCTAAAAAAAACACATATGAGCTGGCAGCAGCAGCATAGGGAGCCCATATTTTGTCTGAAAGACACACCCAGTCTGTACAAATGACCAGCACACGTTATATAATTCCACCAAGTATATCATAGAAAGGCAAATGTGGTATGAAACATCCATCACAAAGTGTCCAAAGTCCATATTAGGTCAAATGGTAAGCAGTGTCCTGAATTCCAACGTTTCGGGGGAGCAGCCCCCTTCATCAGGGACAGACAAACAGACATGTGCCAAGAGGGAGGTCCTTATAAACATTGTAATCAGGAAGTCCTGCATGACATCATAGTGACGTCAGCGGGAGTTAATAAAGCTCATTAGAAAAAAAAACAAAAATGTAAATGAGCATCATGATCAAAATAACAATGCTGAAGAAGTAACACCTTGCCTGCACCCGTAAGGGTCCCTGAACAGCGGGAACCCCTCCACTGCCAACCACCGCTCGCTGCATGAGCGAGCGGCAATGTCCCTGCCTGTCAACGGGCCAGAGAGAGAGAGCAGCCGGGCGGCAAAGTCGGCTGTTACGTCACGGGTTGCCGGGCAGACCTTGCCGCCCGGCTGCTCTCTCTCTGCTCCCCCGAAACGTTGGAATTCAGGACACTGCTTACCATTTGACCTAATATGGACTTTGGACATTTTGTGATGGATGTTTCATACCACATTTGTCTTTCTATGATACACTTGGTGGAATTATATAACGGAGTGCTGGTCATTTGTACAGATTGGATTCACAGCGGAGCCACCGCTGACCTGGCACCCACGCAAAACTAGTAAGTGTGCACCAGCAACTTGGTTTATTCTGTTAAAGACACACCCAGGAGTTGGCAGCAGCATAGGGAGGCCATATATTGCCTGAAAGACACACCCTGGAGTTGGCAGCAGCATAAGGAGCTACCATGCATCAGCTACTACCATGGATCAGCCATTGTTGGCTGGAAATCCTGGTTGAACCATGCCTGATTCATCTTCACAAAGGTGAGTCTCTCAACATTATTCGTGGACAGACAAGTTCTCCTTGGCATGACTATGGCCCCTGCCGCACTAAACACCCGCTCAGATGGCACGCTACTGGCCGGGTAGGACAGCTTTTCCAGGGCAAACTCTGCTAGTTGCGGCCACAAGTCAAGTTTGGCTGCCAAGAAGTCCAGCGGATCCTCAAGGTGTGTTGGCATGGTCATGTCAAGGTATGACACGACCTGCTGGTTCAGGTCCTGCTCCAGGTCTTCATGCTGCTCATGAGTAGACTCAGTATGCGGGTGTAGAAAGCTACTCATTAGCGACTGAAGACTGAGGCTGCTGCTGATGGAGCTGCTGCTTCTCCTTCCACCCCCCCAGCAGCCATGGCAGTGGAAGGTGATCGCAGAGGTCCCCCCGAGTCAGACCTGCAAGAGTATGGACCATGGCGCAGATAGGCATTGGCCAACTGACTACGTAGAATGTCTTTGTAGTAGGTCAGTTTGTCCTGTTTTGTGTATTAAGACCTGGGGGCAACCGTGTCCGGTGAGGCGTACCTAGCGTTCTGGCAAACGGGGGCTTGACTATAGTCAGAAGCGGCGGTGGAGATTGGGGGTTGCCTGCTTACAGAAGGCTGGTGTCCCGCTGGGCATCACAGTATGGACCATGGCGCAGATAGGCATCGCCCAACTGACTACGTAGGATGTCTCTGAAGTAGATCAGTTTGTCCTCCCTCTCAGTGGGTGTAAAAAATGCCCCCATTTTGTGCCGGAAGCGAGGGTCCAATAACGTGGAGAGCCAGAAGTCATCCCGCTGACAAATGGAGACAATTCTGCGGTCACTACGCAAGCACGTGAGCATGCATCATGCCATTTGTGCAAGTGACTCGGAGGGACTACCTGCCTCAATCTCCACTGCAAACTGCCATGGTGGGTCTGGGTGTCTCACCTTCCTCACAACCCTCTAGCTCCTGTGGCTGCTCCTGCTTCTCCTCTCCTGTCAGATGACTAGATAAAATGGCCATTTTGTCAAACCTGTGCCCCTCCTCCTCCTCCACTTCAGCCCCCACAGGCTTTATGTGGCTGTGAAATGTATGCGCCATGTCTCCAGTGCCCTGACCAGCCATGGTTTCCAACATGTGTTGTAGTACATGAAGCAGTGGAATCACATCATTCATCTCATAGTCCTGGCGACTGACTAATAAAGTAGCTTCCTCAAAGGGCCTGAGCAAACGGCAGGTGTCACGTATGAGCTGCCACTGGTTTACATTGAAGTTACACAGGGGAGTCCCCCTATCCGTTTGGATCATCAAGAAATCCGTGATGGCTTTTCTCTGTTCCTATAGTCGATCCTGCATATGGAGGGTGGAATTCCAACGGGTGGAAACATCGCAAATCAGACTATGTTTGGGGATACCGTTCTGACACTGAAGCTCACGATGTATGTGCTTGACGGTGTAGGAGTGGCTGAAGTGCATGCAAAGTTTCCTTCCCGTTGTTAGGATGTCTTGCATTGGGGGGAAGACTTCAGAAAACGCTTGACAACTAGATTGTACACGTGTGCCATGGCAGGACGCATGGCTCAGGCTTCCTTGTCGCAGCGCAGACAAGATGTTCTTCCCAGTGTCAGTCACCACGGGTCCCATTTGCAGTTTTTGTGGAGTAAGCCATGATTTAATTTATTGAGTTCTCATTTTTAGCAGTTCCTCCCATGTGTGGCTCTGTGGCTCAAGGCAAACCATGTGAAGAACAGCGTGAAACCGCCGTGTCCTGCACACATGGTAGGCTGGAAGGGCACTGGGAAAAATAAAAAAAAAATATTTAGAAAAAACAAAATACAAATAAAAAATGAAAAAAAAAATGGTAAAAATATACAAAGTATAAAAAAAAGACAATGGAAAAAAAATATGTTTTTATAAAATACAAAATATGAAAAAAAATACCACAAATAAATAAAAAAAAAAATTTTGATACATTTTATATGTTACTGTTATTATGTTAGATGTTATTGTTGCTATGTTATATGTTATTACATGTTATTATTATAAATATGTTCAAATAAGATAAATGTTAACTATTAATATGTAATTGACAATTAGCCACTTTTTTCTGTGACACCATTGCTAAGTGCAAGTGCACTGTCACAGGCACAAAGGCCTAGGAGTGTGGAGGCCACAGCGGAGGGACCTGTCCAAGTTGCTGTTGTGGTTGTGCAGGAACCACAATCACCCAGTGGTCCTTAAAGGATATGTATTGTCCCTGACCGTAGTTACAGCTCCAGACGTAGGCACTGCTTTGCACTTTGGTACACACTGACAGGCTAAAGGACTGGCCCACCTTCTGTTCAACAAAATTGTACAGGGCTGGTACTGCCTTCTTCGCAAAGAAATGACAGCATGGGACTCTCCACCTCTGCTCGACACAAGCCATCAGTTCTCTGATAGGTCCACCAACTCAAAAGGGAGGGACTGCAGCACCTGCAACTTATACAGGAGCACATTTAGCTTCTGCAAGTTGGATGAGTGGGCACATACTGTTGTCTCTTGGACATGGCTTGGCCAATGGATTGCTGGCGGAATGACTGACTCGGATTAAGAGGAGGAGGAGCATCTGGAGCGACAGAGGATGGATATGACACACAGGAGGTGGTGGAGCCTTGGCTGGCTGGAACAAAGAGCGGCGTGCCACTGGGTAATGCAGCAGGCTGGACCACCACTTTGGAGCCAACTCTCCCAGGCCGCTTGATGGTGACGCTGCAAATGTTGACGCAGGGCTGTGGGTCCAACATTGGGACCCTGGCCACACTTCACCTTCTGCCTACATATCTTTCATATAGCCATGTTAACCTCCTGCGGATGCTTGATGAAAAACTGCCACATGGCCTTGTAGCTGATTTTTCCTACCAACAGTCCGCACTAATTCACTGCTGCTGCCGCCGCCGCCATCTCCAGGGACCCTCTTCCACTACCTCCTGGGAAGATAGCCTGCCGCGCAAGTGGTCTACCCCGAGCACATTTGCCTCCATACTTTCCCCTTCTGCCACCATGCTGGCCGCTAAATCTGTCACTCTCCATCACTTCAAGCCTTTAAAAGTGCCCTCAAAACTCACTGATGTCCTCCTCAGGTTCCTCAACAGTGTCTGCTTAAGAAGCCAAAACGCTTGCAACACCACCTCCCATGCCACTCATCACTACTTGCCCGCCTAGTGGAAGAAGCGGCAAGTGTCTCCTGCAGGCAGTAGCTGCTGATTTTTCTGATTATCCGATCGTCCTCACTGAATAGTGCAGCTGAACCCTAAGCATAAGACATAACCGACAGTTGACTGGGGGTATCAGATGTCACTTGTGAGGCAGTGGATGATCGTGTTAACCAATGAATGATGGCAGATGGGTTGCTGGTCAAGACACGACCGCTAGCTGATCCCGGGAGATCAGTCCTCTTACTGAGACTCCTGCTGCCACTCACCCCTAGTCTGCTGCAACCTCTGCTTGATGAATTTAGGCCTCTGCAACTTCTCTGTGCCCATTCTGCCACTTCTCTGCCTGACATACTTGTCAGTGCGTATATGAGGGGAGGACAAAACGCTACACTACACTTAAAACAGGATTTGTCGATAAGAGCAGCAGGTGTGTAACTATCTATGGTCTTCACTAAGTAGTAACTAGGCCCTGAAGACTTTAACACGAACAAAGTGATGAAACTCTTGATGCTCTGATGAGAGCAATTCAATGTGCTCCATTATGCTTCAAAAATGTTTTGTTTTTTTTCAGAGACTGGCCTGCGTGGAAATGAATCGGGCATGGATCAGCCAAGATTTCCACCCACCAATGCCTGATGCATTAGAGTATATTTATCATGGGGCCAGACCAACACTAAAGAAATATGGATCGTGCAAAACAGATTTAAGGTGCTGCTCTCCAGTTACAGACATTCCTCCGCATCAGACCCCAAGTAATTATTGAGAAATTGCTTTACGTTACTCTTACTTTTTATTAATATTCTTCGGATAAGATATCTGTGCCGAAAATCTGTATATGTTCTCTTAATGCTGCTGCCAACTCCAGGGTGTGTCTTTCTGGCAATGTTTGGGCTCCTGCTGCTGCTGCTTGCAACTCCAGTGTGTCTTTAGGCCAATTTGTGAGCCCCTGCTGCCAACTCCAGTGTGTCTTTCAAGCAATGTTTGGGCTCCTGCTGCCAACTCCAGTGTGTCTTTCAAGCAATGTTTGGGCTCCTGCTGCTGCTGCTGCCAACTCCAGTGTGTCTTTCAAGCAATTTTGGCCTCCTGCTGCTGCTGCTGCCAACTCCAGTGTCTCTTTTAAGCAATGTTTGGGCTTCTGCTGCTTGCAACTCCAGCCAATTTTTGGGCTCTTGCTGCTGCTGCTGCCAACTCCAGTGTGTCTTTTAAGCAATTTTGGCCTCCTGCTGCCAACTCCAGTGTCTATTTCAAGCTATGTTTGGGCTCCTGCTGCTTCTGCTTGCAACTCCAGGGTGTCATTCAGCCAATTTTTGGGCTCCTGCTGCCAACTCCAGTGTCTCTTTGAGCCAATGTTTGGGCTCCTGCTGCTGCTGCCAACTCCAGTGTGTCTTTCAAGCAATGTTTGGGCTCCTGCTGCCAACTCCAGTGTGTCTTTCAATCAATGTTTGGGCTCCTGCTGCCAACTTCAGTGTGTCTTTCAAGCAATGTTTGGGCTCCTGCTGCTCCTGCTGCCAACTCCAGTGTCTCTTTCAAGCAATGTTTGGGCTCCTACTGCTGCTGCTGCCAACTCCAGTTTGTCTTTTAAGCAATTTTGGCCTCCTGCTGCTGCCAACTCCAGTGTCTCTTTCAAGCTATGTTTGGGCTCCTGCTGCTGCTGCTGCTTGCAACTCCAGGGTGTCATTCAGCCAATTTTTGGGCTCCTGCTGCAAACTCCAGTGTCTCTTTGAGCCAATGTTTGGGCTCCTGCTGCTGCTGCCAACTCCAGTGTGTCTTTCAAGCAATGTTTGGGCTCCTGCTGCCAACTCCAGTGTGTCTTTCAAGCAATGTTTGGGCTCCTGCTGCTGCTGCTGCCAACTCCAATGTGTCTTTCAAGCAATGTTTGGGCTCCTGCTGCTCCTGCTGCCAACTCCAGTGTGTCTTTCAAGCAATGTTTGGGCTCCTGCTGCCAACTTCAGTGTGTCTTTCAAGCAATGTTTGGGCTCCTGGTGCTCCTGCTTCTGCTGCTTGCAACTCCAGGGTGTGTCATTTTTGGACTCCTGCTGCTGCTGCCAACTCCAGTGTCTCTTTCAGCCAATGTTTGGGCTCCTGCTGCTGCCAACTCCAGCGTGTCTTTAGGCCAATTTTTGGGCTCCTGCTGCCAACTCCAGTGTCTCTTTCAGCCAATGTTTGGGCTCCTGCTGCTGCTGGCAACTCCAGTGTCTCTTTCGGCCAATTTTTGGGCTCCTGCTGCCAACTCCAGGATGTCTTTCAGCCAATATTTGGGCTCCTGCTGCTGCCAGCTCCAGGGTGTGTTTTTCAGGCAATATAGGGGCCCCTCATAGTGATGCCACCTCAACTCTCTGCAATTGTGCCACTCTGCGATTCTAATAGCGATGCCTCTGATCTGCATGTCATAATTATTTACAGTATTATTTCACTAACCCAGCACGCATCCTATGCATGTTACAGCAAGGCAGAATGGTTTACAACCCTATTGAGGCTCTAGGAAGCTCAGAAATAGCCATTTTTAATAGTGATTCGTCGCGAATAAATTCGGACCAAAACGAATTTTGATGGAAAATTTGCCGAATCAGCCGAATCGAATTTTTCAAAAGTTCGCTCATCTCTAATGACAATTCTGCATAAAAATATAAAAAGTCAAAAAAGTTTCTAAAAGTGTTTGTTTGCAGCCAGGAGAGGGAGTCCCATGAAGCTGCCTGGTCATCAGCCATTATTTACCGCTCCTGGCTGAAGGTGATGAATACACGCTCTCAGCTAGGTGCAGCTGGATATTGTTAGATTCTTGTGTTCCGTGCTATGTGCTTATCTGATTCCTGGTAACTGGCAGAGGGAGAGCCTAATTTATTACTAAAATGTGCGGCCAGCACTTGAGCGTCTCTTGTGAGACGCTTGGGCCGCCCGCACTGCAGAGCTGACTGCAGAGAGTCTGCACTGATCTCTCACTCACTCCTGGTGTTTGTATAAGCCTAGCATGTATAAGCATATGCACTAGCGACACCTGGCATAGTATCCCAAGTTGGGTTGCCCCAGGGGGACAGACCAAAACCCAGAATTTCCACTGTTTTGGTCCCTTTAAATCCTCTCAGAACATCCCAGATTTGGATGCCTCAACTTTTAAGTTACTTTGGGACGTCCTTGACTACCCTTGGTGGTATTAGCCACTGCATCGCCCCACCATTGCTAATAGGGATTGCCAGGCAGGTGAACACATTTTGTGGTGGTTGCAGCTTGGAAAAACCATACTGCCCACAATTTGTGTTCGTTAACTGGCAGACCATACAGAAATAGGATGTCATGCTGGTGGGTGAGTAAAAGTATCTAATTTTTACTTCAGCGTGTATCCAGCACTAACATAAAATACATACTTACTATACCTATCGCAGACATACTTCACCGTTGCCCCAGCTCCTAAAACTGCACTGTTTTTTGGGCTCCAGCATGACTGGCATGGGGGTGTGGGAACAGGATTGCAGAGTGCAGCTAGAGCTCTGCTGAACAGGGCACATGAATATCATAGCCCAAGAAGCCAGGACTATCCTGTAGATGAGGTAAGCATGTGGGGGAGAGGGGAAAATCCATATTGGAACTGTCATTCTGTCCTCCAGCGGGAGAGGGGGTTGTTGGGGGGCTGCTATGTTTTTCCCAAGTCTTCCCACTGCTCTGCTTAGCCTTAGTACTTTTGCTTAAGTAGCTCTTGGTTGGCCTAGCACTTTGGCTGGGACTGCTTTGGCTTGCTCTAGTACTCGGCCTGCCACTGCTCTGACTTTGCCTGAATGTGTGCTGGCCTGAGCTTGTAGGCATTTTGTGGTTCTGTGACCGTTGGCAAGCTGTCGAATCTCACAATAAAATATTGGAATGGTGCCGGCACCACTTTAACAACTTATACTTCTCTACTACGTCACTGTCTACGCACTGAAGTTTTGATGCATGCCAACTTCCGGCAACCACTGGGGTGCATCAGATGCCGCATATAACATCCCCAAAATGGCACCTTCACTGTTCATCCCGTGACCAGCAGGATACCATCATGACCGGAAGTACACGAAAATGCCAGCTTTTTCACACCCTTAGGAATAAGTTTAGTTAATCAGGGACGCAAATATATAGCCAGTCAGGCCGATCGGGCATAGCTAGTCGGGGTCCAAGTGTCTAGAAAGGCAGGGTGATAAGAATGGTGCCATTTGCAAAAGCAAGTGCGTACATGGGTACCACGCTGGGGGCAAGGGGGATCTCTTGGTGCATACCTGGGTGTAGTAGCCATATACCGGAGGGGCAGTCCAAGTGAAAATAACATCAGCCACTAAGATCACATAAACAAGGATGCAGAAATACATTAATGCAGAGCAAAAATGGTGGAGGGAGCCTGTAACAACTTGCTAGGCTTATTTTAAATATGTAAATCATTCATCAATAGTTTTTTGATTCCTATGTATTTGTTCTACAAATATACAAAAATCCCAACAAATATTCAAAGAGGACGTTGGCATTTGACATTGTAGCAATGCTGGAGGAGGAAACTGACACCATTTACACATTCACACATCATACAGAATTGGTCAGACCTGAAATGGAGGAAGAAGCCCAAGAAACTGTTCACAAGTGACAAATCTTGGCAAAACTTTTGCTACTACAATCACACAAGGCAGGCCTGTGTTTAAAATAATATTATTCTCTTCCAGTGCCAGAATTCTACACTAGAGTGTGGCCCACCCAGAGATGATGAGGCCGTCCAAGGCTGCCAAGATCTTGTGGACATGGAGGTGGTGGCGGACAAGTGCAAATGTCCTCACCCTCCTCTGCAGGTGAGTCCCAAACTCACCTGGACCAACCAGCAAAGGAGGAGACCCAGATATTGGGCAGGAAGTCAGAGATTAATGTACAACAGGACTCAGGTATGAGCATCACACACAAACACACACAGGAAGATACAGAGTAAACACACACACATATGTGTTGTAATGTGTATTTTTGTGACATTTCCTTCTAGATAGCCAAAATGTCTCTATTGATGAGCAGCAAGGGGGTGGAGGTGCTCCAATCCCACCTGCAGAAGAAGAAGGTGGGTGATGTAACACACACAAAATACAGTCAATAAACACCTCTAACACATTCACTAAATATTGCTTTTGCATTCTTCTACTCAACTTGGACCAAGAGGTGTGGCAGGCCCCAGTGAGAAGAGTGACTCCCCAACACAGATATCCCCACCAGCCTAGTAAGTTTGAAGCCAAGTGACTATTAACTAACATAACTTCTTTAACAGGTTGTCAGGAAGCAGAGGCTAAACACTAATTGTTTTCATTCTTTCTTTTAAAGCACACACCAGTGCCTGCATGAGCTGACAGCTGCTGTGTACAGGCTGGTAGGGGATATTGAGGAGCTGGCCACAGCCATGGGGAGCCACCCACCTTAATGCACTGGGAGCTGCCCACCCTCTTTTACCTGCCCCATCCCAAACCTTATATATAGTTTTAAAAAATATATTTTTATATTTTTTTAGATGTTTTTATTTTTCTAATTTGATATTTTAATAAAAAAATTTGACCTTTTTGCTGATTAAAAAATATATATATATTTTATTATTATATATTTTATTTAATATAATTTACATTAAGAGTAATGTTGACATTATATCCACTTGGGCATCCCAAATATACAACTATCAAGGAGAATGAGCTTCACTTGAGAGAAGGTAAGCATTAGGAAGAAGAAAAGAAGAATGCATGCCAAAGAGGAAAGTGGTTAAGGTAAGCATTAGGAAGAAGAAAAGAAGAATGCATGGCAAGCATGGCATGGCATGCTAAGTACTTTGGAACAGAAGAGACTTGGCACAGCAATAAGTAAGTATTGGGATACCATGGCCAGGGTATTGTAAACAGTTAAAAAAGAGGGTTGCATATGAGTACAAGCCAGCAAACAAGCCAGCGTATGCTTATACATTTTGTATAAGCGTATATAAAATGGAATTTAGGGGCAAATTAAGGGTAAAAACAGGTCTTTTTCAATGGAAACTAGTAGGACCTCACTGGACAATGAAACATTATGTTGCAAGGTACGTGGAAAAATGTTTTTAAAAATGCAAGAAGAAACTGTCGTCCGTGGCATAGGCCGCGAGAGCCGTACACACAACGCTCTCGCCGGCTTACGCAACTACAGGAATAGTACGAAGGGCTCCTGATGGAGGCTCTGCATCATGCAAATACACGTATAGTTGACGAAAAAAATTTGTGTGGTGAACGCACTTACGAAAATTAATATAGAAGGCTCTGAATCAACCCTAACATGCCTGGAGACATTATTTCCTTTGACAATTTATGTTTTTTTTGGATCATTACTAACTGACAACTAGAACAGATAATAAGTATTATAATATCCTTGAAAACTTATTGTGAAAGCATTATTTGTACATTATTATAAAAAGGATAATAGGCATTATGTTAAAAACACTTCATTTCAGGCTGGTACAGGGAGTAAAATAAACTGTATTATGCATAAGGTATATAGCTTTTTGTAGACGTAAATGTACATACAACAAGTGCTAGGTATACTTAGATATTGATACTTATTGTATCAAATGAGTAAAGAAATCTTAATCATTGATGCTTGCTTGTATAGTTAGCATGATTTTTGAGATAGCAAAGGCTGCAAAACAGAGGCCATTGTAAAGAGGGAGCCACAAGGCCTGGACTCAGAAGGGGGTTGTTTTACCTATCACTGATATTTGGACAGCCAGTAGCAAGGTCTAAAAATAAAAGTATATAGAATTTTGCACCACAGACTCTTATTACAAACTTGATAACATTCTCCTCAGAGAACAATTGTGCTAGATGAAGTTCTTTCATTATTATGAGTACTGGATGAACCATGACCTCTGTTCACATATCTGTAGCAATGAAACACATACTGTAATTGAGTTGGCACAAAAACATTTATTTGGGCATCCAGCCACTACTTAAAGGTCCACTTTATTTATTAAAATGTCAATACAAGCTTACATTATGTTACTTTAAAACAACAAAGCATGTTCATACTACCTTTCTGTATTTTATATACATTATTTTATGTAGGTGTATCACCTACATTAAAAATCCATATAAACACATTAGCTAATGGTTGCTTATACACTTGAACTGAATTAAACTCCCCCAAAGCTTTCGGTTTTCTTCTGCTGGTAGTTATAAAATCCAGGGGTGACAGGTCTGAGCATATTGGGGGGGCAGAACCTGTGCGCCCTGATGTCCTCCCACACCTATCGCCATCCAGCATTATAATGGATTTTTAGAATTGGGCCTTTTTTTTGCAATCGTGCTCCTTTAAAGTATTTGTAGGTGTCTAAAAAGATAACACAAGGGTTTTTTTTTGTGTGTGACGTGATGCCACTACTGAGAATGACAAAAAATCCCCAGTTCGTTAGTCAAAGCAGCAAATTCTTCTTTCATTAAACCGGCATATTCCTAAAAATGCTTCAGGTCCCCTTGAGGAACTGCCCCTGGGATGTCTGGATTCTAAATGCCCTCACGGCTCAAGATTCTTAGGAGCCAAATCAGGATTATGTTGAAAAGGAAACAGATGCACACTGCAATAAAGCATGTCTATTATTGGAAGGGGTAAAGTCTGCTGCATGTGTTTCCTGTACCACATTTAAGGTTGCCACCTGGCCAGTATTTTTTTTCTTAATTTACTGGCCACTGGCTTGGCAGTGCCAGTATTTGTTTTTTTACTGTTTATTCAGAATGGGAAAAGTATATTTTTTACTTTTAATTTGATTACAATTGCCAGTAAAAAACAAATACCGCACCACCAGACCAGTGGGCAGTAAAGAAAAATACAGACCAGGTCATTACCTCTCTGATACAGTGCTTACTGATGGCACAAGTGTGAGGGATTAGTTTTGTGTTGCCCCAGGAACCTCCTTGACACAGAGGGGAGGGAGGGGGGTTTAGGTCTACTATACCTAAGGGATTAGCTTTGTGTTGCCCTTGGTTTGTTCTGGTGAAGCATGACCAAGTTTTTTATTAAACACTTTTGGTGAGTATAGTTTTTTATGTTTATCTTATGGCTGCAGAATGACTTTAACTAATGTAGCATCAAAGGCCAGGGACAGTCTATTTAATCTTGGTTTCTCAGCTAAGATATGCCTTTCCTCCCAACTTTTTCAAACCAAATATATACTGCAAACTTGACTGTCCTCATATAAGTGTCCATTTTACTTAAAGTGGACCTTCACTCTGAATAAGAGTCTATCTTATATGTTTCCCACACCCTGTACATACAGATTGCTCACATTAAAAATCATCCTACCTGCATCTACTGCATGTTATGAGTCTTTAAACATCCAAGATGGCGGCTTATGGAAGCAGCCATCTTATCAGGCAGCCTGCAAACAGGAAGTGCCTCCTGACAGTGCTGCTCTGCATTCTGGGACTGCTGACCTTTACCTGACCCCAGCTCTGCTCTGTCTGAGCAAAGCACAGCTATAACCCGCCCCCCTGTACCTTATCCCTTTCTCCTCTCCTCAGTAAGTGTGATGCTTCTGAGTCAAAATGGCGGCGCCCGTATCCTAAATTCCTGAACAGAGTTGCAGCCCAGTGGGGGAAAGAATAATAAGTTAGTGACTAAAAATGTAAAATATATTAATTTTAGATGCTGGGGAACCATTTTTTAAGAGTTTGGGCTTTTCATTAAATCACACTGAAGGTCCGGTTTAAGATGTAGGTAAACAGCAGCCCCGACCAAGGTAAAAATCTCTATGATAAACAGAATCTTGCAGCAACAGCCCAATGTGTCTCTTTCAAAGAGTTTTGTACATAGTGTTCTAAATTGAGAAATCTTTTTTTTTTTTTTATATATTCTTTATTTATTAAAAGTTTTCACAAAGAAAGCAGGCATAAAAGAAGTGAGACAAAAAGTAGCATACACATCTACGTAACAGTTTGGTAGCTTATGCATTAAAAGGAAAACATTCTGAGTAAGTGAACACATTTGTACAGACGTAGTAGGCTAATAAAGAAGGAAGTTTTCAAATTTCAACGAGTGCGTCTCTATTCTTGTTGCAGTGGGAAGAGGTGGGCGGGGGGAGGGGGGAAAGGGGGGAACTAGGGGAGGGGGGGGAGGGAAGGCGGCCCAATAGAGACCCTAGGACAAGCCCAGGAGGCTCTTCCCTTCAGCAGACTCAGTAAAGACCATCCATCCGCGCCAAGTGTTGGCGAACCTCTCGTAGGCACCATCTCGGGAAGCCATCAAGCTCTCAAATCTCATCATATCGTTCACTCGCTGGAACCATGTGAGTATGCTTGGGGGGTCCCTGCTTTTCCATAGCTGGGGGATGCAGGCCTTTGCTGCATTCAGCAGATGGCACGTGATTGACCTGCGATACCTTTTAGTTGGAACCTCTGTCCTGTGGAGGAGACACAGAGCAGGGTCGTCAGGGACCTCCGAGCCCGAGACCTTTTCCGCCACTAGTCTTACCCTACTCCAGAATTCCCTCAATCTAGGGCAGGCCCAGAACACGTGGAGCAGGTCTCCCCTCTCGTCCCCACACCTCCAGCACTCCGCGGGGATCTCAGGCGACCACTTATTTAGGGTCGCCGGGACCCTGTACCACCTGGATAGCAGCTTATACCCGCATTCCTGGTACCTAGTGCATATTGATGATTTGTGTGCGAGTGTCATGATTTTTCGGCACTGCTCGGGCGTCCATGTTTCCTTAAGATCCCTTTCCCATTTAGGTAGATAAGAGGGTACTTCATCCTCTGGGGGGTCTATCAGCAACTTGTATATCCTAGATAGGGTATGCCTCTCCACCTCCTTACTCTGGCACATTTTCTCAAAGGCCGTAGTGTCACATCTACCCCCCCGGAAGTCCCGTAGGGAAGCTAGGAAGTGGCCGATCTGCATGCTTTGCCAGCAAGACCACTCAGGTACCCCGTGTCTCTGCGCCAGCCCCGCAAGCGGGGCCCACCCATCCTGTGCCCTAAAATGGCCCGCCCTGTGCACGCCCGCCCCGGACCATGCCTTGGCGGTTGGCCCACTACATCCCGGCCTAAAGTTCGGGTTCCCCAGGATAGGATACATTGGGGAGGGGAAAGGTGAAATCCCCTCCCGTTGCATTGCCTTCCTGCAGACCTTCAGTGTCGGGCCGATGGTGGGGTGCTGCATAGCCTGCAACGTTCCCTCCCGAGGTAGCCAGGGGGCACCCCTAATCGGATATGACAGAAAGCTCTGCTCTAGGCCAACCCATTTCTTATGCCGCCCGTGAATGCACCAGTCTACCACCCTGTTCAGGTGGACAGCCAGATAATACGTCGCCGGATCCGGGAGACCAAGACCTCCTCTCCCCTTCACTCTCGTCAGAAGATTCCCGCTCACCCTTGGCCTCTTCCCAGCCCAGATGAATTTGGTAAATAAAGCTCGCACCTTCTGGAAGTAGGAGCGGGGGATCATTACCGGCAGAGCCTGCATAAGGTAAAGCAAGCGGGGCAAGAGAGTCATCTTGACCGCATTGCATTTTCCAAACCAGGAAAGCTTCCCCTTCGCCCACCTGTTAGTTTCTTCTTCGAAGTGCTTCAATAGCGGGGGAAAATTGAGGGCAAATATCCTAGTGAGGTCACTGCTAATCTTGGTTCCCAGATAGCCAACGCAATCCTCAGCCCATCTGAACTTGAAGGATCCCTGCAGTTTCTCAAGCCGTGGAGCAGGGATACCGACGTTCAAGGCCTCAGATTTCTGATAGTTTATCTTGTACCCTGATAGGCTCCCGTAGGTTCTCAGATCCTTCATGAGGTTCGGCAGGGTCACCTCCGGACAAGATAAGAAGAAAATTAGATCGTCGGCGTAGGCCGCGACTTTATAATGCCCGGACGCGTTCTCTATCCCCCTGACATCCGGGTTCCCCCTCACCCTGCACAAGAGAGGTTCCATTGCCAATATAAAAATTAATGGCGACAGCGGACAGCCCTGCCTTGTCCCGTTGGTTATCTCAAAGGATCCGGACGTATGCCCGTTCACTCTCACCGACGCCGAAGGACAGCCATACAGACTCTCGATCCAGCTCAACATATTTGGGCCCAAGCCGACGTGCCTAAGGACCGAACTCATAAACTTCCAGTTAACCCTGTCGAAAGCTTTTTCGGCGTCGGTTGAGAGCAAAAGGGCAGGCGTCTTTTGTTTCCGTGCTAGATGGATCACGTTTAACACTCTAGTGGTGTTGTCTCTAGCCTCTCTCATAGGCATAAAGCCCACCTGGTCAGGGCCGATCACTAGGTGCAGGTGAGGGGCAACCCTTGACGCCAAGATCTTGGCGAAGAGCTTGATGTCAGTGTTCAGAAGGGAGATGGGCCGGTAGCTAGCACAGAGGGTGGGGTCCCCACCCTCCTTAGGGATCACTGCGACATGGGCTCTGAGTGTGTCTCTCTGGAGCGCAGCCCCCTCTATTATGGCATTCAGAACGGACAGAAGTCTAGTACCTAGGACAGGGAAGAATTTTTGGTAGTACTGTAGGTGGAGGCCGTCGGGGCCCGGCGACTTCCCCTTTGCCGAGCCTAGTAGCGCTCCTTGCAGCTCCGACATAGAGATCGGGGCCTCTAGGTCCGCAGTCACTTGTTCTGGGAGGGTCGGCATCCCTGACAACCTAATATAGTCCCTACATCTCTGCTCCTGCCCAGGTTCCTGAACCCCTGGCAAGTTGTATAAGTCCCGATAAAATACACGGAACTCCTCCGCTATGTCCTCTGTAAGGTGTGCAACCCTGCCCCCCCGGCCCACTATCTTGGGTACAAATGTCCTGGCCCTTTCGAATCGCAGGGCTCTAGCCAACAGTTTGCCGCACTTATCGCCCGACTCATAGAATGCGCGCCGGCATTGCACTAACTGCGCTTTGATTTTATCGCCACAGAGCGTTTTCAGTTTTTCCCGTAGCGAGGTCAGGGTGGGCAAGTGTGCGGCAGACAGGGACTTTTTATGCAGCGCTTCAAGCTTACTAATCTCCCCTAGGAGTTTCAAAGTGCATTCCATCTTTTCCTTCTTAATCCTAGCCCCGTGTCTGATAAATAACCCCCTGACATAGCACTTGTGTGTCTCCCAGAGGGTTCCGGGTGATATCCCTGGTGTGGAATTTGTTTCGAAGAAACTTTTGAGTTCCCTCTGGACATCCATCAGCACTCCCTGATCCTCCAGCAGTGAGTCATTAAGGCGCCAAGACCAGCTCTTAGGGGCCCGAGAGCGACCCTGAATGGTAAGGGTTATGGGGGCGTGGTCTGACAACGTGATGTTGCCTATCGTTGAGTCTTCCACCCGAGGTAGCAGGGAGTGCGGGACCAGGAACAGATCAATTCTGGAGTAGGAATTATGGGGATGGGAGAAGAAGGTGTAATCCCTCGCCTCCGGGTGTTGGACTCTCCAGGGGTCTACCAGCTGATGTAAGTGAAGAATCCTTCTAAATTGCTTTAGTTTAGCGTATGCAAGATGGGGCCCCCCACTGGAGGTATCCAGCAGGGGTTCCAGCGCCAGATTAAAATCCCCACCCACTATCAGTTCTCCCTCCCGGAAGCCTTCCAGGGCCTCAAGTAAGCCCTCTATGAAAGAAACCTGTCCTATGTTCGGGGCATAGACATTTACCAGCGTGACCATTTCGGAGGCCATCTTCCCCTTGACGACCAGCCATCTACCCTCCGTGTCCGTTATATAGTCCTCAAGCTCCCACATAAGGGATTTCGCTATGACGATACTAACCCCTCTGGACCTAGAGTCAGGAGAGTAGCTGCTGTATGACCTGGAGTAGAACCTGTCACCTAGTGATGGGGGGTTTGAGGCTCTAAAGTGTGTTTCTTGTAGGAAGCCCACTTGCGCTCTTAGGCCTCTCAAGTTTCGCAGTATCATGGAGCGTTTTTCGGGGCTGTTAAGCCCCTTGGCATTCAATGAGACTATTTTGGTACCCGACATTCTAAGTGGCCTTCGTGAGGGTGGGGTGAGGTGGGGGATCGGTCAGGGGTGGGTTCCCCCTTTCCGGTGGGTAACTGGGGGAGGGAAAGAGAAGGGAAGAGTTTTCGCCTCCTCCGGGAGGGGCAAAAGGGGGGTCAAACACAACACAACAAACAATACACACAAAAACCAATTCTAGATATCCTCTAAGGAGAAAGTCAAAGCCCAACAGGTCCAGTGAACCCGCGAGCTGGCCCTAATGCGGGGTGGGATGCCCACCGGTACTTGCCGCAATTCCGACCACCCCCCCCCGCATCGGGTCAGCCAGCAGATCAACGTGGATAAAAGTAGTGAACAGCGAACTAAGAACAGCAATTGAGCAAACAATAACATTAACATTAATAACGCAAACATAGCATGTCCATGCCCCTCCGGGCACAGCTCCAGTCGGAGGAAGGGGCCCAGCAACCCCCCCCCCCCCGGCAGGGAACCCCGCAATGGGAGAGAGAGCGAGGGCGACCCGCGTCACCCAGCGCTGTAGGCATCTGCGGGCTATTGGGTTCCCCCCCGGGGGAGCGGGAGCAGCCAGGGCCCCCAGCCCCGCCGGCCGGCTCACGTCTCAGCGTCATACGGCCTGGACTGCCTCCTCACGCGCCGTCTTCTTCCTGGGCCCCTAGGGCCACCCGGGTGTCTCCCAGGTGTCCCCCCATACTGGGGGGCCGGAAGCGTCACTCTTGCCGCCAGCCGGTCCGGGACCTCCACTGGGTCACACTGCAGGAACCGAAACAAGTCCGCCAAGTCCTGGGGCGTTCTCAGCAGGAAGGTGTCGCGGCCCTTCCTAATGATTAGGTGGAAGGGGTAGCCCCACCTGTACGTCGCTCCTGTGCGCGTTACTGTCTCCAGTAGTGGCTTCAGGGCTCTGCGCATGAGCAGCGTTCTGCGTGAGAGATCTTGCAGAATCTGAATGCTGGCTCCATCGAAGTTGATGTTTCCTTTCCGCCATGCGGCGCGGGCGATATCTTCCTTCAACAGGTAGCGGTGCACCCTACAAACGACATCCCTTGGTCTGGATGGATCCAGGCTAGGGGGGCCCAGGGCCCTATGGACTCTGTCCAGCTCGATTGGGGTGGTCGGGTCCCTATCCAGCACCGTGTTGAATATAACAGTAGTGATGCGTTTGAGATCTTCCCCCGAAGAGGCTTCCGGGATGCCCCGCAGCCGGAGGTTATTCCTACGACTACGGTTCTCGACATCGTCAATATGGAGCATCTGCGCCCGGAGCATGGACTCCTGTCGATCGCACCTCTCCTCGAGTGCTCTGAGGCGGTTCGCCGTCGAGGGGCCCTCCGTCTCGAGCACTACCACCCTCTCCTCGACTGCCGAGACTTGCTGCTTGACCTCTGCCAACTCACGTCTGTATGCTTCTTCATACTTTGCAATAAGGCCCTCGATGTCGGCTCTAGAGGGCAAGTTCCGCAGGAGCGAGATTGTTTCCTTGTGGATGTCCACATCACCAGAGGGCCCGGGGTCTCCAGGTCCCCCCGCCGATAGGGGGGTAGGACGCAGTTGCAGCGCTTTCTCAGCGGGATCAGGTGTCCATTGGGCCCACGGCTCCGGTCCCGTCTCAGGGGAGAAACAGGGCTGGTGTGGGGTCATCAGGGTCGGGCTGGGCCGGCCCGTGGACCAGGAAGCCTCCGGCGAAGGCAGCAATGGAGGGGTGCAGGGACTTGGGGGTGCAGGCTCCTGCCGTCTGATCAGGATCTCAGGCTCCAGGGGGGGGGGGGGCGCCGACTCCTCGGGGACCCCTGGGGCACACCCACAGGGGAGCGGGCGTCAGACTCCAGTTGCCCCTCTGACAGTGGCCCTCCGTCACCCTCCGACCCCCTCCGGGGCAGGAACGCAAACCTGGCCAGAGTCAGCTGTGTGTTTGCTCCTGATTTTACCCCTTGGGGTCCCACCATAGCAGCACGTGTCGTCTCCGTGCCTGTGCTGCAGGGGGGCGTGATCCCACTCAAACCCGCAACTCTTTGGGCAGAAGGGCAGGGTGGGGGGGGCGCATGCGGGACCCGGCGAATCCGTGCAGCCTGCTGTCCAGGTATAGCTACTGCCTGGCTAGAGTCCCCACCTGACAGCTGTTGGGCACTCACTTGCGCTTGCGTGTCGGCGCGCTGACTGGGCTCCTTCTGCCCCCGCATCAGATCTGGCGAGTCCCGGCTGTTCTCCATTGCCCCGCCCCTCCGCGTCACAGCCCCGGCGGCCGCCATCTTGGGGCTCTCACTGGCTGTATTGCTGGCTGTGTCCGCCATGTTGGTACACCCGCCGGTGTACTCGGTCAGGGCCTCCGTCGCCGCCGCTCCTCCACTAGACAGGCAGGGACCCGGCGGCTGCATCGCAATCGGGTCCCCGGGCACTCCTTCCCCGCCAGGTAGGTGGCTCCGCTCTCGGCCTCTCTCCTCCTCGGCCGTCTCCCGGCTCTCCCCGGCTGCTGCTGTGCGCCCATCGCCGGTGCGCCCCTCCGGTCTCTCAGATCCGTGCAGTCTCGCACTTCCGGGCCCGCCGCTCGCTCCGTGGCCCCTGGGGGGAGCCGGCCCCGCCGCGGGGGGGACAGCCTCACCAACCCCCATCGTGCTCCGCGCCATTTTGGCTCTCCGGTCCTCAGCCCTCTCCCTCCGGAATTCCGCGATCGGGGGGCGCTGGGGACCCCGCCGCTGGCCCCCTCCACGTCTCTGGGGGTTCCTCCTCCTGGCCATGATTTCGGTGTCAGTTCGCTGCCGGCAAATGAAGCTATATGGCCGCCGATGCGGGAGCTCAGGAAAAACGCTTCCTCACGGCTCCATACCCAGGGCACGCCCCCGAGAAATCTTTTTTAGGAAAACAAAGCAACTTCAGCTACTTTGACCTATTCATACAGATATATTATTGCATGACCTGGAAGAATAAATGGGAACCTTCTCAGACATTATGACTGATTTATTATTACTTCTGAGCCAAATATTTCAAAATAAAATCCATTCTAACAAATGAATTACACATGCCGGCCCTCATTATTGATTGAGTCTTTACTTTGAGTGACATAGGGTTTGATTCAGTAAGTGTTAGAAAATAAAAACTCCTGCTATTACAAAATTCACTTCAGGTGTAAAAACATAATAATTTGACTGTAACTGAATCACCAGCTAGGAAAAGTAGTGGACTTTTTAAATCATTGGCCTTGATTCAAAAAGAGTTGAAAACAATTCTCATGTAGTAAAAGATATTATAAGAAAAAAGCACGAGAATTTCTCTGTTCTAACGAGATAAAAAGACAACACAAAAGTTCTATACCTTTTTTAGGAGTAAAAAGGTGCAATTGATTTTCATTGTTTCCGAGCTGGCAATTCAACAGTGACATTCTCATGCTTTTTGCTTATAAACTGGTATCTTTTACTACACTTACTCCCAGGCTTGCTTTCCACAGTTTAGGGTCCTGGGTCACATAAAATAGCCCCTGGGGGGCATAGATGTGGAGTGTGGTCCATAGGTTGTTCATGCATACACTATAGAAAATTAACATTACTGCGGATTTGCAAGTGAAAATACAAAGTTCTGTTTATCTAAAAATTGTTCCAGGCCTCCCTGGAAGAGAACTGGACATGCGGTGAAGGACATGAGGCCAGTATACTGGACATATCTGGAGGCTGGCCAATTGCTCCCCTAGCCCCGGGAACACTAGATCTTTAACCTGGTGCACCAGGCAAATTATCCCGCCAGACCACTAAAAGGAAAAATCGGTTGTCCTCAAAGCTAAAAGCCAGAGAACTAGAACCTAGGACCTTCTAAATAGGTCTAGTTTTTAAAACAGTTCTACATTTCTTGGACATTGACTTACACTGCTGTCGTACCACTTATATAAATTGCTAAACCTTATACTGAAAACCAGTGACATGTATAAACTATCGGTCTTTCCTGTTTCCATCCAAAATATTTTTATTATAATAGCACAAAATCTACTAAATGGAATTATAGTTATGTATCACTGGGTAGACAGTTACTAGTTCAAAAAAATATGTTATGTTTTACAATGTGCTTGTAAGAAAAAGGAGAAAGAATTAGAGAAAAGGAAAATCAGATTAAAAAAGAAGGCTGCTGAAGTGCTTGACCCAAGTGAAAGTGCTGGCCTCCTGATGGCCATGCTAGAATGGGGATCTTTTGGCTGAATTTCTTTGTGTTTAGAAGAGAATTTTGTCCCCTGGCTTCTTTTCCATGTTCTTTCAGTTGACATAAGATGGTCATATTAAATTGTGTAATATAAAAACCTCAGAAAATGAGAGGAGGAGTCACTGATACATCCAAACTGAATACAACTTTTGCCAAAGCTTGTGGTTTTCTTCTTCTGGTAGGAATAAAATCCAGGGGTGACAGGTTTAGTGTATCAGAAAAGCCGATGCGCTAGCAATCCCTAGCACCGGCTAAGAGTACAGGAAAAGCACCAGATTGATTAATAAAAAACACAGTGCCCAAAAAGAGGATTCTAGGCATTCAACGCCTATTGCAATCACCATTTTTTATTTTGGTGTCATGGCAGCACAATACTATCAGAGGTGCTCTTGATTGACTTGATAACTACACCTTTTGCACGGGTACCTGGCATTTAACTGATGTTCATCAATGTCACATAATGTAATGTATAGTCAAAGATAGAAAGAGTGCACAAATTATGTTTATAATAACTAATCACAACAGGCATGTCAGTAGAAAACATTAAAAAAATATTCAAGGGTATTAAAACCTGTGAGTGCCGATCCTGGACCCAGGACTGGCTGTTTAGCTGTCCCTGGGGCATCTGTGAAACCCTTATGGTTGCCCACCACCTTTCCTGGGGCTCTAACAGTGTATTCACTGTCCGAAAACCACAGCCACATCCCCCGCTTTCCATGAATTGAAGCATGCTCCAGCATCCCAGCCAGATAGACTGAGGCCAGCAGTACATTTCGGACTAGAGAGAAGCCAGCATACAAGCAAACAGCATCGTCAAGTTACAGCACTCAGGTGGGGGAGGGCTGGGGGGGGGGGTTTAGAGGGTTTTGGTCCACTCTAACAGCAAGGAAATCTCTGTGAAAATTGAGAAAAACAAAAGACCTCACACAATCACTTCATCAGGCCCCCGCTGCAGCCACTGCTAGACCCTGGGGATGGGATTGATGGCAGGACGAAATCATGTCTTGCCTTTAAATCACCATGGGTGTGGCCATGCCCTCTCTATTCATTGAAATGAAGGTAGTGGGTGGGGCATACACCCCCTGGCTTGGTCTGGCACAGAAGTGCCAGAGAATAGAGTTTCAGGCCCCAGGTGGAGCAGGAAACAACGGCTGCATCGGGGGCACGATAAATAGATTGGTTGAGGTCTGGAGCACCAGACCTGCAGTGACCAGTGGAGAAGGACAAAAGGTAAGTGCCCTGCTGTATGACTTTAAGTTTTATATGAAAAGAAAAGAGAAAGTAAACTGGAAAAAAGAAAAAGAAAGAAAAAGGGAGAGGGAGGGCAAGTAGATAGGGATCTCAGAAATAAAATAATATACGGGTTGATATAAAAATAGTTAAAGTAGAAAAGCAAAAAGAATCAGCCCATTATGTCTCTGTAGAACATTCTTATGTAATTAGATTGTATTGTAGAGCCAAAGATTCTGTATTCAGGTTTACATGTAACTCCCACGTTTTCGTATTGTTTGTTTTGCCACCAACAGCACAAAAACCATCAACTTAAATTGCATTTTGTTGACCCCGTTGGGTTTTACGTGGAAGAGCACAATCCAGGAATCTTTTCATAGTATAATATGAAAGATTTTCTGTAAAAGCTTTATCCAAAATCTAGATAGCAAAGACCATGTCTACCAGGGGCGTAGCTAGGGGGGAGAACTTGCCCTGGTGCAGCAGGTCAGGAGGGTGCTTCTGATGTCTACCATATATGGTAGGTGTCCCCGTCATCAATGTACCCTCTAAAGCAAAAGCCCCGAGTAGGTAGGAATGCCCTTACCATCTGGGATGGGAAAATATTTCAACACATTATTACTATTTGCTGCTTCCTGTTTTATCACATTAATAAAACAATAGCAGGCTTTGATACTTTGATATTCATGTTTATTTTGGTTCAGTGGCCCTTATGGCTTTTTTCTAGCCTGCATCATATAGATAGTCTAAAGGTGAAAACTAATTACATTAAATAGTCTACCCACCCCTTTTAAAATGTCAGTTTTTGCCATATAAAGAAATAAGACCAGGAAGAATTATTTACACATTCCTTCTGAAAAACAAAAAGGGGAAATTAAAAAATAAAAATAACAAATCTGAAATAATGGGATGTATGAAAGTGTGAACATCTTCCTATAACTGAGGATGTGATTGTATTCAGAATTAAACAATTACATTTAAAACTATGTTAAATATCAGTCAGTACACACTCACTATTTAAAGTGATTAACTCACTGTTCTAGCTTGATTTTACTGATATTTTCTCAGTTGCATTTTACAGCAAAAGCCATGGTCTGTATACAGAATCAACACAGCAAAATGATCTCATTTTTGAAAAAGTATCAGTTAAGAGAATAGTACAAAAGTCATTACATATACTATGGAACACAGTGAAGATTAGAGATGGGTAAAAGTTTTAACATTTAACGTTTTAATAGTTTGGTTCGGGTGAAAAAAAAATAAGCTAACTTCTGCCCCCGCTCCAGTGCCAGGCAATGTCCTCATCCTGCGATGCTGTCCCATGCTGGTCTAAACAGCATCCAGCAGCCCTGCTGGGTTCCTGGTATCTTTGCTCCCTGCCAACAGTCTGAATTTAAACATGCCTGGGATAAGCACACATCTATCCTAAGATTTTACAGCTCATGCCGTTAAGTATAAATAGCCCCTCCCTGTGGCGGGAAGCCAAGCTGTCGCTGACAGACAGAGAGACTGGACACGTGGCCGGCATTTGCCAATCTTTCCAGCTCTTAGTGACAGCAGTGGCAGATCGGTGCAGGACACAGCAGCGGGTGGTGTGGGACAGTGTTACATTTTTGTGGAGACTGGCGATGGATTAGAGGTAAGTATAGAGGGAAACATTGTTATTTTTAGTGTAACCCTTAAACATCTTTAAAAAACTGACAAAGGGTCCCCCTCACCAGGTGGGAGGGAACCCCACACATTTTTTTTAATATTTAAGGGTTAAACCGTTAACAATAAAAAAAAAAAGTGTAGGCCCCCATGCATTAAAACCAGTCCAGGCACCATCTATGGGGCTGGTAGACCAAGGCTACCAGCTGGCATAGCCCACGGGCTGAGGGCCCTTGTGTACCCCCCCTGGGCTTTGGGATGCAGGTAAATCCGGTCTCCACAGAAATCCAATGCAGTGTGCTGTGCTGTCCACTGCTGTGTCCCGAGCCAATCTCTCTGGCTGTCAGTGAGAGCTTGCCCCCCCCCCCCACTGCAGGGAGGGGCTATTTATACAGGGATTCAGCTATGACAGCTCACTACCAGTATAAACAACCCGAAAGTTTGATCGGCACAAACCCAGAAATATTTGGGTTTGTGGCTAAACGAACTTTGGTTTTAGTGAACCGGTTTGCTTATCGTAGTGAAGATGATCATCAAGAAGTAGATAAAATTTGGATAACAGTGACATTAAAAAGACCTGGATGTCCCTTAAAAAATGATAAAAATATAAAGATAGCACCAGTATGGGAGGCTGTCAAGAGGCCTACAGTAACATTTAAAAAGCTGGCCTGTGGGGTAGGGCAGCAAGAGGGAAGAAACAATCCAAGCCCAGTTGTGTTTTGCCAAAACTTTTATCAGTCTGAACAGTTCCAAATATCAGTCACATTTCAGCATGACAAAGACCAAAAGCATACCCCCCCCCCCCACATAAACACATGAATGGCTTCACCAGAAAATGATCATCGTTTTGGATTAGCCCAGACGGACCTCAGAGCTGAATCTATATGAAAATATGTGGGTTGATTCAAAAAGGACAGTACACACTAGATGGCCTCACAATCAGACAGATTTGGAGCACTTAGCAAGGAAAAGTAAACCCATACCTAAAAAGACTGAATGCTGTCAATAATTCAAAGCATATTTCAACACAGACAAAAGTAAAAAAAAACAGCATCTTAGCTTGCAAAGCGTTCCATCTCAGCATCCTAAATGAGAAGATACACTCCTTCATCTGCTCCTCCAGCACCACCCTGCTGATGGGGGCCACCAAAATTAGCTTGAGAAGCTAGTCCAGACCAGGCCCCCCTCTGTATTGATGACTTGAATGGCACTCTCAGAGCTGTCATACAAGCCCAGCTAACCCCTTCATCCCTCCTCCTAGCAAGAGCTCTCGCTCCAAGCACCACCCCATCCATTATGCCAATTATTAAGCAACATCACAGCTCCAAGGGCCACTCCCACATGCTTCAGAAGAGAAAGGATGAGGTCAAACTGTAAACCTCGATATACATCGGCCATTTCTTCCTCAATTCAAAAATGGAAAACAGTTTAGAACAGTGCTAAATGTACACAATGGTCTAACAAGTCTGCCTTGTTAGACAATTAAAGCTGTGTGTAGTTATGCAACCTTGTTATTTTGTTTTTCTCTCCCAAAAAGATTTCAGTTTCTTTTACGATGGATTGGATTTTAGGTGACATTAATGGTGAATAAAGTAATTATTGAAAACATACCCATTGCTTCTAGACAACTAATTACATTGTATCTGATAATATATAAATACATTGTATCGTATGTTTGTTTTTTTTAAGTCTCTCAAAAGTTTATTTTAAAAATAGAAGTGGGTAAAGTTAAAGTTATTCTTCTTGGCACAACCTGCCATTTTAACAAGGTGTGTAGACTAAAAAAAGTGACTCAGGTGGAACAAGTTGAAGTTTAAAGTTTTGAAGCCTAACAGAGTAAGAATCAAACGGTGATGGATGATGGAAAGATGAATGGATGATTGCTTTCCCAACAATATGAACATGATGAACTGTGGATGTTGGATGACATTGTAGATTTGGAAATCGTAGAGAACCAGACAGATAAGGTGAAATAAAGATGAACGGTTGTAAGGGGAATTATCCTATCCATTCTTTTCTCTGACAGCAATGAATGAAACGGAAAAATGTGAAACACGTTTTGGAAATATAGGACAGGTCTCCACTACTATAACGTCTTAAGCCTGACAACTCAGGATGAACAATTGAAGAATTTGTTTTCCTGTTCGCTGAGCAAAGCCTACACACAAATACAGAAATTACATTTACTGTGTTGAATGTCTGTGGAATGCCAGGCTTAACTGATAAAAAGGACAAAAATACATAAAATAAGGGTTAGCAATGCCCCACGGCATAACGCTCTGTGTGGATTGGACTGGGTGAGCTAAAGCCCCTTGGCCTCTGGCTGAGCCAAAGCACAGCCATGACATAGCCTTTGTTTGAGCCAAACTCCCCTCTGCCTTAGGCTGACACCAAGCACAAGCCATGGCTACTGCTAGCAGCTATCACACAGTCCTGGTCTGGCCTTTGGCTCATTCCAAGCCCAATTGACCTTAAGCTTAGCCAAAGCATAGGCTGTGTGCTTGTGCTTTGGCTCTGGCCAAGCACAAGCCATGCCTGATGTCAGATGGCTGGCACATTGTCCCAGCCTAGCCTTTGGCTGAGATAAAATCTCATTAGGACAGTGGCTGAGCCAAAGCCTCCTTGGTCTTAGGCTGAGCCAAAGAACACACCATGTCTGGTGCTTACCAGGCACAGCATACATCCCCAACCTGGTCTTTGGCTCAGGCAAAGCCCCCTTGGTCTTTGGCTGAGCCAAAACACAGGCCCGGGTCTGTTGCCAGCCAATACATAGGCCATGGCTGGCCTTTGGCTTAGCCAAAGCACAGACCTTGCTTGCTGTGAGCCAGGTGGCACACAGCATCATGATAATTAATACAACAATTATGACATATTAAAACATCACCCCTCTATTTGCCCTGAACAAGTATTTATATATATATATATATATATATATATATATATATATATCTGTCCTCAGCAATCACCCTCTACTATCTTAGCCAAAGACATGTGTATATACACCTGATCCCGTTTGTGGCGGCACAAAACCACCCTATTTGATAAACCTAAGTGCTTAAAAAATTATTTGTACAACCAATACCACAAAACCTCAAAGAAAATTCCTCAACATACCATGACAAAAATCAAAAAAATGTACATTGTGCAAAATATTGTGCAGGATATAATTATATATACATATATAACATAAAAATGTAATCAAATGCATAAACCCAAAGAATGCATCCAGGTATAGTGTACCTGAAGGCAACCATCCAAGTGAAACGTAAGGGGCACAAAGGTAAACAACCTTACATATAAATATACAAGAGAGAGATACTCAGCTGTAAATAACACAGAGCATGCAGTCACCGGGGAGGACAGTCAGGGCAAACGGGGGTGCTCCACCTGCGTTTCGCGATGTAGGAACCGCTTCTTGCTTGGGTGAGACATAATATTACTATCTCGGTTACCTTTATACTGACTCTTGTGTGGGCCCACCCGACAGGGCGCAGCGGCGCCAAACTGACAGCACGTGCGAGAGCGCGCGCCCCGACCCGGCGGAAATGACGTCGTGACGGGAATGATGCGATGACCTGAGCACCCGTTGTTAGGGACGCTCCCGCCCGCAACGTCACACCAGCCCCGCCCAGCCAATACGCCCACTCCCGCACACGCTATGGCTCGGCACACCAATGAACAGGTGGGGCTGCGCTATGATGTATAATGCAGCAGCCCCATCATGCGTGGGCCGCACACAGTCTGAAGCGCGGCACGGGCCCCATCAGGAGGGCACACAGCGGGCGGCACCTATGATGTTTATGTCGCCCCAGAGTCACCAAAGGACACCGAAGCAAATTAAAAGCACAAAATACATGTCATATATACATTGTTTTACAAAAAATTTGTATAGTTATCAATGATTGAAAGAAATATCAATGAGGACAATTTATTAACCTAATAACCCAATGCATGTGGGTCTTACTGGGACATAAACAAATTTACCCACTGCTTATCCCTCATTAATAAAGCAGCTTGTACTACAAAGATGGTATATATATTAAAGTATAAAAAGATACATCCAAATATTAACCCCATAGAGGGCACAGAAGGATTATTAGGCAGGTATTGGAGATATCCAACATACCCAGTGAAATTCAGATAAGAGACAGGATGTATATAAGCATGCACATATACTATATCTAAAGCATTTTCAAGATTATAACAAGTGGTCAAGCAAAGAACTTATGATAAATAATAGCATGGCTTGAAGTTAGTCCCTTTTCCCTCCGAGACCATATGATGGAGACTTGCATCCTTTCATCCTTTAATCTTGCCTCCTTTCATCACTTGATGTCACCTCCTCCTCCTTCTGCCAGCCAACTGGCCCAATTCTGGAACAGTCTTGAGACCAAATTTATAACTTTTCATCCCAAATCCCTGCTAGTGTGTCACGTTGAGCTAGGTGAATATTCGAGACATGAGCCTGGATTCGAGTACGCAGAATTACTCTTGAACAGGATGGGACGATCAATACCAAATTGTTTAGAAAATCCACCTCGGCAAATAGTCTCTTGGACTACGTGAGTGCACATGTGCGGCACATAAAGGATGGGATTCCAACTGGCCAATTCCTCAGGGCACGGAGGAATTGTTCCAGGGCCCGGGACTTTGAAGAGCAAGCTATTGATTTGGCACGAAGATTCAAGGCAAGTGGCTATCTGGATAGGGTGGTGGAACAAGCCTATCAGAAAGTGAAGGGAACACAGCGATCCCAGACCCTGGTGCCCAATACTAAGAAGGATGACACTTACGCGATCTCTTGTCTATCAATTGAAGTGTGGATGTCCGATGGTGTACGTGGGGGAAACGAAAAATACTCTGCGTACTCGAATCCAGGCTCATGTCTCGAATATTCGCCTAACTCAACGTGACACACTAGCAGGGATTTGGGATGAAAAGTTATAAATTTGGTCTCAAGACTGTTCCAGAATTGGGCCAGTTGGCTGGCAGAAGAGGAGGTAACATCAAAGGATAAAAGGAGGCAAGATTAAAGGATGAAAGGATGCAAGTCCCCATCATATGGTCTTAGAGGGAAAAGGGACTAACTTCAAGCCATGCTATTATTTATCATAAGTTCTTTGCTCGCCCACTTGTTATAATCTTGAAAATGCTTTAGATATAGTATATGTGCATGCTTATATACATCCTGTCTCTTATCTGAATTTCACTGGGTATGTTGGATATCTCCAATACCTGCCTAATAATCCTTCTGTGCCCTCTATGGGGTTAATATTTGGATGTATCTCTTTATACTTTAATATATATACCACCTTTGTAGTACAAGCTGGTTTATTAATGAGGGATAAGCAGTGGGTAAATTTGTTTATGTCCCAGTAAGACCCACATGCATTGGGTTATTAGGTTAATACATTGTCCTCATTGATATTACTTTCAATCATTGATAACTATACTCATTAATTGTAAAACAATGTATATATGACATGTATTTTGTGCTTTTAATTTGCTTCGGTGTCCTTTGGTGACTCTGGGGCGGCATAAACATCATAGGTGCCGCCCGCTGTGTGCCCTCCTGATGGGGCCCACGCATGATGGGGCTGCTGCATTATACATCATAGCGCAGCCCCAACCTGTTCATTGGTGGGCCGCGCCATAGCGTGTGCGGGAGTGGGCGTATTGGCTGGGCGGGGCTGGTGTGACGTTGCGGGCGGGAGCGTCCCTAACAACGGGTGCTCAGGTCATCGCATCATTCCCATTGCGACATCATTTCCGTCGGGTCGGGGCGCGCGCTCTCGCACGTGCTGTCAGTTTGGCGCGGCTGCGCCCTGTCGGGTGGGCCCACACAAGAGTCAGTATAAAGGTAACCGAGATAGAAATATTATGTCTCACCCAAGCAAGAAGCGGTTCCTACATCGCGAAGCGCAGGTGGAGCACCCCCATTTGCCCTGACTGTCCTCCCCGGTGACTGCATGCTCTGTGTTATTTACAGCTAAGTATATCTCTCTTGTATATTTATATGTAAGGTTGTTTACCTTTGTGCCCCTTACGTTTCACTTGGATGGTTGCCTTCAGGTACACTGTACCTGGATGCATTCTTTGGGTTTATGCATTTGATTACATTTTTATGTTATATATGTATATATAATTATATCCTGCACAATATTTTGCACAATGTACATTTTTTTTATTTTTGTCATGGTATGTTGAGGAATTTTCTTTGAGGTTTTGTGGTATTGGTTGTACAAATAATTTTTTAAGCACTTAGGTTTATCAAATAGGGTGGTTTTGTGCCGGCACAAAGGGGATCAGGTGTATATACACGTCTTTGGCTAAGATAGTAAAAGCTTTTATTAGAGAGCAGAAGCCTGAATTAGAGCAGCAGTCTTATACCACACGGGTGATTGCTGAGGACAGACATATATATATATATATATATATATATATATATATATATATATATAATTGTTCAGGGCAAATAGAGGGGTGATGTTTTAATATGTCATAATTGTTGGTTTTAAACGTGTGTCTTTTATGTAGTCTCAATAAATTTTTCATGGATTTTCTATTGGTTGTGCTCCTTTTGTTTTGTGGTCCCTGGGGGATTTATTGAACCTGGGTTCCACTTTGGATTGCGTTGTTATGTATATCAGTGAGCACGCCTTTACCTATTAATATTAGTGGTGCACCATTTGTTATTACTAAAGGCACCTCTCACTCGCCGGCACCACCATGAGTGAGGACACTAGCAGCCGCCAGCCAGCTGCCAGTGTCCTAACTTATGGGGGGAAGCCATTTTATTGATGTCCCGGCATTGGACATTTTGGCATCCACAAGCCGTCTACCCCCCAGTTTGGTTGCACACTGTTAACTGACCATCCTTCATGCTAATCATGGTAGTCCCAATTTGGAGGGAATGGATACACGTTGATGTTCCACTTTGCAAGAGACTGCCCCACCGCTTTGGCTCAGCCAAAGGTCAGGCCGGGGCTGTAGGCCACCTGGCCAGTGATTTAGCTCAGTCAAAGATCAAGGGGGCTTTTGCTGAGCCAAAGGCCAAGGGGGCAAGCAGACACAGCCTATGTTTCGACTCAAACAGAGGGTGACTATCAATGGTACATACTTGGATCACCGTTACTAGCGTAGTACCGCAGGGGTGAGTTTTGGGCCCAGTCCTGTAATATATGTAATGGAATAAACAGTAACATATCAATCTTTGCAGATTATATTACTAGGACAGCAGACAGCTACAAACAGATTTGTAGCTCTGGAAGTAAAATGGCAAATTAAGTTTAATACAGATAAATGTATTTGTGCCATGATTACACACTGTATAAGGAAATGCTTTGAAAAACTACAATGGAAAAGGACCTAGGGGATTTAGTTAACTATAAACTGTATCAATAAATGGCCAAAGCATAATTTAACCCTCTATAAATCACTGGTCAGGCCCCATATAGAATATTGTGTTCAGGTCTGGGCATCAGTGCCTAAGAAGGTCATATGGTACAGAACTGGAGTGCATTCAAAGGCGGGCAACTAAATTAATAAATAGTTGTATTAAAAAATAATAATAGAATGCAGGCACTAGAGTATCAAAGATTGATTGTCAAAGTTACATTCATAAAAAAATATTTCTGCCAAGTAACTGATTAGTGGTTGTCTGGCACCCGTCTACTAATTGGAAAAGAACAGATTGAGTCCCTTGTGCCACCGTTTTGCGGGTGCATGCTTCTAGGGAACTTCTGCTTTGCCATTCTGGGCAGGGGGTAATGTAGTCGCTCAGCTGGTCCAGCAGTTCCCTGCATTGAGCGGCCAGCGGCTCTGCATGCACCCATCACTGAAGCATTGCTGACGGTGGCTTTGCTGCTCTAGATTCTCCGTCCTGCCCTATGGTGGTTTTGGCTGTCCAGGCACAGGGGGCCCCACTGCCGGCGACAGCTCCGTTTCACCGGTGTAGAGAGGCCAACCTACAGCCCTGAATGCTACCAGCCCAGGGGTCTCTAGAAAGTGACTTGCCATCCCTTCCTGCACTGTAAACTGGTATAGGGGTTGCAATGACCCGTTACCAGTCCACATAGGGTTAAATGTAATTAAAAGACACCACACACAGAAAAAGTATTTTATTTATTTATATTTACTACTAGCCTCCTTTCATCACCGATTGCCGATGTCCAGCGCTGTCCTTCACTGCTGAAATGATCATCGGACGCTGAGGGCGGGGGCAGAGAATCAGGTCCCCTGCCCCGCACCCGGGTTCCGCTGATCACTCTGGCTTCTGTGCTCACTCCTCCCGCCGAGAGGGGACTTTTACAACAGTGGAGTGAGATGATGGCAGTGAGTGAGTGTCAGAGGTTGCTGAGTGGGGCAAGAAAGTGTGTTCTATGCCCCGCCGAAGACATTGGTGGAGATAGAAGTCCCCCTGGTTCTGGATCCCAAATGGAGATGAGCATTTTTTTCCCCAAACTGGGAGAAACGGTCAGAGAAGTAAGCACGTGAATTTCACGTGCTTGGTGTTTAAGGGGTTAAACAGGGTTGGGAAGCCCATCCACTGGGAGACCGTACCAGCAGTGGCAGATCAAGGATACTTGATTCCTGTTGCAGCTCCATGACAGCATTAAAATGATTAAAAGAAAATGTTGCAAGGTAAAGTTGCCATTCCTTGATTGTGTCTAGTGGCTTATTGAACATTGCCATGTTAGAATGACATGTTATTTTCAATTGAAAAATGTCATCCCAGTGGGATATTGCCAGTGATCACTTCGGAAAAGCCCTGAATGAGCATAAGAAGAATTACCTTTGTTGCATCTGTATGTCAGGGAGATTTACTGTATCCCCTCGATTCAAAGAGCAAAAGTTAATTGATTTCGGATCGAGAATCGTAAGTTTGGGTGGGTGTTAGTCATTTTTTCCTGTTTTTTTGGCCATTTACGACTCGCACGAGCCTACGTTCGAATGCGTATATGCTCTTACGATCATCGCAAGTTCGTTCCTAAATTTTAGGATCAAAACGTAAAACTTAGGATCAAATCCTAAAACTTAGGATGAAAACGTAAAACTTAGGATAATTGGATGTGTTTCGGTGTGATTCAGAGAACAGTTTGCAAACCTCTAAATACGTTTTAAAAGAAAGCCACTGCCGACACCTTTTAGCAGTCGTATTGCTGTTCTGGAACAGGTTTTTTGGCTATGTGGAGGAGTCTGCGCGTCTTGAGCTGCAATGAACTGCATATATCAGCATGGCCGAGGCCATAAATTGTATAGCAATGCATACCTGATTTATGTATGCCTTATAAAAGCATTTTAATGTGGACCTTAATTAGTCCTTTGCATGTAAACCTTTATTTGGCAATATATTTGCGTTAATTAAAGAAACTTATGTCCTTTGTTATTTATTTTTAAATTGATGTACTAGAATAATATTTTTAGATTGCATTTATTGGTGTAGTTGTTTACCTTTGCTTTGTTTAATTATTTAAGCACATCTTTGGTCAGATGCATCACACTTACTGAGGAGAGGAGAGCGGGATAAAGTGCAGGATGTGGGTTACTGCTGTATTTTGCACAGACACAGCAGAGCTGGGGGCACGGAAAGGTCAGAAATCAAAGAATCCAGAGCAACACAGTCACAAGGCCCTTTCTGTTTGCAGGCTGCCCGATAATACCTGAGCCGCCATCTTGCCTGTTTCTAGGCTCATAACATGCAGAAGTTGCTGGGTGTTTTTTAATATTTGAGAGCAATCTGTATGTAGAGGGTGTGGGTAACCACACCAAAAATTTAAAGTTGTACCATTTGAAGCCAAAATTTAAAAATTAAATCCACAAGTAAAAAATGCAAGTTAAGTAAAAATTAAACAAAGTTAGATTTACTTATGCAAATGCATTCATTAATGGTTGGTTACTGCAAAATGAATGAAATAAAGAAAAATAAAAGACCAAATATTTAGAATGCACTTTAATGAGGTAAGTTTGTAGTGCGGAGCCGCAAGATCAGAAGGATTTACGTCCAGACAAAAAAGGAAAAAGGGCAAAACCAATGTTGCAACCTGAGAAATGAAACATAGACATAGGTCTGATTCCCGAACTGCCATACGAACGGACGTATATTTTAGGATAGAAACGTATTTGCTTATAGAATCACTCGCAAGTTCATACGAACGCACGAGCGGACGTGAAAAATAGGATGATCGGCACCCAAATCCAAGCTGTTACATGTTTCTTTGAATCAACCCATATGTAAACGTCACACTGAAATGAGTTGGAAGTCTGGTGAAAATGTTTAAATCATGCTGGATAAACTAAGGTTAGGGACATAAATGGGAAATAATATTTTACCTTAATACATTTGTTTCAAGTTAGGAAGAGAATAACTATAATTGATTGTGGAATTTCTTTTTGGAACAAAACAATAGATATTGACAACCTTATTAAAGACATTAACTAAATGTGATTAAAGTATCTGTAGGAAATGTGTATAGTACTAATTAGCTAGTTCCAATGCCCTTGGCAATTTGTTGTTAGGGGTGAAAAACATTTCGATTTACTATTTGTGAAAAAGATCATTTTAAACTGACAATTTTTTGGGTGTTTGTGGAAGATTTATGATGTGAGAAAATAATTAAGGCTTTAAAGGGTAAGTTCACTTATGAAATAATTTTTTGAAGTGTATATTTTTGTGTGGAAAAATGATGTTTTAAAGGTACTGAGCTGATTTAGCATGTTTTAATGTTAGCAAATGCTCTTTTATGGAAGCAGTTTTCATCTGTTGCATTACTAGTGCAGTGTACGTTGCCAATAGCAACAGATTGAAGATAATTGCACAGAACACTGCTGCTGGGCATGTGTAAGGTGAGCTCCCTCATCTCAGCAGTAGTCATAGCAGTGTAAATATACAGTGATATATGGGTCTTATACCATATAGGTTTATGTTATATATTTGATTTATACAAAAAATATATATATATTATGCATGACATAAGGAGCAAGCTGATTAGAACAACAGCAGGTATGAGAGGTCACTAGATAATATCAACATTCTGTGACCATACCATAAATCTGTTGTAAATTGACATGCAAAACAAGGCCTGAAAGAGCAGCTGCTTGGTAATTCCGTTATGCACCCTCTTAGCAAAACGGGTGGGACATCAAAAGGTAGAAAGGCAAAGACTGGACATCAAAGGGTTAGACAGACAATAGACTCCGGCACCACGAAATATACAAGCGGCTGCTGGGAATTTCCGGGTTGGACCCTCTTAGCATAACGGGTGGGACAGGCCCGAGGGTGGAGAGGACAGCAGGACTGGAGATCAAAGGGTGGGGAGGTATAATTGAGGTGAGTGCAGCCAGAGGGGGGCAGAAGGAAGGAAGGTGAGAAGGAGAGTCTGTGTGAGCACATGAAAAGGGCCCTGCGATAGCGCTGAGAGAGACGATCCACTGAGGCGACTAAGAGGAACTGCAGAGAAAGGATAGAGAGACCCAGGCAGGTAACTGAGCTGCTACTGATGTTGTGCCATAGCTAACACTGGTTAGTGCTATCAGGGGATATTGCTGTATTGCCTACCATAACCTTTACGTCTAGCATTGTATTGGGGTGTCCATTTAACTTGTGTGGCTCTTTTCTTTTCTGCATGATTAATTGTACGTTACTTGTGTGATTTTCTGTCTCAGTATGGTATTGGTGCTGTAAATCCACCCATTAGAGGTTAATATATCTGTGGTCGCATGTAGAGTAAATTGTATTGTCATTTGCCATTTTGTTTTTACTACAATATAGGGTCGATTCAAAGAAACATGTAACAGCTTTGATTTTGGTGCCGATCATCCTATTTTTCCCGTACGCTCGTGCGTTCGTATGAACTTGCGAGTGATTCTATAAGCAAATACGTTTCTATCCTAAAATGTACGTCCGTTCGTATGGCAGTTCGGGAATCAGACCTATGTCAGTTTTCATCCTGAATTTTCCGTTTCATTTCTCAGGTTGCAACATTGGTTTTGCCCTTTTTCCTTTTTTGTCTGGACGTAAATCCTTCTGATCTTGTGGCTGCGCACTACAAACTTACCTCATTAAAATGCATTCTAAATATTTGGTCTTTTATTTTTCTTTATTTCATTCATTTTGTAGTAATCAACCATTAATGAATGCATTTGCATAAGTAAATCTTACTTTGCTTAATTTTTAGTTAACTTGCATTTTTTACTTGAGGATTTAATTTAAATATTTTGGCTTCAAATGGTACAACTTAAAATTTTGTGTGTGGTTACCCACACCCTCTACATACAGATTTGCACTCAAAAATTACAAAACACCCAGCAACTTCTGCATGTTATGAGCCTAGAAACAGCCAAGATGGCGGCTCAGGTATTCTCGGGCAGCCTGCAAACAGAAAGGGCCTTGTGACTGTGTTGCTCTGCATTCTTTGATTTCTGACCTTTCCGTGCCCCCAGCACTTTATCCCGCTCTCCTCTCCTCAGTAAGTGTGATGCATCTGACCAAAGATGTGCTTAAATAATTAAACAAAGCAAAAGGTAAACAACTACACCAATAAATTCAATCTAAAAATATGATTCTAGTACATCAATTTAAAAATAAATAACAAAGGACATAAGTTTCTTTAATTAACGCAAATATATTGATGTATTGCAAAATAAAGGTTTACATGCACAGGACTAATTAAGGTCCACATTAAAATGCTTTTATAAGGCATACATGAATCAGGTATGCATTGCTATACAATTTATGGCCTCGGCCATGCTGATACATGCAGTTCATTGGAGCTCAAGACGCGCAGACTCTTCCACATAGCCAAAAAACCTGTTCAAGAACAGCAATCCGACTGCTAAAAGGTGTCGGCAGTGGCTTTCTTTTAAAACGTATTTAGAGGTATGAAAACTGTTCTCTGAATCACACCTAAACACATCCGATTATCCTAAGTTTTACGTTTTGATCCTAAGTTTTAGGATTTGATCCTAAGTTTTACGTTTTGATCCTAAAATTTAGGAACGAACTTCCGATGATCGTAAGAGCATATACGAATTCGTACGTAGGCTCGTGCGAGTCGGAAATGGCCAAAAAAAACAGGAAAAAATGACTAACACCCACCCAAACTTACGATTCTCGATCCGAAATCAATTAACTTTTGCTCTTTGAATCGAGGGGTATATCTCTTTATTTACTACTTGTCTCAGTGTCCTCTGCATATACCAGAAGTCAAAAGAACCTACAGTCTTACGCGTGTATCCATTGTGTTATAATTGGCCAGATATTAATAATATTTATTTGCCTATTTTAGTCGAGCCAGGCAGGATAAATATATATATATATTATTATTGATGTTTCAGTTATTTACATAAATTGGATGAGCCTTGCAGGAGATTAATTATTAATATTTAGTTATTAATAGTTTAATTTGTTTACATAATTTGGCCAGCCATTCAGGAGAGGTTGTATTGTTTACAGCAGCAGTGTTCTGTGTGTACAGGACTCACGTCTCTCTTCTTGCTACACTATACCTATAGCAACAGATGGCAGACAGTGAAAACTGCTTCCATAAAACACATTTGCTAACATGATGATTGGGTGGTAGCACCATTCATTTTTGTAAAATATCCAAAGCACAGTAGTACTCACAAAAAGACATTATCAGTATTTGTGGGATCTTTATTGTAATGCTCTATGATTTGTGTTTTTTTATTTTCAATTATTGTCTGTGATACAGTTTGTTTACATAGTGTTGTTTAGTTGCACTCCCAGTAGTTTATCCATTCTGCCATAGACTAGCACTGAGACATGTCACTCCCCTCTTTGCTTTAGTCATCTTATACTGTGTTCCAAATGTGACTGGTTTCCATGGTGAGCTCTAGCAAAAACACCCTTTTACCTGCCATAAAACTCACAATATTTATGCTCTGAAAAAAAAGATAATGAGGAACCTTTCCATGTTCCTCTTCAGCTGAGTTTAAAGGGTCTAGGACCCTACACACGCAGATGGGTTTGATCGGAATAGTTATTCTACAGTTGCTTTTGGAATTAAGTGCCCAATTCAAAAATAAGGGCAAAGGAAAGGAATGAGTCTGTCTATTCCCATAAGTATAAAGGGACCCTGTCTGGGTGTACACAGACATCTTCACAGCATATCAAATGTATGTAAATGCCCTATGTATTGAAAGAAAAGCTGATTTCTCTGCTCTAATTTCTGGGTCCTGGGAAGCGTATGTCATGGTGTAGCTTTATCACTCTTGCTCGTGTTTTTCATGGAGCTGGAGGAATAAAATTGAAAAAATTGCAAACTTCAGAGCCCTACTATGGCTTCCATCTGATGCTACAGGAAATAGAGGAGAGGCACGTGGGAAAGGCCTGAAGTGAGCTGCTTGCTGTCTAATTATTGCCTTTGTGGTTACGATCCCTTCAAATAAACAAGTGTGTTTTTTTTCTCACTTGACAGTCGCACATTACTAACTCGATTACATGGACTTCAAGTAAATCTACGTGGGTCAAATGGAACGATGAAAAGATTAATGCATAATAAAATCTGTCTTCAAGAGCATTATATTTATGGACATGACTAAATTGGTGAGGGAAAGCGCATGTACATTGGGGTTCTCTCTGGAATACATTTAGTCATGGGGGTAAGGTACGACCTGTAGAGCACATAGGGCTGGGTACTGCAAGAATACCACTTTATGGATGTCTAAATAACATTCCATTGTTATTCTCTATAGGGCCTATGTCTCCTTTCCTTTCCAGATTGCTTTGTTTGAGTAAGCTTGTTTAGAGGTGTTGTAGCGTACGTATCTATTCTATAGATATTTTTAACATTGGGATAATATTTGTCAGTGTGGGTTGCAGTTAATGGAAATTGGATTTAAAGCTTTATTTCATAACAAAAAGTATAATTGAGTTTACTGTACTGATTGTTTGTTATTTGGAAGATTATTTGTAATCACTTAGTACTCACCTTTACTCCCCCACAGCAACTGGCCAGGAAGGTTCTGAGCAGCGGATCAGCCAGGAGCTGCTCCTAAGGAGAAAAGTTGAGTACCATTTATTTTTTACTTTGGGTTAATTGTCTGTTTAGTACATTCAGTAAGTAGTAGGTAATCACTTTAAGTAAGGGGATAGGGGGTCTGGTTCACCTAAAGTAGGTAGTTTCACTCATACACCGCACTATATTAAAAGAGCATTCTATTAGCATAAATATGTATTTTTCACATGTCAAAACTGTTAAAACCTATTTGAGGTATTTATGAATAAATGGCCTATGGAGTGGATAGAGTGGACATGCTTGTTTGGTCTCTATTTTAGTCTTTGGGGACACCAAACTATTTACAGAAAGCTTTACATTGAGAGCTGGACTCAATTAATATACACTGAGCCAAAATACATTGTCTTCATGCCTGCCAAAGGAACTTCCATTCCACTAAATCAAAAAATCTGGTTCCAGAATTATTGTGCACAGCTTGCAATAAATACAAGTGTATTCAGAGCTGTGTTCATTTAGTCATAAAGCCTGTTTGATCTGAATGTATTATAGACATTATAGGGGTCCACTAACTTGTCCAATATTTTGACATTAGGGCTTTGCTTACTGAGACAGGTTTCAAAGGTAAACTATTAGCACCTGGAACTAATAAATCGGTCACTTAGGAATACACTTCTTTAATTTCATTCACGGTCAATGAGGTATCCAGCAAGGCTTGTCAAGGAGAGAGCTTTGGTAAATGTATTCTCTTGGAAATATTCACAAACCTCTAAGAATGGGAATTCAAATTTCTCTAGTACTGGTCTTGAGGTGATTTGGATGTTTATTTGCCCAGGCCATTTTAGCTCAGCAGAGTACAGTATAACAGACAAGGTCATTATATCAGTATATCAATTTGTGACATACTGTACTGAGTGAGGAAAACTTCATATACATTTACTTACTGTACTTACTTTACATTCAATTTAAACATAAACTAGGCAAAGACCTTAAAGCAGACCTTTCTCACCTAAAGTCACCATCTGGCAGGTATTTGAGAGGGCTTAACCCCCATGCAGATATCGTGGAATAGCAAGCAGCATTCACCCGATGCTACATGCTGCTAGGTAGCACTACCTGGCGCTAGCGTTTCTTAAATAATCCACTTAGTCGAAGTTGCCTCAAATTTCTGTGAAATCATCCCTTATGTTTAGCCAAAAGTAGAAAGCCATCAATATACTAAACATATTTTTTGGGCTGGAGGCCCATTTCGACTACAGGTAAAAAATAGGAGCAGCAGACACACAGGATCCTTGGAATAAATGAAATTGTCATATTGGCTGGGAGAGAGGAGGCAAGAGCGCTGTATTTTAAGACCCCCAGCACCTGCAGAAAAAAAGGAGGCCCAACTTGACCAGGGCAGTCCTACAAGGAACCAGCTGGTGGCGAATGAAATAGCAACTAACAGCACAGAGCCACCAGTCTGCAGAGCTACAGAGACTGTTACAGTCTCATCCTTCCATCGGGAATACATACACACAAATATACAATAGTAAAATCAAAATGCTCATGTATAAAGAAGCTGACTTACCTCCCATTGTCTAGGATTCATTTGCCTCTGCATAGGCCCAGACATGCCCCAGCACATGCATGTTATGGTCTGCCATCTGCCTTTGCATAGGGCAGACATAAAGATTGTAGGCATAGGTCATGTAGGTTCATGCTCTCAGCTGAAAACTAGGACTTCTCTTATAGGAAAACCTCAGTAACTTAAGTTCCCTGGCCAGGTAGTATGCAGCATGAAAATAAACAAGATCATTCTGAAAAAAACACAAGCCGTCTGAGGGTGGACAGGAGGGGTGGGGTTTTAAATCTGTTCCTTGGCATTGTGTTTCCTGCAGGAGGTACCAGTCCAGAAGAGGATTTTGGATCAAGAGACAGGGATACTGTGTGTATCCCTGTGGATCGCTCCATATACTTCCCTTTGCAGGAACACACCTCAGATGGCAGTATAGCGGGGATGCGGCTCGCTCATGTGGCTTAGGATGCTATATAATTATACACTCCAATCGTGGGGGTTTCACATACCTATTTAGAATTGGTCGGCCCTGGAGTCTTGGCACTTAAGCCAGTTCTGGTGTCTGTGTCAAGGGGGGGGGGGGGGGGCGGGGTCCTACAGCAGGACATCCTGAGTAGGATGGTGTCTTGTAGACTCACGACAAATGCTGGTGTCAAAGATGACCGATGAGCAGAGAGAGGTAGAAGCGTGGTTGGGCAGGTAAGGTTGGCTAAAAACACAATTCTGTGATACTCACCTGTAGAATTGGTTTTGATTTCAATCCATTCCAGGCCGTCCCTTAATCATTACACCTGGGTAATTCCTGCCCAGAGAGCGTAGACTGCAAGACAAAAAAGGTGTGCCCCTCCGGTCCCATAAGTAGTAGCTGCCTCTAATCAAGGACCAGTAATTAAAAAGCAGTAAATCATATACCAAGAGGCAAGGCCGGGAGGCCCAAGTCTAGGAGACAATGTTACCTCACACCGCTCTGCGTGATTTCTCTCGAAAAAAAATTCTTCTCTTTTTCTCCTTACAATGCCAAATGATATAATAAATGGAATAACACCATAAAAAAGGCATCAAGGATAATGAACCCCAAAAAAGGGCGGGTCGAACGGCCTGGAATGGATTGAAATCAAAACCAATTCTACAGGTGAGTATCACAGAATTGTGTTTTTTCTTCCAATCCATTCCAGTTCCTTAATCATTACACCTGGGACGTCCAAAAGCATTGCCTAAAAATGAGCAGGATCCCCAACGTGGAACAGCAGGTAGTTCAAATCACTACCGCCTGAAGAACCTGACGACCAAATACAGCGTCAGCTGAGGCCCTAACATCTACCTTGTGAAATTTGGTAAATGTATGAACCGAAGCCAAGTGGCAGCTTTACAAATCTGTTCCACCGAGGCCTGAAGCTGAAAGGCCCAGGAAGCACCAATGGTCCTAGTGGAAAGAGCTGTGACCCAAACAAGGGGCTCCTTCCCCTTGTCAGAATAGGTTCTTAGGGAAGGAAGGCAAAAACATCTCTTCATTAAAATGAAAAGACACCTTTAGGAAGAAAATCCTAAAACACTCAATAAATAAGGAGGCTTAGTTAAAAGCCACTAATTCAGAAACCCGCCTGCTGAGGTTATTGCCACTAAGAGATAACCTTAGACTTAATGACGCATCTACAATGGCTCATAAAGGAGTACCCTGAAGAGCTGATAAAACAAGTTCAGGTCCCAAACCGGCAGAAGTGGCTTATGAGGAGGCCGCACATGAGCGACTCCTTGTAAAACAAGTTCTGATAAATTCATTCTCAGCTATGGGTTTCTGAAACAGAATAGATAACAGATATTGGTCCTCATCAAGACTTCTGGATTCGACGATAATTGCTTGCCATAATCAATAATAGATCATTTGATAAAAATTTCTTCCTGGCCTGAATCATAGTCTGGATGACTCTGCCAAGATAAATAATTCAATCGCCAGGCAGTCCAAGCCAGAACTGTGAATTGGGATGCCTTAGAGGCCCTTGCGTGAGAAGATCTGGATCGTCGCCTCCACAAGTTGCCCTATGACATCCTTACTATAGGGTCGATTCAAAGAAACATGTAACAGCTTGGATTTTGGTGCCGATCATCCTATTTTTCCCGTACGCTCGTGCGTTCGTATGAACTTGCGAGTGATTCTATAAGCAAATACGTTTCTATCCTAAAATGTACGTCCGTTCGTATGGCAGTTCGGGAATCAGACCTATGTCAGTTTCCATCCTGAATTTTCCGTTTCATTTCTCAGGTTGCAAGATTGGTTTTGCCCTTTTTCCTTTTTTGTCTGGACGTAAATCCTTCTGATCTTGCGGCTGCGCACTACAAACTTACCTCATTAAAATTTAGGAACGAACTTGCGATGATCGTAAGAGCATATACGCATTCGTACGTAGGCTCGTGCGAGTCGGAAATGGCCAAAAAAACATGAAAAAATGACTAACACCCACCCAAACTTACGATTCTCGATCCGAAATCAATTAACTTTTGCTCTTTGAATCGAGGGGTATGTCTGAGAACCAGCTTCTTCTTGTCACCGAGGAGCCACCAGAATGGTTGGGACTCCCTTGTAAGCTAAACCTTTTTTAGTACTCGACCTAGGAGTGAAATCGGAGGGAAATGCATAAAGAAGCTTGAATGCTGACCACTGAAGAGTCAGGACATCTGTTGCTATTGTTAGAGGATCCCTAGGTTGAGCCAAACTTCGGACCTTCCGACTGAGCCATGATGTAAGGGATCTACGTCTGGGATCCCCCAGCACATGCATAGGGATTAAAAAACCCTCTGGCTAAGAGACCATTCCCTCTGATGCAGGACCATTCTGCTGAGATGATCAGCCTACAAGTTGTCAACTCCAGGTATGTGTACCACCAAGAGACATGGAACCGGTTTCTCGGCCCAAAGTAAAAACCCAGCTCACTTCCATCAGGGCTTTACTGCTTCTGGTGCCCTCATGGTGGTTGATATATACCACCTCCGTCCGATTGTCTGTTTGAATCCAGATGGGATGCCCCTTCAGATGGGATGTCCAATGTCTGAAATACAATAGAATCGCTCTCAGTTCCAGGATATTTATGGAGAGTCTGCTCTCCTTCGGACTCCATTTCCCTGGATCGTTTGTGACTCCATGACACTACCGAGCCAGATAGACTGGCATCCATGGTGATGATCTTCCACTGTACTGGAAGAAAGGATTTGCCGATCTGAAGAGGCTGAAAAACAGGCCAGAGACGGCCTTGTTGACGGTGTCATGCAAAAAGAGTGATCCAGAGTGTGTGGGTCTCGATCTCAGATTGTGAGCAATTCCATCTGCAGGGGTCTTGTGTGAAACAGTGCAAGAGGTACTGACTCAAAGCAATATACCATCAGGCCCAACAGACACATTCCTTGATGAATCGTCGGGTGAGGGCAAGACAAAAGACCCTGTACCCTGGCCTGAAGTAAGAGTCACTTCTGTGTTGGAAAAACACTTTTGCCTGAGACGTGTCTAAAGACATTCCCAGAAAAAAATAACTCTTGAGGCTATAAAATGATATGTGACTTAAAAAGAATTCGACTGGATAGTCAGTTATCCAATGCCAATCAAACAGTCTATATATCCTTCTGGGCCCCCTGACATGATGGGGCCCATATCAACAGATAGTCTCAGTAAGGGATTATATGTACACCCTGACTTCTTAAAGAAAACATGAGACCTGCCAACACCTTGGTAAACTCCCCTGGTGCTGATGATAGACCGAAGGGTAACGTCACAAACCGAAGATGTAGGCCACCTACACCAATGTAGATATATATATATATATATATATATATATATATATATATATATATATATACTTTGGTTATAAAAACTCCTGGTTGGAGCAACTTCACTGTGGATCAACAGCTCCAGTCTATAAAAAGGTGAAATACGGCAGATCTCAATGCTTCTGTTTTCTGCAGAATTTGGGATACCTCTGACCAAGAGAATCTCCAAGGAGGTATGGCTCCCAATTTGATTTTGTAACCTGAGGATACAACTTCCTGTATCCAAATATCTGTTACATGAAGCCTCCAAATATGAGCCAAATGCAGAAGCGATCCCCCCACGCCTGCAAGTGCGGGAGCATCCCTTCATGCCTGAGCAGGCTTTGAAGGGGGTCTGGCTTTATTCTGCCAGACACCTGTTGCCTTAATTTGGAACTTTGTCCTATTCCAAAAAAAAAAAATATCTTCGGTATCCCAAAGAGGCTGAACCTCTATCCGGAACCCTGGAGTATTAGAGGCCCTGCAGAAGCAGTATTAGACTTCTGCTGCTGTGGCAGATTAAATGATTTACCACTAGTAGCATGCATTACCATGTCAACCAAGCATATTCCTTTTTAGAGGCTATGTCAGCTGGCCATTGCTTAAGCCATAAAGCACGCCTTAAGGCGACCAAACCTCTGACCAGACGAGCTAGACCTCTGGCACCTAACCAGATCATAGAAACATAGAAGGTTGACGGCAGAAGGAGACCATATGGTCCATCTAGTCTGCCCTATGTGTATACTGTATGTACTCTTTATCTTAGGATAGATGTGTGCTTATCCCAGGCATGTTTAAATTCAGTAACTGTTGATTGACCTCTGCTGGAAGTTTGTTCCAAGCATCTACTACTCTTTCTGTAAAATAATATTTTCTAACATTGCTCCTGATCTTCCCCCCGACTAGCTTCAGGTTGTGCCCCCTTGTTCTATCATTAAGTTTCTTCTTAAAAACACTTTCCTCCAGAACCTTATTCAATCCTTACACATATTTAAAGGTCTCAATCAGGTCCCCCCTCTCCCTTCCCTCCAGACTGTACAAATTAAGTTCTTTAAGTCTCTCCTGATAAGTTTTAAGTTTAAGTCCTTCCACCATTTTTGTTGCTCTCCTTTGGACCCGTTGTATTTGAATAATGTATTTTTGCAGGGAAGGTCTCCAGAACTGCACACAGTATTCTAGCGGTGGCCTCACCAGGGCTCTATACAGCGGCATCACAACCTCCCTCTTCCTACTGGTGATGCCTCAAGCTATGCAGCCGAGCATCCCGCTTGCTTTTCCCACTGCCTTGCTACACTGTCCACTCATCTCTCTCCTCCGAGGTCCTGGCTAACACAGTGCTGCCCATACGGTACTCAGAGCAGGGATTCCTTCTACCCAAGTGCATGATTTTACATTTAGAGAAATTAAACTCTAGTTTCCACAGTTTTGACCATCTATCCAGTAAAGCTAAATCATTTTCCATGTTGCAGACACCTCCATGAATATCCACCCTATTACTAACCTTTGTATCATCAGCAAACAGACAAACTTTTCCTACCAAGCCTTCTCCTATGTCTGTGCCCGAAGAGTAGGGCCGTAGTCTGAAATAAAGTTCACAGGATCAAACCTCACAGGATCAAACCTCCATAGCCTGGATTACATACCTGTTAGAGCCAACTGGCTTTGATCAACTGGGAGCATGGCTTCCGTGAACGACCCTGTGTCACGGATGACTTGCCTTCAGCCTGTGCCCGTGGTGTCCCTAGGCTACTGGCTGGGGTTTCTCCTGCCCAGCAGTCGCTTCTGCCTCAGATGCCAGCTCCAGCGGCGCGTGCATCGCCGAGCGCGCCCTCGTCAGCTTATGTCGTCCTGTGGTGCTATACACAGAGTGGCCACTGGAGGCTGTTTAAAAGAGCTAAACCTAGGAGGTCCAGTTCTGGGCAGTCTGCCTTTGGAGTTCAGCTGGGGCAATCAGCCCAGAGCTCTCTAAGTGCACCAATCAAACCACAGATCCGAAGTGCACCAATCAGCACACAGATCCGAAGTGCACTAATCACAGTCACTGCCTCCCTGTCCAATCCAGCCAGGTTCAGTCCTATAAAGGGATTACCCCTTCAGTGTGTCAGTGCCTGTGATAGCGTTTAGCTGGCTTTATTATTGTTTCTGTGATTTCCTGTGAATTTCGTTATTGACCTTCTGCTTGAATCTCGACCACGTCTCCATCTCATCCCTCTGTACTGCGCAGCTCTCTGACCTCCCGGTGTGACCCCTGGCTTGACGTCTGACTTCACTTGAATTCTCCTGAGCACCCGAATTGCTTCCAGTATTACCTGCTTCCGAAGCACCCGAACTGTTTCCAGTACTTACCCGACATTGCTCAGTCTGGCCTCTGGTTCATCCGCCTTTACCCCCTTTAAGCTCACATCCTTTGTGCTATTAAGTCCTGGGGGCAACCGTGTCCGGCGAGGCGTATAAAGCGTCCCGGCAAATGGGGGCTTGACTAAAGGTGAATCTAGCAGCGGAGATTGGGGGTTGTGGGCTTATTCTGAAGGCGGGTGTCCCACGGGGCCTGACACCCTGCTCCCAAAAAATGCTATGGATGTAGCATAGGCCGGCCGCAAGGTCAACCCCATAAAAGCATGACATGCCACCTGATCCATGTGCTTATCTGCTGGATCCTTTGGAGAAGCACTATCAGAGGATGGCATAACCAAAACCTTAAAGAGACCTGACCGCTCTGGTCACCGGAGGGCGAGGCCATAAATCAATCTGATCTGGAGGAAAGGGATCCATAGTATCTAGTACTTTAGGAATGGTCGGAAGACAACCTGACTTCCGCCATTCCCTATTGATCAGATTATAATAATGCGTATGCCCCGCAACATCCTCCAGACTATGGCAGCCACAATATCCTCTTCCTCAGAGGAAAAAAATTGTTTTTTTTTTCTTCTTTCTTATTACCTTCTTAGTAGCCAATACACCATAATGACTCTATAGGTTTAGGACCATTAGAGGGCTGCCGACAGCCTCAGAAGAAGACTATAACAGCCACAATATCCTCTTCAACTCAGAGGAAAAAATCTTTTCTTTAAAACCTTTTTAGTAGCCAATACTCCATGATGACTCTCTATAGGTTTAGGACCACTTGAGGGCTGCTGACAGATTTTAAAGACTCAGAAGGAGACTATGGCAGCCACAATATCCTCTTCAATACACTCAGAGGAATCTTTTTTTTTTTAAACCTTCTTAGTAGTCACTAAAGGTTTAGGTCTGCATGCAGGCTGCAAAGGGGGGTTTGAAGTCTCAGAAAGCACTGGCGACAGTGGTCAGAGCCCCCTTCAGGGAGGAGACAACTCTCTCCCTATCCACTACAACCGTAGCATAATCCCTGCACACCGTGCTATTCTTGTCCAGTGCCACTGCATGCATACTGGACATGAGGTAAATCTGGTAGACCAGATCCCTACCCCAGATGCCTCCGCCATGGTGAATTTAATAATATTAGTCTGTGACCCAGGGGATCCTACACCAAGTATATATAGGTTCTCGACAGTCACAAGAATACTGCGAGTCTTCTGGAGGGTTACCACCATATATATAAATTATAATTTTGCCCTTTCCCAATCTGTAATAATATAGATTTAAACATAAAAAAAATTAAAAAACAAACAAAATGACCTGCCAAAAGATTTAGGTCCACTTGAGGGTGCCCATGCAGTGGCTCAGAGCAGCCCCTTTTTGCTGGCCAACAACCCCAGCTTAAACACATGGGAAAGAGCAAAACAAAAAAGAGAAAAATCCATTGGTCCCCCCAATCAGGCTCACCAGACAAAAACCTGCGGCTGACTTGCTTTTTAAAGCAAGCCTGCAACCCTGAGTGTGTAAAACTCAGAAAGCGCACCAGACCCTGGTGCTTCACCTTACCTTCACGGACCCCAAAACAGCAAAAGCTGGGGAGGAATAGAGTTGGGTCAGAGGAATCCATGGGAATAAGGCCGTGCAGGAAGCCGACAGGGTTTATTCCCCGCTTGCTGCCAATACCTAATCTTGAGAGAGAGAAATCCCAGCGATCTTCACAGTCTACATCAACTGCAAGAAATGGAACTAGTCCTTGATTAGAGGCAGCTGCTACTTATGGGGCTGGGAGGGGCCACACCTTTTTTGTTTTGCAGTCTACGCCCTCTGGGCAGGAATTACCCAGGTGTAATGATTAAGGGACGGCCTGGAATGGACTGGAAGAAAAAGTAGATTAGGCATTTCAAAACTGCTGGGTCAGTGACAGGTGGGAAAATTGGATGTGAGCAGACAGGCTGGGTCCGCAACAGGTGGGAAGATCCAATGTGGTCAGAGAGGCTGGGTCAGCAACAGGTGGACAGGTCAGCCATGATCTGAGAGGCTGGGTCAGAAACAGACAGCCAAGGGTTAACAACAGACTGGCAAGGCTTGGTCAAGCAGGAAGCATAGGCAGCAGTCAGGCAAAGGGTTGAATGTTAGATGGCAAGAGTTCAAAGAACAGAGCCTCCAGCAGGTTACCTGAATAACATGCACTTGAGCCATATGATCAGCAGCATGCACAAGCTTGGAGGGGGTTTTCGAAAAGACCACCATCCAATAAGGTGCTGCATCTGGCCACTCAGCTGCAGTATGGCCTAGCAATGTGGAATGCTGTGAGCTGAGTTGTGCTGGATGTGGTGAGAGCGATGCTGCTGCTTGCCAGGCAAGGCCACCACTCTGTGCTGCAGTCGGGATCCAGCAATAGCCAGGTAATGTATTTGCCATGACAAAAGGACACCATAGGAATGAACTTCTAAACAATAATTTCATCGCACCAATTACAAAACTGCTTCTTGGGATGATGGAAAGATTATTACATACCTAGAGGATTATCTGTCTAAAATTCGAATTGAAGAACAAATTCACTCACATTTCCCTCTGGCATGTGTGATCTAGGAGAAGATTAAGGTCAATCTTAATTTATTTTGCATATTTTATTACTACAATACAAGCCCCCACCACTTCTAAATAGGTGGAGTTGTTTCTATGTAGGATTAAAAAAACGCACTTATAAAGCTTAGGTTAGGATAATGTTGAATCCTTAAATATTTTAAAAATCTTGAAATGGATGTTTGCTTTCTGTCAAAATCTAGCTGAGGAACCTTGCAGTGTGAGGTTATATTTAAAGTTAAATGCTCTGAAATACTATTATTACAGGCACACGGGTCATTCCAATAATCGTGTCACTTGTCAAGGTAATTTTGGGGCACCTGAACAGAAAGTCATTTGCCAAACCTGCCAAAGGTCTGTTCTTTATTTGTTAAAAGTAGCCTGCAATTAGCCTTTGAGCTATTTGTGATGTAGCCGTGTCAATCAGCATTTCTCAAAGTCTATACTGGCTTTTTGTTACTTTCAAACCTTCACTGTAATAAATAAGATATCAAACATATTCTTAAAGTGTCTTTGTTATTTACTGTAGGTCATCTTAGACTCATATCAAAGCTTGTCAACCATCTTTAATAGCCCTATTGGAAGGACCAATAGAAAACATATCAGCCGTACAGTTTGCTAAATATGAAGCAAACATTGTTAAGCCAAAATATGATTAAAATAAACTAAACATACTAGAGTAGTGGAACCCCCCACACCGGGACTTCATCTAAAATGATGTATCAAGAATATATATACAGTATAGCTGAAAATCAACCATTTAATGAAAATAGTAAGACCCCAGAATACTTCATGCCAAGAGAAAACTTCTCCTATATAAGTCTTTAAGTGCTTTAACAAACAAATAATAGAGGGGTACAAAAATCTGCTGTATAAGATACATATTTGGCTTCCATTACCCTAAAAATATTCCCTGCATGCAAGGGAAAGAAAATCTAGTGTCAATAACATAAAACTAACAAATAGTGCACCAATATACAAAAAATAAATGTCCAAACCCTGGTGATAGCAGGAGACAAGTCAAGACAGCTATGCTCCAGATATCAACATACAAAAAGATTTGTCAGGCAATGTAGTCCTTACATTATGCATCTGCTCTTACAGCCTTGTAAGGTCAGAATTAGAGGACCTTTCTGGACAAAAATAAAAAAGAATAAATTTCCATAGCAGTCACTTTGCCAAGGTCCAGTCATCTATTACTCACTCAAGGTAGGTAAATATGTAATGTAATCCAAGTGAATCTGCTGGCTTCTCTTCAATTCATGGACATGGCTGAGCTGGGAAGGGCATATCATGGCGCAGATTTATTCTCTGCTGTATGGTGGGACCACTGTGGCATGCCTTGCTTGCTTGCACTGAGGACATGGGACATAATGGCTATTAGACCACTTTTTTGCATGGTCCTGGAGGAATGGAGTTGATTCTGTGGCCTGATACACACCACAATAGAACAGTTCCCTGCACTGCTGAATGTACAGGTACTTCCCTCCCACCCCACCCATAAGGATTATCATTTACACTCCAGCAAAACTAATTGACATTCTTTGTATTTTCAGTTACCTCCACCCTCTAACAGTCATTGCATTGTTACACATACAGTATAGGATTCCGTTTAAACTGATCATTCTCACCCACAGCACTCCATGGTGCTGCAGCCCCTACATGTCTTTAATGCCTCCCACACCTGCTTACAGGACTTTTCCTGAGCTGCACTAGTTATTTGGAATGCCCAATCCCCAACAATTAGTTACATAGTTAATACGGTTGAAAAAAGACATATGTCCATCAAGTTCAACCAAGGGTTTTATTTTATTTATTTTTACTCATAAATGTTAATGTTATTTTCATCTAATGCTTGTTTGAAGCTGTCACGGTTGATGCTGTAGCAAGCTTCTGTGGGAGGCTATTCCACAGATTTATAGTTCTAATGGTAAAAAATGATTGTTGCGGAGAATGCATTTTTTTTCCAGTCGAAAAGGGAGTGCCTCCTGGTCTTTCGGAGGATTTTACCTGAAACAGTGTTTCCCCATATTTTTTGTATTAGCCATTTATATATTTATACAAGTTAATAATGTCCCCCCTCAGTTGTCTCCTCTCAAGACTAAACAAATTTAATTCTTGTAATCTTTCATCATAACTAAGATCATGCATTGCTCTTATTAGTTTGGTGGCTCTCCTCTGCAATCTTTCCATAGTCAGAGCATCCTTTCCATGAATTGGTGCCCAGAACTGGACGGCATATTACAGGTGAGGGTGTCTTGTGAAGAGGCAACATTACATCCCTATTCTGAGATGCCATGCCTCTTTTAATGCATGATAACATCTTGTAGGCCTTGGAAGCAGCTGCTCAACATTTAGCCTGTGGTCTACCAGTACCCCCAGATCCTTCTCAACAAGTGATTCTCCCAGTTTTATTCCCCAGGTTATTAGACCCCAAGTACAAGACTTTACATTTCTCCACACTGAACTTCATTTGCCAAGTAGATGCCCAGACATTCAAAGTGTCCAGGTCAGCTTGAAGCTTGCGAACATCTTCAATAGACTGCACTTTGCTACATTTTTTTGTGTCATCTGCAAATATAGAGACCACAAAATTAATTTCATCTTCTATGTCGTTTATAAACAAGTTAAATAATAGTGGTCCCAGCACTGAACCCTGGGGTACACCGCTTACAACCAGAAACCATTGAGAGTAGGTATCATTAATCACAACTCTCTGCACACGATCCTTCAGACAGTTTTCAATCCAGTTACAAACTGTATTTTCTAATCCTGAAGTGCTCAATTTCCCCAATAGGTGTATATGGGGGACAGTGTCAAATGCTTTTGCAAAGTTTAGAAAAACTATATCTACAGCCGCCCCTCTTTCCAGGCTTCTACTCCTCATAGAAGCCAATCAGGTTAGTCTGGCAGCATCTGTCCTTAGTAAAACCATGCTGGTTGTCACTTATAATATTATGCATAGTTACATATTGGTTTTTCTTCGATGATATCCATGCTTAGCTTGTTGAGCATTATACTTGGCTATTGCTATCAGTGGCATCTCCTGTGTTGAATCCTTGCTCCTCTCTTGTGTACACAGAGCTAGAAGAAGAATCCATTTAACAGCTCTGCCTCTCTTCATCCCCAGTAACCATTTCCCAATGATCATTAATTAGGGCACCTACCTGTTTTAATTTAATTTTCTTGGAATTAATATAAAAAAAAAACGTTTAAGGTTTGTTTTGCTTTCTTTGGCCACATTTCTTAAATTTTTTGCTTTTGCCAGCCTTTTTCTTTCTTACATGCTATATTTACTAATTTATACTTTTCACGGGTTACAACTGAGAGCAGAGTAATTTTTAAATTCCTTTTTCTTGTTCTTTATTGCCCTTTTAACTGCAGGTGTCAGCCATGAGGGGTTTAATTTTTGCCGCTTATATTTGGTACCCATAGGAATAAATTTTGCACTGTTGGTACTCACAATTTATTTAAAGCACTCCAATTTGTCATCTGTATCCTTATTCCTCAACAGATGCTCCCAGTCTATGTCCTGGAGTGCAGCTCTGAGCCTGGGGAAGTTGGCCTCTCTAAAATTCAGCGTTATTGCCCTCCCAAACAGAACATCTTTCTGTTTCAATCTTTTTATTGTAATTTTTGTTATAACAACTGGATTGTACAACATAATAAAGTGTCACAAAGAAAAGCCTTAAAGTACAAACATTGGTTCTGTTGGAGGTTTCCAGTCACGCTTATCTTCTTTCAATTGTCAACACTCGCATGACCTCAATTGTCAACACTATTAATCAGTATCAAGTGTTATCATCCAAGGAATCAGGTTACTGTGGACCAACACCCACGGGTGATCGGCCCGGGAATCTATAAGATTCCCAGGCCGATCACCTCCCTCCCCGCGGGACATCCGAGATCGGGATGTCCCGCGGGGTGAAACCCCCCAAACTCCTTACCTTATCTTCGGCGGCGGCCGTCCGCCGCCTCCCTCGCGCCCGCGCCGGCCGTCTGTGAATGGCCGGCGCGGGCACGCGCGCGTCAAGAGGGACGCGCGGGAGGCGGCGGCGGAGGAGCCGCTTGTCCGCGGCTTGTCCGTCGACGCTGGGAGCGGGGAGAGGTGAGTTGTTCGGGGGGGTTTCACACAGCGGGGCACCCCGATCGGGGGTGCCCCACCGAAGTGGACCAAGACCCAGGATAGTCAAAATCCTGGGTGTTGGTCCACTTTAACGCTGTCTGTTGCGTGATGGTCATATCGCGGATCAGTGGACCGGGGGAGAGGCCCCGTCCCATCCAATCCCAGACCTAGCGCATCACAGCGGGGGTAGATGCGCAGGCTGGGATCAGGAGCGAGGGAGGGGGAAGGGGAAGAGGAGGAAGGAAATAGAAGCAAGCAAAAAAAAAAAAAAAGGGGGGCATGGAAAGGAGGAATCTAAGGCCGGAAGAGGCTAGAGCCATCCCTCACTACAGCAGGGCATTCCCTATATCTGGGAACGAGTATTCCACCCACGGGCCCCAAACTTTCATGAATCTTACATGTGAGTCCTTCAAGATACTGGTCAGCTTTTCTTTGATAAAGATCCCGTTCAGCCGTTCTTTTACTGCCTGAAACGGGACACTGGGCTTCTTCCAGAAACTTGCAATTGTCAGTTTTGCGGCCAACATAACCTGGGTCAATAGGGCGTGTTGGGGTTTAGTAATGCCATCCGGTTTTACATGCAGCAATGCCACCCAGGGGTCCCTGCGCACATTAGCATGCAAAAGGGTGTAAAGCAAGCCAAAGACCCTTGACCATAACCTTCTGACACTCCCACCAGATATGCATGACTGTGCCCTCTACAGGACAGCCCCTGAAGCAGGATGCCGGGTACCCAGGGACTGCCTTAGCTATGCGTGATGGTACTAGGTACCATCTTGTGAGCATTTTATACGCTGCCTCCTGTGTGGTTATATTTATGGAGCATTTATTGATCCCGTCCCAGATTTTCGTCCAGTCCTTTCTGTCCCTCACCAGATTTAGATCGGTCTCCCATCTAGTCACGTACCCGTGCTTCGAGTCAGGAGGTAGCGCTGTGAGATGAGCGTAGAGCATGGATACAAGGCCAGGCGCAGGGGACCCCCGCAAGCAGGCCCTCTCGAATGCAGTAGCATCTGCCCCTGGGGTTTTATGTTTGAGTAGGGGAGTGAGCCAGTGGCGAATCTGAAGGTACCTGTACTGTTCAGTCACTGGAGCATTTACCTTCACTGTCAATGCAGACCAGGAGGTCATTCTCTCCCCATCCATCAGATGGTAAATTCTGCTGATGCCTACCCGCTCCCACCACGCAAACGCTTCTGGGTTCTCATTTCCTGGTGGGAACCACGAGTTCTTGACCCATCTCATTACTGGGAGATGCGGTGAGATCAGGCCCCCAGAGTACTTCACTCCATCCCACACTCGAAGGGAGTGACACAAAATTGGGCTTTCTATACGAGGTCTAAACTGTGGTGGAATCCAAATTAAGCTGTCAACTGGAGTGGGGTCACATGCAGGGGCTTCCAGAGATACCCAAAGGGGGACTTCCGTCACAAGGTGTAAACTATGGAGCTGAGCTATTTGCGCTGTCTGATAGTACCTGTCTATGCATGGCACTCCCAGGCCCCCCTCCCTCCTGTGCCTAAACATAGTGGTCTTTGCTACCCTCGGTCTAGTGCTTCCCCAGATAAACTTCATAATACTATTTGGCATACTCCTGATCTGGTGTGGGGGGATATGCACTGGAAGTGTCCTGAAATAATACAGCATTTTGGGCAGCAGTGTCATTTTTACTGCATTTATCCTCCCGATCCACGAGATTTCATGTCCCCGCCATGAGTCCAGCAGGGTTCTAAAAAGGGGGGGGGGGGTAATTTGCCTGATATAACGAATGGTAGTGGGGCGTGATGTTGATCCCTAGATATGAGAGTACTTCTGGAGCCCTGCGAAAGGGGAAATTAGCCTGAAGAACTCCCAAAGCCTGGGTGGGGATGTTCAAATTTAGCCCCAGCGACTTCTCCTTATTAGCCTTAAGTCCCGAGATCTTAGAAAAATCCTCCAAAAGCCTCAGCACATTGGGCAGGGAGGTGTGTGGTTGCGAGAGGATCAATAAAATGTTGTCCGCAAACAGGCACGCCTTGTGATGGTATCCAGCCAATTCCACCCCCTTGATATCTGGGTTTGCCCGCATGGCGATCGCCAACGGTTCCAGGGCCAATACAAACAACACCGGGGAAAGCGGGCATCCTTGACGCATACCCCTGCCAATCAGGAACGAGTCTGAGAGGTAACCCCCATATTGTACCCTGGCTGAAGGGGATGAGTATATAGACCGTGTCCACCCAAGAAAGTTACTTATGACCAAATCACCTTCCACAATTTTTCCACTTCTGGTTAAATTTAGTGTCACAGTCTACAGCTTAATCAACTGTACCTACAAAAAGGGCATCTAAAGTACACTCCCCCCACATTATTACTAGTGAATTTACTATATACTTTCCTCTATACTGTTCTATTTTATACCATTTCTCAACTTCCTTTGCCCAGCCTGTACACTCGAATTCCTGACCACAATGCTAGCTTTATCTAGATTAACTTGGACCTATGATTTTTACTATCACAAGTTTCACTGACAAATGTTCTACTACAACCCATGGATATTTGTAAGCATTGCTTACTAGCCATATATTCACCAACATTTCTGGATTATGATTTTTCTCACTTGCTTCCACCATGCTATAGGAGCACAAGTGTCACCCCCTCAGCCCCTGCTATTTAGTGAAACGCATCAGGGATAGCTGCTATCATTACTTATTTATACAGCATCATCTTCTTCCTTACCGCTTTATAATGTAGCCATTACAGACAGGGTAAAATGCATAGTAGTATATAGTGTACACACTTTATTCAATACATGTGTTAATGGTTTACAATGTTTGCTTGTTGTGCAGTTGCAATTTAGCCTATAAAAAATAGGCCCTTTTCAAAGACAGTCTATTAGTTCTAAATCATTCAATGTCCTGATTCATTCTTTTGCACTCCGCTCCAGTGCCAATGCACTCCCTGGGCAGCTTTAGTAAGCTCCCCAACTTCCAGTAATGAGGGTGCAGGCTTCCTAGTTCATTGGTAGTACATGAATGTTTACTGCGAATAAGCTTATCAGCCAGGGATGCGTGTAAGAGACATATTTAGTTTGCAGGGCTCACAGGAGCCAGTAGGTGGGTGGTAAGGCAAGTTAAGTTTTTTTTTAAATATTTGACTAGTAATAGTCTGCCAATAGGAGCAGTATGATAGCCAAGCATATTGGCTTAATAGTCCTAATCCTAATAGTCCAGTGCCCGGAAGTCCAAGGGTTGACTAGGAGATACACTTACCTGCTGATCGGTCTTTTGTAACCCCAGTTTGTCATGCCTGGAGCTGTATTTTTGGCTGGTGGTTTGGCGTGATCTCTGTATTAACGCCCCCATACACGGAAGTTGGTGGCATACGGAGACACCCATTGTGTTCAATAGGAGTTGTACCAGTAAAAGGCCAGACCCACCCACCAGCCAGAACCCCAGCTTCACAAACTGGGGGGCTGTAGGAGACCGATCGAGGACATAGGAGCGTCAGTAAGGTATGCGGATATCCTAGTTAGCCTTTGGACCGCCAAGCTCTAAATAATATGGAAAAGTCCACAGAAGTGGACTTTTCTTTCAATGATGATATAGACCCGAAATCCCTAACTAAATATGAGCATAGGTGCCCTTTTGGTACTTGGAACTTTATCTTCTATATATCTTACTCTCACTTTAACAAATACCCCAGGAAATCTCCTTTCTTTGTCTGAATGGGAAACTATAAGTGAATAGTTAAAATAGTTAATTCAGTTTCTATAAGTATGCTTTGGCACTGGAGAAGTTACATAATGCAGTTTTTCTGGTATCTGACTCCAGAAAGCATAGAAAAATTAAATTCTTTTCTCACACCAGTTTCAGCAGCTGTGGTAGTTATGACACATTACTTCATATGTTCCGGGATTGCCCAAAAGTTGAAGGATTTAATAAATAATAAAGGTTCTCATATCAAAACATTAAACATAATTATCTGGGATGGAGATTGAGGTGGAACAATACATATCATGAAAAAGCATATGAAGACATTGAAAGCTTTTAACGTACATATTGCTGCAAGGAAAACAATAATACAATTCTGTGATTACTCACCTGTAGAATTGGTATTATGAGTATACAGTACGTCCTGCTCCAAATCTAATACTTACAGCTGGGATATACTCCGCCAGATGGCGCTGGACTGCAGAGACATCGAAAATAGGCTCCTCCCGGCCCCTCAAATACCCAGGGACCTCCCACAAATCCCCCAGCATTGAAAAGCAGTTAAGGAGAAGCCGGGAGCATTAAACAATCCAAACTATCAACTATAACAATGATAACAATCACCATACAGGGGATCCAAGAAAATGCAAACCAAGGGTGGGTTGGAGCAGGACGTACTGTATACTCATAATACCAATTCTACAGGTGAATAATCACAGAATTGTATTATCCTTAGTAAACAGTACGTCCTGCTCCAAATCTAATACTTACAGTTGGGACATCCAATAGCAGTGTCCATAAAGTAGGGTGGGATCCCCAAGAAAAATTAGCAGCAGGCAGTTTAAACCACTGCCGCCATCAGAACCTTGCGGCCAAAAACAGCATCAGCTGAGGCCCTAACATCAACCTTGTAAAACTTTGAAAAGGTATGAACAGAAGACCAAGTAGCGGCCTTGCAAACTTGTTCAACAGAAGCCTGGTGCTGAAAAGCCCAAGAGGCACCAATAGCACGAGCGGAGTGAGCAGTAAGGTGGAAGGCCTGAATCACAGCCTGACGAATCCACTTGATGATAGTAGACTTGGCAGGAGCCAAACCCTTCCTAGGACCAGAAGGGACCACAAAAAATACAATTCTGTGAAATACTCACCTGTAGAATTGGTATTATAAGTATACAGTACGTCCTGCTCCAGATAGATTACTTACACTTGGGTTATCCTCCGCCAGATGGCGCTGCACTGCAGAGACATGTAAAACAGGCTCCTCCCGGCCCCTCAAATACCCGGGGACCTCCCACAAATCCCCAGCATTGAAAAGCAGTGAAAAAGAAGGCAGGAGAATTTAACCACCCAAAAACTGGTAACTATAAGAATGATAACAATCACCGTACAGGGGATCCAGAATAATGCAAAAACCAGGGTGGGGTGGAGCAGGACGTACTGTATACTTATAATACCAATTCTACAGTTGAGTATTTCACAGAATTGTATTATTCTTAGTATACAGTACGTCCTGCTCCAGATAGATTATTTACACTTGGGACATCCAATAGCAGTGTTCATAAAGCAGGGCGGGATCCCCAATAAAAAAGGCAACAGCAGACAGTTTAAACCACTGCCGCCTGCAAAACCTTGCGGCCAAAAACAACAGCTGAGGCCTTAACATCAACCTTGTAAAACTTTGAAAAGGTATGAACAGAAGACCAAGTAGCTGCCTTGCAAACTTGTTCAACAGAAAGCCTGGTGCTGGAAGGCCCAAGAGGCACCAATAGCACAAGCAGAATGAGCAATAAGGCGGAAGGGAGGATCCTTCCCCTTAGCAGAAGAGGCCTGAATCACAGCCTGACGGATCCATTTGCTGATAGTAGACTTGGCAGGAGCCAAACCCTTCCTAGGACCAGAAGGGACCACAAAGAGAGCATCAGTTTTCCTGAAGGACGCAGTTACTACTAGGTCATACTTCAGACACCTGACCACATCCAAGGAATGCAAAACCCTTTCCTTAGCATTGCTAGGAATAGGGCACAATGAAGAAAGAACAATATCTTGATACAAATGAAAAGCAGACACCACCTAGGCAGAAATTCCGGCTTAAAGCGTAACACCACCATATCTTGGTGTCTCTCAAGGTATGGGGGCTGGATAGACAGAGTCGCCAGCTCAGACACACGCCTGACCGAAGTAATAGGCACCAGAAAGACAACCTTGAGGGTAAGTACAGCCAGAGCAGCATCCTGAATAGGTTCAAAGGGAGCACCCTGCAAGGCAGACAAGACCAAGTTCAAATCCCAAACAGGGACCATAGGTTTTCGTGGGGGACGCACATGAGTAACCCCCTGAAAGAAAGTCTTAACCAAGGAATGCTGAACAAAAGACTTCTGAAAGAAGACAGACAGGTCAGAAAAACCTGACCCTTCAAAGTACTGAGTTGGAGACCCGACTCCAACCCATGCAGTAAAAAGCTCCAGAACCCTGGGAACTGAGAATACCCGACAGGGAAGAGACCTAGACTCACACCAGTCAATGTAGGTACGCCATACCCTATAATAGATGGAAGAAGTTATCTTCCTAGCCTTCACCATGGTGTCAACCACGGAGGCAGACAAGCCTTTCTCCATCAAGATGGAGGTTTCAGCAGCCAGGCCGTCAAGCCAGAGTTTGTAAATTGGGATGGCGTAAGGGGCCCTGAGTGAGCAGATCTGGCACTGCTGGCAGAACGTACTGATCTACTGCCATCTGCACCATGTCTGCGAACCACACTCTTCTTGGCCACCTGGGGACCACCAGAATCACTGGCACCCCTTCCAGAGCAATCTTGCACAGGACCTGCCCAGCAGGGGGAATGGAGGAAAGACATACCGGAACTGAATGTCCTGCCATGACATTACTAAAGCATCCGTGGTCACGGCCAGAGGATCCTGGGACAGGGAGACAAAGGCCGGGGGGAGCGTGTGATTGTGACGGGATGCAAACAGATCCACATCTGATTGGCCCCAACGGTGACACAGAGATTGGAACACCCTGTTGCAGAGAGACCCCCCCGGAATGTATACCGCTGATATGCAGGGAACATTGGCCTCCACCCAGGTAAGGATCAGAGACACTTCCTGGAGGGCCCTCTTGCTCCGGGTCCCTCCCTGATGATTGATGTAGGCAACTGCCGTCAGATTGACAGAGCGCCCCTGAACAGGCAGGCCCTGAAGATGAGTAGTCAAGCGAGCCAGAACTAACCTGATCGCTCACAGCTTCAAGACATTGATAGGTGTATGGGCCTCCTAAGGGCCCCACCTCCCCTGGAACCGCAGGGACTTCCAGAAAACCCCCCCCCCTCAACCTGATAGACTGGCATCCGTGGTGACCGTCTCCCAGGAAGGGGCAAGAAAAGATCTGCCCCCCAACAGGTTCCCTGAGTCCATCCATCACAAGAGAGGGACCTCCTTACCAGGGGGGAAAGCACACAGACCCTGTCCAGGGATGCTGGGTCCTTGTCCCATACAGACAATAGGAGAAGTTGCAGAAGCCCCAAGTGGAACTGAGCATAAGGGACCGCTTCGAAGCACGCCACCATCAGGCCCACCGGCTGCATCCCCTGCCTGGTGGAGGGACGGGGACCAGCTAGGAGGGACTGAGCCTGTGCAAGCAGATTGTCCACCTTCTGCTGAGGAAGGAAGATCCTTGCCTGAACTGAATCCAGATTCATTCCTAGGAATGGAGTTACCAAGGAAGGGGACAGTGAGGACTTGGGGTGGTTGATCACCCATCCAAATGACTCCAGAATGGACACCACCAGCTGAGTATCCAACTTTGCCTGATGTAGAGACTGGGAAGTGATGAGGACGTCCAGGTAGGGCAGCACGCGGACGCCCCTTGGCCTCATCAGAGACATCACCCCTGCCAGCACCTTGGTGAGCACTCTGGGAGCTGAAGAGAGGCCAGATGGCAAGGCCACAAATTGGCAGTGTTGATCTTCCAACACGAATCTGAGGAACCTTGGTGTCCCGAAAACACAGGGATGTGAAGGTAAGCATCTTTGATATCCACAGACGTCATGAAACCCTCGGGGCGCAAGGAGCTAATGGCCGAGCGCAGAGTTTCCATGCGACAAACGCCTGTTCTTGACAATTTGCTGAAGATCTGTAAATCCAGAATGGGCCTGGCTGACCCATCTTTTTTGGGAACTGTGAAAAGGTTGGTGTAGAGTCCCTTGCCTCTGTCTTTTAAGGGAAATCTGCAAATGACCCCCAGACCCAGCAGGCCTTGCGCGACCTGCGCCCACACCTGAGCAGAGGCAGGGACCAGGAGTACCCGGGACCTGATAATCTTGGGGGAGGCCGCACAGCAAACTCTATCTTGTAGCCGGAGGACACTACCTCCTGAATCCACCGGTCTGAGGCGTGATGCCTCCAGACTTGAGCAAGGTGCCGCAGCCATCCCCTCACCCTGACGGGCGAGGGCGCCCCATCATGCTTGAGGGGACTTGGGAGAGGATTTGGGCTTAGCCCCCTTGGAGGAGCCAGGACGTTGTCTTCTGCTCCTGGGACAGGAATCTGCGCGAGCCCCGCAAAGGGCACCCCTGGTTCTTGTTTAACACCATGGTAGGGGGAGAAGGGGGGCCCTGGCCCCGAAGGGGCCGAGACAGCCGTCTGCGCTGGGGTAACTTACCTCTCTTAGCAAACAGGTCTAGACGGGCCCCAAACAGGCGTAGCCCCTTAAAAGGAAGCCCAGTGAGGGCCTTCTTCGCAGCATTGTCAGCACCCCACTGTCACAGCCAGACCAAGCGGCGTATAGCCACCACAAGGGCAGAAGTTCTTGCACACATTCTGATGGTGTCATCCAATGCTAATAGGACAAAATTTACAAAAACATCACAACTGGAGAGTGCATTAAACACCTCACAAGGGAGATCATCAGGGGCACTATCAAGCATTTTTCTGATAAGGGTTCTAGTGGCCACAGCAACAATGGCAGAGGCACAGACCGGGCGCAGCGCCGTCCCCGCACATGCAAAGGCATGGGAGGCCAGTAGGTCAATGTGCCGGTCCTCAGCATCCCTCAGGGTAGTAGAATCAGGGGAATGCATGACAGGGGTGTTAGATAGCCCTAGGATTGGGACATCCACCTCAGGGGGGGATGACCAACATTTAACCACCGCAGGGGGAAAAGGATACTTCCTATCCCAATCCCTTGGAACCCCGGGAAGTTTACTGGGGCACTCCCATTCCTTGAGCACAAGGATATGGAAATGTGATGAAATTGTTCAGACGAGATGAGGTTTGAACAGGAATTAGACATTATACAGGATAGGCTTAAACAGAGGGGATACCCACAGGATTACATTACGAGAGCAAGGAAGATTGCTAAATCGAGACAGAGACAGTCTATGATGGGGTCTGGTCAGGATATACAGAATACTCACTCAAAATTACAGTCACCGTACAAACATATTAATGTAGTGACAATGGTGACACCATACAGTGAGGAGTTCTCAAAAATCCGTGGGATCATCCAGAAACATCTTCCAATTTTGAATGGTGATCCCCAACTGAGGGAGGTGGTACAAAAAGGTGTTAGAGTAGTGAGCAGAAAACCACCACTAGGCAAAAAACTCTCCCCAAGTTTATTTGAGAAACATATCAAGGGTGCATCAACTTGGTTACAGTGTAGAGGTTTTTTTTAAATGTGGCGGAGTGAGATGTAACATTTGTAGATTTGCCTGTCAGAGCAATGAGTTCATGTCAGCGGCCACTGGGGAGAAATTCCAGATGAAAAGCTTTATGAATTGCAACACAAAAAATCTTATATATCTGGTGGCCTGCAAGATTTGTAACATCCAGTATGTGGGATGTACAATTAGACCATTCAAAAGAAGAATGGCAGAACATCTGGCCAACCCACATCCTGAGCGTCTTAGCATGTCTTCTAACGTTAGTCGCCATTTTCACAATGTACATGCAGGAGACTTTTCAGGTCTTTCGTGCATGGCTATAGAGAAAGTCATGCCAGGCCCTAGAGGTGGGGACCTCCAGGCTAAGATTTTTCAAAGGGAGGTTTTCTGGATTTTCAGGTTGCAGACCCGCATCCCATCCGGATTAAATTCCAGATGGGATGTGGATCTGTTCCTGCGAGATTGAATTTATCTCCACTATACAGTTATTTTATTTTGATCCAGACATTCCAACTTTTTTTCTTCTGACTGTCTTTCCCCCTTTTCTCCTCCTCTTTATGGAAGGATTAATGTTAGGAGGCCTGTCATGTCTGAACAGGCTTCCTTTCCCCTCTTTTTCTTTTGCCTCTCATGGAATGTAGCTGTGCTATGGGATATGAGGCATAAGCTATCTATAATTATAGGTGATTTTGTCCATATATCTTGATTGTTTATTTCAGAATCACTAAAATGCTGATTTTTTTATGTTCTGGACCCCTAATTTTGAAAGGTTTGATACCCAAACCCTTTCTTCCTTTTATGTATAGGAATATATATGTTTATCTCCTATAATATAAAGTCACCGGGCTGGTCTTCTCCCCGATGTATTTGTGGTGCTTTAAGTTTCTTCTTTGGATAATGATGTTATGTGTGTGCCAGCATAGCGGTTTACCTCTCCAGCCCGTCTTGCGTGGACTTACTTCCTCCCTCTTCTCGCTCCCATGGGGGTCCTTTTTTGCCAATTCTGTACGTAACGTGCCTGCGGCCAATGGGAGATGAACATGTCATTCCCCTCATAGCATGGGTCTGCGTGTTTACGGTTACGAGGCTGAGCTGGAGGCGCGTAGTTATGGAGTGGATAACGAGGGCCGCAAGTTACGAGCTGGAGATGACACATGTGTAAGTTTTTCCCCATGTGTTTATGCTTGTGCAATACAGTTTGATTACTAATTGCCCATATATCTTTATATATATATATATATATATATATATATATATAAAATGGGTTTGCATATGGAAAAATGTCATGATTAAGGGCATGTTGCCCGAAACGCGTCGGCGCTTTTCATTATTTTAACATGTCTGCTGTATCGTGTATGGATATGGACTTTTACTTGTACTTCAAATAAACGGGACGTTTTATCACACAACCGGATGTCGGCTGGCTTCACTTTTTGTTATGGGACCGACCCAGTAAGAGGTGAGCACTCTTGGCCGTGAGGCCTCAAAGGTTGTGGTGAGATCGAGTAGTTCAGAGCTGGCAATCTTCTCTTCTATGTATGGAAATGTGCCTGCTCTAGAAATTCCAAACGTGATGTTGCTGTATGAAAAAGCTCCCCTTTTTGCCTGGGAGCCTCACCAGGGAGAGAGATAGACAGAACCTCAAAGATCTGGGTCAATAATCTGTCAGTGTCATCCGGGGCCCAGGAGTCAGAAAAGAGCTCTCCATCAGAAGGGGTATAGCCACACAGATTCATAAACTCCTGAGATCCCATAGGGAAAACAGTAACATAAGGCGTCAAGTGCCGCTTCTTACCAGGGCCCTTACGCGCTAAAGACCTCGCAATAATCTGTTCAGCAGTAGGCAGTCTAGAAGACACATCAGGCTGAGAATCCCCACAAGTATGCAACTCAACAGGAGAGAGATTTAAGCTGGGGTAGTAATGAAACGAAGTGCAGCCACTGGCAGGCCAGATTGCAAAGCCAGCGCTTGCTCAGCACAGGGTACGCAGACCCATGCCTTGTCAGCGTCAGCATGAGGCTGTCCACACGCCATACACCGCCGGTCTTGTCCCAAGGGGACCCCGGTCACATTATCCTGAGATGCCTCCATATGGTGATTATTAGGCACAATATGCCAGTAGGGATTGACGCTATAAAGCAACCCTGGATGCCCCAATGACCCGCTAGGGAAGTGGGAGAAATTTTACAAGGCCCAACTATCAATTACACCGGGCCGGGAGAAGCCAATGGATTCACCCGCCTGAAAGACACAATGAGAAAAAGGGTGTCAGAACCAAACACACTACAATGAGTATAAAGCCGCCCGAGAGGGCACTTACGGACCAAGGTAAGTAAGAACGTCACAAGCGCGCGCGACCTGACAACATGGCGCCGAGTACCTCGAAGGGCGGGCCAGAGTGAGCCGTGACGCAGGGCGCGCCAGGCCAGGCCCCGCCCCCCTGAAGAGCGTGAAGCCCATCCGACAAGCAGCCAATGAGGAGGCAGGAGCATCTGAGGTAACGCCGCCGTCCGGCACGGAACATCCAAATGAAGGAAAAGGCGCGCGCGGCGGCGGCATTTGCAATAGTAAAAAGAAAAGTCAGCGCGGCGGTTGACACCACATATACTAGTCCAAACAAACATGACAACAGGCGGTATGCACGAATCACGATACACGCTTACCCACACACCCCCCCTTCTTTCCCCCCCGAAGGCTACGGGAAGAATGAGGGAGGATGGTGTCCCTTTGTACAGGGCCCACGGCTACCAGGGCATGGGACAATAATGCGGGAGGGGCATCCCATAAAGGCTCACCATCAGCCTATACCGCCTACCCTTTGGTGGGGGACTGCGGTGGAGCAGCGCTCCATAAGCACGCATGGTGCCGCCTACCTTCACCCGACCAGCGCAGCCCAGGCTGGGAGGCACATCACACGAAGGACGGGTGGGAATAGTCCAACAGGGCCGCAGGCTAATAGCCCTGCTCACCTGCGAGAGAGTGATAATTTCATGTCTTCGCAGTAAGCACTGCAGAGAAATCTGGGGATTTGTGGGAGGTCCCCGGGTATTTGAGGGGCCGGGAGGAGCCTGTTTTACATGTCTCTGCAGTGCAGCGCCATCTGGCGGAGGATAACCCAAGTGTAAGTAACTTATCTGGAGCAGGACGTACTGTATACTAAGAATAGAGCATCAGTTTTCCTGAAAGGTGCAGTAGCCACCAGATAGTACTTCAGACACCTAACCACATCCAAAGAGTGCAAAACCCTCTCCTTAGCATTGCTAGGATTAGGGCACAAAGGAGGAAGAACAATATCCTGATCCAAAGAAAGGCAGACACTACCTTAGGCAGAAAATCAGGTTTGAAACGAAACACCACCTTGTCCTGGTGCCTCTCATAGTAGGGGGGCTGAATGGACAGCGCCGCCAACTCAGACACATGCCTGACAGAAGTGATAGCCATCAGAAACACAACCTTGAGCGTAAGAATGGCCAAGGCAGCATCCTGCACAGGTTCAAAGGGAGCACCCTGCAAGGCTGACAGAACCAAGTTCAAATCCCAAACAGGCACCATAGGTTTACGTGGGGGACGCACTTGAGTGACCCCCTGGAAGAAAGTCCTGATCAGAGGGTGCTGAGCAAAGGACTTCTGGAAAAAAATAGCCAGGGCAGACACCTGACCCTTCAGAGTACTGAGTTGGAGCCCCATCTCCAACCCATGCTGCAGGAACTCCAGAATCCTGGGAATAGAGAACACATGACAGGGAAGAGACCTAGACTCACACCAGTCAATGTAGGCATGCCAAACCCTGTAATAAATGGAAGAGGAAGACTTCTTCCTAGCTTAAATCAAAGTATCCACAACTGAGGAAGACAGCCCCTTCTCCATCAAGATGGAGGTTTCAGCAGCCAAGCCGTCAAAGCCAGAGTTTGTAAATTGGGATGGTGTAGTGAGCCCTGAGTGATCAGATCTGGCACCAAGGGCAGAGCGTATTGATCTACTGCCAGCTGTACCACGTCTGCGAACCACACTCTTCTTGGCCACCTGGGGGCCACCAGAATTGCTGGCACCCCCTCCAGAGCAATCTTGCGCAGAACCCTGCCCAGCAGGGGAATTGGGGGGAAGACATACAGGAACTGAAAGTCCTTCCATGACATTGCTAGCGCATCTGAGGTCAGAGCCAGAGGATCCCTGGACAGAGAGACAAAAGCTGGAAGCTTGTGATTGTGGCGGTAAGCAAACAGATCCGCATCTGGTTGGCCCCAACGGTAACACAGAGATTGAAACACCCTGCTGCATAGGGACCATTCTCCCTGGCGAGCGGTCCCCCTGCTCAGAGAGTCCGCCAGGTGATTTTCCACCCCCGGGATGTACACAGCTGAAATGCAGGGGACATTGGCCTCCGCCCAAGTCAGGATCCGAGACGCTTCCTGGAGGGCCCCCTTGCTCCGGGTCCCTCCCTGATGATTGATGTAAGCAACTGCCGTCTGGTTGTCTGAGTGCACCTGAACAGGCAGGCCCTGAAAATGAGTAGTCAAGCGAGCCAGAACCAACCTGATCGCTCGCAGCTCCAAGACATTGATAGGTGTGTGGGCCTCCTGAGGGTATTACTTTTATCTTCACGCTAATGTGCGTTTTTCAACAATATTTGTACAAAAATGTAAATATCCACAATATGAATTGTCTTTTATGTCATAATGTATTTTCACAGATGTAGGAGCATTGAAATTAATTGAGTCCCTGAAAGGCACTGATGAAGCTTAAAAAATAGCGAAACTAGTTTGCCATACCGTACAAGGTTTTATCAATGTATACATCATTGAATCTGTGATTGTATTAATGCTTTTTCTACATTCAAATGAGGGACATCATTTTAAGTGATGCTCATCATGTATGGATTGTTATAATGTTTTTATGACACAATTGCAAATTAAAAAAATGATTGCACTGTATTAATGAGAAACTATAGTTTTGTTTAGACGAGGTGATATTCAATGAGCCCCAATAACCTTTCCTCATGTTGGGGAGATGGTCTGCTATACCCCAACATAAAGTCGCAATAACGTCAATAGGGGCCATTTTATCTACCAGTCACTGTCTGCCCTTGACAACAACAGGGGTTGATATCACTCATATTACATATGTACAGTTAACTTCTGGTACTCAGTGGTGGGTTAGGCTGACACTAGGTGTATACCACAGACAGTGAGATGCACCTAGTTTCTTTTCTTTCTGGGCCTCCTGAGGGCCCCACCTCCCCTGGAACCGCAGGGACTTCCAGAAACCCCCCCAACCTGACAGACTGGCATCCGTGGTGACCGTCTCCCAGGAAGGGGCAAGAAAGGATCTGCCCCCCAACAGGTTCCTTGAGTCCATCCACCACAAGAGGGACCTCCTGACCAGGGGGGAGAGCACACAGACCCTGTCCAGGGACGCTGGGTCCTTGTCCCATACAGACAATAGGTGAAGTTGCAGAGGCCTCAAGTGGAACTGAGCATAAGGGACCGCTTCGAAGCACGCCACCATCAGGCCCACCAGCTGCATCCCCTGCCTGATGGAGGGATGGGGACAAGCTAGGAGGGACTGGGCCTGTGCAATCAGACTGTCCACCTTCTGCTGAGGAAGGAAGATCCTTGTATGGAGAAATGGAAAATTGAACACCCATAAACGTAATTGCATTCAAAGTAAGAATGTTTTTTAATGCTGGTGAGTAATATATATACAGCGGTTACTGATGATATATACAACAATATATACAGGCATAAGACAATACACTGTGTGTGCAGACCGCAGAACATAGAGGTATCCAGCATATATTAGGAGTCATTGCTTATGTACAGCTTAAGTATCCAAGTTAATGGCATAATGAAATAAGCAAAAATGGTTTAAGTTGCTGCAGGCAACGAATCCAAAATCATCCAGACCATGAAGCATAGAACAGAGTCATAAATAACAAACGACTTACTAAAGCAAGCACCACGGCTGTGATACCAGGTGGACCAAAGGAACTCGACGTTTCGACTGACAAGCAGTCTTTATCAAGAGAAGCGGTGTCCATACTGTGTGGAAGCGGGTTTATATACTGCTGCTGCCTCCAGATTAGTCAAAATGGCGCCGGTCGGTTGCGCTCTCATTGGCGCATGCCGATCGCGTCATCGGTGCGCGTCCATGTCCGTCCCGGCCACACCAGGCCTCAGTGTCAATCCTGACACCTCAAGCCGGAAGTGGCGCGCGGGGCTTGACAGGAAGCTACACAAGAATGAATGAGAATACTACCAAGAAAATGGCGGCGTACATAAGTGGCAAAATAACTGTAGCGGCGTGACGGCGCCGATGGGTGGAGCTATGTGGTTGCAAGAAGATCATCACAGTGAGGGGGCGTGTCATCATAGCAGCGCTGTCGCGTTTATCGTTAGCTGGAAAGTTCATCATAATAAAGGGCGTGTCCCCATATCAGCGCTGTCAATTCTGTCGCTAGCAGGGAGAAATCTGGAGGCAGAGTGCTGCACCACCGAAGTGGAGAGGCACTATCAGTGTACCAGGGACCGGAGGCAGCAGATGCAGTACTACAAAGTGAAAAACATAAACAATGGTTAAAAAACAAAAAGTGTTAAAGTTAAAAGACACCTGGGCATGCTCAAGATTGTGAGCATGCCTGTAAATAAACATTATCGCTCAATTATCCCAAATGATAAAACCGTGTGTACAAGGCTGGTAATGAGAAAATGATTTAAAAGAAAACAGAGAAATCCATTTCCTCATTCATACCCATAGGATATAATGTGCTGAGTTGGTGAATCCAGTACAGTTCACGCTGCAGCATTTTTCTTTCAAAATTCCCACCTCTTTTAGGGGGTTGAACAACTTCTATGACAACAAATCTGAGCTGACAAATTGAATGACTTGCTTCCAAGAAGTGTCTAGCAACTGGGGATTCCATTCTACCATTTCTTATATTGGAACGGTGTTCACTCACCCTTTGTCTTATTTCTCTATTGGTCTTACCCACATAGCCTTTGCCACAGGGGCATTTAAGTAAATAGATCACGTTTTTGGATGCGCAGTTAGCAAAACTACGTATCTCATACCGTTTCCCCGAACTGGGGTGGGTAAAGAAACAGGTTTTATAAGTGAAGCCACACTGTGCGCAATGACCACAGGGGTACATACCTTTGGGGTTGGGGAGTTCATCTAGCCAAGTTCTGACTTAAGGTGGTGATGGAGAGTGGAAATCAGCTTGAACAAGCGAGGACCTGAGATTTCTTGCCCTTTTATAGGCGGTGAGTGGTGGTTCACTGTTGAGCCCTCTGAGCTTTTCATCAGTGCCCAATATGTGCCAGTGCCGTTTCACGACACGTTGTGCCTGCATAGAAAGATCAGAGAAAGTCAGGACTAGAGGAATACGTGTATTAGGTTTTTTAGGTTTAAACTTCCTAAGCTCAGTCCTATTCATCAAACGGGCCTTGTCCTGTGCTTCCTTAAGAACGGACGGATCATATCCTCTATCTAACAAATTGTTAATAAGTTCATCAGACCTCGTATTGTACAAGTCATCCGTGGCTGTTATACGCCGAATGCGGACAAACTGTGAGAAGGGCAGGGCTCTGATTAAAGAGGGCGGGTGGCAGCTACTGGCTAGTAGAAAGGTATTCCTATCCGTAGGTTTTTTATAGATGTCAGTGATGAGTGAGCCTTGATTGTTAATGATTTGTACATCCAAAAAATGTATAGAGTGCTGGCTGTGTTCCATCGAGAATGAGATAGTTGGCAGGCAATGATTGAGGTGCATATGGAATGTTTGTAGTTGTATCAGATCGCCCTGCCATATAAGGAAAACATCATCAATGAATCTAAGCCATAATAAAATGTTGGATTTGTACCATTCAGTAGAGTAGACAAATCTGGTCTCAAAGTTGGCCATAAATAGATTTGCATAACTGGGGGCCATATTGGACCCCATTGCGGTGCCTTGAATCTGGAAGTAAAATTTACCGTCAAATGAGAAATAATTTTTCGTCAAGATAGTCGTGAGTAATTCAATGGCCAATTTCTGCAGCTCTTCAGGAGTATTGGTGGCACTAAGGGTTTCACGTATCACATTGATACCATCATTATGAGGTATAGATGTGTACAAACTAGTCACATCCATTGTGACCAAAATGCAATCATTGGTAAGTATACCTACAGTTGAAATACGATTAAGGAAATCTGTAGTGTCTTGGATGTAAGATGGGGTATTCACTACGATAGGTTGGAGAAGTTGGTCAATGAAAAGTGCAGGATTTTGAAAGATAGACTCAGAACATGCCACTATCGGTCTGCCGGGAGGTTTGTTAAGCCTTTTATGTATCTTTGGAAGACAATAAAACAATGGTTTCAATGGAAAATCTGTGGTAAGAAATTTGGCTGTTTTATTGTCAATCGTTGAAGACTCAACGGCCCTTGTAATGAGTTTTTCAATATCATTTTTAATTGTGGTCGTGGGATCATGATCAATTGGGGTATAAACATTTGTGTCACTAAGTTGACCTAGGATCTCTTCCTGATAATCAGCTGAGTTCATGACCACAATGGCACCTCCTTTATCTGCAGGTTTTATGGTTATCTCAGAATTATCACGGAGAGAGCGCAATGCCTGTCTTTCCCTAAATGAAAAATTAGGATTCAATTTGGAATGATGTAGTTGTTTAATGTCCCTTTGTACCAAATTAATAAAGGTCTCAAGTGCATGGGAAGTGGGAGGTGGATTCCAAGTACTTTTTGGTCTACATTTTTGGAGGTCATTATTGCTGGTGTCAGTCATAGAAGGGGGGTGGTAGCTGAAGAAGGACTTGATTCTAAGATTACGGAAAAACTTTTGTAAATTGATTTGTAAGTCAAAGGGGTCATTGGTAGCGGTGGGAACAAATGTGAGCCCCTTAGAAAGTACCTGTACTTCCATAGCTGATAGCATGTAGTCGGATATGTTGATCACTGTGGATCCGAGGTTTTGCTCCTGGTGTTGTAGGCGGCCCGTGCTGCTGGTTGTCGATTGCTGTTGCGGGCTCCTCTTTCGACCCCTCCTCGTCTTTTTTGATTTCTTTTTTGTATATGGGGGCCCTGCTGACCCTGAGCCTGATCTAAAAAATCACTCGATGAAGTGGAAGAACTGCCAGCATCTAAGTCTGGTGTCGGTTGACCTATATGACGAGGTCTTGGTCTTCTCTGGTCTCGCCAGGAGTAAACTCTACCCTCCTGGTAATCCAAAGCGTCCCTCCTATATTTATTGATAATAAATGACCTCCAAAAATGTAGACCAAAAAGTACTTGGAATCCACCTCCCACTTCCCATGCACTTGAGACCTTTATTAATTTGGTACAAAGGGACATTAAACAACTACATCATTCCAAATTGAATCCTAATTTTTCATTTAGGGAAAGACAGGCATTGCGCTCTCTCCGTGATAATTCTGAGATAACCATAAAACCTGCAGATAAAGGAGGTGCCATTGTGGTCATGAACTCAGCTGATTATCAGGAAGAGATCCTAGGTCAACTTAGTGACACAAATGTTTATACCCCAATTGATCATGATCCCACGACCACAATTAAAAATGATATTGATAAAATCATTACAAGGGCCGTTGAGTCTTCAACGATTGACAATAAAACAGCCAAATTTCTTACCACAGATTTTCCATTGAAACCATTGTTTTATTGTCTTCCAAAGATACATAAAAGGCTTAACAAACCTCCCGGCAGACCGATAGTGGCAGGTTCTGAGTCTATCTTTCAAAATCCTGCAATTTTCATTGACCAACTTCTCCAACCTATCGTAGTGAATACCCCATCTTACATCCAAGACACTACAGATTTCCTTAATCGTATTTCAACTGTAGGTATACTTACCAATGATTGCATTTTGGTCACAATGGATGTGACTAGTTTGTACACATCTATACCTCATAATGATGGTATCAATGTGATACGTGAAACCCTTAGTGCCACCAATACTCCTGAAGAGCTGCAGAAATTGGCCATTGAATTACTCACGACTATCTTGACGAAAAATTATTTCTCATTTGACGGTAAATTTTACTTCCAGATTCAAGGCACCGCAATGGGGTCCAATATGGCCCCCAGTTATGCAAATCTATTTATGGCCAACTTTGAGACCAGTTTTGTCTACTCTACTGAATGGTACAAATCCAACATTTTATTATGGCTTAGATTCATTGATGATGTTTTCCTTATATGGCAGGGCGATCTGATACAACTACAAACATTCCATATGCACCTCAATCATTGCCTGCCAACTATCTCATTCTCGATGGAACACAGCCAGCACTCTATACATTTTTTGGATGTACAAATCATTAACAATCAAGGCTCACTCATCACTGACATCTATAAAAAACCTACGGATAGGAATACCTTTCTACTAGCCAGTAGCTGCCACCCGCCCTCTTTAATCAGAGCCCTGCCCTTCTCACAGTTTGTCCGCATTCGGCGTATAACAGCCACGGATGACTTGTACAATACGAGGTCTGATGAACTTATTAACAATTTGTTAGATAGAGGATATGATCCGTCCGTTCTTAAGGAAGCACAGGACAAGGCCCGTTTGATGAATAGGACTGAGCTTAGGAAGTTTAAACCTAAAAAACCTAATACACGTATTCCTCTAGTCCTGACTTTCTCTGATCTTTCTATGCAGGCACAACGTGTCGTGAAACGGCACTGGCACATATTGGGCACTGATGAAAAGCTCAGAGGGCTCAACAGTGAACCACCGCTCACCGCCTATAAAAGGGCAAGAAATCTCAGGTCCTCGCTTGTTCAAGCTGATTTCCACTCTCCATCACCACCTAAAGTCAGAACTTGGCTAGATGAACTCCCCAACCCCAAAGGTATGTACCCCTGTGGTCATTGCGCACAGTGTGGCTTCACTTATAAAACCTGTTTCTTTACCCACCCCAGTTCGGGGAAACGGTATGAGATACGTAGTTTTGCTAACTGCGCATCCAAAAACGTGATCTATTTACTTAAATGCCCCTGTGGCAAAGGCTATGTGGGTAAGACCAATAGAGAAATAAGACAAAGGGTGAGTGAACACCGTTCCAATATAAGAAATGGTAGAATGGAATCCCCAGTTGCTAGACACTTCTTGGAAGCAAGTCATTCAATTTGTCAGCTCAGATTTTTTGTCATAGAAGTTGTTCAACCCCCTAAAAGAGGTGGGAATTTTGAAAGAAAAATGCTGCAGCGTGAACTGTACTGGATTCACCAACTCAGCACATTATATCCTATGGGTATGAATGAGGAAATGGATTTCTCTGTTTTCTTTTAAATCATTTTCTCATTACCAGCCTTGTACACACGGTTTTATCATTTGGGATAATTGAGCGATAATGTTTATTTACAGGCATGCTCACAATCTTGAGCATGCCCAGGTGTCTTTTAACTTTAACACTTTTTGTTTTTTAACCATTGTTTATGTTTTTCACTTTGTAGTACTGCATCTGCTGCCTCCGGTCCCTGGTACACTGATAGTGCCTCTCCACTTCGGTGGTGCAGCACTCTGCCTCCAGATTTCTCCCTGCTAGCGACAGAATTGACAGCGCTGATATGGGGACACGCCCTTTATTATGATGAACTTTCCAGCTAACGATAAACGCGACAGCGCTGCTATGATGACACGCCCCCTCACTGTGATGATCTTCTTGCAACCACATAGCTCCACCCATCGGCGCCGTCACGCCGCTACAGTTATGTCGCCACTTATGTACGCCGCCATTTTCTTGGTAGTATTCTCATTCATTCTTGTGTAGCTTCCTGTCAAGCCCCGCGCGCCACTTCCGGCTTGAGGTGTCAGGATTGACACTGAGGCCTGGTGTGGCCGGGACGGACATGGACGCGCACCGATGACGCGATCGGCATGCGCCAATGAGAGCGCAACCGACCGGCGCCATTTTGACTAATCTGGAGGCAGCAGCAGTATATAAACCCGCTTCCACACAGTATGGACACCGCTTCTCTTGATAAAGACTGCTTGTCAGTCGAAACGTCGAGTTCCTTTGGTCCACCTGGTATCACAGCCTTGGTGCTTGCTTTAGTAAGTCGTTTGTTATTTATGACTCTGTTCTATGCTTCATGGTCTGGATGATTTTGGATTCGTTGCCTGCAGCAACTTAAACCATTTTTGCTTATTTCATTATGCCATTAACTTGGATACTTAAGCTGTACATAAGCAATGACTCCTAATATATGCTGGATACCTCTATGTTCTGCGGTCTGCACTTTGTACACAGTGTATTGTCTTATGCCTGTATATATTGTTGTATATATCATCAGTAACCACTGTATATATATTACTCACCAGCATTAAAAAACATTCTTACTTTGAATGCAATTACGTTTATGGGTGTTCAATTTTCCATTTCTCCATACAAGTATTGTTACTGTGCAGAGAGTGGATGCACAGGGAATCTTAGAACCCCACACCTATCTGTATCTCCTTATCTGACTTTTTTATTCTTTATAAGTGTGCTATCACCTTTCAATTAACATCGAAGGAAGATCCTTGCCTGAACTGTATCCAGATTCATTCCTAGGAATGGAGTTACCAAGGAAGGGGACAGTGAGGACTTGGGGTGGTTGATCACCCATCCAAATGACTCAAGAGTGGACACCACCAGCTGAGTATCCATCTCTGCCTGATGTAGAGACTGGGAAGTGATGAGGATGTCGTCCAGATAGGGAAGTACGTGGACGCCCTGACATCTGAGCAGAGACATCACGCCAGCCATCACTTGTTGAGCATCTTTAAGTCCAGGATGGGCCTGACAGAACCATCCTTTTTGGGTACTGTGAATAGGTTGGAATAAAAGCCCTTGCCTTTTTCTCTTAAAGGGACCTGGCAGACGACCCCTAGCTCCAGGAGGCCTTGCACTGCTTGCACTAGCTCCTGAGCTGACACAGGGTCCTGAGGAATCCGGGATCTGATGAATCTTGGAGGGGGATCTGCAGCAAACTCCAACTTGTAACCAGAGGACACTACCTCCTGAATCCACCGGTCTGAGACATGAAGCCTCCAGACGTGAGCGAAGTGCTGCAGCCGTCCCCCCACCCGGATGGGTGAGGGCGCCCCATCATGCCTGAGGGGGCTTGGGAGAGGATTTAGCTTTGGGACCCCAGGAGGAGCCAGGACGTCCACGTTCTCTGCCTCTACCCCAGAAATCTCCCCGGGCCCCAGGGAAGGACACCCCCCTTCCCTGTCTTGCACCGCGGTAAGGGGAGGAGAAGGAACCCTGACCCCGAAAGGGCCGAGGTTGCCGCCTGCGCTGGGGTAACCTGCCTCCCTAAGCAAAAAGGTCCAGGCGGTATCCAAACAGACGCAGTCCTTTAAAGGGAAACCCAGTGAGGGCCTTCTTGGCAGCGTTGTCAGTAGCCCACTGACGCAGCCAAACCGAGCGGCGTATAGCCACCACGAGGGCAGAAGTTCTGGCACACATTCTGATGGTGTCATCCAATGCTGACAGGACAAAATTTACAAAAACATCACAACTGGAGACTGCATTAAACACCTCACAAGGCAAATCATCAGGGGCACTATCGAGCATATTTCTGATAAGGGTTCTAGTGGCCACAGCAGTAATGGCAGAGGCACAGACCGGGCGCAGCTCCATCCCCGCACATGCAAAGGCGTGGGATGCCAGCTGATCAATACGCCGGTCTTCGGCATCCCGCAGGGTAGTAGAATCAGGGGAATGCATGACAGAGGTGTTAGATAGCCCTAGGATCGGGGAATCCACCTCGGGAGGGGATGACCAACATTTAACCACCTCAGCAGGAAAGGGATACTTCCTATCCCAACTCTTTGGAACCCCGGGAAGTTTACTGGGGCGCTCCCATTCCTTGAGCACAAGGTTATGGAAATGTGCCTGCTCTGGAAATTCCAAACGTGATCTTGCTGTATGGAAAGGCTTGCCTCTTTGCCTGGGAGCCTCAACAGGGAGAGAGGTGGTGATTGTGCCGTGAGGCAAAGAGATCCACCTCCGGAGTCCCCCACTTGTGACAGGGAGTCCGCCTCCGTGTTCTCCACTCCCAGAATGTAGATTGCCGAAATGCAAGGAACATTGCTCTCCGCCCAATGCAGGATCAGAGAGACTTCCCTGAGGGCACTCCTGCTGCGAGTCCCTCCTTGGTGATTGATGTAGGCTACCGCCATCCGATTGTCTGATCGAATCTGAACCGGAAGACCCTGTAAGTGCGACGTCAGCCGTGACAGGACAAGCCGGATGGCTCTGAGCTCTAAGACATTGATGGGGTTGTGAGCCTCCTGCTGAACTGATGACTTTCCCAAAAACCTCCCCAGCCCGACAGGCTGGCATCCGTGGTAACAGTCTCCCAGCGAGGAACCAGAAAAGATCTGCCCCTCAACAGGTTGCTCGACTCCAGCCACCACCGAAGGGACTGCCGAACCCTGGGCGACATCCTGAACGGTTGATCCAATGACAGCGGACACCTGTCCCAATTCGTCAATAGATGAAGTTGAAGAGATCTCATGTGAAACTGCGCAAACGGGACCGCCTCGAAGGAGGCCCCCATCAATCCCACCAGTTTCATCCCCTGTTGGATAGAGGGGCAAGGATTGGCCAGAAGAAGGTGGATCAGAACCTGAATCCCCTGCACCTTGCCTGCTCTGGAAATTCCAAACGTGATTTTGCTGTATGGAAAAGCTCCCCTCTTTGCCTGGGAGCCTCAACAGGGAGAGAGATAGACAGAACCTCAAAAATCTGGGTCAATAATCTGTCATCCGGGGCCCAGGGGTCAGAGCCAGAATCGTCATGACCCCTTGGTCACTCATCAGATGAGCCTGAATCAGAAAAGAGCTCCCCTTCATCAGACGGGGTATAGCCACACAGATTCCAAAACTCCTCAGTTCCTATAGGGAAAACAGTAACATTAGGCGTCAAGTGCCACTTCTTAGCAGGGGCCTTACGCGCTAAAGACTTCACAATAATCTGTTCAACAGTAGCCAGTCTAGAAGACACATCAGGCTGAGAATCCCCACTAGTATGCAACTCAGCAGGAGTGAGATTTAAGCTTGGGGGAGTAGGTGAAGTGAAACGAGGTGCAGCCACTGGCAGGCCAGATTGCAATGCAAGCACCTGCTCAGCACAGGGTACACAGACCCGCGCCTTGTCAGCGTCAGCATGAGGCTGCCCACACGCTACACACAGCCGGTCTTGTCCCAAAGGGACCCCGGTAACATTATCCTGGGATGCCTCCATATGGTGATTATAGCGGCGCTATACGCCGATAGGGAATAACGCTATATAGCAACCCTGGATGCCCCAATAACCCGCTAGGGATGTGGGAGTATAATTTTTACAAGGCCTACAGGTAATATACTAAAAACAGGGCCGGGAGAAGCCAAGAAGGGTTCGTTCCGCCTGAAAGACATAAGCAGACAAGACCTTAAGTACATAGTAACAAAAGTGAAGCAGATAAAGTCGCCCGCAAGGGCACTCACGGAACGCGGTAGGTAGGAGTCCGTCGCGCATAGGCCAACCAAGTCAACAAAGATGGCGTCGGTATACCTCGAGGGGCCAGTAATAGCGATGACGCGGAACACGCCAAAGACGGGCCCCGCCCCCCCCGAAGAGCGCGAAGCCAGAAGGCCAACAGCCAATGATGGCGCACCAGCACCTGAGGTGCCAAGCGCGGAACCAAGTCAGCGCGCAGCGGTGGTAAATTTAAAAGCAATAAAGACAAATCAACGCAGCGGCTGACACAAGAATAAAGACATGTGAAAGTGAAAGTAAAGACTGCATAACATACATATCTATATACATACACCCCCCCTCTTTTCCCCCGAAGACTACAAGAAGGATGAGGGAGGACGGCGGCCACTTAAATAGGGCCCACCGATAGGCAGGGGCAATAGTGCGGGAGGGGCATCCCATAGAGGCTCACCATAAGCCTGAACCGCCTACCCTTTGGTGGGGGATTGCGGTGGAGCAGCGCTCCTAAGCACCAACGGCGGTGCTGCCTACCTTCACCCGACCAGCGCAGCCAAGGCTGGGAGGCATATTACTAGTGGAACGGGTGGGAATAGTCCTACAGGGCCGCAGGTTAATAACCCCGCTCACCTGCGAGGCATATTACTAGTGGAACGGGTGGGAATAGTCCTACAGGGCCGCAGGTTAATAACCCCGCTCACCTGCGAGTAGAGAGCCAATTTCTTGTCCTTCGCAGCCAGACTGCAGAGAAATTCTGGGGGGATTTGTGGGAGGTCCCTGGGTATTTGAGAGGCCGGGAGGAGCCTATTTTCGATGTCTCTGCAGTCCAGCGCCATCTGGCGGAGTATATCCCAACTGTAAGTATTAGATTTGGAGCAGGACGCACTGTATACTAAGAATATCTGAAGTGTGGCTCAAACTAGCCGTAGAGAACTTCAACAAGTCTTAAAGCAGTCCAAAATTCAGGACATTTGGTTCCCTTTACAGATTTTGGTTTTATAAGTAATTTGTCCCCTTGAATGAATTATGTCCGAAACAATAATTTTTTTTAGGTCCGTAGTTCATAACTTTATCATCGCTATTTTCTTTTGGAATCAAGTAATATATTTATACTTTTCTTCTTCCTTTTCTTACTCACCATTTCTCAGCCCCCTCATCAGCCCTCTCTTCCCTTTCATGAAACCTGAAACTATCACCATGAACCTTTCTGACAACAGATTCACTTTGGCAGCAGTGCTTTCTTTAATATGTGGGCCTGTGTGGATGTTCTCAGGTTCCTCGCAAGCAGCAAAAGCTGTCGAGGTAAGGCTGTTGGCTATAGCACATTGCTATACTTCAATTCACATCTTTGTCAAGATTGCGGGTTCTCCTTAAAAGCTTGCAAAGGGTCATCCAGGGTGGCCCAACCCCGACAGCTGGGACTGTTCCTCTCAGTACAGGATAATGTCATCATCCTCAATCACAGGAGCCAGCCAGTCTGCAGGACTCAGGAATTTATTAGAGAGAGCAGTGTGGGCTGAATTTCCTGCTAGGCAACCCTAGGCCTGTGTCTACGGGGGGGGGGGGGGGGGGTGCACTTTAATATGCACTGTTACTGTTATAGCAATAAGAAGCCTTGTTTTTTTTTTATCTCCTCATAAAGAAGCAGTGTGCATATGTGGCGTGGAGGCACAAGGAGTGAAACGCAATTAGAAACTGGTGCTGCTCCGGCTTTCAACCGAACATGATTTCTCAGCCTCTCAGCTGCGGTGGTCATGTAACTTTTGTGCGTTCAGATCCTGACAGAGGGTGAGAAGTATATGCTCACCTATGACTGCATTTATCCACCCCCCCACATATCTCCCTCACACACACATACTATTTTAAAGTGCTCACATAAGCTGCAAATTAATGGGGGGGGGGGCAGTCTGCATATGTAGAGGGGCCAGACATGGGTGTTTTTTTTATTATATGTACTCGCAGACTGTGACCTGATTTAACAAAAAGAACAGCAAAAGCCCTGGGCACATGCTTTGTGTATAAATGTGAGGCTGTAAGATTCAGCTAAGTATTAAATCTAAGGATGAAACCTAAAAGTCTTTAAAAGCTTGAATATTTAATCTATTAAGTTGGTGAAAAGGTGTTAACCTCAGATTTTCTCAGATTACATTTACAATTACAATTATTTATTATATTAGCAAATTCATAATAAAAACTAAAATATTGAATACATTGACTAATGTATCTTTAAACCTTACATAAGTTAATTTATGAATTTAGGAAGTGATTAAATCAACCCATAATTATTTAACCTTGCACAATTCTATGAATAAATATGTATAAATATACATTTCAGTAGGCACAAATTAACTAACTACTATTTAAGCAGATAATCTTTAGCATCAATAAACATTTTAAAAGCCTGTTAACTTAATTACATTAAGGCCCCCAACCTTTCTTACCATAAGAGCCCCAATTAGCAATGAGAGATGGTCAGGAGCCACATTTGAGATTAATAGATCATTGAAGCTCTTTAACAGAAAACAACTATTCGAAAGCATCAAACTTGACAATTTAGTGTACATGTCATTCCCCCGGCCCCATAAAAATACTTGCCTCACATAAGTGGATCCCCAATCCACAAGAGGAGAATGGAAGAATTGAAACTCAGACCCTGCTGGGAGGCTGGGAAACCAAGTGTGGCACTGGGAAGCTTCTATAATTTCTGCCTCTACAATAGCCCCATGTATGGTGCTGGCGGTACCCACCTCTTATGCCATGTAACCCTCTAGCCTCTGCAAAGTGCTAAACCTCTGCTAGTGTAATTGTTTAGCAGGCAACTGGCCAGCCACACAATAGGGGTCCTCGAGCCAAATATGGCTCCGAGCAACAGGTTGAGGACCACTGGCCTACACTACAGGTGATGAAATCGGGCATCTTCAGTGGCACTGGCACAGGTGTACACTAGCCTGGAGGCCTGCCTTTATGAGCCATTCCTTGAATCCCAGTTCCCAATCCAATTTCCCAGTATGGATATAGGTCGCCACCATTGCAACAAGGCAGTTTAAGAAAAGTCTTCCCTCCTCAAAGTTCCACAACCAACTGTTAGTGGTATTTTTGAAAAGAAGCATTTAGGAAACACAGCAAAAAGTATGCAGCATGTGATTCATGGCATGGGTTTCCATGGCTGAGATGATGTATACAAGCTTTAATTAACACCAAGCACAAAGCAAACCTTGGATGAAGTGGCGTACAGCATGTCACTACTGCACTCTGGAGCAGTGGCTCTCAACCTTTTTACGCCAAGTACCCCCTAGCAACAAGAATTTCCAAACAAGTACACTAAAGCGGTTGATTTATTATAAATATTACCAAATTATTAAAAAATATTACCATGGTACTTTTAAAACAAGAAGGGATTAGGTTTCAATTGTAAAATAAACCAGACTAGTCAGACACCCCCTGAAGCTTTGGATACGCTTGCCACAGGTTGAGAAATAGTGCTCTGGGGCGCTGGAAATGTGCTTTGTGGAGTGGAAAATCAAACTCCTTTATCTGGCAGTCTCATAGATGAGTTTGGATGTGGAAAACATTACCAGTCCAACCACATTATGTGTGTAACTGTAAAGTAGTAGGAGTAGAAAAAATACCGTTTTGTGAGTACTCACCTTTAAAACGGATATTATGAGTGTGACATACACTCCGCTTCAACTCTTCATGACATTTGGGTTATTCTCCAGTAGAGGGCGAACTTCTGCAGAGATGAATGCAAAAACAGGAGCTCCTCCCAGTCCATAAATACCTGGGACCTCCCACCAATTTCCCAGTGTAAGAAAGCAGTAAGGGGACCAGGAAGAACCAAATATAACAATACTAACAACCAAGAAACAATGGTTCACCATATAAAGGATTCAAAATACCAAAAGGGTGGGGTGAAGCGGAGTGTATGTCACACTCATAATATCCGTTTTAAAGGGGAGTACTCACAAAACGGTATTATTACAAGTGTGACATACACTCCTCTTCAACTCTTCATGACATTTGGGACATCCAATAGCAGTGTCCGTCATGGGTGGGAACCATAAACAGTAAAGAATGCACCAGCTTAAACCACTGCAGCTTGCAAAACCTTGCGGCCAAAAACGTCATCCGCTGAAGCCCGCACATCAACCTTGTAAAACTTGGAAAAAGTATGAACGGAATACCAAGTAGCAGCCTTACAAACTTGTTCAACAGAAGCCTGGTGCTGAAAAGCCCAGGACGCACCAACAGCACGAGTAGAATGCGCAGTGACCCTAAAAGGGGGAGTCCTCCCCTTAGCAGAATAGGCCCCAACAATGGCCTGACAAATCCATTTGCTAATGGTAGACTTGGCGGGCGCCAAACCTTTCCTGGGCCCGCAGGGCACCACAAAGTAGTCACCAAATAGTACTTAACACAGCGAACCACATCCAAATTGTGCAAAACCCTGTCCTTGTCATTGCTAGGCTTAGGACACAAGGAAGGGAGAACAATATCCTGATTGAGATGGAAAGCAGAAACCACCTTAGGAAGGAAATCTGGCTTAAAGCGAAAGACCACCTTGTCCTGGTGTCTTTCAAAGTAAGGGGCCTGACTCGACAGAGCCGCCAACTCAGAGACACGCCGAACAGAGGTAATAGCCACAAAGAAGGCAACCTTTTGAGTGAAAGCAGAAAGAGCAATATCCTGTAACTGCTCAAAAGGAGGACCTTGGAGAGCCGAAAGAACCAAATTCAAATCCCAAACAGGAACCATAGCCTTCCGAGGAAGTCGAACATGAGTGACCCCCTGGAAAAAAGTCTTAACCAGCGGGTGTAAGGCAAAAGATCTTTGGAAGAAAACAGACAGAGCAGAGACCTGCCCTTTCAAGGTACTAAGCTGGAACCCAAGATCCATACCCTGCTGAAGAAACTCCAAAATCCTAGGGATCGAAAACACCCTGCAAGGCAAGGCCCTAGCCTCACACCAGTCAATATAGGACTGCCAAGTTCTATAGTAAATGCCAGAAGAGGACCGCTTCCTAGCTCTAATCAAGGTCTGAACAACAGCCTCAGACAAACCTTCCTCCTTCAGAACGAAGGTTTCAGCAGCCAAGCCGTCAAAGCCAGCGTTGGTAAATTGGGATAAAGTAGTTGACCCTGAGATAACAGATCTGCAAACATGGTAAGCCGGTACTGATCTACCGCCAGCCTTACAACGTCTGCGTACCAAACGCTTCTTGGCCACCTTGGAGCCACCAGAATTGCTGGTGTCCCTTCCAGAGCCAGTTTGCAAACTACCTTGCCCAGCATGGAGAAGGGAGGAAACAGGTACAGAAACCCCAGATCCTTCCAAGCAAGGGACAAGGCATCCACTGCCAGAGCTAGAGGATCCTGAGATAGAGACACAAAGGCCGGGAGTTTGCGATTGTGCCGTGAGGCAAAGAGAACCACCTCCGGAGTCCCCCACTTGTGACAAAGAGACCACTCTCCTTGGCGAGAGGACCCCCTGCTCAGGGAGTCCGCCTCTGTGTTCTCCACTCCCGGAATGTAGATTGCCGAAATGCAAGGAACATTGCTCTCCGCCCAATTCAGGTTCAGAGAGACTTTCCTGAGGGCACTCCTGCTGCGAGTCCCTCCTTGGTGATTGATGTAGGCTACCGCCGTCCGATTGTCTGATCGAATCTGAACCGGAAGACCCTGTAAGTGCGACGTCAGCCGTGACAGGACAAGCCGGATGGCACTGAGCTCTAAGACATTGATGGGGTTGTGAGCCTCCTGAGGACCCCACACCCCGCTGAACTGATGACTTTTCCAGAAACCTCCCCAGCCCGACAGGCTGGCATCCGTGGTAACCGACGGTTGATCCAATGATAGCGGACACCTGTCCAATGCGTCAATAGATGAAGTTGAAGAGATCTCATGTGAAACTGCGCAACCAGGTGGTGGCGGACTCCCGGGGAACAGCTCTGACCATTCGGTGAAGTACTTTTCAATATTAGTCCCATTTACTTTTATTTATGTATGTCATTAAGGTATTTAGGAGATAGGGCCCATTTACTTGTTCACCTAGCATAGAGCATTTTATACCTCTATTGCACTGACATGCAGGTCACACAGCTTTGAGCCATTTATGCTGTACATAGCACAGTACGTATTAATTATTTTTGCATTTGCACTTTATGTCTCTATTGCACCGAAATGCAGATTCACCCAGCATAGAGCATTTCATGCTTCCACTGCATTGATATGCAGGCCACATAGCTTCGAGTTATTAATGTTGTTTATAGCACAGTACATATTAATTAATTAATGTTTTTTTGCATTTGCACTTTATGTCTTTATTGCACTGAAATGCAGATTGCACAGTTTTGAGCAATCAATGTTGTATATAGCACAGTATAGATTAATTAATTTTGCATTGGCACTTTATTGTATAAATTGATTGTAGGTATATTGATTCATAGGGACTTTTTATTTATACACATTTCCCCTGAGAGCTTTATACATTTACCCGGGGTCCTCATGTTTTTAACATAGTTTTTTAACCCCAACAGCGTGCTCTAATATTGTAAATATACCCATATATGAAATAAAGGGTTATTATTGTATTATATTTTTGTGGTTTGTGCGGTAATATATATACAGACATTGGTGGGGGTGTTCTGGGTTACCCCACTCTTTCTTATGAGTATTGTTTGTCCCAATTGGGGTCTGTATATAACCAGCACACCTTAATACTAATAGTGGTGCGGAGTCATAAAGATTTTTTGAAACTGCGCAAACGGGACCGCCTCGAAGGAGGCCACCATCAATCCCACCAGTTTCATCCGGATAGAGGGGCAAGGATTGGCCAGAAGAAGGCGGATCAGAACCTGAATCCCCTGCACCTTGGTCTGGGGTAGAAATACTCTGGCCTGAATGGTATCCAGATTCATGCCCAGGAATGAAATCACCCGTGATGGCGAGAGAGAGGACTTGGGGCGGTTGATCACCCACCCGAACCTCTCCAGGGTCGACACCACCTGGTGGGTGTCCAGCTCCGCCTGACGGAAAGAAGAAGCTGAAATCAATAGCTCATCCAGATACGGCACAATGCAAATTCCCTGAGCTCTGAATAGGGCCCTTATGCTCGCCAGAACCTTGGTGAAGACCCTCGGCGCTGAGGTCAATCCGAAGGGAAGGGCTACAAACTGAAAATGTTGATCGTCCACCGCGAACCTGAGGAATCTCTGACGCGCTGGAAAAATTGGAACATGCAAATACGCATCCTTGATGTCTATGGATGTCATGAAATCCCCTTGACGAAGGGAATTGATGGCCGAGCGCAGAGTCTCCATGCGGAACTTCTTGGTTCTGATGAATCTGTTGAGGACCTTGAGGTCCAGAATGGATCTTACAGAACCTTCTTTTTTTTGGGGACCGTGAAAAGATTGAAGTAGAAACCCCTGCCTCTCTCCGACGGAGGCACCGGGCATACAACTCCCATGTCCAGAAGGTTTTTCACTGCTAACAGGAGCCCCTGTGCAGCCTGAGGGTCCAAGGGTACCCAAGACCTTAAAAATCTTGGAGGAGGCCAGTACTCGAACTCCAGTTTGTACCTGGAGGAGACCACTTCCAAGATCCAATTGTCTGTGACCTCCCGGGCCCAGACCTGGAAGAAGAGCCGCAGCCGTCCCCCCACCCGTGCGGGTGAGAGCCCCCTTTATTGCTGAGCTGGTTTACCCGCAGGCTTGGGCTTGGAACCCCAGGCAGAAGCGGGACGGGCCCGACCTCTGCCCCTGTTCCAGGAAGAGCCTCTGACACCCGAGAAGGCCAAACCTCTGCCAGCTCTGGCACCTCGAAAGGAAGGATTGAAAGAGCCTGCCCCCCGAAAGGGACGGCGCTGTTTCTTCCGCTGAGGTAACTTACCTCCCTTTGCCACAGCATCCAACTTATCTCCAAACAGCCGCGTACCCAAGAAGGGAAGAGCTGTGAGCGATTTCTTGGCCGCAAAGTCCGCCGTCCACTGACGGAGCCATACCGAGCGGCGCATGGCCACCAATAAGGCTGAAGTCCTACTACACATAACAATAGTGTCTTCCATAGCAGCCAAGACAAAATCCTTGAACAATTCAAATCTTTTAAGCCTAGTGAACTCAGCGCTGGCCGGATCAAGGTGAGCGTCATTTAACCAGTCCCTAATCAGAGACCTAGCAGCCACCAACACCAGCGCAGATGCACAAACAGGCCGCAAGGCCGAGCCAACACTGGCAAAGGCATGGCATGCCATCTGATCAAGGCGCCTATCCTCACCATCCTTTAGGGAAGTGGCGTCTGGGGTGTGAAGCACGGAGGAGTTGGTCAACCCCAAAACTGGCGCATCGACCTCGGGAGGAGAAGCCCAGCGCTTAACCGCTTCCACCGGGAAAGGATACTTCTTATCCCATCCCTGAGGAACACCTGGAAGCCGACTAGGTTTCTCCCATTCCCTAAGGATCAGTGCATCAAAATGACCCTGGGTAGGGAACTCCAAACGAGGCTTGTGGGCCCCAAAAAATTCCCCCTTCTTGAGAGGCGGCGCAATATGAATCCTCATACAATTCCCCCTCCTCTAACGGGGAATAATCCGACATATCAAATGAATCATCATCAATATCCCAAGTCGCCTGGACCGATGACAAATGTCTCTTTTTAGCCTGGGCCTTCTTGCCCACCGCGCTAACCATAAATTTCTCGATGCTGGCCAACCTAGCACAAACATCGGAATGCGACTCCCCGCTGGCACCAATGTCACTTGGGGTACGGATAAGGCGGGGAGGGGAAGGCGATGAAGCGGGGGGCGCCGACCCAGAAGGCTGGGCACCCGACTGCCGCGATATGGCCTTTTGTGCACATGGTATACAAATAAGCACATTCTTACCCGTAAGGGATGCCCCACAAGCCACACATGGCCGGGATTGACCCAGAGGGAGCCCGAGCCCGGTATCCTGCGGAGCCTCCATATAGTGATTCTTGTGGTCAGTCGCAAGACCGCAGGAAATTTAAGCAATAAGCAACCCGGGATGCCCCTTAAAAGTCCCAGTAGGAGGATTTTTGGGTGAACAATCTAAGCCTAGGGACCCCAGGACCAGGAGGAACCCCTTAAAAAGCCCATACACAAAGCAATCTGAAACACACAAGCAATAATACAATCACACTGAAGAAATAACTAAAAAATACCAATATATTAATATTGATACACAATACAACCATATGCTCAGAATATTCTATAATTAAAAATATCTATATATCCATATGAAAGCACAAAAGCATGAAGAGGAGGCCCCCCGCAGAAGCTAAGGAAGTGGCCGCACAGGCGCTTACCGACCGAGGAGTTAATCAGAGCAGCAGCCAGAGCAATCACACAAGATGGCCCCCGGAGAGTCACACGAGCAGAGGAGAGGAAGAAGGGGGGCGGGCCAGCTCCGAACGCGCGCTCGTCAGGCCACGCCCCTCCCAGCAATGTAGATACCAGCCCTGGGCTGGCCCGCATAATCGAGCCAAACGAGGGGGCGGGGCTAACACGGCCACACCGATGGCCCGGTCCCGCCCCCCCACCTAACACAGCCTGAGGGTGAGAAGCTCCTCAGGCTGAGTAAAGAAGGTAAAGAGTGAAGGAGACCACAATCAACCCCAGTCAGCACCAACACACACAAGTGAAAGACACACACACTCACACAGTGCTTCAGTAATTAAACAACCGTGGGTGAGGCCAGCTCCCCCCCCCGGAGGGAAAGGAAGGGACCGGGAAGGGGGGGAATCCAAGCCGGAATCCGGTCATAGGGATTAAGGGACAGGGCATCCCATACCGGGATCACCAACCCGGACAACCGCCTACCCCTTGCAATGGGGTCTCACGGTGGAGCAAGGCTCCTACAACACCCATAAGGTGCTGCCTACCCTCACCAGGACCTGCAGCCAAGGCTGGGAGGCTCAAATAGGGACAATTTAGAAAAGGACCTGGCAGCACATGGCCGGGCGCGAGCCCAGCTTACCTGCAAGTAAGAGAAGTCTTCATCTTCTTTCTTGCTCGCCTTCCTGCAGAGAAGGAACTGGGAAATTGGTGGGAGGTCCCAGGTATTTATGGACTGGGAGGAGCTCCTTTTTTTGCATTCATCTCTGCAGAAGTTCGCCCTCTACTGGAGAATAACCCAAATGTCATGAAGAGTTGAAGCGGAGTGTATGTCACACTTGGAATAGTGTCATAGTGGTTCGCCGAGACATTCTGCATATCTTTAGCTTTGTGGGAAAAGTTGGGGAAGCCACTTTGCTGTTCCAGAATGACTGTGCCCCAGTGAACAAAACAAGGGCCACAAAAACTTGTTGTGTGTTTGCTTACTTGCCAGAGTGATATAGGAAAAGTAGTGCTGACTCACCTTGCATGGTTAAAAATCCAATCCTTTTATTATGAAATCTTGTTAAAGAAACTGATGGTAGCATCTGCAGACTTCAAAATCTTGTCATGACATTTAGGAAAAGCAGAAAGGCTACGCGTTTCAGGCATTTACTATGCCCTTTGTCATGCCTGATCTGATGTGAAAAATGGCTTACCTTAAAAGCCCTGATGCTGGAGGATGTGCGTGCTGGGCCCTCCCCAATAACTTTCACTATATTTATATATATATATATATATATATATATATATATATATATATATATATATATATATTATTTTACCACCCCGGTTTTGCTGTTATCCAAGATAAATTGTTGTTTACTGATGCCACTAGCCGAAATATCTGTTACCTGGAATCATATATCCTTTAATTATCTAACATTATAAAATAAAGTTTCCAATCATTTAAGGACATCATCAAAGCTATTTGTTTAATTTGTTACTTGAAGGCGGCAAATGAAACATCAGGGTGTTCATTTAGGATTGGACATTGACATGGCAAATAGGAATTCAAACACCGTTCATTCAACAAATTCAGTTTTGTATTACACATGCAATTGCTGCCCATTCTAAAAGAGAATCAAAATTTACATTTTTGTAACTTTAAGTCATTAAATGTCAATGTTTAGGGAGTAAAACAAGATGGATATATGCAAGATGAGCTTAGTTACAAAGAACCATTAGTGATACCATGATAGCAAATGAGTTTAACAGTTGTCAGTGAAAATCTGTAGTGCAGATTGCATACACTTAAGAAAATAATTTGATGAATTTAAAATATTTTCAGTTTCAGATGCCTGAACAACCCATGGGGACTAACAAGATCCATTTGAAGAAAATGTCTGTGTAATTGATGGCAATGCTTGCAACTTACAAAAATCAGAAACAATGTTATGATTCTCCTTTCACACAAACTGTAATAATACCAATAATAGCCAGTGGTTTGCTTGATTTACTTTTTTTGCTTATTAACCATTAATTATACTCATATTTACAGAGAAATTACAGAAACTCCCTCTTCATCTGTGTGATTCCACCAAATTAAAGGATATATATTTTAAAGTACGTCTCTACACATGGAAAAATACAATTCTGTGAAATACTCACCTGTAGAATTGGAATTATAAGTATACAGTACGTTCTGCTCCAGATAGATTACTTACACTTGGGTTATCCTCCGCCAGATGGCTCTGCACTGCAGAGACATATAAAACAGGCTCCTCCCAGCCCCTCAAATACCCGGGGACCTCCCACAAATCCCCAGCATTGAAAAGCAGTGAAAAAGAAGCCGGGAGAATTTAACCACCCAAAAACTGGTAACTATAACAATGATAACAATCACCGTACAGGGGATCCAGAATAATGCAAAAACCAGGGTGGGGTGGAGCAGGACGTACTGTATACTTATAATACCAATTCTACAGGTGAGTATTTCACAGAATTGTATTCTTAGTATACAGTACGTCCTGCTCCAGATAGATTACTTACACTTGGGACATCCAATAGCAGTGTCCATAAAGCAGGGTGGGATCCCCAATAAAAAAGGTAACAGCAGACAGTTTAAACCACTGCCGCCTGCAAAACCTTGCGGCCCAAAAACAGCATCAGCTGAGGCCTTAACATCAACCTTGTAAAAACTTTGAAAAGGTATGAACAGAAGTACAAGTAGCGGCATTGCAAACTTGTTCAACAGAAGCCTGGTGCTGGGAGGCCCAAGAGGCCCCAATAGCACAAGTCGAATGAGCAGTAAGGCGAAGGGAGCACTCTTCCCCTTAGCAGAATAGGCCTGAATCATGGCCAGACAGATCCATTTGCTAATAGTAGACTTGGCATGAGCCAAACCCATCCTGGGTCCAGAAGGGACCACAAAAAAGAGCATCAGTTTTCCTGAAGGACGCAGTGACCACCAGGTAATATTTGAAACACCTGACCACATCCAAGGAATGCAAAACCCTCTCCTTAGCATAGCTAGGATTAGGGCACAAAGAAGGAAGAACAAAATCTTGATTCAAAGAAAGGCAGAGACTACCCTAGGCAGAAAATCTGGCTTAACACGGAACACCACCTTGTCCTGGTGTCTCCCAAGGTATGGGGGCTGAATAGAAAAAGCCACCAACTCAGACACACGCCTGACCAAAGTAATGGCTACCAGAAAAAACAACCCTGAAGGTAAAAACAGCCAGAGCAGAATCCTGCATAGGTTCAAAGGGAGCACCCTGCAAATCAGACAAAACCAAGTTCAAATCCCAAACGGGGACCACAGGTTTACGTGGGGAACGCACATGAGCGACCCCCTGGAAATAAAGGTCTAAATCAGAGAATGCTGAGCAAAGGACGTCTGAAAGAAAATAGACAGGGCAGAAGCCTGACCCTTCAGAGTACTGAGTTGGAGTCCCAACTCCAACCCATGCTGTAAGAACTCCAGAACCCTGGGGACTGAAAACACCCGACAGGGAAGACCTAGACTCACACCAGTCAAAGTAGGTACGCCAAACCCTGAAATAGATGGAAGAAGACGTTTTTTTCCTAGCCTGCACCATGGTATCAACCACCGAGGCGGACAAGTCTTTCTCCATCAAGATGGAGGTTTCAGCAGCCAGGTCGTCAAAGCCAGAGTTTGTAAATTGGGATGGCGTAAGGGGCCCTGAGTGAACAGATCTGGCACCCCTGGCAGAACGTACTGGTCTACTGCCATCTGTACCACGTCTGTGAACCACACTCTTCTTGGCCACCTGGGGGCCACCAGAATTTCTGGTACCCCCCCAGAGCAATCTTGCGCAGAACCCTGCTCAGCAGGGGGAACGAAGGAAAGACATACAGGAACTGAATGTCCTGCCATGACATTACTAAAGCATCCGTGGTCACGGCCAGAGGATCCTGGGACAGGGAGACAAAGGCCGGGAGCTTGTGATTGTGACGGGACACAAACAGATCCACATCTGGTTGGCCCCAACGGTGACACAGAGATTGGAACACCCTGTTGCAGAGGGACCCCCCCCGGAATGTATACCGCTGATATGCAGGGAACATTGGCCTCCACCCAGGTCAGGATCAGAGACACTTCCTGGAGGGCCCTCTTGCTCCGGGTCCCTCCCTGATGATTGATGAAGGCAACTGCCGTCAGGTTGTCCGAGCACCCCTGAACAGGCAGGCCCTGAAGATGAGTAGTCAAGTGAGCCAGAAGTAACCTGATCGCTCACAGCTTCAAGACATTGATAGGTGTGTGGGCTTCCTGAGGGAGCCACCTCCCCTGGAACCGCAGGGACTTCCAGAAACCCCCCCCCAACCTGTCTCCCAGGAAGGGGCAAGAGAGGATCTGCCCCCCAACAGGTTCCTTGAGTCCATCCATCACAAGAGGGACCTCCTTACCAGGGGGGAAAGCACACAGACCCTGTCCAGGGATGCTGGGTCCTTATCCCATACAGACAATAGTAGAAGTTGCAGAAGCCCCAGGTGGAACTGAGCATAAGGGACCGCTTCAAAGCACGCCACCATCAGGCCCACCAGCTGCATCCCCTGCCTAGTGGAGGGATGGGGACAAGCTAGGAGGGACCGAGCCTGTGCAAGCAGATTGTCCACCTTCTGCTGAGGAAGGAAGATCCTTACCTGAACTGTATCCAGATTCAATCCTAAGAATGGAGTTACCAAGGAAGGGGACAGTGAGGACTAGGGGTGGTTGATCACCCATCCAAATGACTCCAGAATGGACACCACCAGCTGAGTATCCAACTCTGCCTGATGTAGAGACTGGGAAGTGATGAGGATGTCCAGGTAGGGCAGCACGCGGATGTCCCTTGGCCTCATCAGAGATATCACCCCCGTCAGCACCTTGGTGAGCACACTGGGAGCTGAAGAGAGGCCAGACGGCAAAGGCCACAAATTGGCAGTGTTGATCTTCCAACGCGAATCTGAGGAACCTTGGTGTCCTGAAAACACAGGAATGTGAAGGTAAGCATCTTTGATATCCACAGACGTCATGAAACCCCCGGGGCGCAAGGAGCTGATGGCCGAGCGCAGGGTTCCCATGCGACAAACGCCTGTTCTTGACAATTTTGCTGAAGATCTGTAAATCCAGAATGGGCCTGACAGAACCATCTTTTTTGGGAACTGTGAAAAGGTTGGTGTAGAGTCCCTTGCCTCTGTCTTTTAAGGGAAATCTGCAAATGATCCCCAGACCCAGCAGGCCTTGCACGGCCTGCGCCAACACCTGAGCAGAGGCAGGGACCAGGAGTACCCGGGACCTGATAATCTTGGGGGAGGCCGCACAGCAAACTCTATCTTGTAGCCGGAGGACACTACCTCCTGAATCCACCGGTCTGAGGCGTGATGCCTCCAGACTTGAGCAAAGTGCCGCAGCCGTCCCCCCACCCTGACGTGCGAGGGCGCCCCATCATGCCTGAGGGGACTTGGGCTTAGCCCCACCGGAGGAGCCAGGACGTTGTCTTCTGCTCCTGTGACAGGAATCTGCGCGAGCCCCCGCGAAGGACCCCCCTGTTTCTTGTTTAACACCATGGTAGGGGGGAGAAGGGGGGCCCTGGCCCCGAAGGGGCAGAGACGGCCGTCTGCGCTGGGGTAAACAGGTCTAGACGGGCCCCAAACAGGCGTAGCCCCTTAAAAGGAAGCCCAGTGAGGGCCTTCTTCGCAGCATTGTCAGCACCCCACTGTCGCAGCCAAACCAAGCGGCGTATAGCCACCACGAGGGCAGAAGTTCTTGCACACATTCTGATGGTGTCATCCAAAAAGGACAAAATTTACAAAAACATCACAACTGGAGAGTGCATTAAACACCTCACAAGGGAGATCATCAGGGGCACTATCAAGCATTTTTCTGATAAGGGTTCTAGTGGCCACAGCAGTAATGGCAGAGGCACAGACCGGGCGCAGCGCCGTCCCCGCACATGCAAAGGCATGGGAGACCAGCAGGTCAATGCGCCGGTCCTCAGCATCCCGCAGAGTTGTAGAATCAGGGGAATGCATGACAGGGGTGTTAGATAGCCCTAGGATTGGGACATCCACCTCGGGGGGGGGGGGGGCGATGACCAACATTTAACCACCTCAGGAGGAAAAGGATACTTCCTATCCCAATCCCTTGGAAGCCCAGGAAGTTTACTGGGGCACTCCCATTCCTTGAGCGCAAGGGTATGGAAATGTGCCTGCTCTAGAAATTCCAAACGTGATGTTGCTGTATGAAAACGCTCCCCTTTTTTGCCTGGGAGCCTCACCAGGGAGAGAGATAGACAGAACCTCAAAGATCTGGGTCAATAATCTGTCAGTGTCATCCAGGGCCCAGGGGTCAGAGCCAGAATCGTCATGACCCCTTGGTCTCTCAACAGATTCATAAAATCCAGAGATCCCATAGGGAAAACAGTAACATAAGGCGTCAAGTGCCGCTTCTTACCAGGGCCCTTACGCACTAAAGACCTCGCAATAATCTGCTCAGCAGTAGGCAGTCTAGAAGACACATCAGGCTGAGAATCCCCACAAGTATGCAACTCAACAGGAGAGAGATTTAAGCTGGGGGGAGTAATGAAACGAGGTGCAGCCACTGGCAGGCCAGATTGCAAAGCCAGCGCTTGCTCAGCACAGGGTACGCAGACCCATGCCTTGTCAGCGTCAGCATGACGCTGTCCACACGCCATACACCGCCGGTCTTGTCCCAAGGGGACCCCGGTCACATTATCCTGAGATGCCTCCATATGGTGATTATTAGGCACAATATGCCAGTAGGGATTGACGCTATAAGCAACCCTGGATGCCCCAATGACCTGCTAGGGAAGTGGGAGTAATTTTACAAGGCCCAACTATCAATTACACCGGGCCGGGAGAAGCCAATGGATTCACCCGTCTGAAAGACACAATGAGAAAAAGGGTGTCAGAACCAAACACACTACAATGAGTATAAAGCCGCCCGCGAGGGCACTTACGGACCACGGTAAGTAAAAACGTCACACGCGCGCGCGACCTGACAACATGGCGCCGAGTACCTCGAAGGGCGGGCCAGAGCAAGCCGTGACGCAGGGCGCGCCAGGCCAGGCCCTGCCCCCCTGAAGAGCGCGAAGTCCACCGACAAGCAGCCAATGAGAACGCAGAAGCGGCTGAGGTAACGCCGCCGCCCAGCGCGGAACATCCAAATGAAGGAAAAGGCGCGCGTGGCGGCGCCATTTGCAATAGTAAAAAAACAAGTCAGCGCGGCGGCTGACACCACATATACTAGTCCAAAAAACATGACAAAAAGGCTGTATGCACGAATCACGATACACGCTCACCCACACACCTGCCCCCCCCCCTTCTTTCCCCCCCGAAGGCTACAGGGAGAATGAGGGAGGATGGCGGCCCTTTGTACAGGACCCACCGCTACCGGGGCATGGGACAATAATGCGGGAGGGGCATCTCACCATCAGCCTATACCGCCTACCCTTTCGTGGGGGACTGCGGTGGAGCAGCGCTCCATAAGCACACATGGTGCCGCCTACCTTCACCCGACCAGCGCAGCCCAGGCTGGGAGGCACATCACACGAAGGACGGGTGGGAATAGTCCAACAGGGCCGCAGGCTAATGGCCCCGCTCACCTGCGAGAGAGTGATAATTTCATGTCTTCGCAGTAAGCACTGCAGAGAAATCTGGGGATTTGTGGGAGGTCCCCGGGTATTTGAGGGGCCAGGAGGAGCCTGTTTTACATATCTCTGCAGTGCAGCGCCATCTGGCGGAGGATAACCCAAGTGTAAGTAATCTATCTGGAGCAGGACGTACTGTATACTAAGAATAAATAATGTACTGTACAACCCTTTCTTTACCAGAAGCAGATCATCTTAATGCATCATGAAGACCTGGTTCCCAAAGTTCTGTTGTCTGCCTGGTAACATACAGAGGCAGCATGACAAGACAGTCCCTGGCACGCTATATTTACTGTTACACCGGCAGGGGTGAAGTTCTGTCAGAAGACTGCTGAGCATGCACCACAATTGTGGGGCGAGTTCTTTAAGATGTAAGAGTAAGTAAAGATAATCCAGTCTAGGCACAATCTGTAGCAGGGAAGTGTTGGGGCAAGAGAATTTTTATTTCTTTGATTTATGCCTAGACAGGCCCTTTAATTCTTAGAAAGTAATTCCAAGAAAAAACATGTTTAGGTAAAACAGCAGCAAAATTATCAGTGCATAGGTCAGTGCAAATGTTTTTTTTTTTTTCAAAAGCACTTAATGTAGTTAATCATATTCACAGAGTCTGGCTCTTTAACCAACTCCAACCACAATTGAAAATTACACCAGTCATTAATTCTGCTTTAATATCTGCCTTACAGAAAAAACTGGAAAATGCATACTTTAGGCTTATGCATATGGCAAATCATCATCACTTAGATCGGAATCATCCTCCTCCACTTCTCCTTCAATCACAGATTTCTTTCCTCTGCAGCAGGAAACAATCAGTCCAATGATGAAAACCTGTAATTGCACAGGAGAGCATAGTTTCTAAGCTACTAATGAGTACAAGAGTCTTCCACAGATATAAATCTACTAAAATACATTATGCCTAATAAAGTACATTACTGCAATTGAAATTAGCTATTACCGTCAATATATAAGTGCAAAAGCATATATGTCCAGACAGAAAACAAAAATCACATACTCCCTGCAACAGCTGCAACAGTGTGCCATTCTCCAAAACTTACCTGTTTGTGAGCTCAGGTACCACTGTATGCTTCGAGAGGTTGTTATTACAGTGTTTAGAGCAAACAGAAATGGAACAAAATTCTGTTTCCCACACAAAATCACAGCCTTCCCTCTGCACAAGGCAGCGAAACGGATGTTTCTGAGAGACCATACTTGTGGAGAGGCACCTCAATTGTGGCCATTATTACCCCCATAACACAATCTTACTATGACATTTAAAGGGTAATGCCAGTGGCTTGTTATTTGAACATTATTTTAGTAAATCTGCATTTTGGGGTTTTATCAATACTGCACCTAGATTACATGATGGTCAGCAGGTCACTGTGAAATTTGCACACTTTTGTTTATTTTGTGTGTCGCTCTACTTAAGAGCATGTGAAATTTAGCAACTGGATGAAATGCAGACACTACTGTATCTCCCCGTTTCAGTTCTGTTGGCTCTTACTTCCTTTATGAAAAGTAACGTCTTCTCATTGTAAGGAACTGGGAATAACCATGGACATCAGTGGGCAGAGTGGTTGGGCAGAGCAAAAGCAAGGACTTAGATGTACATTGCTACAGGACTTACAGTATTTGTATCCTTTATATTTTACTTCAGGTTAGCGTTAAACACAACTATTGGTCGCCAAGGCTGTGTGTCTCATTTATGACTCATGACTCAATAACCATGTTGTTAGCAAGTTCATACATGCAAACTGGATTATAATCAATGTCCATGTCCAGGCACACAGTGTTTCCTTCCCCCCTTTACTGTGGGAGCAGTGTACAATCTGTCATGTAAAAGCATTTTAAAATATCTGATTCTGATTAAATATATGTTGTCCAAGCAGAGCCAATGTTTTGTCCTTCATTCCTAGGCATGGTTCAGGACAGCCAGCCAGCAGCATGACCACTGTGACCTGCCAAGCTCTTTCATACTCGGAGAAACAAGAAACAGGGGTGAAGTCCTGCCACATTTGTGTGTGGTCACGGAGGATTTAATTTGATCACAGGGGCAAATGGATGAGAGGCATATGAGGCAGGCTTCAGATGAGCTGCATTCTGCCCTCTCATTGTTATTGCCTGGACTATCACCCTTAATAAAATGACTATAATTAAGGGTGATGGATGCTCAGTGCTTTAGAATGTATGATGGGTACCTTGTTATGTACCTCATTTGCTCTGGTGATAAAAGCACACAAAGGATAACTATCACAAATATATTCACATAAATCATATAGATGGCAAGAGGTAAGGTTACTGTCTGTTGAATACCTACCCCAATGAATACCCAGTTTCCAAAGTAATAGACTGTACTGAAGAACCAAAATTTGTGGAGAAACAGGTACGTCCGAGTGACTACACACTGATCTGAAAGAAATGGAAAAATTAACTTGTAATAGGAGTCCTCTCATTAATATCAACTGTAGTGTCTGGTAAACGATAAGCATTAACTAAGTAGTTTAGTTTACACATATTAAAATAAATGAAGGCATTTTCTACATAGATTATATAATGATAAAATACAGAAATGATTGGGGATAGTATGCACCAGTGCCATCTTTCTTAAAATATTTTCCGAAACTGTCCAAACGTTCATACGTGATATTAGTGCAAAAGACAGATTACTACTCTGCACAGGCCATATAAAATGGTATTCAAATATCAGGGAAAAATGCCCCCCCCCAAAAAAAAAAACACGATTCTGTGAAGTACTCACCTGTAGAATTGGTATTATAAGTATACAGTACGTCCTGCTCCAGATAGATTACTTACACTTGGGTTATCCTCCGCCAGATGGTGCTGCACTGCAGAGACATGCAAAAACAGGCTCCTCCCGGCCCCTCAAATACCCGGGGACCTCCCACAAATCCCCAGCATTGAAAAGCAGTGAACAAGAAACCAGGAGAATTTAACCACCCAAAACAAAACTGGTAACTATAACAATGATGATAATCACCATACAGGGGATCCAGAATGATGCAACAACAGGGTGGGGTGGAGCAGGACGTACTGTATACTTATAATACCAATTCTACAGGTGAGTACTTCACAGAATTGTATTATTCTTAGTATACAGTACGTCCTGCTCCAGATAGATTACTTACACTTGGGACATCCAATAGCAGTGTCCATAAAGTAGGGTGGGATCCCCAATAAGAAAAGGCAACAGCAGGCAGTTTAAACCACTGCCGCCTGCAAAACCTTGCGGCCAAAAACAGCATCAGCTGAGGCCTTAACGTCAACCTTGTAAAACTTTGAAAAGGTATGAACAGAAGACCAAGTAGCGGCCTTGCAAACTTGTTCAACAGAAGTCTGGTGCTGGAAGGCCCAATAGGCACCAATAGCATGAGTAGAATGAGCAGTAAGGCGGAAGGGAGGACTCTTCCCCTTAGCAGAATAGGCCTGAATCACAGCCTGACGGATCCATTTGCTGATAGTAGACTTGGCAGAAGCCAAACCCTTCCTAGGACCAGAAGGGACCACAAAAAGAGCATCAGTCTTCCTGAAGGACGCAGTGACTACTAGGTAATACTTCAGACACCTGACCACATCCAAGGAGTGTTACTAGGATTAGGGCACAAGGAAGGAAGAACAATATCCTGGTTCAAATGAAAAGCAGACACCACCTTAGGCAGGAAATCCGGCTTAAAGCGAAACACCACCTTATCCTGGTGTCTCTCAAAGTATGGAGGCTGGATAGACAGAGCCGCCAGCTCAGACACGCCTGACCGAAGTAATAGCCACCAGAAAGACAACCTTGAGGGTAAGTACAGCCAGAGCAGCATCCTGAATAGGCTCGAAGGGAGCACCCTGCAAGGAAGACAAGACCAAATTAAAATCCCAAACAGGGACCATAGGTTTTCGTGGGGGACACACATGAGCAACCCCCTGAAAGAAAGTCCTGACCAAGGAATGTTGAGCAAAAGACTTCTGAAAGAAAACAGACAGGGCAGAAACATGACCCTTCAAAGTACTGAGTTGGAGACCAGACTCCAAGCCTTGCTGTAAGAACTCTAGAACCCTGGGAACTGAGAACACCCGACAGGGAAGAGACCTAGACTCACACCAGTCAATGTAAGCACGCCAAACCTTATAATAGATGGAAGATAAAGACTTCTTCCTAGCCTTCACCATGGTCTCAACCACGGAGGCAGACAAGCCCTTCTCCATCAAGATGGAGGTTTCAGCAGCCAGGCCGTCAAAGCCAGAGTTTGTAAATTGTGATGGCGTAGGGACCCCTGAGTGAGCAGATCTGGCACTGCTGGCAGGACGTACTGATCTACTGCCATCTGCACCACGTCTGCGAACCACACTCTTCTTGGCCACCTGGGGGCCACCAGAATCACTGGCACCCTTTCCAGAGCAATCTTGCGCAGTACCCTGCCCAGCAGGGGGAATGGAGGAAAGACATACGGGAGCCGAAATTCCTGCCATGACATGGACAGAGCATCTGTGGCCAAGGCCAGAGGATCCTGAGACAGGGAGACAAAAGCCTGGAGCTTGTGATTGTGACGGGATGCAAACAGATCCACATCCGGTAGACCCCAACGGTGACACAGGGACTGGAATACCCTGTTGCAGAGGGACCACTCTCCCTGACGAGAGGTCCCCCTGCTCAGAGAGTCTGCCAGTAGATTCTCTGCCCCCGGGATGTACACAGCCGAAATGCATTGAACATTGGCCTCTGCCCATGTCAGAATACGCAATACCTCCTGGAGGGCCCTCTGGCTCCGGGTCCCTCCCTGATGGTTGATGTAGGCAACCGCCGTCCTGTTGTCTGAGCTCACCTGCACAAACAGACCTCTCAGGTGATTGGTCAACTGCTCCAGTACCAACCTGATTGCCCGCAGTTCCAAAATGTTGATGGGTAAGTGGGCCTCCTGAGGGCCCCACCTCCCCTGGAACCACAGGGACTTCCAGAATCCCCCCCATCCTGACAGACTGGCATCCGTGGTGACTGTCTCCCAGGAGGGGGCCAGGAAGGATCTGCCTCCCATCAAGTACCTGTGGTCCAGCCACCAGGAAAGGGACTGTCGGACCGAGGGGGGAAGCACACAGATCCCGTCCAAGGACGTTGGATCCTTGTCCCATACTGACAGAAGGTGAAGTTGAAGAGGCCTCAAATGGAACTGAGCAAAGGGCACCGCATCGAAGCATGCCACCATCAGGCCCACCAACTGCATTCCCTGCCTGAGGGAGGGCTGGGGGCACGATAGCAGGAACCTCACCTGCGGAGTTAGAGCTTCCACCTTCTGCTGAGGAAGGAATATCCTTGACTGAATCGTATCCAGAATCATTCCCAGGAATGGGGTCACCGAGGAAGGGGACAGGGAGGACTTGGGGTGATTGATCACCCAGCCGAAAAAATCCAGGGTGGACACCACCAGCTGAGTGTCCAACTCTGCCTGTTGCAGAGACCGAGAGGTGATGAGTATGTCGTCCAGGTAGGGTAGCAAGCGTATGCCCCTTGACATCACCCCTGCCAGCACTTTGGTGAACATTCTGGGAGCTGAGGTGAGACCATAGGGCAGGGCCACAAATTGGTAATGTTGATCTTCCAAAGCGAATCTGAGAAACCTTTGGTGTCCAGGGAACACAGGGATGTGAAGGTAAGCATCTTTGATGTCCATCAACGTCATGAGATCCCCTGGGCGCAGGGAGCCAATGGCCGAGCGCAGAGTTTCCATGCGAAAACGCTTGTTTCTGACAAATTTGTTGAGGATCTTAAAATCCAGAATGGGCCTGACTGACCCATCTTTTTTGGGGACTGTGAAAAGGTTGGAATAGAACCCCTTGCCTCGTTCTCTTAAGGGGACACTGCAAATGACCCCCATATCCAGAAGGCCTTGCACGGCCTGCATCAAGACCTGAGCTGAGGCAGAGTCCTGGGGGATCCTGGACTTGACGAATCTTGGGGGGGGGCGCACACCAAACTCTATCTTGTAACCAGAGGACACTACCTCCTGAATCCTCCTGTCTGAGACGTGATGCCTCCAGACGTGCGCAAAGTGCTGTAGCAGTCCCCCCACCCCGATGGGCGAGGGCACCCCATCATGCCTGGGGAGGCTTGGGAGAGGGTTTTGGTTTAGAGCCCCAGGAGGCGCCGGGGCGTCGTCCATTGTTCCTGAGCCAGGAATCTGTACGAGCCCCCGCGAAGGACACCCCTTTGCCCTGCTTAGCACCGCAGTAGGGGAGTGAAGGGGGCCCCTGGCCCCGAAAGGGCAGAGACTGCCGCCTGCGCTGGGGTAACTTACCTCCTTTAGCAAAAAGGTCTAGGCGATCTCCAAACAGGCGTAGCCCCTTAAATGGAAGCCCAATAAGGGCCCTCTAAGCAGCATTGTCAGCAGCCCACTGGCGCAGCCAGACCGCGCGGCGCATAGCTACCGCCAAGGCAGAGGTTCTGGCACACATCCTAATGGCATCATCCAAGGCAGATAGGATAAAGTTCACAAACATATCACAGTTAGACAGTGCATTACATGTATCAGGTTGCCCTTCATCAGACCCATCAAGTACACTTCTGATCAGGGTCCTGAGCGCCACAGACGTGATGGCCGAGGCGCAAACCGGGCGCAGCGCCGCTCCCACGAACGCAAAGGCATGGCACGCTAATTGGTCAATGCGCCGGTCCTCAGCATCCCGCAGCGTAGTAGTGTCAGGGGCGTGCATAATAGAGATGTTATACAACCCTAGAATAGGGGCATCGACCTCAGGGGGCGATGACCAGCACTTGACCATGTCAGCAGGAAAAGGATATTTTCTGTCCCAACTCTTAGGTATGCCGGGAAGTCTACTGGGACGTTCCTACTCCTTAAGCACGAGGTTATTGAAATGGGTTTGCTCAGGAAATTCCAAACAAGCTTTAGCAGTATGAAAAAGCTCCCCCCTTTGCCTGGGAGCCGCAACCGGGGGAGAGATAGACAAAACCTCAAATATTTGGACCAGTAATCTGTCAGTATCATCCGGGGTCCAGGGGTCAGAGCCAGAATCGTCATGACCCCTGAGTCTCTCATCAGATGACCCTGAGTCATAAAACAGCTCCCCTTCATCTGATGGGGCGTAGCCATACAGATGCAACAACTCCTCAGATTCCATAGGAGACAGAGTGGCATCAGTAGTTAAGTGACACTTTTTAGCGGAGGCCTTACGCGCTAAGGTATTAGTGATCAATCTTTCAACACTGGCCAGTCTAGCAGACACATCAGGTTGAGAATCCCCGCTTGTATGTAATTCAATGGGGGTAAGACTCAAGCTTGGGGGAGTAGGTGAAGTGAGACAAGGTGCAGGCCCAGTCACCGGAGGGGCGGGTTGCAACGTTAGCGCCTGCTGTGCGCAAGGGACACAGACCCGCGCACTGTCACCGCTGATAGGTGAGACCCCACAAGCTACACACAGCCGGGCTTGTCCCGAAGGAACCCCGGTCCCAATATCCTGTGATGCCTCCATATGGTGATTATTAGGCACAATATGCCGGTAGGGATTGACGCTATAAAGCAACCCTGGATGCCCCAATGACCCGCTAGGGAAGTGGGAGTATTTATACTAGGCCCAACTACAATTACACCGGGCCGGGAGAAGCCACTGGATTCACCGGTCTGAAAGACACAATGAGAAGGAGGGGTGTCAGAGTCATACACAGTAAAATAATGAGTATCAAAGTCGCCCACGAGGGCACTTACAGACCGGGGGGACCTTTACACACACGCGTGCGACTGTACAGGGAAAGGCGCCAAAAAGAACCTCGAAGGGCGGGCCAGAACGGGACGTGACGCAGGGCGCGCCAGGCCCGGCCTGCCCCCCCGAAGAGCGCGAAGTCTACAGACAAGCAGCCAATGAGGACGCAGGAGCATCTGAGGCAACGCTGCCGCCCGGCGCGGGCATCCAAATGAGGGAAAGGGCGCGTACTGCGGCGGCGTTTGCAATAGTAAAGGCAAGTCAGCGCGGCGGTTGACACACATATACTAGTCCCAACACACATGTCAACAGGCAATATACACGAATCACGGTACATGTTCAAACACACCCCCCCCCCTTCTTTTCCTCCCGAAGGCTACGGGGAGAATGAGGGAGGATGGCGGCCCTTTGTACAGGACCCACCGCTACCGGGGCATGGGACAATAGTGCGGGAGGGGCATCCCATAAAGGCTCACCATCAGCCTATACCGCCTACCCTTTGGTGGGGGACTGCGGTGGAACAGCGCTCCTTAAGCACACATGGTGCTGCCTACCTTCACCCGACCAGCGCAGCCCAGGCTGGGAGGCACATCACATCAAGGACGGGTGGGAATAGTCCAGCAGGGCCGCAGGCTTTAATAGCCCCACTCACCTGCGACAGTGATATTTCATGTCTTCGCAGTAAGCACTGCAGAGAAATCTGGGGATTTGTGGGAGGTCCCCAGGTATTTGAGGGGCCGGGAGGAGCCTGTTTTTGTTTTTAGCCTGTTTTTAAGGGCTAGAAATGCTTATTATATTTTCAAATGGTGACAGACAGCAATTTGATTTAAACATAATTGTTTATTCTTAGTATACAGTACGTCCTGCTCCAGATAGATTACAGGCTCCTGTTTTTGCATGTCTCTGCAGTGCAGCGCCATCTGGCGGAGGATAACCCAAGTGTAAGTAATCTATCTGGAGCAGGACGTACTGTATACTAAGAATAAACAATTATGTTTAAATTAAATTGCTGTCTGTCACCATTTGAAAATATAATAAGCATTTCTAGCCCTTATTGCGTCCTGGATACATAAACACTCCTAAAAAGCCAAAAGATGAACAAGTAAAGTAACAATAAAATCTTAAGCAAACCCAATGAGAAATAAAGGCTGGTCATGTGTAAACCTTCAAAAACAAGTTTATATTTCTAAATGCAGCTGAACAAGAGTTAGGTCCAGATTTGTTAACAAAATATACATGAAAACAGTTCCAAGGGGAATAGCAGCCTTGTTACCATCTGCAACCATGCAGCTGCTCACCTGAAATATGGACAAATCTGAAAAAAAAAAAAAAAAATACAGATGGCTGAACAAATTGCCTCTGAGTGTATTGTTTGACCTTAGAAAATTATGTACAAACTTGATGAATATCTATTCAGAAAAAAAGGTTCTTGCAAAAAACATTTGATTTTATGCCTGTTACATAACCAGAGGGGGGGGGGATCATTACTGGAACACCCCCAAACAATTTCCAGCTAACAAACTATACACCTGCTGGCTGCATAATGACTGGGTAAAGACATGATTCTTTGCAGCATTTGCAGAATGTGATAAAGAACCCCTGGTGCAAATTGAGTATTTTTTTTTTATAACGTGAAATTACATTTAAAAAAGTAACATGCCACAAGGTTAACCAGTATGTATAAAGCCATAGTGAATACTTTAGAAAAGGTCTAACTCTCATACTTTGCACGCGGACCCCCTCATTCACCTGAATGGCCGGACAGGTGCACACAAAGCAGGAAATCTATACTGTGCAGCAAATCCAAGATTGCATTGCCGGATTCCTGGTAAGGCAAGCAGTTCTGTTTTACTGCTATTACCCCCAATGTCATGACTGTGGGGGGATTTTGCCACAGTCTGTTATTGTGAACCAGTGAAAAGTGCAGGTACAACGAGACAAAAAGAGGCTAAAAGCTTGACAGCAAATGCCGTGGTGCAAAGACGCAAACCTATAAATACAAATGAATAATACCAACTAAATGCAAAGGAGACCTTGAACAATATTAGAAGAGCTAAAAATTCATATCAACGGTAAAAGGTATTATCCCAAAACACCCACGCAGTCATGGCTACCACATTATTTCCAAAAGGGTGCGGCGATGCCCCAGCATACAATAGAGGACAGGGAGGCAAGGAACAGTTATACTCAAATACAGGGTCCTAGTGCAGTTTTCTGCTTCCTGTCCTACCCAGCTCTGTTTCACTTTTGTGAGCCATGTAGGACATGGAGCAGAAAGCGGCACTGGGACCTTGTCAGTGAATATAACTGCTCCCTGAACCTCTGTCCTCTTCAATACACTCCCTCATAACCGAGCTGAACCAAACCCTCCAAACTAAATGTAGGGCTCCTCCAGGACAAACTGCTAATATCGGGGGTTTTGGTTGGGTTCTACCACATTGCCTATTATGATATTGTCGGGGGCGGGGGGGGGCTGCCACATGCCTGTTATTGGGTACTACGAGCGGGGATGCTTCACTGGCCATTATCAGGGACTTCGTTTCCTCCTTTAATCCCTAGGCGCATCTTATGCTGCAGCGTATAGTGCAAAAATTGCATTTTTGGTTGTTTTTGCTAAAGGTGAAAAGATTTGTGAGCCAAGGCTGATCTTTTTCCACTATTTGTTGAATACATGTACTTGCACTTCCACTTTAGACACTCAATAAGGTGGGGCATGGGGATTAAAAGGAGAATGACTATTGCAGTGAGAGTAGTCATTTTCTTTGTAGTAGATCAAAGATTGTATTTATTGCTAAACCTTTTTTTATCTATTCCTTGGGCTCACACACATATTAAAACTATTTCAGCAACATTTTATATTTTTAGTGACATAAATTATGACCCTAAAGATTGACAATATTCACTAACGGCAACTGTACAAAGGTTGTGTAATTGGTGGCATTCTATAGCAATCATGTTTCAAGCCACAGTGAACATTATTTCCAAAATTACATAACATTACAAAATGATAAAGTGTCTACTATGTTGCTAATACTGTGCCCTTGCTGATATTTCTTGGCACATTATTATTTCCCATATAAAAGGGCATTCTTAGCTAATAAAGCATTTCCTGTGACCTTGTCTTACAGGGCCTTCCAGGACACTACAGAAGTGATGACCTGAGGAGTGTGTCACTGGGGTTTATCATAAATTTCTTGCAGGTTTTAAGACTCTGCAAGTTGGATTCCTGCCCAGTAAGTATTTGATGAAGCAATTGTTCATAGAAGGAACAGATGGTCACACAGTCTGAGCAAGAAAACAGGAGAGACTTTCTAATTACAGTTCTTCCCTTTTAACTTGGCTAATTTATAGTGTTCAGTTCTTGACATGTATGTAGTAAATATAGCATAAAGCCTGATATATTTATTATAAAACTATATAAAAATATTACTTCTCTTACTTTGCTACAGTTGCTTGCTTTAATTTCCAAATCCCTGTAGAGTGGCTCATTCTACCAGTATCCTTTATAATTCTGAGTTTCAGGAAAGTCCCATATTGAGAGTAATTACACTTACGGTCAATTAAATCAATTAACTGTGCACAGTAATAGATAATCTAAAAAAAGTTGAGAAGTGAAGGCCAAAGTAAACCTTTGGGAAAATCAACTACAGCAGGAATTACAAAAAGGTAAATGAATTTTTATGCGCAGCAATCTGAAATGCCCTGGGGCGGGAGGTATATGAGCACTGCTTCATGTAAGGGTGTTGGTCTGGTTTAAGCGTATTGGCATTCACATGTGCAAATGTGTTTTACTTTCCCTTTTATTAAACAAAAGACATAATTTCTACAAAAATATTTTAACTGCCTGCTTAAATGAATGATGGTGTGTATATCATAAGCTTTCTTGTAAGGGCATCGTAATGTGAAGTTTTAATTTGATATACTGGACACAGAGGGTAGCGTAGAAATCCTGTTTCCATTTTGCCTTTATTTGTGATAGGATGGCTTAGATCATATTTGTTGTCACTGAAAAGTAAAAGCTTAGTAAAATGTTATGTCTGTGGGTCTTCATATTGGAGACACATTAATGGGAATAAAAGACAAAAATGGCTATATTGCTATGGTACAAATCGAGGGGATAGCTGAGGCTAACTAGAAAACCATGTTGGAAATACAGCCATCACTGCATACTTGCCATCAGGAAATTGTCGTCAGCTTTCCCTCATTTCCCTAATCCCTCAGCTCTCCCGCAAGCTGCCTGGGGCAGGTATAGAATTGTGTACTAAATGGCCAGCTAGAGCTCATAACGAAAGCGAAAAACCAGAGACTGGTAACAATGACGGTCAGCAAGACAACCGCCAAAAGATCATATTGGTACCTGTTTGGCTTACTGTCATAAAGAGAGGACTAGGTATTAAAGCATACATACAGGAAAGATTCACCTAAAAACCCCAAAATATGCAGCCTCTGGCTATCATACTGTATATACCGAATCAACAACTAGTGGCTTGACTAGAATATAATTTACCTTGAATTTACCTTAGACTGTATATGTTTACACACTGTATCTTGCTTAAAACATGTTTTGCCAGGTTTGGCCCCTATATTATGCTTTATTAAATTGATATAATTACTTACCGTATATTTTTGCACTATAACGTGGTGGGTGAAAAAGTTGTACAAAGATTAATGTGTGACCCATAAAAATACCAGATTAACACTATGGCAAACATTATTAATAATCCCCCAATTTTTATTGGCTTATCCAAATTTAGTATTACACGTGCATATTGTTTCACTTCAGATTCTAGTCAGTGCTTAAAGTGGACCAAAACCTGTGATTTTTACTATCCCAGATTTTGGTCTGCCCTGCTGTGTGAAACCTTGCCACTTGCCCAGTAAACTCCCCTCTCCTCAATTTAACGGTGTGGCCTCTCATCCATTTAGCTTCTCCGGAAGTGGCAGATTAATATGTGGCCGGAGAAGCTGAATGGAATCCCAACCGCACATATTGGCAGCATGCGGCATCACTTTCATCCTTCGGCTATGCGCGACTACGCACAGTGGCTGCACCCAGCTGAAAGAGGATGCGAGTTATGCTGCCGTTGGCCTCACGCGGGCCATGGGCTCATCGAACAAAGATTCTGGTTGACTGGTGGTGGTGGCGGGGGTTCACACAGTGGGGCAAGTTTGGTAGAGGGAATTAGGTTTTGGTCTAATTTACCAGGACAAAGTATTGCTGTTATTTAATTAAAATTCAGAAAGGCTTTCCATAGTACAATGAGCAACCAATTAAAAGCAATTGAGAAAGTGTCCACCATTTGGATGTTGGCAGGAGTCCTACTGGGGGCAACTTTTAAAACTCAACAAAAATTCAACAAAGGCACAGTACATAATTATGTACAGTGCATCTCTAATGCAAAAAAAAAATAAAAAAAATAAAAAAATCAGAAAACACCTGCACAGTTAATATGTGTGAACTAATTCAACAAAACCATATTCAAACGATATTTCTAATGTGCAAAATTGTTCCATTAAAAAGGGAAAGTTCCCTTTTGGGGACTTTCCCACTAACCTGAAAACAGATTATGCAAGACGAAATTAGCCTCCCGTGCCAGTCCCTCCTGTGTTGCTGACTGCTCTCCAGCAGCACTGGTATGAGGAGAAGGGCTGGCAGATTGGTGCGGCCTGTATACATCAAGCTCCTTTTGAAAACAATGGGACTTGTGTAGATAATGTGCTATCCCATGGTATTGTCAAATAATGTGTAAAAATAAAAAAACTGCAGACTTACTGTAAGTGACTATTGTGAGGTTTAAAGTTTCTGGTAAAGTAAAATGTATGTATGTTTAGAATGCCATTCCCTTGATAGCTAGCCTAGATTACCTTTATTATTGATTTGCATTTGATTTTAGATTTTCCTTTACACAGTTTAGACTTACACTACTCTGGGTTAAAGGTTTCTTCTCTAGAAAGATATTTAGTGTTGCACAGAGTATATGGTAGAGAACACTTGTAAAGCTGAATTATTTATGATTTCTATCATACTATCTTACTGTTATGTTTTCTCCCGATAAGCCTAGTGGAGGGAATATTCATTTTCAACATTCTGAAAGATGGTTTTCTTAACTGCCTTGGCAGTCATGAATGATTTAGTTGCATTATTTAAGCATAAACAAATTTGCTTGCCAATCCACAACAGTAAATCAACAAAACAAACTAAAAATATTTAGAACATTTAAGAACCAAGATCTGGTATAATTGCAAGCAAGACATGTTTTTCATTTTAAAAGAGGAAGCATAATACAAGGTGGTGAAAGGAGTTGGTCAACATTTAGTATTTTTTATCTGGACAACTCCTCAGCTTAAAGCAGGTGCAAAGATTTATGGAAAACATGTTCAAAGTCCCAAATTCCAGAATGTTCCTTTAGTTAGAGTGGAGGGTTGGTTATCCAGATTGGTAACCCTACATACCACATCCAGCAAGCCTGGTCTGCTGTTAGAGTTGAGCAATTCAACTCTTATATATAAAAAATAACAAAAAACTGACTACCCAGACACAATTACAACCCAACTAGCCACACTATCACACTACAATGCAGTCCAGAGTAGTATGTATGTACAAAATAGAGGCAATAACTGGTCAGTAAGCTAATATATTAGTGAAGATATTATGAGGACTCGCAAAGCCAGGAGCCTGGATTTTGGCTCCACAGGTTTTGTGGCTTTCCTCTGGTCAAATAAAATCAAGAAAAAAAAGATTAAAAAGCTGCAGGTGTACCAGTCCTATGCACTGAAGCACTGCCTAAACAGCTATATTAGGCTAGCCATCAACCCTAGCTGAAGTACACATAAAAACAAAATACAATGGTTACTGTGGCTTAAGCTTACAAAGGTGCAAAAAGTCCTTTATTGAACCTAGTAGCGTTCAACTAGTAAGAGTAAAGATACAAAAATATTTCAACACCCCAAAGTTCCCCTAAAAGCACTGCCAATTAAAATAGAGGGGTACCTCCTCTCTCGCATATCTCCAGCAATAACTGGTCCAAGGCAGTTTCAGGTCCAGGGCGCCCATTAAAGTGGACCAACAGTCAAAAATGACCAACACAACAAACTCATATGCTTATATGCATCTCTCCCCAGGCCAATTTAGATTGTTGCACATAAAAATTAATTCTAACTCCTGCTGTAGTAAATTTTAGAAACAAAATTGCAGCACATGCATTTGCAGGCCACTTGCACACAGGAAGTGTTACTGGGCTTCCTGTAACTGTGCATTGTCAGTTATATGTCAGCTGAATCCAGGCAGCAGAATGGCTTTGTTGCGGGGAGAGGAAGCTCCAAAATGGCCACTACCTTTCTTTTCAAACTGTGGCAGGCTGTTAGTCTGGTTTAAGCAGACTCTTTTACAGCACTAAGGGAGGCGCTTAATCTTTGTCAGATGCAGTATACAGTCAAAACTCCCAACAGCTGAGTAGAAAGCAGGGTCAGATCAAAAGCAAGGGCTCCTGTACAACCACAGATAACAAGGGTAAGTCTAAATTATGTGCACAGAGGGCAGGGTCCTAGCTCGCCAACTGATTTCCTGCTCCAGGACCTTACCATCTGGTTGCTTCCCTCCCTGCTCCTTTTGCAGCCTTTGTTTGCAAGGAACCTACTGGGATTGCAAACCTGCAGGACAACATGGTCATCTTAGGTAATCGCTCAGGAATATTGGGACATGCAAAATGTAGAGCCAAATGATTAAGATCTCAGGGATAGTTTTGTTTATCTTTAAAAATGAGTGGGAATTCTCTGTTCCTAAATCTATCTACCTATCCTGTTTTATAAAACATTTATCGTGGTCCTGCGTATGAGATAGTAGTTTGGTAGAACAAGAGCAATTTAGAAGATATTTATCAAAAAAGATCTATTTTTTTAGAACACATGCAGAGAATAGTGACTCATTCTGTTGAGCATTTATTTTTTTAATAAGAGTATGTAAAAAGTATTTTTAGCTAGTTCATATATACAGTATATACTAGAAATGAATACACTGGCTTGTCCCTAATATGGTAAACATATAAGAGGAATCTTGGGGGCCCTGTAATCTTAAAGAGGACTGTAGCTTACACAGATAGAAACTGAACATGCTGATTGGCTGAGCGACCTGCCAATTAACATGTTCCGCTTCAGCTGCGCTGTGGGAATGCCAGGAAGGCGAGTTTTAATGCCGAACCAGGGGGATACAAACAGCGGGGCATCTAAAATCAGGATGCCTCGTCTGTGAGGAACAAGAGTGTGTGTAATGTGTAATGTGTGTAAAAGAACATTAAAAGAATTTTTTTGTTTGTTTTTTTTAACTAAAGTAAAACTGAAAGTAATTTTACATTTACATTGCAAAAATTACACCCCAACATACACACAGCATTATTAAGAAGAGCCACTGAATCAATTCAAAGGAGCAAAATAACAAAAACAGAATCCGGCTGGAGGGCTGCATGGGATTGGCTGTGCTTATAGTCAGGCATGTATAGTTTTTTTGTTATTTAAATAGATCTTTTTTTATAACGCGTCCAAAAAATAATGACACATTCAGAAAAAAAATATGTAAAGGCACTTTTTTAGCTAGTTTATAAATAGCTAGTATTCACTAGAATAACACAATTCTGTGAAACTCACCTGTAGAATTGTTTTTTCTGGGGATCCATTCCAGACCCTCCTTACACTTGGGATTACTTCCTTGCCTGAAGGGTGTGACTGCAAGACAAAAAAGATCACAACCAGTACTTAAAAAGCAGTAAATCATAAAACCAGAGGCAGGCCGGGAGTTTCTCTTATTATTTATTAATTTTATTTTTTTATAATGCCAATGAAATAATAAATGGACTAACACCATCAAAAAAGCATCAAAAGATAGATCATGACCCAAAGGGTGGGCGGGAGGGTCTGGAATGGATCCCCAGAAAAATCAATTCTACAGGTGAGTTTCACAGAATTGTGTTTTTTCTTCTGATCCATTCCAGACCCTCCTTACACTTAGGATCTCCAAAAGCAGTGCCATCTATGGGCGGGATCCCCAGCGCGGAACAGCAGGTAGTTTATTTCACTACCGCCTGAAGAATCTTTCGACCAACCACAGCGTCAGCTGAGGCCCTAACCTCTACCTTGTAGAATTTAGTAAATGTATGAACCGAAGACCAGGTGGCAGTTTTACAAACCTGTTCCACCGAAGCCTGATGCTGAAAAGCCTAGGAAGCACCAATGGCCCTAGTGGAATGGGCCGTGATCCGAAAAGGGGCTTCCTTTCCCTTGGCCGAGTAAGCTCTTACCACTGCCTGTCTAATCCACTTACTGACAGTGGATTTAGCAGGTGGAAGCCCCTTTCTAGCGCCTTCTGATATAACAAAAAGAAAATCAGACTTCCGGAAGGATTCTGTAGCCGCCATGTAATATCTTATGGCTCTGACTACATCCAAAGAATGAAGAGCCCTTTCCTTAGCATTAGCCGGAACTGGGCATAAAGAAGGTAGAATTACCTCCTCATTAAAGTGAAAAGGAGAAACAACCAAAAAACTACCTTGTCTCTGTGTAACACAAAATAAAGAGACTTCATACATAAAGCAGCTAATTCGGATTGCCACCAAGAAAATCACCTTGAGCATCAAAATGCTCAATGGGGCATCAATCAAAGGTTCAAAGGGAGCACCATGGAAAGCAGATAGCACCAGATTTAAGTCCCACACTAAAATATGCTTGAGCAGTGGTCGGAAATAAGTGACTCCCTGAAAAAAAGTTTTAATGAGTCTATTGTTAGCGATAGACTTCTGGAAAAAAATAGATAAGGCCGAAACATGCCCCTTGAGGGTGCTTAATTGGAGACCCAATTCTAAACCATTCTGCAGAAATTCTAAAATTCTAGAAACAGAATATCTTCTGCATGAAAATTTCCTGAACTCACACCAGGAGATGAACGCCCGCCAGACCTTGTAGTATATCTTGGAAGATGTCTTCTTCCGGGCCTGAATCATGGTATGAATAACCTTGGCCGATAAACCCCTCTCTGTCAAGATCAAGGTTTCAATAGCCAGGCTGTCAAAGCCAGCATCTGTAAATTCGGGTGCCAAAGAACCCCCTGTGTGAGAAGCTCTGGATCGTCTGGCAGGCGCCAATGGTCTACTGACATCCTTACTATGTCTGAAAACCAGCTTCTCCTTGGCCAGCGAGGAACCACCAGGATGGTTGGTACCCCCTCCTGAGCTACTTTCCTTAGTACACGGCTCAGAAGTGGGAGCAGGGGAAATGCATACAGGAGATTGAACCTTGTCCATAGGGTTGTCAGAGCATCCGTTGCTATGGCTAGAGGGTCTCTCGAAAGAGACATAAACCTTGGTCGTTTGTGATTGTGTCTGGACGCAAAAAGATCCACCTCTGGAGCTTGAAAGATCTTCTGACTGAGAAACCATTCTCCCCGACGCAGCGACCCCCTGCTCAAGGAGTCTGCCTCCTGGTTCTCTACCCACAGGATGTAAACTACCGAGATGCAGGGAACATTCTCCTCTGCCCAAACCAGAATATGGCTTACTTCCCTTAGGGCACTCCTGCTCCGAGTACCCCCTTGATGGTTGATATAGTGTACCGCCGTCAGATTGTCTGACTGGACCTGAACAGCCTGCCCCTTTAAACTGGGGGTCAGATGCTGAAGCACTAGCCAGACTGCTCTTAACTCCAAGATATTTATAGGAAGCGGATTCTCCTTCGGACCCCACTGCCCCTGGATATTCTGGGTCTGCCAGATGCCCCCCCAGCCTGTAAGACTGGCATCCGTGGAAACGATTTGCCACTGAGGTGTCAGAAAGGACCTGCCTGTTAATAGGTGTAGAGGGTCCAACCACCATAGGAGAGATTGCCTGACTGAGGGAGTCAGAACAAACGACTGATCCAGAGATTGCGGGGCCCAATCCCAGCTTGACAACAGATTTAACTGAAGAGGCCTCATGTGAAACTGGGCAAAGGGCACTGCTTCGAAGCAGGCCACCATAAGGCCTACTAGTCTCATCCCTAGCCGAATAGTTGGCTGCTGACAAGCCAGTAAGGACTCTATCTGGCTCCGGATCAGCAGAGCCTTCTGCTCTGGCAGAAAAATTCTGACCTGAACTGTGTCCAGAATCATTCCCAAAAAAACCCTTACTGGGGCGGGGGTGATATGCGAATTGATCACCCAGCCGAACTCCTCTAGGGTTGATAATACCGTCTGCGTGTCCTTTCTGATCTCCTGAAGGGACAGGGCAGAAATCAAAAGATCGTCCAGGTAAGGAATTATGCATATCCCCTGGCTTCTCAGGATGGCCATGAGACCTGCCAAAACCTTGGTGAACACCCTTGAAGCCGAGGATATGCCGAAAGGAAGCGCCACAAACTAGAAATGTTGGCCTTCCAGGGCAAACCTTAAGAATTTCTGATGCCCTGGAAAAATTGGGATATGAAGATACGCGTCCCTTATGTCTATTGTGGTCATAAGACCTTCAGGCTGAATCGATCTTACTGCTGATCTCAAAGTTTCCATGCGGAAATGTTTCACCCAGATAAACTTGTTGAGACCCTTTAAGTCTAAAATAGGACACACCGATCCATCCCTCTTGGGAATCGTGAACAGGTTGGAGTAAAACCCCCGACCTTCCTCCTGAAAAGGTACCTGACAAATTACCCCTTTCTGAAAAAGATGCCGAACAAAGGCATCTGCCTTTAACTGGTTCCGGGATGCCCCTGACCAAAGGAACCTTGTGGGCGGTCTGGCTGCAAACTCGATCTTGTAGCCTGATGATACCACTTCCTGGATCCAAAGATCCGCCACGTGGCGTCTCCAGATTGGAGCAAACTGCAAGAGCCTGTCCCCCCACCCGCCCCGGTGAGGGCGCCCCTTCATGTCTGGGTGGACTTGGCTGGAGGCTTAGGCCTGCTTCTCCAAGCACCACCCGCCCTGTTACGGGCCCTGCCTCTGCCCCAGAAATCCCTACGGGAACATGAATTGAAGGAGCCTCTACCGCTCCGAAAGGGCCGATATACTGAGGGCCTCTGAAAGGGACGAGCCGACCTTCTTCTCTGAGGAAGTTTGCCATCCTTGACCATAAGGTCAAGCGCTCCCCAAAGAGTCTGCTCCCTAAAAAAGGCAAATCTATAAGGGATTTTTTAGCGGCAGCATCAGCCGACCATTGTTTTAGCCATAAGGAGCAGCGCAAGGCAACAAGAAGGGCAGAGGTTCTGGCACCTAGCCTGACCGCATCATCCATAGCAGTGATAGCAAAACAGTTAAAGTCCAAGCAAGCCCTAAATTCCTTGGACTCTTGAGTATGTCTGCGAGACTTAGCCCTGGCCAAAAGCTGCTTTACCTTCTTCCTTGAAGTCAAAGAAACGATAGCCATGGCACAAACAGGGCGTAGTAAAGAACCTACCATAGCAAAGACATGGCGAGCCAAATGATCCATTCGTCTTTCTGTGGGATCTCTTAAGGAAGCGTTAGTAGCTGACGGCATAATAGTAGTATTGGACAGGCCTGACACAGGTGAGTCCACCTCTGGTGGAAATGAACATAACTTTATCATATCAGCCGGAAAAGGATACCTTGAGTCTAGGATCCTAGGGACAGCAGGCAACTTGTTAGGACTTTCCCATTCCTTTAACACCATCCTGGAGAAATGCGACTGCTCCGGAAACACCTGCCTCTGCCTCACAGGCCTAAACAGGTCCCCCTTTCCCCTCTTCGCCACCTTAGGAGGGGTAATGTTTAAAGTTTCGAACACAGAAGAAAGTAAACACTCTGTTTCGTCTGAGAGTAAGGGATCTTCATCAGAAGAAAATAAAATAAAAATACAATTCTGTGATTACTCACCTTGTAGAATTGGTATTATAAGTATGCAGCACGTCCTGCTCCAGATAATGATTCATAACAGATGGGATTACCTCCGCCAGAGGGCGCTTGACTGCAGAGATGGCAAAAAGAGGCCCCTCCCGGTCCATACATACCCGGGACCTTCCACAAATTCCCCAGTATAGAAAAGCAGTAAGGAGAACCAGGAGAAGCCAATGAAATTAACAACGTTAACAAGGAGAACAATCACCATACAGAGGATCCAAGATAATGCAAACAGGGTGGGGTGGAGCAGGATGTGCTGCATACTTATAATACCAATTCTACAAGGTGAGTAATCACAGAATTGTATTATTCTAAGTATGCAGCACGTCCTGCTCCAGATAATGATTCATAACAGATGGGACATCCAATAGCAGTGTCCGTAAATAGGGTGGGATCCCAAAAAGCAACAACGCGCAGTTCAAACCACTGAAGCCTGCAGAACTTTGCGGCCAAAAACAGCATCCGCTGAGGCCCGAACATCAACCTTGTAAAACTTGGAAAAAGTATGAACAGAAGACCAAGTAGCAGTCTTACAAACTTGTTCAACAGAAGCCTGGTGCTGGAAGGCCCAGGAGGCCCCAACAGCACTGGTAGAATGAGCAGTAACACGGAAAGGAGGATCCTTTCCCCTAGCAAAATAGGCCCTAAAAATAGCCTGGCAAATCCATTTGCTAATAGTAGACTTAGCAGGGGCTAGGCCTTTCTTGGGACCCGAAGGAACCACAAACAAGGCATCAGTCTTTCTAAAAGGTGCAGTAGCCACCAAGTAGAACTTCAAATTCCTGACCACATCCAGGGAATGTAAGGCCCTCTCCTTGGAATTACCAGGATTAGGGCACAAGGAAGGAAGCACAATGTCCGGATTGAGATGGAAGGCAGAGACAACCTTAGGCAAGATATCAGGTTTAAATCTGAAAACCACCTTGTCCTGGTGTCTCTCAAAGTAGGGGGCCTGAATAGAAAGGGCCGCCAACTCCGAAACATGCCTGACCGAGGTGATAGCCACCAAAAAGGCAACCTTAAGAGTAAGAATAGACAGAGCAGCCTCATGCACAGGCTCAAATGGAGGGCCCTGAAGGGCAGACAAAATCTAATTCAAGTCCCAAACTGGCAACAGAGGTTTGCAAGGGGGGCGCACATGAGCAACCCCCTGGAAAAAAGTCTTGACCAGAGGATGTTGAGCGAAAGGCAGAAACGTTACCCTTGAGCGTGCTGAGCTGAAGTCCCAGATCCAAACCATGCTGAAGGAACTCCAGAATCCTAGGAATGGAAAACACCCGACATGGAAGGACCCTAGACTCACGCCAGTCAATGTAGGCCCTCCAGATCCTATAGTAGATGGTAGAAGAGGATTTCTTCCTAGCCCTGATTAGAGTGTTAACCACAGAATCAGAAAGCCCCTCATCCCTTAAGATGGAGGCTTCAGCAGCCAGGTCGTCAAAGCCAGCGTTTGAAAATTGGGATGGCATAGCCGCCCTCGAGTGAGAAGGTCCGGGACCAGGGGCAGAGCGTACTGATTCACTGCCAGCTGAGCGATATCTGCGAACCACACCTGTCTTGGCCAACGGGGGGCCACCAGGATTGCTGACACCCTTTCCTGAGCCAGCTTGCGCAGAACCCTTCCCAGCAGGGGGAACCGAGGAAAAAGATACAGGAGATGGAACCCCTGCCAGGATAGATTCAGAGCATCCACCGCAAGGGCCAGGGGATCCTGGGACAGAGAGACAAAGACTGGAAGCTTGTGATTGTGGCGGGACGCAAACAGATCCACTTCCGGTACCCCCCAATGGTGACACAAGGATAGAAGGACCTTGCTGCTGAGAGACCATTCCCCCAGGCGAGAAGTCCCCCTGCTCAGAAAATCTGCCTCCAGATTCTCCACCCCCGGAATGTACACTGCTGAGATGCAAGGGACATTGTCCTCCGCCCAGGACAGAATCATGGACACCTCCTTGAAGGCACTCTTGCTCCAAATCCCTCCCTGATGATTGATGTAGGCAACCGCTGTCTGGTTGTCTGAGCGAACTTGGACCGGCCGGCCCCGAAGGTGAAGAGTCAAGTGGACCAAAACCAACCGCCCTCAGCTCCAGGATGTTGATAGGAGCATGGGCCTCCTGAGGGCCCCACAGCCCCCGGAATTGTAGGGATTTCCAGAAGCCTCCCCAACCTGACAGACTGGCATCCGTGGTGACTGTCTCCCAACAGGGGGCCAGGAAGGATCTGCCCCCCAACAGGTTCCTCGAGTCCAGCCACCACAAGAGGGACCGCCGAGCCAGAGGGCAGAGAACAAAGGCCCGATCCAGCGACAGGGGACTCTTGTTCCAGACCGACAATAGACAGAGCAGAAGAGGTCTCATGTGGAACTGTGCATAGCGAACCGTCTCGAAGCAGGACACCATCTGTCCCACCAGCTGCATACCCTGCCGGATGGAAGGTTGAGGGCAGGACAGAAGGGAATGAACTTGAGCTTGCAGAGAGTCCACCTTCTGCTGAGGAAGAGAAATCCTGGCCTGAACAGTATCCAGATTCATGCCTAGGAAGGAAGTCACCAGAGACGGAGACAGGGAAGACTTGGGGTGATTGATCACCCAGCCGAACGACTCCACCCACTGGGTATCCAATACCGCCTGCTGGAAAGATTGAGAGGTGATGAGAAGGTCGTCCAGATAGGGAAGAATGCGAATGCCCTGAGCCCTGAGGAGAGCCATGACACCCACCAGCACCTTGGTGAAGACCCTGGGGGCCGAAGTGAGACCGAAGGGCAGTGCCACAAATTGGTAGTGCTGGTCCACCAGTGCGAACCTGAGGAATCTCTGATGCCCTGGGAAGACTGGAACATGAAGGTAAGCATCTTTGATGTCTATGGAGGTCATGAAGTCTCCCGGGCGCAATGAACTGATCACGGAGCGTAGGGTCTCCATGCGAAAGTGCCTGGTCCTGATGAAATGATCAGCCCATGAGCTGCCAAGGGGTCTAGAGGAATCAGAGAACTGAGGAATCTTGGAGGCGGCCAAGCAGCGATCTCGAGCTTGTAGCCGGAGGACACAACCTCCAGAATCCACCTGTCTGAGACCTGTTGTCCCCAGACACGAGAGAAGAGCGCCGTCCCGGCGCCCCTTCATGGCTGAGGAGGCTTGACGACAGATTTGGGCTTGGACCCCCAGGAAGATCCGGAGCGGGCACCACCTCTGCCCCTGCCCCAGAATTCTCCCCTAGGACCTGCAAAGGAAACCCCTGTCCCAGACATGGAGCCACTGTAGGAGGGAGCAAAGGCACCCGAACCCCGAAAGGGCCGCAGCTGCTTCTTACGTTGAGGCAACTTGCCCCCCTTGGCAAACAGGTCCAAGCGATCAACAAATAGGCGCAGCCCCTTAAAGGGGAGCCCCGTGAAGGCCTTCTTAGCGTTATCAGCTGCCCACTGGCGCAGCCAAACAGAGCGGCGTATAGCAACCACCAAGGCAGAGGATCTACTACACATCCTAATGGTGTCATCTAAGGCAGAAAGGACATATGCAATGAACATTTCAAACTGTGACAAGGCCCTGAACTCGGCACTAGAGGTATCATAAGGGGCTCCTTCCAACAGACCCTTGAGGAGAGTCCTAACAGCAACAGCAGTAATAGCAGAAGCACAGACAGGGTGCAAGGCAGACCCCACACAGGCAAAAGCATGGGAAGCCAGCTGGTCAATGCGCCGGTCCTCACTATCCTTAAGGGTAGTGGAATCAGGGGAATGGACCACAGATGTGTTGGACAGCCCCAAAACCGATGCATCCACTTCTGGGGGGGTTGACCAACATTTAACCACATCAGTGGGAAAAGGGTACCTTTTATGCCAGCCCTTAGGGATTCCGGGAAGCCGGCCGGGACGCTCCCATTCTTTCAGAACAAGATTATTGAAATGGGCCTATTCTGGAAATTCCAGACGTGGTTTAGCAGTACTGAAAAGTTCCCCCTGTAGCTTGGGAGCCACAGCAGGAAGGGAGATAGAAAGCACAACAGTCTATTGGTGTTATCAGCATCCCAATGATCAGAGCCATAGTCAGCACCACTGAAATGCTGATCATCAGATAACTCTGAATCCGAGAATAATTCCCCCTCCTCAAGTGGGGTATAGTCAGACAAATCAAGGAAATTCTCAGTCTCCATAGGAAAGGCAGACGCACCCGGCGCCACATGCCGCGATTAAGGGCCGCAGAGCTAGCAATCAGCCTCTCAATGTTAGCCAACCTGGAAGACACGTCAGGCTGAGACTCCCCACTAGTATTTAGCTCACTGGGAGTCATAATCAAGCGAGGGGGAGTGGGTGAGGACATAGTGGGCGCAGGCCAAGTCACAGATAGCTCAGAATGCAGCGCAAGCGCCTGCTGGGTGCAGGGTACACAGACCCGCACATCATCGCTCACAGGGAATGCCCCACACACTACACACAGCTGGGCTTGTCCTGAGGGGGCCCCGAGCACAATATCCTGTGAAGCCTCCATATGGTGATTAAGGTGGCACAATTGGCCAATAGGAATTACACCGTACAAGCAACCCGGGATGCCCCAAATGTCCACCAGGGAAGTGGGAGGATTTAACAGTGTAGGCCTCTAATAAAGTTACTATAACTAATAGAGGGGACAGGACCGGGAGAAACCTCTAAAAACAGTTATCCGACCTGAAAGACATAACAATGACACCCCATAAGCACACCGAAATGACAATTGAATAAAAACCAAGCCCGCAGGGGCACTCACGGACCGTGGTGGGGAGCCAGCAATCACACCAGGAGAGGACCAAAATGGCGCTGGAGGAACCTCAAAGGGCGGGCCGCAGGAGGGTACGACGAGGAACGGGCCAACAGAACAAGCCACGCCCCCTTCTGAGAAGCGCACAGACAGGCCAGAGCACTACGGCCAATGGCCGCGCAGGGATTCTTGATGATGCCGCCGCTGACCGCGGACGCCAGAAGGCGCGCGTGTCAGCGGCGGCAAATTCAAAATGACAAGGTGAAAGACAGAGCGCGGAGCCCTGACTGAAGTGCAATCACACACACACACACACACACACAAGGCAATAAGCGCACATACACCCCCCCCCCCCCGAACAGGACAACGAGAGAGGGGGGAGAGTGGATGTCAAATAAAAGACCCACCAAAGACCAAGGAAGGGCAAGAGCGGACGGGGCATCCCAAATCAGGTTCACCATAATCTGCACCGCCTACCCTTTGGTGGGGGATTGCGGTCGGAGCCAGGCTCCACAAAAAAAACGCCTGTGATAGGTGCTGCCTACCGTCACCCGACCAGCGCAGCCAAAGCTGGGAGGCATAAGTAATAAGTGGAACGGGTGGGAATAGTCCTACAGGGCCGTGGGCTGATAAGCCTCGCTCACCTGCGATAAGAGAAGCCATCTTCTGACCTTTGCAGCTGACTGCAGAGAAGAAAACTGGGGAATTTGTGAGAGGTCCCGGGTATATATGGACCGGGAGGGGCCTCTTTTTGCCATCTCTGCAGTCAAGCACCCTCTGGCGGAGGTAATCCCATCTGTTATGAATCATTATCTGGAGCAGGACGTGCTGCATACTTAGAATATAGAATTGCTGTCCTCCTCACCGGAGCGTAACTCGCCCTCAGAGCGGTTCATCAATAATTTCTTCCTCCTCCTCAGAACCAAAAGAGGCAAATAAATCCTCTTCCTCATCAGCAGGCTCCACATGCCTCCTCTTAATGGTGGCTTTCTTAGGGACAACCGAAGATAACTGTTTCTCCAAGTTATCCAACCTGTGTGCCATATCCGCCTGTGCTCCACTGCCTTCTCCCTCTCCAGGGGATATTTGAGGAGGCTGAGCTAAAGAAGAACCCAAAATTATTGCTGGACTGGATACAGGCCTATTATGGTCTGAATCAATTCTCCTGGCGCAAGCGGAACAAACCGTGCTGAAAACACCCAGTGGATCCTGCTTACATAAAGGGCAGAGCCTGCCCTGCTCAAGTGGGATGCCCGACTCACTATCTTCCGATGCCTCCGTCATGAGGTCCTAAGCCTATACCAATCCCCAGAGGACTGGGAGGAACCACAACCCCTTTATCGTTCTTCCGAATCTAAAAATAAACAGGAGTAAAAGACCTACTAATACCTGTCCGCCGCGATGCTAGAGCGGCCTACACCAGAGCCCCATAGCCCCAAGGCTAGGACAAAAGCAGCAGCGGGGCTAGTAGCCGCTAAGTCCGGGCCAGAAGGACGCCACAGCGGGGCAGCCCGCATATGGCCGCTCCCCGCCGCTGCGGCTGTATCCGCACCCCATGCATACGGGGGTCCGCTGCACCTACCTCCTGTCCTAGCAGAGGTACGCAGCGAAGGTCTCAGTAGCGGAGAGTGCGGTCTCTCAACCTCCCTCTATGCCGGCGAGAGCACAACTGAAGGTTCAGAAACCGCAAACGTGCTTCAGCACCTGGCTCCGCCCCCGGAGTGACGTCACAACCAAAAACACGCCCCTTAAAGCTGCAGGCGCAAAATTTGAAAAAAAAAAAAATTTAAATAAACCCAAACTATGGGAAGAAGGATGGGTTGACTTTGAAAATAACACACAGTTCCTCAGCAGGTAAACCAGAGAAAAACCTGCAGCTGGCGTGCTTTTCAAAATACAATTCTGTGAAATATTCACCTGTAGAATTGGTATCATAAGTATACAGTACATCCTGCTCCAGATAGATTACTTACACTTGGGTTATCCTCCGCCAGATGGCGCTGCACTGCAGAGACATGTAAAAACAGGCTCCTCCCGGCCCCTCAAATACCCGGGGACCTCCCACAAATCCCCAGCATTCAAAAGCAGTGAACAAGAAGCCGAGAGAATTTAACCACCCAAAAACTGGTAACTATAACAATGATAACAATCACCATACAGGGGATCTAGAATAATGCAACAAACCAGGGTGGGGTGGAGCAGGACGTACTGTATACTTATAATACCAATTCTACAGGTGAGTATTTCACAGAATTGTATTATTCTTAGTATACAGTACGTCCTGCTCCAGATAGATTACTTACACTTGGGCCATCCAATAGCAGTGTCCATAAAGTAGGGTGGAATCCCCAGGTAACAGCAAACCACTGCCGCCTGCAAAACCTTGCGGCCAAAAACAGCATCAGCTGAGGCCCTAACATCAACCTTGTAAAACTTTGAAAAGAAAGGTATGAACGGAAGACCAAGTAGCGGCCTTGCAAACTTGTTCAACAGAAGCCTGGTGCTGGAAGGCACAAGAGACACCAATAGCACGAGTAGAATGAGCAGTAAGGCGGAAGGGAGGACTCTTCCCCTTAGCAGAATAGGCCTGAATCACAGCCTGACGAATCCATTTGCTAATAGTAGACTTGGCAGGAGCAAAACCCTTCCTAGGACCAGAAGGGACCACAAAAAGAGCATCAGTCTTCCTGAAAGCCGCAGTGACTACCAGGTAATACTTCAGACACCTGACCACATCCAATGAATGCAAAACCCTTTCCTTAGCATTACTAGGATTAGGACACACTGAAGGAAGAACAATATCCTGGTTCAAATGAAAAGCAGACACCACCTTAGGCAGGAAATCCGGCTTAAAGCGGAACACCGCCTTATCCTGGTGTCTCTCAAAGTACGGGGGCTGGATAGACAGAGCCGCCAGCTCAGACACACGCCTGACTGAAGTAATAGCCACCAGAAAGACAACCTTGAGGGTAAGTACAGCCAGAGCAGCATCCTGAATAGGCTCAAAGGGAGCACCCTGCAAGGCAGACAAAACCAAGTTCAAGTCCCAAACAGGGACCGAAGGTTTACATGGGGGACACACATGAGTGACCCCCTGAAAGAAGGTCTTAACCAAGGGATGCTGAGCAAAAGACTTCTGAAAGAAGACAGACAGGGCAGAAACCTGACCCTTCAGAGCACTGAGTTTTAGATCCAACTCCAAACCATGCTGTAAAAACTCCAGAACCCTAGGGACTAAGAACTCCCTACAGGGGAGAGACCTAGACGCCATACCCTATAATAGATGGCAGAAGACGACTTCTTCCTAGCCTGCACCATGGTATCCACCACCGAGGCAGACAAGCCTTTCTCCATCAAGATGGAGGTTTCAGCAGCCAGGCAGGCAAAGCCAGAGTTTGTAAATTGGGATGGCGTAAGGAGCCCTGAGTGAGCAGATCTGGCGCCGAAGGACTCCAAGGTGGACACCACCAGCTGAGTGTCCAGCTCTGCCTGCTGTAGGGACCACGATGTGATGAGAATGTCGTCCAGGTAGGGCAGCACGCGTATGCCCCCTGACCTTATCAGAGACATCACCCCCGCCAGCACCTTGGTGAACTCTCTGGGGGCTGAAGTGAGGCCGAATGGTAAGGCCACAAATTGGTAATGCTGATCTTTCAACGCGATTCTGAGAAACCTTTGATGTCCCGGGAAAACAGGGATGTGAAGGTAAGCATCTTTGATGTCCACAGACGTCATAAAATCCCCTGGGCGCAGAGAGCCGATGGCCGAGCGCAGAGTTTCCATGCGAAAGCGCCTGTTCTTGACAAACTTGTTGAGGATCTTTAAATCCAGAATGGGCCTGACTGAACCATCTTTTTTGGGCACTGTGACAGACTCTGCCATTGGATTTTAAAGGCACTGTTTTTGCATAGACCCATTACTTTCATTTTCTTGAGCATGTCCCAGACAGACTGCCATTGTGTTATTGATTGTATTACAGACTGCTATTGTTCTGATTGTGCTACAGACTGCTATTGTTCTACTGATTGTGTTACAGCCTGCTATTGTTCTACTGATTGTGTTACCGGCAGAGTTGAGGGATTATGTGCCCTGCTCCCATTGGTCTGTGGGTTTGTCATGCAGTTCTCTATCAGGTCCACGGGGGAGGTCCCCTTGCATGGAGCCTTGCATATAAGGCACAGGGTGGCACTAATAAAGTTCAGTTCATCTTCACCCTTAATACTGAGTTCTGTCTCTTATTGGGGGAAACGCTATATTACAATTCACTAGCCCTTGTAAGGGCTGTTCCTGGTTCCTCACGGAATTCCTGCAGCACCTCTCACCATTGGGAAAAGGACGTCTCTGGAGGGGAAGCCCTCCGGCGATAAAGGTTATCGCTACAATTGGTGGCAAGCGGTGGGACGGTTCTTTCTACCCAGAGAGAGTTCTACCCTGATGGAGAGTCAGTATGACAAGTTGAAAGGGCGGACCCTGAAGGATCTACTGGAGAGCTAGGGAAGGTCAGCTAGCAACCGCCCACGTCAGGAACTGATAGCCGAGCTGATCGAAACGGATCGTGCAGAAGTGAGGACCGAAACCAATATAGAGACCGATGAAGACGCTGCTCTCGTTCAAGCGGTTCGGAACAGATTGTCGGTCTATGGCCCGAATCCATCACAGGAACTGAACGACCGAGTCTTCGCCGCAGCGGAGGCAGAGGCCAGTAAGCGAAGAGAAGATCGGCGACTTTCAACCCAGCAGCCTCTCAGCCTCAGTTACACTGGGGGGAGAAAGATTCCATTTGCAGCATTTAAGTCCTTCCAGGAAAGTGACGACGAGATTGACGGATTTTTGGCCGATTTTGAACGTCAGTGCGCTTTACACCGGGTACCCACGGAGGAATGGGTCACCATATTATCAGGGAAACTATCTGGGAAAGCTTCCGATGCTTTCCGGGCCATCCCTGATGCAGACTTACCACACTACCATCTGGTAAAGGAGGCTTTGTTAACCCGGTACGCTGTCACCCCGGAAGCCTACAGGCGACGATTTCGGGAATCCCAAAAGAAGGGAGGGGATTCTTACATGGAGTGAGGATGTACTACAGTTGTTTTTACTAGAACATTTTCTCAATGCCCTGCAACCAGAGCTAAGAAAGTGGGTACGTGACCGGAGGCCTCTAACGCTACCTGAGGCTGCTCGTCTAGCCGACGAGTACACCGATGCTCGGCGGACAGAACAGTCCGCTCCAAAACCACCACCTCCCATAAAATTTCAAGCACCCGTGGCTTCAGCGCCAACTCGTGACTCTGGGCCACATAGGCCAGCGCAGCAACCGAACCTCTCCACAGTTCAGTGCCATTGTTGCAAACAATGGGGACATTATTGCAGGGATTGCGCCCTAGAGCCTCCCCGAAACATGTGGAGGCAAAAACAACCTTCCACCTCCCGTACTCCTGCGGCACACTGTTTGGAAGCTGAGAGCAGTTCGGAAGAGTATCTGGGGGTACTGTATGAAGCTGATCCCGTACAAGCGGCCATCCAAGACAACCGACAGCACCATCGCCAGGAGGTACGAGTCAATGCTTGCTCCAACCTCATTTGGTCAAGAACAAAGACCGCACCGGACACACCGTTGCAGTAAGGGTGGCGGGAGGAGCTGTGTTTCGACTCCCCACCGCCCGGGTACATCTTGACTGGGGCGCTGGATCCGGCAGGGTACATGTGGGACTTATGGACAACTTACCCGCAGAAGTACTATTGGGAAATGATCTAGGACCAATGACTTCTGCCTACGCTACCCCTGGGCCAGCCAGCATCAACCCTGTTACAACCCGGGCTCCAGCCCGAGCTGCCGACTCCAGTCCAATGGTCGGGGAGACCCAGGGGTTTCGTCTGCATCACGTCATGTCTGTTACAAGAACCCAAGAAGAGGATCAGCCATCAGGTTACGTCCTTCCAGAAGGGAAACTTATGACAAACACTATTTTTGTTGGGGGCATTGACCGTCGGATTGATCAGCCTGAAATTAAGGATTTTTTTTCAAAGTATGGCGCTGTAAAGAATGTCAAAATTATTAGGGATGCCTCTGGCGTTTCTAAGGGTTATGGTTTTGTCTCCTTTTACGATGACGTAGATGTGCAGAAGATTGTGGATTCTCCGATCAGCTTCCATGGAAAGAGATTGAAACTTGGACCAGCTATAAGAAAGCAAAGCACCTGTGCACACATCCAACCAAGGACTTTGGTGCTGAACTCACCAACGCCACAATATCCCAGTGTTTGGACACCACCCATGACCGATTCCTATGTACAGCCCACGTCAATGTTTAGCCCTGTTACTCACTATTTGCAGACTTGTCCTTACACAGAACTCTGCCCAGAACAAGAGTCCAGACAGCCCCACGTTAACCCGAACAGGGTCAATCCGGGTCTGCCGGGTGTTCCACAAAAAGGGGACATTGTGACAGACTCTGCCATTGGATTTTAAAGGCACTGTTTTTGCATAGACCCATTACTTTCATTTTCTTGAGCATGTCCCAGACAGACTGCCATTGTGTTATTGATTGTATTACAGACTGCTATTGTTATACTGATTGTGCAACAGACTGCTATTGTTCTACTGATTGTGTTACAGACTGCTATTGTTCTACTGATTGTGTTACAGACTGCTATTGTTCTACTGATTGTGTTACCGGCAGAGTTGAGGGATTGTGTGCCCTGCTCCCATTGGTCTGTGGGTTTGTCATGTAGTTCTCCATCAGGTCCCCTTGCATGGAGCCTTGCATATAAGGCACAGGGTGGCACTAATAAAGTTCAGTTCATCTTCACCCTCAATACTGAGTTCTGCCTCTTAATGGGGGAAACGCTATATTACAATTCACTAGCCCTTGTAAGGGCTGTTCCTGATTCCTCACGGATGACTCTGGAATTCCTGCAGCACCTCTCACCATTGGGAAAAGGACGTCTCTGGCGGGGAAGCCCTCCGGCGATAAAGGTTATCGCTACAGGCACAGTGAAAAGGTTGGAATAGAACCCCTTGCCCAATTCTCTTAAAGGGACCCTGCAAATGACCCCCAGATCTAGCAGTCCTTGCATGGCCTGCATCAAGATCTGAGCTGATACAGGGTCCTGGGGACCCGGGACCTGATGAATCTTGTGGGGGGCCGCACAGCAAACTCTATCTTGTAACCAGAGGACACTACCTCCTGAATCCACCGGTCTGAGACTTGGCGCCTCCAGGCGTGCGCAAAGTGCTGTAGCCGTCCCCCCACCCTGACGGGCGAGGGCGCCCCATCATGCCTGAGGGGTCTTGGGAGGGGCTTTGGGTTTGGACTCCCAGGAGGAGCAAGGACGTCGTCCTCTGCTCCTATGCCAGGACACCCCTTTCCCTGCTTAGCGCCTCGGTAGGGGACTGAAAGGGGGCCCTGGCTCCGAAAGGGCCGGGACTGCCGCCTGCGCTGGGGTAACTTACCTCCTTTAGCAAAGAGGTCTAGGCGGTCCCCAAAAGGCGTAGCCCCTTAAATGGAAGCCCAGTAAGGGCTTTCTTAGCAGCATTGTCAGCAGCCCACTGGCGCAGCCATACCGCACGGCGTATAGCTACCGTCAAGGCGGAAGATCTGGCACACATCCTAATAGCCTCATCCGATGCAGACAGGATAAAGTTCACAAACACCTCACAGTTAGACAGTGCATTAATCGTATCAGGTGGCAATTCGTCTGGACCATCAAGTGCATTCCATACCATGGCCCTAAGCGCCACCGAAGTAATGGCCAAGGCGCAGACCGGGCGCAACGCCGCCCCCCCCAAATGCAAAGGCATGGCATGCCAATTGGTCAATGTGCCGGTCCTCAGAGTCCCGCAGCGTAGTAGTGTCGGGAGAGTGCATAATAGAGGTGTTAGACAGCCCCAGAATAGGAGCATCGACCTCGGGGGGCGATGACCAGCACTTGACCATATCAGCAGGAGATACTTCCTGTCCAAAATCTTAGGAATCCCGGGAAGTGAACTGGGATGTTCCCACTCCTTAAACACGAGGTTACTGAAATGGGTTTGCTCAGGAAATTCCAATCGAGCCTTAGCAGTATGAAATAGCTCACCCCTTTGCTTGGGAGCCGCAGCAGGGGGAGAGATGGACAAAACCTCAAAAATCTGAACCAGCAGTTTGTCAGTATCATCCGGGGTCCAGTGATCAGAGCCAGAATCGTCATGACCCCTTGACTTCTCGTTAGATACCCCTGAGTCAGAGAACAGCTCCCCTTCGTCCGAGGGGGTATAGCCATATAGAGGCAACAACTCATCAGCCACTTCAAGGGTTAAGTGCCGCTTTTTTGCGGTGGCCTTACGCGCTAAGGCATTAGCAAGCAATTGTTCAACACTGGCCAGTCTAGAGCCACATCAGGATGAGAATCCCCGCTTGTATTGGGGGTTAGACTCAGGCTTGGGGGAGTAGGTGAAGTGAGGCGAGGTGCAGGCCCAGCCACCGGGGGGGCGGGAAGTACCATTAGCGTCTGCTGTGCACAAGGAACACAGAGCAGTGCATTGTCACTGCTGATAGGTGAGACCCCACAAGCTACACACAGCCGGGCTTGTCCCGAAGGAACCCCCGGCACAATAGGCCAGTAGGTACTGACGCTGAAGCTACCCTGGATGCCCCAATGAACCGCAGGGAAGTGGGAGTAATTATACTAGGCCCAACTGGCAATTACACCAGGCCTGGAGAAGCCACTGGATTCATAATGAGAATGAGGGGTGTCAGAACCATGTCACAGTAAGCAAGGAGCATAAAAATCGCCCGCGAGGGCACTTACAGACCAATGAAAGGAGAGGGACCGTTACCACGCGCGCGCGACTACACCTCAAACTGGCGCCAAGCGAACCTCGAAGGGCGGGCCAGATGCGAAGCGCGCCAAGCAAGGTCCCCGCCCCTCCGAAGAGCGTGAAGCTCTATGACAGCCGTCAATGTTGTCATGAGGAGCGAAGTGTATGACACACTTAGAATAGATGACTTGCCGAGGATGACACCGCAGCGTCTGAGGTAACGCCGCCACCTGGCGCAGCACATCCATGAAGGAAAAATGGCGCGCGCGGCGGCAGTTACACGAGTAAAAAAGGCAAAATAGCGTCTGACACCTAAGTCCAGGACATTACTAAGGCCGTAAGCGTGTAATCACAATACACTGGGACCAAACACACACACACCCCTCCCCTTTCTTTCCCCCCTAGCTACGGGGGGAACGAGGGAGGATGGCGACCCTTTGTACAGGGCCCACCGCTACACGGGGCATGGGCAATAATGCGGGAGGGGCATCCCCTAGAGGCTCACCATCAGCCTATACCGCCTACCCTTTGGTGGGGGACTGCGGTGGAGCATGGCTCCAAAAGCACGCATGGTGCTGCCTACCTTCACCCGACCAGCGCAGCCCAGGCTGGGAGGCACAATACGAGGAGGACGGGTGAGAATAGTCCAACAGGGCCGCAGGCTTTGATAGCCCCGCTCACCTGCGAGAGAGTGATACTTCATGTCTTTGCAGTCGGCACTGCAGAGAAATCTGGGGATTTGTGGGAGGTCCCCGGGTATTTGAGGGGCCGGGAGGAGCCTGTTTTTACATGTCTCTGCAGTGCAGCGCCATCTGGCGGAGGATAACCCAAGTGTAAGTAATCTATCTGGAGCAGGACGTACTGTATACTAAGAATAGAAAGCCTGCAGCCCAGAGCATATACACTCTGTAAGCGCCCCAAGATCCCGGCACTTCACCTTACCTTCACGGACCCCTGAACAGCAGAGCTGTGGGAGGCAAATTGGGTCTGGGGGATCCGTGGGAATAAGGCTGTGCAGGAAGCCGACAGGGTGCATTCCCCTGCTTGCTGCCAATCCTTAAGAGAGAATCTTCAACAACCCTCACAGTCACAACTGCAAGAATGAAACTGGTTGTGATTAGGAGGCAGCTGCTACTTATGGGACGGGAGGGGCCACACCTTTTCTGTCTTGCAGTCACAAGGAAGTAATCCCAAGTGTAAGGAGGGTCTGGAATGGATCAGAAGAAAAATAATGCATTGGCTTGGCCCCAATATGGCAAACATATAATTGTATTATAAAAGTCCTGATCCAAGTACATACTAATTTCCTCCTACCTTATCTCCCTTAGGTACAATGTAAAATAAGCCATTTCAAATTTACCTTACCAATGCAAATATACCTAATATATTAAATGTTTTATATTTATACCTTATATATATATTTTTTTTTATTTTATATTTATTCACTTCAATTATGGGGTTGTGGCTAAACTGAGAAAGGCATGGTATTTTTACGAGTCTTGAGCATGTACTGCTGTGGTCAAAGACAACTGCAGGACCATTGTGACATGTCAGGCTTACTAATGCTGATAGCACCAGGGGACAGAGTGTCTGTTAGACCATGTTTTTATGGTGGAATGACATTGAAAAGAGGGGCAAACTTTGAAGCACTACTATGGCATTTACCCAACGCTGCAGGAAATGGAGGAGAGGCACATGGAACAGGCATCAGGTGAGCTGCTTGTGCCTTATTATTGCTTTTGGGTTTATAGTGCCTTTAAGAATAGTAAAAAATATCCAAAAGCGCATTACTTACTAAGGACATAGGGGCTAGCAAGCCTGTAGAGCCAAGGGCTGGCCACTCTCCTTCTGAGCCCTGGGTTGCCAGCCCTATGCCTGGTGTCCGGGCTGGGACTAGGGTGGGAGGGGTGAGGTTTTTTTATTTTTGTTAAAAAAAAAAAGAAAAAAATGTTACACTCCTGCTTTTCTTCTTCATTGATAAGAAACATTTGCAGCATGGCTTTTATTATTGAAAAAACATTCACACTTGTGAAGTGTATTTTTAGACCTGCTCCTGCCAAAAAGTCACAACACACTCCTTAATTGCCCTAATTGTGTATTTTATGTGCTTGTATTAGATTAAAAGTGCGTAAATTATGCAAAAAAAAAAGGTGTGCTCACACATTTAAAAGGAAAGGGTTTAAATAGATTGACCAGTCAAACTTTAAAATCGATTGCCTGGCAGCTTTTCTAGTGCAGTGACAGTTCCATGCTCTGGTCACAAAAAAAAAAAAAAAAAACGGTAATTTTTTTTTTTTTTTTTATCTGCCTCTAGCACCTCCCTACTGATCAGGACCACCATTTCAATCCTGAGGTTTGTATCATGTTGACATCCCTTGTTAGTTAGCATAGGCTAGAATCAAGGCCAGCTCATTACAATGCCCAAAGTGTATACTGAGCCCAGCTACTCCCATCAAAGAGAACAGCCCAAGAGGAGTTGAGACTTTAATTTAAAACTACTGTGGCAATATCTGGCAATATACAAAACCCCACACAATATAACTTTTTGCAAAAAGAGCAAACATCCACAGTGTACAGTATCAATTATAAGTAAATACTAAAGTAAGTCATTAAATCTTATATAATTTTTCTTGCAATTTGAATAACATTAGCTTCAACTTTTATTTACCAGACATCCAGCTTTCCTGAACCAGAAAACATTATGCTTAGCTTTATTGATTACAATACTAATTTTGTTAAGTAATTGGAGCTTACAATACATAGATCAAGTCAAGCCCTTGACAAAAGTGCTGAACTAAGATAAACATCAATTAGCTACAGTATAATACACTGGTATAGAAGATCACTGCATAGAGTAAACTGCAGCGTACCTAAAAAAAAATGCAATTTATGTCTCTATTAGGTCCAGGGTGATAAGCAATTTACAGGGGAGTTCATGTACAAAGATTTTCACTTGCACTTTTATGTTTTTACTGCATCAGTAGCTAAGAAACTGTAGCAGATCTGTTAAATGAAGAGTAGAAAAAAAGATAGCCAGGTTAAAGAACATTAAAAAAGGGTATGAAAGGTAGATCACCATTATTTGAGTGAATGTGTTGAAAATCTTGGTCATAAAAATATTACTCTGTCCGGTTAAGGAGGAACAATTTTAAGTCTATAAGACTCTAGAGTCGGTGCGGTGGTCTTCCTCTTTTTGGGACCTCTCAACTGGACGTATCTTATTAACCCAGCCGAGGAGACCTACTTCAAAGAAAGCACAACAATGGTGAGTTGCTCATCCCCAGAACCACAAAATCTCAATTAGACCACAGTGGAATTGCTTCTAATGGCCTACACAAGACCATTGAAATAGGAGACCCATCCAGGAAAGTGGTCATGCTGTGGAAAACACATTGAACACTGGGAAAGGAAGCAATCAAACTCAGTTCACAGACACACACCTGCAACAAATGGGTGTTGGTCTGCTTTAATGTTTCCATGGCAGGGCATCCTAAATTGAGATGTATCATGTTTGACTTGAGGTCTGCTTTAAAATACACACCGCCCCATAAGACTTTTAACCAGACTATGCAGCACATCTATTCCAGATGTGCATGGACTTTAGTCACAGTCTTCTGAATTCAAGCTAGGTATGACACATGAAAATGACAGAGTCTGACCCATGACCAGCATAGACTCTCCAGGTGCCCCCTGAGAAAGATGGGAGGGGGGGCTGTGTAACCCAGTGATAATAATTACTTATCATTTTTCGAAAGCTACTAGTAAATGTAACCAACCAGGAAAGCAAAATGCCTTTGAATCTTTGCATTTTTGTATAAAAGAAACCAAAAGGCATTTGAGTAAATTTTGTAACATTGATTACAGCTCTGATTATTTTAAGCTGGAAACATATTCTGTCTAAGCAATCACTTGCAATCAAGAATTTGACAGTTATGTAACACTGCAATATCACCACTGCAAACTCTACCAGATCAATTAGCATTTGCTCTGAGACTGCAATAAAAATGGAGCCATAGGTATACTAGTTACTTTTTAAACCAAGTTTTAGATTTTAGAACGTTAAAGTGGACCAACACCCAGGATTTTCACTATCTTGAGTGTTGGTCCACTTCCGCGGGGCACCCCGATCGTTCACAAACGGCCGGCGCGGGTGCGCGCCCTGCTAGAGGCGGCTTATCCGTCGCCGATAAGGTAAGTTTTTAGGGGCTTTCTGGGGGGTTTCACACAGCGGGGCATCCCGATTTCGGATGCCCCGCGGGGAGGGAGCTGATTGGCCCGGGAATCTTATAGATTCCTGGGCCGATCAGGGGTGGGTGTTGGTCCACTTTAAATGTAGTTCAACATTACAAATAATCTTGGTAAAAATGATGGGCAAGATTTATTGTATGCAGCAATGTACAGTTTGCCTCAACCTATAAAAGTAAATCTATACTCCCATAAATAGATACACTATGATTCTTTGTGTTGTGGTCATGACAGCCTGGTATACAGTGCGTGCCAGGGGAACAACTAATATTTTTTTCACAGCCGACGGACCCTGCAGGTCTGCTTTAATGGCCATGTTTTCATATTTATTTATTACACACACACACACACTAATTCAAAGTAGAGCTCTGCCGTTGCCAGGAGACCAAAACCTTGGTTGCTTTCCCTCAGTGGTCAGCGCTCACCTCACTGATTACAACCCAGCAGATTCCCCTTTTCAATGAATGGGCTGAGCCACACACAGCATCATCCATGCATTTTTTTCAATATAAAAGGGTTTACAGATTTTAAATTGATTTGTCCGACTTACGGTAAGACTAAGAGGGAGTACCCCCACGAAACATGTTACCTGCTGGTGTTGGGAGCATGGGATGTTGTCGACTGCCATTATGGTCCATTGATTTTAACATGTACCAATATACCTTTACATGATTTAACATGATTTAACATGAGTCTGGAGGAAGAATTATTCCAGTTGCAGAGTCACCTACCTTCAGTAATGATAGTTTTTATCCTGTACAATAGAGATTACATGTTATGGAACTTTTTCAAGAAATTATGGAAGCCCAAATCTGTGATCTTTTTAAGGAAACAGTCTACTACTAAAAAGAATTAATCAAGAGCCGAGAATATAGTACGTAAGGAGTTACAAGAAGATAAGATGATGTTATTAGGAGTGGAGATAAAGGGGGCTGTGCGGTGATCCAGGATAGGATTGACTATGTGAATAAAGCATAGAGGCAGCTAAGTGATAAAATTACATAAGAAATTGCCTGGTGACCTGACCTTCAAGGTGATTCTGGAAAAAGTTCTGGAGAAGGGAGTTAGCCTGGGGAAGTTTCACCAGACAACAAAAAGAACGAATGTTGGTGGTCTGTCCCATAATGCCTATTTATCACCAACTTCCTAGTACATATGGGTGAAACCCCTCCTCCAGGGAGACCCATTATTTCAGGAATTGGGGGACTCAACAAGCGGCTTGGCCAGTGGGTTGACTCGCAGCTTCAGCCTCTTGTTGGGTCCCTCCCTGGTTTAATTTGGGACACCATCCAGGTGCTGAAATCTGTAGTGGACCTACATTGGCAATAACAGGGGTGTTGGATTACGTGTGATGTACAGTCATTATATTCTTCAATTCCCCATGATTTAGGTCTAGTGGCAGTGATATGTTGTGTAGGTTTGCAGTTTTTACACAGGATCAAATTATTTTCTTGATCACGGACATCATTCATTATTTACATTCATTTTACGTTTACCTTGCTAATATCTACATAGGGTGGTGCGAAACACGCCACATCTTTGAAGATGGGAACCCCTTTTTGAGTGACATTTTTTTTTTTGGTTGATGTATCAATGATCTGCTGTTCATATGTCAACAAACTGACATATTTACTCTAGATAGATTTTTGGAATACCTAAATATAAACAGTTTGAATCTCAAATTTACAGGCGATGCTCATTAAAAGGAAAAAGAATGATAATGAAAAGTTATTAACATCTCAACTTTTAGAAAAAATGTCAGCGGATATACTTTTCATGCCAGTCGGGAGTGCTGGACACTTAAATCCAGTTTGAAGGAGAGGGGGTATCCCTACCCTCTTTTGAATGCTCCAGAACAAAGAGCAAGGACTCGATTGAGGAGGGACTTGCTAATTAATAAGGGCAAGAGAGATATTAGAAGTAAGGATAAACGACCAGTTACTATGATTACCTCTTACTCAAATTAATTTGAAAAACTATGTGTAATAATGATGTCCAACCTGCCCATTCTAAAAGGGGACAGGGAGTTAGAACAGGTTCTGGCAGCAGGGGTAAAGGTGGTTCCAAGAAAAGCACCAACCCTTGAATTTATCTATCTAGATCCTTGTTACGAGACAAGGAACAGCATGTCTGACTTTAAGGGAGACATTTCCCTGTGGCAGCAAAACCTGACCCTGTTGTCCTTATATTCAACAGGGAGACCTGGTCACCTCATGCACCACCACTAGATATTATCAAGGGTTTTTTCAATTTTAAGACAAAGGGTGTAGTGTATGTGGTGACATGTGGCGAATGTAATCTACAATACGTTGGGTGCACAATGAGAATGTTAAAAACACTATACATGGAGCACATTTATAACATCTGTGCCCCCCGAAACGCGTCACCTGCTGGTGCTGGGAGTATTGGGTGTTGTTGACTACCGTTATGGTCCATTGAGTTTAACATGTACCAATAAAGAAAAATACAATTCTGTGAGACACTCACCTGTAGAATTGGTATTATAAGTATACATCACGTCCTGTTCCAGAGTATTCCTTACACATGGGTTATGCATCCACAAGATGGCGCTGGACTGCAGAAAAAGACCTGTGGCTCCTTCCGGCCCTATATAAAGCCAGGAACCTCCCACAAATTCCCAGTATTGACAAGCAGTTACACAAGAAGCCGGGAGAATCAATAATAACAAAATTCCAAATGAACATTAGAACAATCACCATACAGAGGTAACAAATTGAATATGATAGAGAACTGTTAGCTAAAGTAAAAGTGGAACTGCAAAAGCTTTACCAACAAATGGTCACATGCATAGCAGAAGAATCTTTTCAGGACTACCAAGACACCTTGCAAAAAGACCTAGATCAATATAAGGAGAATATTATTCAGACCAAAAGATCTAAAATGGCGAGGGACAGGCGTGATAAAGAGGAGTGTAGGGTGTATAAATGGAGGCACAGTGGCAATGGGAGGGAAGGTCCCAGGTATCAACAAATACACCACTCCAGTAGTAGGAACTCCTCAATCATTAGTCAGACATCTGATCGATCCCTGGAGACCCATTTTTTTTATCTCCGGGCCCCGGGAGAGCGAGAGATGCAGGAGGGGGAGACAGAGAAGGGGTGGCAAAAAGCATTAGAGAAAGAGAAAACAAACAACGACCCAGTGGGAAATCCATATGGGATCCCCTGAGACTGGCCCCACACCATCCGAAAAACGAAGTCTATAACAACAACAGTGAGTGGGATGAGCTCCGGCTCCCTGAAAAAAAATAATCTTTCAGAACACAAACTCAATGAAATGGAAAGGGAGAACTTTAATGGAAGTGGAACAACAGAACCGCATCAATGTACAACCTCAGGCCTCTATACAAGGTGTCAGGAATAGCCTTGTTACGTCTGTCTAGTTGGACTGTTTCCCTTAAGTTTTCCCTTAGTTAAGATGGCGGATTGTGTCTCAGCTGGGTGCCATCTTACTTCCTGTCATATATATAAACCTCTCAGGCCTGTTGCTCAGTGCTTGAGTATTGTCTTTGACTTCCTGCTTGTGCAGTTCTCTAGCCTGGAACTTACTCTCCGGTTTGTTCCTCCACTTGCGATTTACCCTGCAAATCCTTGCTACCTGCTGACCCGGATTGGACTTTGACTCTGCATTGATCTGCTTCCCTGCTGCTGACCCGGATTGGACTTTGACTCTGCATTGATCTGCTTCCCTGTTGCTGACCCGGATTGGACTTTGACTCCGCTTTGATCTGCTTCCCTGTTGCTGACCCGGATTGGACTTTGATTCCGCTTTGATCTGCTTCCCTGTTTGGACTTTGACCTTCTGCGCTTTGGCCTAGTCTCTGCCATTGGACTCCAGCAGTATTCACCAGTATCGTGACAGGATACTCAAGCCAAAAATGGAGTCCGCTGGGACTGGGTGTTTGGAGGTTCGCATTAACCAGCTGCAGTCTACTCTGGCTAATATGCACGCCGAGATGCAGACGTTGAAAAACAAATATGATGCCTTTGAAGGACAGACTTCTCACAATGTCCATATTTATGGACAAACAATTCAAGAGCTACGTGGGATGGTGCAGACATTATCTGACCGGATGGCTCACTTGGAGGCTCAAGCTTCTGTACTACCTACTTCCGTGCCTGCCATGAGTCCTAAGTTGCCACCGTTCAGATTTGGCGGAGATCGTGACAAATTCAGGGGATTCCTCAATCAATGTAGGCTATACTTTGATGCAAATCCTGTGTATCATCATGTTGCTGACACATAAAGCCATAGCCTCAGCTAGTCCATTAATTGAGACCCAAGACCCCCGGCTGAACAACCTTGAAGACTTCATCAACGCCATGAGTCAAATGTTTGATGATCCCAATCGAGGTGCTACAGCTGAAGCAGCACTACTAGCTTTGCGCCAAGGCAGACGCCCCGTCACCGAGTATGCAATGGAGTTCAAGAGGTGGGCTATCGACACTGATTGGAATGACGCGGCGAAAATGTCTTTTTTTAGGAAAGGACTTTCCAGCGCATTAAAAGACGCACTTGCACGTGCAGAGGCCCCTTTAGGCTTAGACGACTTTATTAACTATTGTATTAGAATTGACACCCGACTATCTGAACGACGAGAAGAGAAATGGGCTACCTTGAATTTTGATACTAAGCAGTACCCTTCTTTTCCTGTAGCTATTTCTAAGGAACCGCAAGGAAAGATTCAAAGAGAATCAGGCAGTGAGCCGATGCAAGTAGATTCCATACTAAGGCGTGAAAGCGTTGAAGAGAGCACAGGCTCCGGGAAAGCTTATGCTTCTACTGCGGAAAATCTGACCACTTCCTTATCAACTGCCCTAGCCGCCCTCGGAGATTGGTAGCAGCTATTATGGATCCTGACTTTTCGGACAGAGAATCAATTGTTTCCGAAACAGAATTATCTGAGAAAGCAGTTATCCATTCCATCTCATCGGTGGCCCCTCATATTAAGAAAGAAAATAAAGACTCCCATTGCTTCCTTCCCATTAAGTTTCTGACTAATTCTCAGTGGATTTCTGCCTCTGCTATGGTGGACTCTGGGGCTAGTGGCAATTTCATGGACCTTTCTTTTGCCCAAAAGCATGGGGTCAGATTTAACAAAAAACTCTCACCCTTGGTAATGGAAACCGTAGATGGATCTCCACTGAGCTCAGGGCCTGTGGATCAAAAGACGGAGCCACTTGAGGTCATTATAACACCCCAGCACTGTGAAGTCCTCTCTTTCCTGTTGATCTCGTCTCCACATTTTCCTGTTATTTTAGGCCTACCATGGTTGCAAGCACAGAACCCTGTCATCAACTGGGAAACTAAAGAAATAAGCTTCCCTGGGGAGGATGGTCTTTCGACAGGGTACTCTGAACAAGATTCTAAAGAACAAGTTGAAAATAATAAAATGGTAGAATTACCCTCTGTATACAAGAACTATGCGGACGTGTGCGAAAAACAAAATGCTGACAAGCTTCCCCCACATAGATCTTATGACTGTCCCATAGAATTGTTTCCTGGTGCACCTATACCCTTTGGACACATTTACCCTTTGGCAGACCCCGAACTAAAAGCCCTCAAGGACTACATAGAAGAAAACCTGGCTAAGGGGTTCATTCGCCCATCTTCTTCACCTGCGGGGGCTCCCATATTCTTTGTAAAAAAAAAAGGACGGTTCTCTAAGGCCGTGCATTGACTACAGGGAACTTAACAAAATTACAATCAAGAACCGCTACCCTCTACCATTGATTCCTGAGCTCTTGGAGAGAGTACGACATGCAAAGGTGTTCACCAAGTTAGACCTGCGTGGCGCTTATAACTTGGTCCGTATAAGACCCGGAGATGAATGGAAGACAGCGTTTAGGTCACGTTATGGACATTATGAATATCTCGTGATGCCTTTTGGTCTTTGCAACGCCCCTGCTACCTTCCAACATCTTGTCAATGATATCTTCAGAGATCTTTTGGACCAGTTTGTAGTCGTCTATTTGGATGATATCTTAATTTTTTCCAACTCTATGGAAGAACATCAGAGACATGTGAAATTGATTCTGGATCGTCTAAGGAAGAATCAACTCTACATTAAAATTGAAAAATGTGATTTTCATCAAACTGAAATACAATTTCTGGGTTATATAATTTCACCCAGTGGTTTACACATGGACCCTAGCAAGATTAAAGCAATAGTAGACTGGCCTACTCCAAAAAACATAAAGGATGTTCAACGTTTCATAGGTTTTGCCAATTTTTATAGACGTTTTATTAGGAATTTCTCGGAGATCATAACTCCTATTACACAGTTGACTAAGAAAGGACATGCCTTTGCTTGGTCTCCTCAAGCACAAGAATCCTTTTGTCTCCTAAAGTCCAAGTTCACTACAGCCCCAGTGCTAATCCATCCCGACCCAGAATGCGCCTTCATTGTGGAAGTAGATGCTTCAGACTGTGCTATAGGGGCTATTCTGTCTCAGAGAACAGGAGACAAGGGGTTATTGCATCCCTGTGCCTTTTTCTCCCGCCGTTTATCACCCGCTGAGAAGAATTATGATGTGGGTAATAAAGAACTGTTGGCCATCATTGCAGCATTTAAAGAATGGAGGCATCTCCTTCAAGGAACCTCACAGCAAATAATTGTTCTAACTGATCACCGTAACTTGGAGTTTGTTAGATCAGCCAAGTGTCTATCTCCTCGCCAAACTCGTTGGAGTCTTTTTCTCAACCAATTCAACTTTGTAATCTCATACCGGCCTGGATCTCGAAATGGCAAAGCGGATGCTCTATCTAGAATTTTTTCCAAAGATTCCACTTCTATTATTCCACCCAAAACTATTGTTCCTGAGTCTAATTTTATTGGAGTAATCCAAAATAAGGACTTGCTGGAAGAGATAAAAGAGGCCTATAACACCGATTCCTTGCTGTCTCAACCGTCTGATGAGGTGCACTTAACGCTTAAAAACAAGACGTGGATCCATGGGCAGCAGCTATATATACCCGAAACAGTAAGATTGAAAATTCTAAAGCTAGTCCATGATTCTAAGATTGCTGGTCACAAGGGAGTGCAGAAGACACAGGAATTCCCATCTCGTTTCTTTTGGTGGCCCAATTATCAACAGGACGTAAGAAAATATGTATTGTCATGTGACGTTTGTGCTAGATGCAAGACTCCACGTTCTTCACCCTTGGGTTTGTTACAGCCTTTGCCGATCCCCGCTCGTCCCTGGGGTTCCATTTCCATGGACTTTATAGTAGATCTACCTACCTCTAAAGGAAAAAATACAATTCTGGTAGTAGTTGACCGGCTCACCAAGGCTGCACACTTCATTCCATGTACCGGCCTACCTTTCGCTAAAGACACTGCTGACCTTGTAGTTCAGAATGTGTTTCGTTTTCATGGAGTACCTGATGAAGTCATCTCGGATCGTGGGGTACAGTTTACGTCAAAATTTTTTGTTCAGCACTTGATATTGAGGTTAACTTATCAACCGCCTTTCACCCACAAACTAATGGACAAACTGAGCGCACAAATCAGACCCTGGGACAGTACTTACGATGCTATATCTGTCATTTACAAGATGATTGGGTCGATCTGCTTCCGGTGGCTGAGTTCTCCTACAATAACTCCCAAAATGCCTCCACTAAGCAAACTCCTTTCTTTGCAAACTTGGGGTATCATCCAAATATTCTACCCAAATTCCCTGCTGTTTTACCTATGCCTGCAGTTGCGGAAAGGATCTCTAAATTACAGCAAAATTTGAAACTAATCAAGACAACGTTGGAGAAGGCTCAAGAAAATTACAAGAAGGCGGCAGATAAATTTCGTAGGCCAGCACCAATGTTTAAAGTGGGAGATAAAGTATGGCTTTCCACCAGAAATTTGAGACTCAAGTTGCCTTCACCAAAACTGGGACAGAAATTTATTGGGCCCTATAAGATTATCAGGATTACTAGTCCTGTAGCTGTTAAGCTTCAACTCCCACAGTCCATGAAGTTTCTTCCTGTGTTTCCTTTTTTCGGAACGTATTCCTTCTCCTCCCGATGCAGTGGAGGTAGATGGGCAAGAATAGTTTATTGTAGAAGAAATCTTGGACTCTAGAATCTTTAGGAACCAATTACAATACCTCATTAAGTGGCAAGGTTATGGGCCTGAAGAAAATTCTTGGGAACCTGTGAGTAATATTAATGCTCCCCGACTGATCAGACAGTTTCACCAAAGACATCCTGGGAGGCCGAGGCAGGTCACGTCCAGAGGCCGCTGTTGAGGTGGGAGTAATGTCAGGAATAGCCTTGTTACGTCTGTCTAGTTGGACTGTTTCCCTTAAGTTTTCCCTTAGTTAAGATGGCGGATTGTGTCTCAGCTGGGTGCCATCTTACTTCCTGTCATATATATAAACCTCTCAGGCCTGTTGCTCAGTGCTTGAGTATTGTCTTTGACTTCCTGCTTGTGCAGTTCTCTAGCCTGGAACTTACTCTCCGGTTTGTTCCTCCACTTGCGGTTTACCCTGCAAATCCTTGCTACCTGCTGACCCGGATTGGACTTTGACTCTGCATTGATCTGCTTCCCTGCTGCTGACCCGGATTGAACTTTGACTCTGCATTGATCTGCTTCCCTGTTGCTGACCCGGATTGGACTTTGACTCCGCTTTGATCTGCTTCCCTGTTGCTGACCCGGATTGGACTTTGACTCCGCTTTGATCTGCTTCCCTGTTGCTGACCCGGATTGGACTTTGACTCCGCTTTGATCTGCTTCCCTGTTTGGACTTTGACCTTCTGCGCTTTGGCCTAGTCTCTGCCATTGGACTCCAGCAGTATTCACCAGTATCGTGACACAAGGAGACAATCAAACTATCTATGACTGAGACCTATATGAATGTGGAGACGATGGAGAAATGGAAATCCTTATCCCAAAAACTAAAGAAACCATCAACTTTCACACCACCTTTGGGCTCATCAGCCTCTATTCTAACCTTCTTTCGTGTGGCCAGCTTCCTAGATCTGAAGATTCAATTAGAGGCTGATGGGACAATATCGACAACTTTATTCAGAAAGGAAACAGCTGTGAACAGTCTATTACATTTTAAAAGTTTCCACCCTCGCCATCAAAAGATGGGTATCCCAAAGGGACAATTCTCACGGATAAAAAGGAACTGTTCCAGTGAAGAAGAATATCAAAAACACGCACAGGATTTGACAAGGCGATTTGAAGAACGGGGATACCCTAGGAGAATGATCATGGAAACTAATGAAGTTTGGCAGATGTTGAAAGAAAAAAGCTTCTTATTCCTAAAATTCGCAAAAAGGAGGATACGGAGGTACGGATGACATCAAGACGTGCCCCGAATCTGAGAGATATCTTGTGTCGGAGCCATTTTGTTAGATCGAATACGTGGCTTCAGGAATATAAGGAGAAAATCTTTAAGGGAAGCAAGGCCTGTGGGCATTGCAACATATGTCCTCACATGACAAGAACGGATGTGGTAATTAATATATTTACGAAAGAGAAATTTAGAATTAATCAGTCCCTGCATTGTGGAACGGAGAGTGTAATTTATTTGTTGGAGTGTGGATGCAATGCAGCCTATGTGGGAGAGACAAAGAATGCCCTTAAGAAACGGAATTATTGGATGGACGAGGTGTAAGAAGTAAGGAAATAATGGGATTGAGCGTCGGGGAGAGAACCATAGGAGAGGAAGATGTTGGCAAGGAAGAGAAGAATGACTTTCCCCCAAACAATAACTGACATATATTTTTCTCCCCTTCCCTCTCATTCTTTTCGTCTTTCTATTATGTAGATAACATGTATTCTATGAATCTGAATTTAGATCCTCTTGAAAATTGATACACAATTCATGCATGATGGTATGAAGTAAGATGTTTGAATTTAGATCCTCTTTGAGGTTCCTGTATAACCCGCATAGTTTTGTGGTTCATAAATTTGGATTTGGTTTCTCTGTGGGGTCCTATAGGATTCATATACTATATTATGTTATAAGATTGAATTCATCTCTGCTTTGGCATGTGTAGGCGACCTACTAGGAAGGGTCACCAAGTATTATAACTTAAATCTGGGTCCCTCTTTAAAATCTCCATTCAAAATCTTTATATGACCTATATATGATTGGACTGTTAGCATATAGAAGCCGGTATTAGAATATTTGTTATATATATATATTGTTATATATATTTGTTATACATTTTGTATATATCAATTGTATTATGATCTACAAGATACATTTAAATGGATTTTATAATATAAATGTCACGTGTGCTGTCTTTGTGATTTACGAGGATGTTTGAGTGATGCCAGACAAACCCTGTGCAGTACTTTCCCTCCCTCCCCCCTCCTTTTTCTCCTTTTGTTTATATGTATCTGGATCTTCGCCCTGCTCACCGTCGATGTTCCCTGCCTGCCCCAGAGCGTCCGTCTCCGTGGAGACAGTCAGCGTGAGCGCGCTGCGTCTCTGAGTGATGCGGGCGGTCGGGGGGCCGGCAAGGGGCGTTTGAGTCCAGGGGAAGGATTGGCTCAGCACCTGCGCACGCTCCACGGACGTCATGGCAGCTGCCGTCCGGGGCCGCTGGGCGTGCGGGAGCACGTGGTGTGGGGGGGCTGGGCACCAACATCACCTTCACATATAAGGATGGGGGATCGAGGGAGAGACTGCACGGGCACCTTCAGAAAGTGGTTCGCCACGTAACGCATGGGGATAAGAGGTCTGGTTGATACAGCGGCGCGGTCTCCTGACAAGGGTGATATTGTTTTTTCTTTATTTTTGTTTCTCACTGTGCATGGCCTATTGGCCTGATTGGTGGTGGTTCATTTTCTTTCATCTTATGCATAAAGCACTTTAGCACTAAGTTCACTTTATTTTTATTTAATTTGCACAAAAGAGCTTTAGATAAATGTATTTTTCTTGGTTTGCACATTTAAAGGGGCCATGACTGCTGTAAAGTTTTTTATATGGAATGTTTTTTATATGTTTTTTAAATTTGATTAAATAAATGATGATAATGATTTGATCATATATATTGATTGGCTTTTGTGTTGACCCAAACTGAATATCGTGGTAACTGGAACCACTCTTTTTTGCTAGCTTTGTCTGCAGCTTATGCACTGTATTGAAATTCTTTTGGGTCGGGCACAGGTACAGCTTCTAGATTTAAGGTGGTGCGGGATTGTTTGGTTTTTTGAAAAATTCCAAATGAACATTAGAACAATCACCATACAGGAGGTAACGAAGGATAAAGAGAACAAGGGTGGGATGGAATAGGATGTGCTGTATACTTATAATACCAATTCTACAGGTGAGTGTCTCACAGAATTGTATTATTCCAAGTACACAGCACGTCCTGTTCCAGAGTATTCCTTACACATGGGACATCCAATAGCAGTGTCCGTAAGGTAGGGTGGGATCCTCAAAAGTAACAGCGGGCAGATTAAACCACTGACGCCCGCAGAACCCTGCGGCGAAAAACAGCGTCAGCTGAGGCCCTAACATCATCCTTGTAAAACTTAGAAAAAGTATGAACAGAGGATCAAGTAGCGGCCTTGCAAACCTGTTCAACAGAAGCTTGGTGCTGAAAAGCCCAAGACGCACCAATAGCACGAGTAGAATGAGCGGTAAGGCATAAGGGGGGCTCTTTCACCTGAGCAGAATAGGCTTGTACCACAGCCTGACGTATCCACTTACTGATAGTGGATTTAGCCGGAGGCAAACCCCTCCTAGGTCCAGAAGGGATACCAAAAAGAGCATCAGTCTTCCTGAAGGATTCAGTAGCTACCAGATAAAACTTCAAAGCCCTGACCACATCCAGATAATGTAAGACCCGCTCCTTAGGGTTACTAGGATTAGGGCACAGAGAAGGTAAAACAATGTCCTGATTGAGATAAAAAGCAGACACAACCTTGAGTAGAAAATCTGGCTTAAAACGAAACACCACCTTGTCCTGGTGTCTCTCAAAGTAAGGAGGTTTGATGGAAAACACCGCCAACTCAGAAACACGCTTAACAGAAGTGATAGCCACCAGAAAGGCTACCTTAAGAGTCAAAACAGGCAAAGCAGCATCATGCAGAGGCTCAAAAGGAGGACCCTGCATGGCAGATAAAACCAAGTTCAAATCCCAGACTGGTAACATAGGGTTACGTGGCGGGCGCACGTGAGTAACCCCCTGGAAGAAGGTCTTAACCAGACAGTGATTGGCAAAAATAGCCAAAGCTGACATGTCCTTTGAGGGTAGTAAGTTGTAAGCCCAAGTCCAAACCATGTTGCAGGAATTCCAGAATCCTGGGAATAGAAAACACTCGACAGGGGAGCAACTTAAGACTCACACCAGGCAATGTAAGCATGTCAAACCCTATAGTAGATAAAGGACGAGGACCTCTTCCTAGCCCGAATCATGGTATTAACAACAGAGGCAAGAAGCCCCTTTCCCATCAAAATGGAGGTTTCAACAGCCAGGCCGTCAAAGCCAGCATCTGTAAATTGGGATGGCATAGCTGCCCCTGAGTGAGCGGGTCTGGATCCTTGGGCAGGGTGTATTGATCTACTGCCAACTGCACAATGTCTGCGAACCACACCCTTCTTGGCCAACTTGGTTGGCACCCCTTCCTGGGCTATCTTGCACAGCACCCTGCCCAGCAGAGGAAACGGAGGGAACACAGAGGAGCCGAAAGCTCTTCCAAGACATCGCTAGAGCAGAGCTTAGGCCAGAGGGTCCTGGGACAGCAAGACAAAGACTGGAAGCTTGTGATTGTGATGGGACGCAAACAGATCCACATCTGGCTGACCCCAGCTGTGGCACAGGGAGCGAAACACCCTGCTGCTGAGGGACCATTCTCCCAGATGAGAAGTCCCCCTGCTCAGGGAGTCTGCCTCCAGATTTTCCAACCCCTGGGATGTACACTGCTGAGATGCAGGGAACGTTCTCCCCCGCCCAGGGCAGTATCAGGGGTCCCTCCCTGATGATTGATGTAGGCAACCGCTGTCTGGTTGTCGGAGCTGATCTGAACAGCCCGACCCCGATGTGGTGTCAATTGGGCGAGAACCAACCTTATCGCCCTCAGCTCCAATGTTGATAAGAGTATGGGCTTCTTGAGGGCCCCACTGACCCTGCATTTTCAAGGATTTCCAGAAGCCCCCCCAACCTTTTAGACTGGCATCTGTGGCGACAGTCTCCCAGCAAGGGGACAGAAAGGTTCTGCCCACCAACAGGTTCCTTGAGTCCAGCCAAGAGAGAGACCGCCTGGCCGAAGGGGACAGAACAAACACCTGATCCAGGGACACAGGGTCCCGATCCCATACTGACAAAAGGTGAAGTTAAAGAGGTCTCATGTAAAACTGAGTGTATGGAACCGCCACGAAGCAAGACACCATCAGGCCCACCAGCTGCATCCCCTGCCGGATGGAGGGATGAAGGCAAGCCAGAAGAAGCTGGGCCTGAGCTTGAAGACTCTCCACCTTCTGCTGAGGGAGAAAAATCTTGACCTGAGATGTATCCAGAGTCATGCCCAGAAAGGACCTCACCCGGGACGGGGACAGGGAAGACTTTGGCTGGGTGATCAACCATCCCAAGGACTCCAGAGTGGACACCACCAACTGGGTATCCAACTCGGCCTGATGGAAGGACTGAGACGTGATGAGAATGTCATCCAAATAAGGATGGGAATGCCCTGAGATCTCAGCAGAGCCATCACGCCCGCCAGCACCTTGGTGAATACCCTGGGAGCCTAGGCGATACCGAAAGGAAAGGCCACAAATTGGTAGTGCTGATCCTCCAGAGCGAACCTGAGGAATTTCTGATGACCTGGAAAGATTGGTACATAAAGGTAAGCGTCCTTGATGTCTACAGAAGTCATGAAGTCGTCCGGGCGCAGAGAACTGACAGCTGAGCGCAGAGTTTCCATGCGAAAATGCTTGAATCTGACAAACTTGTTGAGACGCTTTAAATCCAGGATGGGCCTGAGGGACCTGTCCTTTTTGGGGACAGTGAAAAGATTGGAATAGAAGCCTCTGCCCCTTTCCCTGAAAGGCACCGGGCAGATGACCCCCAGAAGGTTTTGGACAGCAAGGCACAGGCCCTGAGCTGACAGGGGGTTTTGAGCCATCTGGGATTTGATGAATCTTGGGGGTGGCCAGGCTGCAAATTCTATCTTGTAACCGGAGGACAGTACCTCCTGAATCCACCGGTCTGAGACGTGAAACCTCCAGACGTAAGCAAAGAGCCAAAGCCGTCCCCCCACCCGGATGGGTGAGGGCGCCCCTTCATGCCTGAGGGGGCTTGGGTCCTCAGGAAAGGCCGGGGAGGCCACGTCTTCTGCCCCAATAGTCCGCGCATGCTCCAGCAAAGGAAACTCCTCAACCAGCCCTGGAAGCACGAAAGGAGGGGAGAGAGGCACCAGGCCCCCTCAAACGGCCGAGATGGCCTCCTGCGTTGAGGTAACCTACCGCCCATTGCAAACAGGTCCAAGCGTTCACCAAAGAGGTGCAGCCCCATAAAGGGAAAACCAGTGAGAGCCTTCTTAGCCGCATTATCGGCTACCCACTGACGCAGCCAGACAGAGCGGCGTAATGCCACCAAAAGAGCAGAAGTCCTCCCACACATTCTAATGGCATCATCCATGGCAGCGAGGATGTAAGCGACAAATTCGCAGCAAAGCAGGAGAGACCTATACTCTTCTCCTCCCGCGTCATCAGAGACCCCATCTAAGCTCTCTTAAGGGATCTTAAGCCCTTTAATAGCTATAGCCGTAATGGCAGAAGCACAAACCGGGCGCAGCGCGGTCCCCACACAGGCAAAAGCATGCAACAGCGACCAAAACACCTTGGGGCTGAGCGACCATTCCCCCCGGCGAGATGACCCCCTGCTCAGGGAGTCCGCCTCCGTGTTCTCCACTCACGGAATGTACACTGCTGAGATGCATGGGACATTGCCCTCTGCCCAATCCAGGATCAAAGACACTTCCCTGAGGGCACGCCTGCTGTGAGTCCCTCCCTGGTGATTGATGTAGGCGACCGCCGTCCGATTGTCCGAACGAACTTGAAATGGTAGTCCCTGTAACTGATGAGTCAAGTGAGCCAGAACCAATCTGATGGCTCTCAACTCCAGAACATTGATGGGATCGTGAGCCTCCTGAGGCCCCCACAGTCCCTGAAACTGAAGATCCTTCCAAAATCCCCCCCAACCTGACAGGCTGGCATCCGTGCTGACCGTCTCCCAACGAGGGGTCAGAAAAGACCTGCCCCTCGTCAGATTGCTTGGTTTTAGCCACCACCAAAGGGAACGCCGCACCCGGGGAGACATCAGACTGATCCAATGACAGCGGGGACCTGTCCCAGGCCGCCAAGAGATGGAGCTGGAGCGTCCTTGTGTTAAACTGGGCAAAGGGAACCGCCTTGAACGATGCCACCATCAATCCCACCAGTCGCATCCCTAGCCGGATGGACGGGCGGGGGATGGATAGGAGACGCTGAGTCAATTCCTGAATCAGAAGAACCTTGGCTCGGGGAGGAACACCTTGGCTGAGAAGTATCCAGAGACATTCCCAGGAACTCCACCACCCTGGAGGGAGAGAGGCAGGACTTGGGATAGTTGATCACCCAACCAAAACTCTCCAGAGTGGGCACCACGGTCCTGGTATCCAGCTGCGCCTGACTGAGGGAAGACGCCATGATGAGAAGATCGTCCAGATAAGGCACGATGCGGATACCCCTGGCTCTGAGGATGGCCATCACTCCTGCCAACACCTTGGTAAAAACCCTTGGAGCCGAGGTAAGGCCAAACGGAAGAGCCACAAACTGAAAATGTCGATTTTCCACGACAAACCTGAGAAATCTCTGGTGTGCCGGAAATATTGGAATCTGCAGGTAAGCATCCTTGATGTCTATGGACGTCATGAAGTCCCCCTGACGAAGTGAGTGGATGGCTAAGCGCAGAGTTTCCATACGGAACTTCCGGGGACGAACGAACCTGTTGAGCAACTTCAGATCCAGAATGGGACGAACGGATCCATCCTTCTTGGGCACCGTGAACAAATTGGAATAGAAGCCCAGGCCCCGGTCTGAGGGAGGCACCGGACAGATGACAGCCATGTCCAAGAGACTTGCTACTGTCGCCCGAAGCCCCTGGGCGGCCAGAGGATCTGATGGCACCCGAGAACTGAAGAATCTGGGAGGGGACCGGTATTCGAACTCCAGCTTGTAACAGGAACACACCACTTCCTGAATCCACCTGTCCGAGACCTCTTGGACCCAAACCCGGGAGAAGAGTTGCAGCCGTCCCCCCACCCGCAAGGATGAGGGCGCCCCCTCATTGCTGAGCAGGCTTGGCAGTGGCTCTAGGCTTGGGGCCCCAACTGTGTCCTGGACGGGCCCGACCCCTGCCCTTAGGCCAGGAATCACCTCTGGACGAGGGGAAAGCCGAACCCCTGCCAACTCTAGCCCCACGAAAGGACTGAGAGAAGAAAGTAGCCCCCCGAAAGGGGCGACGCTGCTTCTTACGCTGAGGTAACTTACCTCCCTTTGGCACCAAATCCAATCTCTCTCCAAAGAGCCGCAACCCCACAAAGGGAAGGGCCGTAAGCGACTTTTTGGACACAAAATCAGCCGCCCACTGGCGTAACCAAACCGACCGCTGGATAGCCACAAGCAAGGCCGAAGCTCTTCTACACATCACCAATGTGTCGTCCAAGGCGGACAGCACAAAGGACAAAAATAACTCACAGCGCTTAAGGTCGGCAAACTCCTCACTAGCCAGGTCAAGCCCGGAAGAGGTCAACAGTCCTCTAACAACCGACCTGGCAGCTACCAATAAAAGCGCTGAAGCACAAACCGGCTGCAAGGCCGACCCAACACTGGCAAAACCATGACAAGCCATCAATGCGTTTATCCTCACCATCCTTGAGGGTAGTGCACTCCGGAGAATGCAGGATTGAGGAAATGGACAACCCCAAAACAGGAGCATCCACTTCCAGTGCTTCACTGCGTCCGCCGGAAAGGGATATTTTTTGTCCCAACCCAGGGGGACACCCGGAAGCCTAGTCGGCCTCTCCCATTCCTTGAGAATGATACCATCAAAATGCTTTTGATAAGGAAATTCCAAGCACGGCTTGGTCACCTCAAAGAACTCCCCCTTCAGCGGTGGAGCTGCCTCAGGGGGAGAAATAGCCAGGAGGAGCAAGGAGGAGACATCCATCTTCTGACTTGCTCCCCTCTGCAGAGATGAAAGACTGGGGAATGAGTGGGAGGTCCCAGGCATTTATGGGCCGGGAGGGTCTTACTTTTTTTATTGACATCTCTGCAAGATCGCCATCTACAGGTCAGTATACCCACATGTAATGAATGTCTTGAAGCGGGGTGTGTGACATACTTAGAATATACAAAGTACTTCAAATATATGAGAACAGTAATGTGAAGAACCCGCGCTGCTATCTTAAGGCTTGAATTTAGAAAACACTATGGTTACTTAAATTGAGAACTGCTCGACGTGTTAGAACCTCTTATCCCAAATAGAGAGTGTATAACAAATATAAATATATAAACACAGAGCAGAAAGAATGCCTCTATTAGGTCTAATTAGGAGGTATTGGCTCCTTGGTTGGCTCCTATTCTTAGAGACACTACTCCTTTAACACTTCTAGTGTCAAAATTCAAATTAGGAATACAGAGCTCATTCTTAGAACACTGCACCTTTAGCACCTCAGGTATCAAAGTTCAAATTGTAAATATAAAACTACAGAGAAATGCTGCTAGCAGTTTTCTTAACAGGTGACACTGGCTCTTTAAATAGTCCTTGTTTATATAGTGGTAGAGTTATAATTCTTCCTCTTCCATTCAAAGTGATATCTGGCTGTAGTTCTTTCTTATACAGTATTTTCAGTGCCCATAAACTTATAAAGTCACCGCTGTGCCCGTCACCGTTGCTAGGTACTCTTACCGGCTGGTGAATGAATATAGAGCTGTATATATTAACTCCTCTTAGATCTTTCTCCTCTGTGTAGATATCCAATTAGGGGCTATAGGTGCTGGTTGCACTAGATTTCAGCTCACCAGGATAGTACAGGTGTAGGATAAAACAAAAGAGAGAAAATCTAGTGTATTCCCGCTTTTTAATGTTAAAAATTATAAAATGCAACCTACAAGTGCGCACTCACATTTAAAAAGTGACAAATCGCTTGTTTTAAGGATAGGCGAGGCTCTCACCCGACTCCAGTCACCACGGCCGTTGGTGTTACTGTTTAGAAGGGCGGGATAGCTATCGCAAGTGGATCCTCTTTGGTTTCATATGCCTGTCGCCGTCAACGCGTTTCACTGCCAGCGGCAGCTTTATCAAGACTGGCGAGGCGGCTGTACGTCACTGCTAATATAGATTTGGAGTGTGACATCACTCCTTTTCAGCCCTATTAGAGCAGCTAATTAAGTACCTGTATGCTGCAGCTGATCATCTAAGTCCGGCTGTGTGTTTTCCTGGGATTTCCCTCTCTCTGTCAGTTGGATTTCACTTTGTTTGTTATCCTTTATGTTTAGCAAAAAACTGGGGCTGCATTACCAGCGTCCCTCAGTTTGCTATCTGGTTTTATAATAGGGGAAGCCGAATAAAGCGCCTGTTGACAGGAGCAGGGTGAAAGTCTCTCCTTTACAAAGACATCATTTCTACATAAAATACATAGTCTTCCCGGACAGGTTCCTTATTATTAATTGATGGCTGATGACATAAGCCTCAACTATACTTGCAATATCTAGCATCTGTTGTAGGACATAATTACTACTTATTTTGTGATATTAGTTATACATGTGTCCTCTAAATGACTACTAACATACTCATTGTAATAAAAAATAAAAAATATATGTGAAGTGAATCATAGTGTTCAATAAGCACCCGTTAATCTTTAAGGGTGTGTGGAAGTGAATTAGGGCTTACCTAAGGCTGTGTGTATATTACAGTTACCATTGGGGGACCGTGATGGGTTCCAAGTGAGTTTGTGTGGATGGATTAAAGCTTACCTAAACCTATATTGCTCCTCAGTGATTGGGATGCTGTGAACTTATTAGGCATTAACCATTAAACCATAATAAAGGAATTATTATACTTATAGTGCATGAATCTAAGAAGTGTCAATGAAACAGTTGAGGTCAAATTCCACATTTAACCCCTTGGGTGCTAAAGTGTCCAACGTGTAAATCCAAAAGCTCTCCCTACGTGAGATGTCCCTAATTAAGTGAGATCCCCTCCAGTGTCGTTCTATTTTATCTATGCCCATAAATGATGCTAGGCTTGGGTTTTGAGAATGATGTGTTTTAAAGTGGGCTGACAAGTTGTGGGTTTCTAGCCCTTTTTTTATATTGTAAAGGTGCTCTCTAATGCGTATCTTAAGTGGCCGGCTGGTTCTGCCTATATATTGTAGCCCACATGGGCACAGGATCATATAAATCACCCCTACTGAGTTACAAGTGATGAATTTTTTGATTTTATATTCAGTTGTTCCAGTTTTATCCTTGAAAGATCTTAATGATTTTTCAGTAGATGTACTTATTTTACACCCTGCACACTTCCCACATTTGAAAAAACCTTCCTGTGTATTAAATAACATAGCGGGTTATTTAACCCGCTATGTTATTTAATACACAGGAAGGTTTTTTCAAATGTGGGAAGTGTGCAGGGTGTAAAATAAGTACATCTACTGAAAAATCATTAAGATCTTTCAAGGATAAAACTGGAACAACTGAATATAAAATCAAAAAATTCATCACTTGTAACTCAGTAGGGGTGATTTATATGATCCTGTGCCCATGTGGGCTACAATATATAGGCAGAACCAGCCGGCCACTTAAGATACGCATTAGAGAGCACCTTTACAATATAAAAAAAGGGCTAGAAACCCACAACTTGTCAGCCCACTTTAAAACACATCATTCTCAAAACCCAAGCCTAGCATCATTTATGGGCATAGATAAAATAGAACGACACTGGAGGGGATCTCACTTAATTAGGGACATCTCACGTAGGGAGAGCTTTTGGATTTACACGTTGGACACTTTAGCACCCAAGGGGTTAAATGTGGAATTTGACCTCAACTGTTTCATTGACACTTCTTAGATTCATGCACTATAAGTATAATAATTCCTTTATTATGGTTTAATGGTTAATGCCTAATAAGTTCACAGCATCCCAATCACTGAGGAGCAATATAGGTTTAGGTAAGCTTTAATCCATCCACACAAACTCACTTGGAACCCATCACGGTCCCCCAATGGTAACTGTAATATACACACAGCCTTAGGTAAGCCCTAATTCACTTCCACACACCCTTAAAGATTAACGGGTGCTTATTGAACACTATGATTCACTTCACATATATTTTTTATTTTTTATTACAATGAGTATGTTAGTAGTCATTTAGAGGACACATGTATAACTAATATCACAAAATAAGTAGTAATTATGTCCTACAACAGATGCTAGATATTGCAAGTATAGTTGAGGCTTATGTCATCAGCCATCAATTAATAATAAGGAACCTGTCCGGGAAGACTATGTATTTTATGTAGAAATGATGTCTTTGTAAAGGAGAGACTTTCACCCTGCTCCTGTCAACAGGCGCTTTATTCGGCTTCCCCTATTATAAAACCAGATAGCAAACTGAGGGACGCTGGTAATGCAGCCCCAGTTTTTTGCTAAACATAAAGGATAACAAACAAAGTGAAATCCAACTGACAGAGAGAGGGAAATCCCAGGAAAACACACAGCCGGACTTAGATGATCAGCTGCAGCATACAGGTACTTAATTAGCTGCTCTAATAGGGCTGAAAAGGAGTGATGTCACACTCCAAATCTATATTAGCAGTGACGTACAGCCGCCTCGCCAGTCTTGATAAAGCTGCCGCTGGCAGTGAAACGCGTTGACGGCGACAGGCATATGAAACCAAAGAGGATCCACTTGCGATAGCTATCCCGCCCTTCTAAACAGTAACACCAACGGCCGTGGTGACTGGAGTCGGGTGAGAGCCTCGCCTATCCTTAAAACAAGCGATTTGTCACTTTTTAAATGTGAGTGCGCACTTGTAGGTTGCATTTTATAATTTTTAACATTAAAAAGCGGGAATACACTAGATTTTCTCTCTTTTGTTTTATCCTACACCTGTACTATCCTGGTGAGCTGAAATCTAGTGCAACCAGCACCTATAGCCCCTAATTGGATATCTACACAGAGGAGAAAGATCTAAGAGGAGTTAATATATACAGCTCTATATTCATTCACCAGCCGGTAAGAGTACCTAGCAACGGTGACGGGCACAGCGGTGACTTTATAAGTTTATGGGCACTGAAAATACTGTATAAGAAAGAACTACAGCCAGATATCACTTTGAATGGAAGAGGAAGAATTATAACTCTACCACTATATAAACAAGGACTATTTAAAGAGCCAGTGTCACCTGTTAAGAAAACTGCTAGCAGCATTTCTCTGTAGTTTTATATTTACAATTTGAACTTTGATACCTGAGGTGCTAAAGGTGCAGTGTTCTAAGAATGAGCTCTGTATTCCTAATTTGAATTTTGACACTAGAAGTGTTAAAGGAGTAGTGTCTCTAAGAATAGGAGCCAACCAAGGAGCCAATACCTCCTAATTAGACCTAATAGAGGCATTCTTTCTGCTCTGTGTTTATATATTTATACTTCAAATATATGACTCAACAACCTGTCAGTATCCTCCGGGGACCACGGGTCTTCCCAAAAGGGAACATCTTAGGTTGTTCCTCAGAGGATTCTGAATCAGAAAACAATTCCCCCTCCTCAAGGGGGTAGGGGCCAGACAGTGAGTAAGGTCCCTTATCCACTACAGGGAAGAGGGAGGCAGCGGGAGATAAATGCCGCTTCTTGGCAGAAGCCTTACGTGGGGCAGACCCAGCAATATGTTTTTCAATGCTGGCCACCCGTGCAGCCAAATCAGATTGAGAATCCCCGCTAGCATGCCCCTCGCTGAGGGTCATATGCAAGCGTGGGGGGGTAGGTGAAGCCAGAGGGGGTCCAGTGTGGCTCGCATCACCCTGGCCCGTAACCAACAACCCAGACTGCAACGCAAGTACCTGCTGGGCACAAGTTACACATACCCTGACATGATCACTTATAGGGGAGACCCCACACGCAACACATAGCCGGGCTCGTCCCGAAGGAACGCCAAGCACATTATCCCCAGAAGCCTCCATATGGTGATTTGATTGGCACAACCGGCCAGTATAGGGTTAATGCTAATGATAGCTAACCGGGACACCCCAAAAGCCCGCTAGGGAGGTGGGAGATTGTCAGGGGGAAGAGGGCCGGGAGAAACCACAGTGAAGTGCAACCCACCTGAAAGACATAAATGACATCCCCCTAAGTAAATACAAGTGCAAAGATATATAGAAAAAAACCCAGCCCGCAGGGGTACTCACGGACCGCACAGGGAGCCAGCAGCGCACGCAGCAAGGAAGGAAGAAAATGGTGCCCGCAGAGACCGAGGGGCGGGCCGGGGAGAGATATCGCGAAAAATGTCATCCGCAAAGCCCGCCTCCCCCCAAAGAGCACCCCACGTGAACACACTGGCCAATGGTAGCACAGCAGCATCTGAGGCAATGTCTCAGTGACACAGTCCCCCCCCCCCAGAGTGTAGGCCGGGGCATCCCACAAGGATCACCATAAGCCTATACCGCCTACCCTGTCAGGCAGGGACTGCGGTAGGAGCAGTGCTCCTCAGCACCAGACCCTGGTCACCTGAACCAGTCAGCCTAGGCTGGGAGGCAGTGGGTTCGGAACGGGTGGTAATAGTCCTGCAGGGCCGCAGGCTGATAAGCCCAGCTCACCTGCGCAGTTAGAGAGCCATCTTCTATCTTCGCAGCCCAGACTGCAGATAAGAACTGGGAATTTGTGGGAGGTTCCTGGCTTTATATAGGGCCGGGAGGAGCCACAAGTCTTTTTCTGCAGTCCAGCGCCATCTTGTGGATGCATAACCCATGTGTAAGGAATACCCTGGAACAGGATGTGCTGTACACTTGGAATAAAGATGTTTTATATTGCCTTTTCACTGGTGCTGGACGGTCTTTTGTTTTCTACTGATACATCGGTCCACCGGAATTCCAGTCCTGGAGCACGTGGATGGGCACGGATTTAGAGGGGTGAGCTGTGTTTTGGCTGAATGCCATTCTTTTTGCCATAAGACTTTTAACCAGACTATGCAGCACATCTATTCCATATGTGTCTGGACTCCAGGCACGGTCTTCTGACACATGATCAGCATAGACTCTCCAGGTGCCCCCTGAGAAAGATGGAGGGCGGTGGGGGACTGCGTAACCCAATGATAATAATTACCTAATTTTTTTCAAAAGTTACTAGTAAATCAGTAACCAACCAGGAAAGCAAAATGCCTTTGGATCTTTGCATTTCTGTATAAAAGAAAACCAAAAAGCATTTGAGTAGAATACTGATTACAGCTCTGATTATTTTAAGCTGGAAACATATTCTGTCTAAGCAATCACTTGCAATCAAGAATTTGACAGTCATGTAACACTGCAATATCACCACTGCAAACTCTACCAGATCAATTAGCATTTGTTTAGAGACTACGATCAGAATGGAGCCTTAGGTATACTAGTTACTTTTTAAACCAAATGTAACCATAAAGCTGTGAAATTTACCAAAGATAAATGTATCATGTCTGCTAGGGCGCTGTTTGTTGTGTATGTAATGTACTTGCTTATTACTATGTTGTATTTGAAAATGTCAATAAAATAAGATTAAACATAAAAATAATCCTGGAAAAAATAATGGCCAAGATTTATTGTATGCAGCAATGTACAGTTTGCCTCAACCTATAAAAGTAGATCTATCCTTCTATAAATAGATATACTATGATCTTCTGCGTTGTGGTCATGACAGCTAGGTATATCGTGCGTGCCAGGGGAAAAGGCTGCTTTTGCGGAGCAACGGATATTTCACAGCCAAGGGACCCTGCAGGTCTGCTTTAATGGGCATGTTTTCATATGTATTTATTACACACAATCACTATTTCAAAGTGGGATTCTGCCATTGCTAGGAGACCAAAACCTTAGCAAGCTCACAATCTCAGTTTTCTCTCAGTGGTCAGCTGGTCTGCGCTCACCTCACGGATTAAAACCCAGCAGATTCCCCTATTCAGTGAATGGATTGAGCCATCATATTCCATGCCATTACTTTTTTTAAATATAAAAATACCATTTTGTGAATACTCACCTGTAAAATGGTTATTACGAGTATGTCACACACCCCACTTCCAAAGATCCATGACACTTGGGAAACTGGCTGTAGAGGGCGATCTTGCAGAGATGACATGGATAAAGGAGCCCCTCCTGGTCCACAAGTACCGGGTTCCTCCCACTATTCCCCAGTCTTTTTAGAAAGCAGTGAGAACCAGGAAGAGCCAATTATATTCAATAAATGAAAAATAATTTGAAAATAATAATCACCATATAAAAGATCCCTAGAACAAAAAAAGGGCGGGGAAGTGGGGTGTGTGACATACTCGTAATAACCATTTGTGACAGACTCTCTGCCCTACACCATTTTACAGGTGAGTATTCACAAAATGTTATTCCTAGTATGTCACACACCCCACTTCCAAAGATCCATGACACTTGGGACATCCAATAGCAGTGTCTATAATGGGTGGGGATCCCCAAGGAATAATGCATAACTTAAATTACTGCAGCTTGCAGAATTTTGCGGCCAAAAGCAGCATCCGCTGAGGCCCACAGAAGACCAAGTCGCAGCCTTGCAAACTTGTTCAACAGAAGCCTGGTGTTGAAAAGCCCAAGAAGCTCCACTAGCACGAGTAGAATGAGCGGTGACACGAAAAGGGGGAACCTTCCCCTTAGCCATATAGGCCCCAATGATGGCCCGACGTATCCACTTACTAAGGGAAGATTTGGCAGGAGCAAAACCCTTCTTGGGCCCAGAAGACGCAACAAAAAAGGCATCCGTCTTGCGGAAGGCCGAGGTAATAACTAAATAATACTTAACACAACGAACTACATCGAAGGAATGTAAGACCCTTTCCTTGTCGTTACGTGGTTTGGGACACAAGGAAGGAAGAACTATATCCTGATTTAGGTGGAAAGTAGACACCACCCTAGGAAGGAAATCCGGTTTAAAACGGAAAACAACCTTATCTTGATGCCTCTCAAAATAAGGGGCTAGAATAGTCAAAGCCGCCAGTTCAGAAACTCGGCGGACAGAAGTAATAGCAACCAAAAAGGCCTCTTCCGGGCACATATCAGAGTCTTAACAACCGAGTCAGAAAGACCCTCCTCCTTCAAGATGAAGGTTTCAGCAGCCAAGCCGTCAAACCCAGCGTTGGTAAATTGGGGTAACACAGCCGACCCTGAGTGAGCAGATCGGGCCGAAGAGGCAGAACGACCTGATCCACCGCCAGCCTAACAATGTCTGCGAACCATACTCGCCTTGGCCACCTTGGAGCCACGAGAATGGCGGACACCCTTTCCAGAGCCAGCTTCCGTACCACCCTGGGTATCGGAGGAAAAAGGTACAGAAACCCCAGACCCCCAAGCTCAGAGACATGGCGTTCACCTCCAGAGCCAGAGGATCCTGAGACAGCGACACGAAGGTCGGAAGCCTGCAATTGTGACGAGAGGCAAATAGGCCCACCTCCGGTGTCCCCCACCGGAGACACAGAGACCGAAAAACTTGAGGATGGAGAGACCATTCCCCCAGACTGGAAGAGCACCTGCTCAACAGATCCGCTTCCCTGTTTTTTCCACACCCGGAATGTAAACTGCCGAGAGACAAGGAACATGGGCCTCCGCCCAGGTCAGGATCAGGGACACCTCTCTGAGGGCCCCCAGACTGCGAGTCCCTCCCTGATGATTGATGTAAGCAACCGCTGTCCGACTGTCCGAGCGAACCTGAACCAGAAGGCCCAGAACATGCTGAGTCAAATGAAAAAGAACCAGACGGATGGCTCTCAGTTCCAGAACATTGATGGGCAAGTGGGCCTCCTGAGGCCCCCACTGCCCCCGAAACTGAAGATCCTTCCAGAATCCCCCCCATCCCGAAAGACTGGCGTCCGTGGTGACAATTTCCCAAAGAGGAGTCAGGAAAGACCTGCCCCTCAAGAGATTGGTCGAGACCAACCACCATTGAAGGGACTGCCGGACCTGGGAGGACAACTGGAAGGGCCGATCCAACGACCGTGGTTGCCGGTCCCAAGACGCCAACAGATGAAGCTGAAGCGTCCTTGTGTGAAATTGAGCAAAAGGCACTGCCTCGAAAGAGGCAACCATCAACCCTACCAGTCTCATCCCCAGACGGATGGACGGTCGAGGATTGGAAAGAAGGAACCGAGCCAATTCCTGAATCAGAAAAATCTTGGATTGGGGCAGAAAAACCCTGTGTTGACAAGAATCCAACCGCATTCCCAGAAAGGACACCACCCTGGCCGGGGCGAGGGAGGACTTGGGAAAGTTGATCACCCAAACGAAGCTTTCCAGCGTGGAGACCACCGTCCTGGTGTCCGTCTCCGATTGATTGAGAGAAGGAGCCATGATGAGAAGATCGTCCAGATAAGGTACGATACGAATGCCCTGAGTTCTGAAAATGGCCATCACTCCTGCCAGCTTGGTGAACACTCTTGGAGCCGAGGTAAGGCCAAACGGAAGTGCCACGAATTGAAAATGCCGATCCTTCATCACGAACCGAAGAAAACATTGATGAGCCTGGCAGATGGGAACATGAAGGTAAGCATCCTTGATGTCTATGGACGTCATGAAGTCCCCCTGCCGAAGAGAACTGATGGCTGATCGCAGAGTTTCCATGCGAAACTTCCGTGTACGGATGAACCTGTTGAGGAACTTCAGATCCAGAACAGGGCGCACCGACCTTCTTGGGGACTGTGAAGAGATTGGAGTAATACCCGAGGCCCACTTCCAAGTGCGGCACCGGCTAGATGACCGCCATTTCCAGAAGATTCTTCACCGACGCCAGGAGCCCCTGCGCGGCCAAAGGGTCGGTGGGCACCCGAGACCGGAAAAACCGTGAAGGAGGGCGAGACTCGAACTCCAGTTTGTAACCGACGACACCACCTCCCGGATCCATCTGTCTGGAACCGCCTGGTCCCAAACCTGGGAGAAGTGTCGCAATCGTCCCCCCTCCCGCTAGGGTGAGGGCACCCCCTCATTGCTGAGCGGGCTTGCCAGCAGGCTTGGGCTTGGCGCCCCAGGACTGACCTGGACGGCCACGGCCCCTCCCCCGGGTCCAACCTGCACCTCTGGTAGCGGGAAAGGAGGCCCCTCTGCCCGCTCTGGCTCCCCGAAAGGAGGGACTAAAAGAAGCCGCTCCCCGAAAGAAACGACGCGGCCTCTTGCGTTGAGGCAACTTACCACCCTTGGCAACTGAATCCAATTTGTCGCCAAACAGGCGCAAACCTACAAAAGGAAGGGCTGTAAGCGACTTCTTAGAGCTAAAGTCCGCCGTCCACTGACGCAGCCACACCGACCGACGAATAGCAACCAACAGGGCCGCGCTCCTGCTACACATCGCAAGCGCATCGTCCTGGGCGGTCATGACATAGGAAATAAACGACTCACACTGCTTGAGAGAAAAGAACTCATCACAAGTGGGATCAAGATCTGCATACAAATCTCTAACAATGGACCTGACAGCCATCAAAAGAAGCGCCGAAGCACAAAGCAGCCGCAGTGCCGATCCAGCACTGATAAAACCATGGCGAGCCAATTGGTCAATCCGACGATCCTCACCATCCTTAATGGTAGTAGTGTCAGGGGAGTGCAACACAGCCATGTTAGACAGCCCCAACACGGGGGCATCGACGTCAGGGGGAACAGACCAAAGCTTCACCAAATCCTCCGGAAAGGGATAACGCTTATCCCAACTAGGAGGAACTCCAACAAGGCGCGTAGGTTGTTCCCATTCCTTAAGGACAACCCTCACAAAGTGTTGTTGTCTGGGAAACACCAAACGCGGCTTGGGCACATCAAACAACTCACCCTTTGGCGGGGGGGGGGGCCACCTCAGGTGGATCCAAATCCAAAATCTCAAACATCTGAGTCAAAAATGGAAGGAGTGTCCAGGAACACGCCTGCAGCCTGATCGCCAGCGGTACCAAACAATTGCTGGTCTGCAGGCTCGTCCGACTCCTCTAGGAGCTCCCCCTCCTCAGCCGGGGGACAATCGGACCAATCCAACACTTCCAACACCTCCTCCTCCGGAACAGGTGATGCCGGAGGAAGGTGCTTCCGCTTAGCCGTAGCTAAGACTATTTTCTCGAGGCTGGCCAACCGCGCACACACCTCGGATTGCGAATCCCCACCTTTGACAACGTCACACGGGGTCCGGAATAGGTGGGGGGGGGGGGGTAGGAGATGACTGGCGCGCAATATTCCGCTGTGCACATGGAATACATATTATGACATCATCGCCTGGGAGCGGAGCCCCCCAACCCCCACACAGCCTGGATAGCCCCGAAGAGCCGTTTCCGGTAAAGTCGGAAGCCTCCATATGGTGAAATTATGGCATTCGCAATAACCCAGGGATTTACCCATTAAGCAACCCGGGATGCCCCTTTTATAATTAAAGTCCCAGGAGAGGGAGGATTTTTTTTTTTTTTTTAAATAAGACTAGCCAGGTATATCAGACCAGGAGACCCACCGCAGCACGGGTATCCCCGGACCTGTAAGGAAGAGCCCACAATCAGCCTCCAGAAAGTACAAAAGTTATGCAGCAAGCGTAAACACACACACACAAATAATACTAACATTAAATACATAAGGTAAAATGAATCAGTGCAACCAATATAGGGGGATTACTTCCAAATTGGCCATATCACCATAGGGTAAAATACTTAACATGCATGCGCAGCATGAGAAAACTTGCCTTTCTGATGTAGAAAGCACTGCGTCACCCCTTTGCCCAAGACAGAGCTCTTTCGCTGGCCTGTTGTGGAGCCTTCTCTGTGGGCTCCAGCAGACCCCAGACCGCAGACGGACCCGTGCACACACCTGAGGGATTACTTCCAGACGCTCCACACCGGAGCGAGGAGACGGAGGGCTGGCTGGCAAAGTGCACAAAGCGCTCCACCCCCGCCCCCTGCTTACGCCAGCACGCCGCGAATGAACGCGGCCCCGCCCCCTAGAGACGAGCACCGCGGCCGCATGTAGCGAGGCGGGTGCCAGAAACAGGCACCCTGCCCGGCCACGCAGCACAGCCCCAAAGAAAGCACGCACGGAGCCCCCGCAGGCCGGGGACATAAAAAACACCAGACCGCAGCCCTGCTTAGCTGTATACCGAAAAACACACACATCATTCTGGCCAGAACACACAATATTAAAGATACCCCCAAACGCCACCCCCCCCCACGCTAAGGGAGAAGGGACCAGGCGAGGGAAGGCAGTCTAAAAAGGGGGGACCGGGACCAGGCATCCCAAATCCGGATCACCAGCCGGATAACCGCGTTGCCCCACGCGTGGGGACGAGCGGAGGAGATAAGCTCCTAGGAACCATGAGGTGCCGTCTACCATTGCCCAGCCAGCAGCCTAGGCTGGGAGGCTTCCAATATCAACTAAGTGAACAAAACAAGTAGCTGGGCAGAAATAGACCATGGGGGGATGCCGGGGTTTGATCCCGGCTACCTGCAAGCAGGAGACTTCTGTCTTGTCGCATCTTGCAGAGAGAAAACACTGGGTGTTAAGTGGGAGGTCCCAGGTATATGTAGGCCAGGAGGGGCTCGTTTTCAAGACTTCTCTCTGCAATGTCGCCTCCTGCTGGAGGATAACCCTATCGTCAGAATTAAAGGGGAAGCGGGGTGTGTGACACACTGAGAATAATAGGAATGTGCAAATAAGCATCCTTGATGTCTATGGACATCTGATGAAGTGAATCGACGGCTGAACGCAAGGATTCCATGCGAAACCTCCTGAAGGATAAACCGACTGAGGGGCTTCAGATCCAAAATGGGCCAAACGGAGCCATCTTTCTTGGGCACCGTGAATAGATTGGAATAGAAGCCCAGGCCTCTTTCCGCGGGAGGCACTGGGCAAATGACAGCCATGACCAGTAGATTTCCTACTGCCGCCCGGAACCCCTGTGCGGCCAGAGGAACCCGAAGGCACCCGAGACCTGAAGAATCTGGAGCGGGACTACATTTCTTCTTACGTTGAGGTAACTTCCCTGCTTTCGTGACTCGAAATCAGTCGCCCACTGGCACAACCAAACCGCCGAAAAGCCACAAGCAAGGCCGAGGTTACGCATAACCATTGCGTTTTTATTTAAAGGACACAGACCAACAGGGCCTTGAACCCATGACCCGGAGAATAAGGGCATCAAGCAATACACATTGAGCTAGCGTAGCTCTCATCCAGGGCGGCTAGCACAAAAGACATGAATAATTCACACCGCTAAAGAGCGGCGAACTCATCACTGGCCGGGTCAAGCCTAGAAGTACTCGACAGGTCCCTAACAACAGACCTGGTAGCCACAGCTGTAAGCGCTGAAGCACAAACAGGCCATAAGGCTGAACCGACACTAGTAAAAGTGTGGCAAGCCATCTGATCAATGTGTTTGTCCATCCATAAGAGTGGTAGAGTAGGAGAATGCAACGGAAGAACAAAATAACCCAAGCACCCGGGCATCAACCCCGGAAGGGGAAGAAAGTCAGGCTGGTGAGCGCCTCTAATAGCGTCATGTAGAGCCACATGTATTATCACGGGTGGCTCAGTGTATAGCGCTGGCACACTAGGTTCAGCAGCCTCATGTAGCATGTGTCGCTCAGTAGCGCTCTCCCATATATTTCAATTGTGTTTCATTTGGTTGTGTTTAAATAGCGTGATGCTAAAGTAAACTGAAACATCCTTGGGTCAAATCATTGTGTGGCTGGAAGCCGAGTAGGCCTCCCCATTCCTAAAGAATAATACAAACGAAAATGCTCTTGATTTGGGAATTGCAAGCGCGGCTTAGGAGTCCCAAAGAACTTCCCTATCTGCGGAGGAGCCTTCTCTGGGGGAGAAATCGCCGAATATCAGCACCAATAAATTGCTGATCATCGGAACCATCAGATTCCTCAAATAATTCCCCCTCTACTGGCGGGGAATAACCAGACCAATTGAGTAAACCATAAACCTCAAAAGCCGGTGCGGCTGGAGACAAAAAGTTTTTTCTTTTTTTTTTTTTTTTTTTTTAGCCGAGGCCTTTCTGGCCACAGAGCTAGAAATAACTTTCTGAATATTAGCCATCTGGCACACATATCAGATTGCGACTCCCCAAATGTGACAGCATCATCAGGGGTATGGATAAGGCGGGGGGGTAGGAGAAAAGGCCAGGGCCACAGACCCAGAGGCCTGGGCCCCCAACTGCTGCGTTACAGTACATTATCCCCCACAAGGGATACCCCACAATCCACACACTGCCGGGACTGCCCCGAGGGGAGCCTAAGCCCGGTATCCTGGGAAGCCTCCATATGGTGATCTTTAAGGTAGTCGCAATGACCAGAGGGAATTACGCTGTTAAAGCTACCCGGGATGCCCCTTCAAGTCCCAAGTTGGAGGATTTTTTTTTTTTTTTTAAATCCCTTAGGACTACTTAAGGGCAGACTAGATGGAGCATAAGGTCTCCTTCTGCCGTCAACCTTCTATATTTCTATGTTGTTGGTCTTTAACACATAGAGCCAGGTAACATGAATCCAGGTCCACCTTAAAGTGGAACACAAAACCTGAACATAAGGGCAGGAGGACATAAGCCAAACATACACATCACTCAAAACAATACATGTATCTGTGTATCTATAAGACAAATTTTCATCAGTAGTCAAAACCCAGCATATCCAGAGACAAGGCTCCAATGAAGGCTGGACAACAGGCCAGCTGCTCCAGCCACAAGTAATGGCTTAGCAGCACACAAGCGTTGGTGAGGCAGCTCAGCAGAGGGGAGTGTTTACAAAGAAACACCAGCCTGTGCTAATCCAAGTGTTGTCTCTCTAGACAGAGCTGGAGCTAGCTACTGAAAAATACCATTTTGTGAATCACAGAGTAAATATATACATAAGAATATATAACACAAGTGGCAAAAACTCACGTGTCCTGAACAACAACCCTCATAGAAGCGAGGAAAGACAGGAGGGAGAGACAGGAAGGAGAGGGGCCGGACAGAAAAAACACCAGTGAAGCCAAAATTGCTGAGCTCCCGGCCCTGCCCTCTCCTTAACCACAGCTGAGGAGCAGCAGCCAGCTGAAAATCAACAATGGCCGAATTTTGGCTCAAGCCAGCTCCTAACTACTTACATTTCACCATTTATTTTAAAAGCAAAGACTTGCCACAAGCTGAGCATCCTGCGATACTTGTCCTGTTGAACAGTGCTAAAACACACATGAAAACACACACAGACACACACACTTTTCCCATGTGATTATTTAGCTTGGCTATAAAATCATGTATTTATTTTTTGCAATATACCACCTTTAAGAAGGACTTTAGGGATTTTAGGAAGAACATAAAGAGCGAAATGGTGCCAGTCCTGAGATCAGTAACTCACCTGATCGGTCGATCCACTCCCCTGACACAGCATCCCGCACTATCCGGGGCCAGACAATGTATACGAGTTTAACCGTGGGTCAGGCTGGTGACTTACCATCAGATCACAGGCACGCTGCTATGCCCTCTGCATTCATTGCAATGAAGGTAGTGAGCCAGGCATGTGACTGATGGCAGGGGCGATGCCCAGCATTGAAGCAATGGTGAATGGAGTTTTAGGCCAGACAGCGCGGGATGTGGTGGCTGCGACAGGGGCTCAGTTCCAGCAATCAGGACTGGCACCGATCACCTGCGCAGAACAAAAGGTGAGCATCCTTTTGTGTTATAATGTGCCCGTTGAATGACTTTAAGCAGGCCACAGGTTTCAAACAATATGGGAAAGAATGCTTCCGAAAATCATCAAATAGTCTAATGCCTTGGACAAGGTAAGAGAACATTAGATATTTTATGAAAACTTAAAGAGATTTGTGGCTGATTCAGAGCACAGATGGCAATTTCTACAGATTAGCTGGAGCTCTGCGAACATCAAGGTATAAGATCCTCCAGAAGTTTGCAGCTGTGTATAAACCTACTATTTGGCCACCACTAACCATTGCTCACAAGCAGAAATGGTTGCAGTGGACCCAACCACATGAGGACTCATTTTCAAACAGTCTTGCTGTGCAACCCTGCATGGTCCAGATGAATGGAGTAGCTCACGGTTGGTGGATGGTCACTGTATCCCAACAAGACTGCAACATCAGCAGAGTAGCAAAAAGCAAAAAAAAACCCTAATGAGGACCTTTTGGGTATCCTCAAGCAAAAGATATATGAGGGTGGGAGGCAGTTAACATAAAAACAGCAGCTCTAGGAACCTATTCTGACATTCTGCAAAGCAATTCAAGTGGATACTCTCCAAAAACTCACAAATTCAATGGATACAAGAATTTGTGAATGTGATATTAACTTGGAACTTGGCCTGTTAAACCGGAACCCACCCAGGGGAACTTCTCAATTGCAGATGCCCCTCTGCGCATTAACGGTGGAGAATGGAAGAAATCTTACCTTTCTCCTCAGTCTAATGGAGAAACCCAGCACCCTGATTGGCCGGCGTGGTCATGTGGCTGCTGGCTGGCAGAGTGAGAAAGAAAAATCTCTTTCTAACATGACATCCACTGGATGTGCTAATCAGCTCAGTGTTGTCTGTGTGCTGGCAGAGGCAGACTGCCATCAGTGCACTCATGCTCATGTATGAGCAGGGATCTCAGATGTGTAGCAAAATGGCCATAGAGTTATTCCCTCTCAAATAGTATGTGTCAATTATCATCAGAAGAGGATTTAAGGAAGAAATTTACTAAACTTTATATTTCTTTTCACTGTGACTGGGGGTCTGCTTTAAGAAGTTTTTTTTTTATGGTGGACATAACTTTGTCCACATTCAGATGCTAAAAAATGTAGTTAGGATTTTAGTGTTAATTGTACACATTTATGGGGCTAATACAATTACCAGACAGATTCAGATAGCTTGGTAAACAAGATGTAAAAATACAAACATTAACTCAAATATGGTGTGATACTGCAGAAAACACATACCTTCAGGGGCATTGGCATCACAATCAGCAGAAGGAACATTTGTTGAATTTCCAGTATTAACCACAAATGTGTTATTCCTCTTGAAATAAAAATATATGCAAACATAAGTATGTCTCAGTCCACATAAAATATAATAGCCTGCTTTGTTCTATGTATTGTTTGCACAGTTTGTCTAACCAACAGCAAGGAAAGAAAAAACACCTCACTCCAGATTAAAAACACATTTTTAAAAGGGACTTTGGTCAATAAAAATGGAGCTATCCTTAAAGAGGTGCCTTGTTCAAGGAGACTTCAGATATGCCCTAGCCAGGAACTAATCCTACAACCCTATGGTCACAAGACCCTAGGTTCCCTAGCAGCTTGACCATGGGTGCGCCTCGAATATATTAACAGAGAGCAACTGTGCTATAAATACAGACAGACTACAGGCAACATCACAATACAAATGTAGTTTAAATGCCTTTCTACATGGGCCCCCTTATCTTATCTTTAAATAGAGCTTAGCATGGGGGAAATGTTGGGGTTCCAGGCAGCTTTGAAGTGGACCTACAGTCTTGAATGGAAGCCTGGCTATGTGGCACTGAATTCATTTCACCATTCTATCCACCCACCGAATTGAGAGCCATGCGCCTCATCTCAGCCAAATGACTAGATGCAGGAGCAACTTTGCAGACCATTTTTTAGTGGAACTTTCTCCATCAGCCAGTGAAAATCCTCCAGAAGTCTGAAACCAGCAGAGATGCACTGGCAAACACACATTTCAGGGTGGGGGGAGGAGCCTTACAGACGAGAAGCCTGGCACAGGTCAGGTGTATCTTCCTTTAAAGCAATATTGCAATAAAGGAATAATAATGCAAAAGACTCTGTAGAGAAATATTTGCGTTGTTCATGCTTTAGATTTAAAGCAGCGGTCCATCAAAAACTAGAATCTGACACTACCCCTTTAAGTGTAAGTAACAAAAAAACTTGCCAGTGTAACTGTTGCTAAGCACTTAAGTGACCACCAGTTTGAATGGGTTACTTGGCAGTCACTCAGGCCGACGGCAGCCTTGGTTGCCCAAAAGATGCTCAACCTTTCAACAATACCCATGAATAATAACATTTCTGTTAAAAGTACAAGACAACTACCAGATTTCAGTTAAAGAAATACGTTCAGGGTTTTGGCCTCTTCATTATAAAACTATTTTTAATAGACATGCTATTCATTCCTAGGGTCCACAAAAGGCTCTAGGTTGTGAAATTAGAGATCACTGCAAGCACTAACAATAAAAATGCTTGTCCTAAAGTCAAGGCCATAATAATTGTTTGGAATATATTGTGTACACCTGGGTTAAATAGGCAAAGGAGGCAAAAATGTTGCATATAAAAATGCATATACACTATACCTGCACGGGATACTTTTGGCTTCCATACATGACGTATTGAGGTGCCAGACTGTAAATCATGTAGCTAGTGTGCAGAACAATTAGCAAGAGAATCATACAGAGGAAAAGAAGTGCTTGAGGTCTTGTCCGTCCTCTTCTGATCTTGTATAGCTGTTGAAATAAAAATACCGTTTTGTGATTACTCACCTTTATAACGAATATTATAAGTGTGACATACACTCCGCTTCAATTCTTCTTGACAGTTGGGTTATTCTCCAGTAGAGGGCGAACTTCTGCAGAGATGAATGCAAAAAAAGAAGCCCCTCCCGGTCCATAACTACCTGGGACTTCCCACCAATTCCCCAGTGTAAGTGTAAGTTAGCAGTAAAGAGACCAGGAAGAACCAAATATAACAATACTAACAAAAAACAATGGTTCACCATATAAAGGATCCAGAATACCAAACAGGGTGGGTGAAGCGGAGTGTATGTCACACTTGTAATATCCGTTTTAAAGGTGAGTAATCCCAAAACGGTATTATTCCAAGTGTGACATACACTCCGCTTCAATTTTTCTTGACAGTTGGGACATCCAATAGCAGTGTCCGTCAAGGGTGGGAACCGTAAACAGTAAAGAATGCACCAACTCAAACCACTGCAACTTGCAGAACCCTGCGGCCAAAAACAGCATCTGCTGAAGCCCGCACATCAACCTTGTAAAACGTGGAAAAAGTATGAACAGAAGACCAAGTAGCAGCCTTACAAACTTGTTCAAAAGAAGCCTGGTGCTGAAAAGCCCAGGATGCACCCACAGCACGAGTAGAGTGTGCAGTGACCCTAAAAGGGGGAGTCCTCCCCTTAGCAGAATAGGCCCCAACAATGGCCTGACGAATCCATTTGCTAATCATAGACTTAGCAGGTGCCAAACCTTTCCTGGGCCCGCAGGGCACCACGAAAAATACCATTTTGTGAGATACGCACCTGTAAAATGGTTATTACGAGTATGTCACACACCCCACTTCCCGATATCCATAACACTTGGGAACCCGGCCTGTAGAGGGCGATCTTGCAGAGATGACATGGAAAAAAGGAGCCCCTCCTGGTCCATAAGTACTGGGTTCCTCCCACTATTCCTCAGTCTTTTTAAACAGCAGTGAAGAACCAGGAAGAGCCAATTATATTCAATAATTGTAAAATTATATGGAAATAATAATAATCACCATATAAAGGATCCCTCGAACAAAAAAGGGCGGGGGAAGTGGGGTGTGTGACATACTCGTAATAACCATTTTACAGGTGAGTATCTCACAAAATGGTATTATTCCTAGTATGTCACACCCCCCACTTCCCGATATCCATAACACTTGGGACATCCAATAGCAGTGCCTATAATGGGTGGGGATCCCAAAGGAATAATGCATAACTTAAATTACTGCAGCTTGCAGAACTTTGCGGCCAAAAGCAGCATCCGCTGAGGCCCGCACATCAACCTTGTAAAACTTAGAAAAAGTATGCACAGAAGACCAAGTCGCAGCCTTGCAGACTTGTTCAACAGAAGCTTGGTGCTGAAAAGCCCAAGAGGCTCCAATAGCACGAGTAGAATGAGCGGTGACACGAAAAGGGGGGACCTTCCCCTTAGCCATATAGGCCCCAATGATAACCTGACGTATCCACTTACTAAGGGAAGCTTTGGCAGGAGCAAAACCCTTCTTGGGCCCAGAAGGCACAACAAAAAAGGCATCCGTTTGCGGAAGGCCGAGGTAGTAACTAAATAATACTTAACACAACGAACTACATCCAAAGAATGTAAGACCCTTTCCTTGTCGTTACTAGGTTTAGGACACAAGGAAGGAAGAACTATATCCTGATTTAGGTGGAAAGCAGACACCACCTAGGAAGGAAATCCGGTTTAAAACGGAAAACAACCTTATCTTGATGCCTCTCAAAATAAGGGGCTTGAATAGACAAAGCCGTCAGTTCAGAAACTCGGCGGACAGAAGTAATAGCAACTAAAAAGGCAACCTTCTGAGTAAGAATAGGAAAAGGAATATCCTGCAATGGCTCAAAGGGAGCAGCTTGCATAGCCGAAAGCACCAAATTAAGATCCCAAACAGGAAGTAAAGGCTTTCTGGGAGGCCGCACATGCGCGACTCCTTGGAAAAAGGTCTTAACCAAAGGATGAAGAGCAAACGATTGCCCTTTCAAAGTACTAATCTGGAATCCCATATCCAGACCTCGTTGCAGATATTCCAGAATTCTAGGAATAGAAAACACTCTACAGGGCAAAGCCCTGGATTCACACCAATCAATATAGGACCTCCAAGTCCTGTAATAAATGACAGAGGACCACAGACGTCTTGGCCACCTTGGCGCCACCAGAATTGCTGGCGCCTCCTCCGGTGCTAGCTTGCGCACCACCTTGCTGATCATGGAGAATGGGGGAAACAGATATAGGAACCCCAGATCCTTCCAGGCTAGAGACATGGCATCCGCTGCCACTGCCAGAGGATCCTGGGATAGAGACACAAAAGCTGGCAGCTTGTGATTGTGACGAGAAGCAAACAGGTCCAACCGTGGAGTCCCCCACTTGTGAAGAGAGAAGGATTGAGAGACCATTCTCCCTGGCGAGAACATCCCCTGCTCAGGGAGTCTGCCTCCACATTCCCTATCCCCGGAATGTAAACTGCTGATATGCAAGGAACATTGATCTCTGCCCACTGAAGGATCAGAGACACTTCCCGGAGGGCACCCCAACTACGAGTCCCTCCCTGGTGATTGATGTATGCAACAGCTGTTCGGTTGTCTGACCAAATCTGAACTGGCAGACCCTGTAAGAAATGGGTCAGTCGAAGTAGACAAGACGTATGGCCCGAAGCTCTAATACATTGATTGGAGAATGAGCCTCCTGAGGCCCCCACAATCCTTGGAACTGATGCTTCTTCCAGAAGCCCCCCCAGCCCACCAGGCTGGCATCCGTGGTAACCAGTTCCCAACGTGGAGTCAGAAATGACTTGCCCTTCTGGAGGTTGTGCGATATTAACCACCACTGAAGGGACTGCAAACGTGGGGAGACAAGAGACAAGTCTGATATTAATGATAGTGGGCACCTGTCCAACTTTGCCAAGAGGAAGAGCTGAAGCGTCCTTATGTGAAACTGGGCAAACAGGACTGCCTCGAATGCAGCTACCATCAATCCCACTCGTCTCATCCCTAGACAGATAGACTGACGAGGGTTGGACAAGAATAGAAGAATCAAGTCCTGAATCAGAACCATTCCAGAATCAGGCCCAGGAAGGGAATTTCCCTGGACGGACAGAGAGGATTTGGGGTAACTTATTACCCATCTGAACCTCTCTAGCGTAGAGACCACCATCCTGGTGTCCAACTCTGATTGTTCGAGGGAGGAGGCCGCGATAAGAAGATCGTCCTGAAAAAGGCACAATGCGGATGCCCTGGACCCTGAATATAGCCATCACTCCTGCCAGCATCCTGGTAAAAACTCTTGGGGCCAAGGTAAGGCCGAATGGCAGGGCCACAAATTGATAATGCTGGTCTTCTATCGAGAACCTGAGAAATCTCTGGTGACCCGGAAAAATAGGAATGTGCAAATAAGCATCCTTGATGTCTATGAATGTCATGAAGTCCCCCTGACGGAGAGCATCGATCGTTGATCGCAGAGACTCCATGCGGAATTTTCTGAAACGGATAAATTGATTGAGTCTACTTAGGTCTAGGATAGGCCAAACAGAGCCGTCCTCTTTGGGTACCGTGAATAGGTTGGAGTAAAACCCCCAAACCCCTTTCCGCTGGAGGCACTAGGCACGATAACAGCCATGTTTAACAGATTTGCTACTGCTGCCCGCAGTCCCTGCGCAATTGCCGGATCTGACGGCATCCGGGACATGAAAAATCTGGGAGGAGGCCGGGACTCGAATTCCAGTCTGTAAACTGGAAGAGACTACTTCCAGAACCCAATTGTCTGATACCTCCTGAACCCAGACCTGGAAGAAGAACCGCAGCCGTCCCCCCACCCATAAGGGTGAGGGCGTCCCCTCAATGTTGAGCAGGCTTAGTGGCAGATTTGGTTTTGGACAGCCACGTCCCTTAACTCTATTCCATGCATTCCCTCTAGGGGCTGAAAAGGCCGATCCTCTACTGGATCTAGACCCCCGAAAGGGTTAAAAGAGGCCATTCCACGAAAGGAACGACGTTGTTTCTTACGCTGAGGTAATTTACCTCCTTTAGTGACAGAATCCAATTTTTTTCTCCAAAAAGGCGCAATCCCACAAAAGGGATCGCTGTAAGCGACTTCTTGGCTACAATATCAGCTGCCCACTGCCGAAACCATATTGACCGCCAGATGGCGACTACCAAGGCAGAGGTTCTGCTGCACATGAGCAGAGTATCATCTAAGGCAGAAAGTACAAAAGATGCAAACATCTCACATCGCTTAAGAGCAGCGTACTCATCAGAGGCCGGATCAAGCCCTGAGTAATTCATTAGGTCTCTCACAACAGACCTAATAGCCACTGTCATGAGTGCCGAAGCACCAACAGGCAGCAAGGCCGAACCCACACTGTAAAAAGCGTGGTACGCCATTTGATCAATACGCTTATCCTCTCCATCTTAAGTGTAGTGGAGTCAGGAGAATGCAACACAGAGGAATTGGATAAATTAAGCACAGGGGCATCCACCCATGAGCAGAGTATCTATTAAAAATCCAGTCTCTCTATTAATTAATTAAATATTAATGCATAGATGGCCATTGTATGCTTGCGCAGACATAGGAATTAGTCCTCCGCATTTAACCCATCCGTGCAGTGAGTGTACACATGCCCAGAGCGGTGGGCACAGGTGGTGATGACCAACGCTTAACAGTATCAGCTGGGAAGGGATATTTCTTGTCCCAGCCCAAGGGAATGCCATGAAGAAGCACAGGCTTCCCTGATTCTTTAAGAATAATATCATAAAAAATGCTTTTGATCTGGGAATTCTAACAAGGTTTAGAGGCTCCAAAGAATTCCCCTTTTTAAGGAGGGACTAATTCAGGAGAAGTAATAATCAAAACCTCAAATAACTGAGCAAGAGCTTTTGGGGTATCCACAACACTTGCTTCACCCTGCTCAATCCCAGTACTAACAAATTGCTGTTCATCAGAAACATCTGATTCCTCATATAATTCTCCTTCTTCTAACTGAGAAGGATCAGACCAATCAAGCAATTCACAATTGTCTGACTCACCTGCCGGAGCGGCATGGATCAAGTGCTTTTAGCTGAGGCCTTCTTAGGCACAGAGTAGACATTAATTTTTCAAGATGAGCCAATCTGGCACATAAATCAGCATGCAACTCACCCCCCATGACAATATCATTGGGGGTACGGACAAATCATGGCAGAGTAGGAGATGAGGCATTAGCCGCAGGCCCTGAAGCCTGGGCATCAGTTTGCTGCATAATAGTTAATTGTGCACAAGGGATGCAAAGAATTGCGTTATTCCAACAAGGGATGCCCCACATCCAAAACATTGCAGAGTCTGTGCAGAGGGAATTGCATGTCCGTTATGCTGGAATGCCTCCATATGGTGTCTAGTATTATACTATAATTGATTATAGTCGCCAAGTATATATGGGATTTACGCAATTGCTACCCGGGATGCCCCTTTAAATAGTCGCAAGTGGGAGGATTGAAACACAAATGGACCCCCAAATAAGGCTTAAGGGTTTTTTCCTATAAGGACCAGGAGAAACCCCTTTTTAAATAAGGAGTTTTCACCTACAGAAAACAAAACAGTCACCAAATGCACACAATATAAATAAAAGACAGAAAAAAATTCCCTTCAGCCAAGCTGAAGGGTACTCACAGCCCATGCGAAAAGCTCACCTCATGAGGTAAGGAAACAAGAAGTCAAACAGAGCATACCAGGTGCTCTCTAGATAAAGGCATGCCAAGCCCCGCCTACTTCCAGGATCACATGGCCAAAAATGGATGGAAAATTCAAATCTGAACACAGCTAGAAACAAAGAGCTTTAATAGGTAAGCAAAAAAATGCTGCCTAAACAGAGATAGGAAAATCTAAATAAAACATTTCCTATTAAATAGTATAGTAAAACATACATTTTATATGTCTCCTTTTTTTTTTTTTGTGTGCATGGTGACAAATAAGCCCAGATAACGCCCCCCTTTCCCCCCTCCTTTTTACCCCAGCAGGGTTAAAGGAGAACTAAAAGCGGAGAGGGTAGAAATGCCCCCAACAGGTACAAGGGGATTTTAAAGGGACAAGGGCATCCCACATCGGGACACACCAACCCGGAAGCCACCTACCCAAATCTGGGTCTCACGGAGGAGTAAAAACTCCTGTATACACCAAAGGTGTATGTATCTACCTTTGCCTGAACCATACAGCCAGGGCTGGGAGGCATACAATATAACCAAACAGGTTTTAAAAATTTCAGACAGAAATAGAGAAAAAAAGGGCCGGGAGCAAGCCCAGCTACCTGCAGCTTGAAGGAGAGTCATCTTCTGAATGCTTCGCCGACTGCAGAGACGAAAAGACTGAGGAATAGTGGGAGGAATCCAGTACTTATGGACCAGGAGGGGCTCCTTTTTTCCATGTCATCTCTGCAAGATCGCCCTCTACAGGCCGTGTTCCCAAGTGTTATGGATATCGGGAAGTGGGGGGTGTGACATACTAGGAATAAGGCGTCCGTCTTGCGGAAGGAAGAAGTAGTCACCAAATAGTACTTCACACAGCGAACAACGTCCAAATTGTGCAGAACCCTCTCCTTGTCATTGTTAGGCTTAGGACACAAGGAAGGGAGAACAATATCCTGATTGAGGTGGAAAGCAGAAGGAAATTCGGCTTAAAAACGAAAAACCACCTTATCCTGGTGTCTCTCAAAGTAAGGGGCCTGAATCGACAGAGCCGCCAACTCAGAGACACGCCGAACAGAGGTAATAGCCACCAAGAAAGCAACCTTCTGAGTGAGAACCGAAAGAGCAATATCCTGTAGCGGCTCAAGAGGAGGACCCTGCAGAGCCGAAAGAACCAAATTCAAATCCAAAACAGGAACTACAGCCTTTCGAGGGGGCCACACATGCGCCACCCCTTGGAAAAAGGTTTAAACCAGCGGGTGTAAAGCAAAAGACCTCTGGAAGAAAACCGACAGAGCAGAAACCTGTCCTTTCAAGGTATTAAGCTGGAACCCAAGATCCAGATTATGCTGAAGAAACTCCAAAATCCTGGGTACAGAAAGCACTGCAAGGCAAGGTCCTAGCCTCACACCAATCAATATACCAACCTCCAAGTCCTATAGTAAATGCCAGAAGAGGACCGCTTCATAGCCCTAATCAGGGTCTGAACGACAGCCTCAGACAAACCTTCCTCTTTCAAGATGAAGGTTTCAGCAGCCAGGCCGTCAAAGCCAGCGTTTGTAAATTGGGGTAAAGTAGATGACCCTGGGATAGCAGGTCCGGCAGCAAGGGAAGCCGACTCTGGTCTACGGCCATCCTTACGACGTCTGCGTACCAAACCCTTCTTGGCCACCGTGGAGCCACCAGAATCGCTGGTGCCCCTTCTAGAATCGGTTTGCGAACTACCTTGCCCAGCATGGACAGGTGGAAACAGGTACAGAAAACCCAGGTCCTTCCAAGCCAGTGACAAGGCATCCACTGCCAAAGCCAGGGGATCCTGAGAAAGAGACACAAATGTCGGAAGTTTGTGATTGTACCTCGAGGCAAAGAGATCCACCTCCGGAGTCCCCCACTTGCGGCAAAGATCCAGAAAGACCTCGGGGTTGAGAGACCACTCTCCGTGGCGAGAGGACCCCCTGCTCAGGGAATCCGCCTCCGTATTCTCCACCCCCGGAATGTAGACTGCCGAAAGGCAAGGAAAATTGCTCTCCGCCCAGTGCAGGATCAGAGAGACTTCCCTGAGGGCACTCCTGCTGCGAGTCCCTCCTTGGTGATTTATGTAGGCCACTGCCGTTCGGTTGTCCGAACGCACCTGAACCGGAAGACCACGTAACTGTGGGGTCAACCGAGCCAGAACCAGACAAATGGCTCTGAGCTCCAATACATTGATGGGGGTGTGAGCCTCCTGGGGACCCCACACCCCGCTGAACTGATGACTCCCCAGCCCGACAGGCTGGCATCCGTGGTAACCGCCTCCCAACAAGGGACCAGAAAGGATCTGCCCTTCACCAGATTGCTCGAGTCCAGCCACCACCGCAATGACTGCCGAACCCTGGGAGACACCTTGAAAGGTTGATCCAAAGACAGTGGGCTCCTGTCCCAATACGTCAATAGGAGAAGTTGAAGAGATCTCAAGTGAAATTGTGCAAACGGCACCGCCTCGAAAGAGGACACCATCAGACCCACCAGTTTCATCCCCTGTCGGATAGAGGGACAAGGACTGGCCAGAAGAAGACGGATCGGGTCCTGAATCTCCTGCACCTTGGTCTGGGGCAGAAACACTCTGGCCCGACTGGTATCCAGATTCATGCCCAGAAATGAAATCACTCGAGACGGGGAGAGAGAAGACTTGGTGCGGTTGATCACCCACCCAAACCTCTCCAGGGTCGACACCACCGGGTGGGTGTCCAGTTCTGCCTGCTGAAGGGAAGAAACTGAAATCAACAGGTCGTCCAGATAAGGCACAATGCGAATGCCCTAAGATCTGAGCAGAGCCATTACGCCCGCCAAAACCTTGGTGAAGACCCTCGGTGCCGAGGTCAGACCGAAGGGAAGAGCTACGAATTGATAATATTGATCCTCCACCGCAAACCGGAGGAATCTCTGATGTGCCTGAAAAATCGGAACATGCAGATATGCATCCTTGATGTCTATGGATGTCATAAAATCCCCTTGGCAAAGGGAATTGATAGCCGAGCGCAGAGTCTCCATGCGGAACTTTTTGGCTCTGATAGACCTGTTAAGAACCTTGAGATCTAGAGTGGGTCTCACCGAACCCTCCTTTTTGGGAACCGTGAAAAGGTTGGAGTAGTAACCCCTGCCTCTTTCCAACGGAGGCACCGGGCATATAACCCCCATGTTCAGAAGGCTTTTCACTGCCAACAGGAGCCCCTGTGCAGCCTGAGGGTCCGAGGGCACCCGAGACCTTAAGAATCTTGGGGGCGGCCAGTACTAGAACTCCATTTTGTACCCGGAGGAGACCACTTCCAACTGTAGAAGAGCCACAGCCGTCCCCTCACCCTTGCGGGTGAGGGCGCCCCTTCATTGCTGAGCCGGTTTAACGGCAGGCTTGGGCTTGGAACCACAGGCAGCCGCGGGACGTGCCCGACCTCTGCCTCTGTTCCAGGAAGAGCCCCTGACACCTGAGAAGGCCAGACCCCTAGACGCTCTGGTCCCTCGAAAGGAAGGAGTGAACGAGCCCGCCCCCCGAAAGGGATGGAGCTGCTTCCTCCGCTGAGGTAACTTACCGCCTCTAGCAACAGCATCCAATTTATCTCCAAACAGCCGCGCACCCAAGAAGGGGAGAGCTGTGAGCGACTTCTTGGCTCCAACGTCCGCTGTCCACTGACGGAGGCAGACCAGTCTGCGCATGGCCACCAGTAAGGCTGACGTCCTACTACACACGACAATGGAGTCTTCCATCGCAGTCATGACAAAATCCATGAACAATTTGCAATTCTTAAGTATAGCGAACTCAGCGCCAGCTGGATCCAGCTGAGCGTTATTCAGCCAGTCCATGATACGAGACCTGGTAGCAAGTGACACCAGGGCAGATGCACTAACCGCCGCAGGGCCGAGCCCACGTTGGCAAATGCGTGGCACGCCATCTGATCAAGGCGCTTGTCCTCGCCATCCTTAAGGGAGGAGGCGTCAGGGGTGTTCAGTACAGAAGAGTTGGTCAAACCTAAAACAGGCGCGTCGACCTCAGGAGGAGAAGTTCAGCGCTTGAACGCCTCCACAAGAAAAGGATACTTCTTATCCCATCCCTGAGGCACACCAGGAAGCGGACTGGGCCTCTCCCATTCCCTAAGTATCAGCGCATCAAAATGACCCTGGGTAGGGAATTCCAGACGGGGCTTATAGGCCCAAAAAAATTCCCCCTTCTTAAGAGGGGGCGCCTCAGGTGGATCAATATCCAACACCTCCAATAAATGTGACAAAACAGTGGCCGTATCAATGGCATCCCCAGGCGCCTGCCCGACATTGGAATTCCCAGGCTGACCATAGTCAGCCTCTGAATACTGATACAATTCCCCCTCCTCTAGCGGGGAATAATCGGACAATTCAGCTGACTCATCGTCAGTGTCCCACAAAGGCTGGGCCGACGACAACTGTCTCTTTTTAGCCTGGGGCTTCTTGCCCACCGTGCTAGCAATAATTTTCTCTATGCTGGCCAACCTAGCCCAAACATGAGAAAACGACTCCCCACTCCTTCACTTGGGGTACGGATCAGGTAGGGAGGGGAAGGCGATGAAGTGGGAGGAGCAGACCCAGAAGGCTGGGTACCCGACTGCCGCGTTATGGCCTTTTGTGCGCATGGTATACAGATCAGCACATTCTCCCCCGTAAGGGATACCCCGCACCCCACACATGGCCCGGATTGTCCCGAAGGGATCCCGGGCCTGGTATCCTGCAGAGCCTCCATATGGTGAATTTTTGTGGTCAGTCGCAAGACCGTAGGGGATTACGCATAAGCAACCCAGGATGCCCCTAGTCCCGGTGGGAGGATTTTGGGGTGGACAACTTTTAAATCTAGGGACCCCAGGACCAGGAGGGACCCCTTAAAATGCACATATACAGGGACACCTGTAACACACAAAATAAGCCACATAAGAGCAGAGCAGTGTAAAAAAAAAAATGCCATAGCATTTGATCCTACAGTCACACAACAGAAATATATATATACAGGTATATATCTATAGATATATATATTATATATATATATATATATATATATATACCACCGAGCAGCCATACTGTGCAAATAAAAGGCATATACTATGTATAGACACCCATAAATATACATACATACCATATCATATAATATATATATATATATATATATAAAATCTCTACTAGTGGGTTGTTTGTGCGACCCTTGAAAACATGTGGTAGTTTGGTCTAGCGGGTACAAGGTCAAGCCAGTATATAAATTTGCTGGTTCCGGGGTTTAGGCCACCCCCAGTATATTTTTGAATAGCCTATGACCAAGACCTCACTATTAGTGGTTCATATACATTTTATTATTGTGTTCCTTGATAAAAATTACTGTTTACATTAAAACCACATCATACATGCTAACATACATATGCAGTCATGTTTGAAAACAATGTATTCATACAACTTGTATGTACATTCTATACATTATGTCAATAGTTTTACATTTCCCTATATTTAGTTTCTTCCATCTGATGATCAGATTTCCCTCCCTGGGCAGACATGTTTTGCCTTTGACGTTTGGCTTCCTCAGTGCCCCTAATTTGATGGAAGATATTTTAAAATTATGTTAGCAATAAATATCCAATGTGGCATGAACGTTTTTTAGCGTTGTTCAAAACCTTATTTTATATACCTTCAAAGGGAATCTCATCAAGTCACATTCGATCATAACGTTTATGTTACAGATTTGATAGGTTCCCCTAGAGATCCAGTCCTAGGTCGCCCTGGAAATAGATGGGGTACTTCAGTGGTAAGGTACTAAATAAGAATACTTTTCAAATTTACTATTTTAGCAAGTTTTTTTCTTACTCTGTGCCCCAGGCTTGTCTCCGTTATGTCCCCGGGTTTACTTGGGCTTTTGATATCCCCTTCGCCCGTCACTGGCCACTTTCTAAGGGAAAATAAGAACTCCATGTAATTCCCCCATCTCGTTCCCTCAGTTATTTTAATACTTTATTTCTCTTAATTTATGTGGTACTGTACCTTTAAAGTCCCGGAGTTGCGCTGCGCTATTGTGGTGGCTGCCTGTTCCGTGCCGTCCTCTCCACATGTAACCTGCTCGTTCGTCTAGGGGTGTCAGGCGGCGCCACCTGGGCGGCCATTTACATGCGCTTCAGGGCCGGGAGCGCGCCCCCGCCCGCGTCCGCCGAAGGCGTCGGTATGCGCTCCAGGCCCTGGAGCGCAAGCGACGTCCGTCCGGAAACTATGCCGGATGTGACGTCGCATGCCGCCCTCTATCGCGCTCGGGGACTCCATTTTCTTGGAGCCTTGCCAAGCGCACAGTGCGGTGTCTGTATTGCGGGGCCCATTTTGTCGGAGCCCCGATCCCTGCATTTTCCTTTCCCTTTACTTATCATATGATTACTGCTCCTTGTTATATACATTTATTGCGTTATAACTGCACGCGTGCCTCTTATTTTGTCTAAAATAATTAGTGAATTAACAAATTATATTTACAATAATGGTACAACCTGTTTTATTTTGTAGAATCAGTCTACTTAAAGGGATATCTCCTACATTCTGACACCTGCCATTAGCGCTTACTTTGCGCAAACATCTGGGATTAACACTGTATTCCCCATCTTGTTCCAAGGCTCCTGGTCCTAAATCTCCAGGGTTTACATTCGTTGTTAACATTCCAATATTTTATATTCCATATTACACGGTTAATAATGCACTTCGCCTTTTATCAAGTACAGCACCCCCCCACATTACCTAACCCCCACCCGTTTCCCCTATCTACAATTATATACATTTCCACAGTCACCCGTTCACTGCATTTATGTTATAAGAATGATTTAAAACTGAACATGTCATTTAAGCCTGGATGCCGGGATGCCCCCAGTCTATAGATCCATCGCGTCTCCAATTGTAATGTCAATTTCTCTATGTTTCCCCCTCTTTGGGGGTCATGTATTCTATCAATGCCTTGAAATTTTATTGAGTTGGGGTTTTGATTGTGGTATTTCATAAAGTGGCGACCGACCGGTGTTTTCTGGTTACCTACTTTTATGCTATATACATGTTCGTATATGCGACGTCTGAATTGACGGTTTGTTTTACCAATGTAAAAGGATCCGCAGTCACATGTTAACATATATATAATATTGGTAGAAGAGCAATTGATGAAATGCTTTATTTTATATCTATCTTTTCCATTTGTTGTAAAAGTATCTCCTGGTTGTACATAACGGCACATGTTGCACCCGCCACAGCGATATGTGCCTTGCTGTTTACAGCATTTCTCCTTTCTATTAGTATTGTGGTGACTGTGCACCAATCTGTCCCGTATGTTCGGGGACCGCCTAAAGATTAATTGAGGTTCCTTGGGGAGGAAGCTTTTAAGATTATCATCATTTAAAAGGATAGGCCAATATTTTTTGACTATTTGGCGTATGTTTTTGTGGGACTCACTATATGTTAGTATTAGTGCTGGGCCTTGTTGAGTATTTTCTTTTCTCGGTTTGTATAGCAAGGTTGGTCTATCATATTTCTTTGCTTTGTGGTAAGCCTGTTTCAGCACTGATTGTTTGTAGCCCCGTTGTAATAGCCTTTGTCTAATCAAATTTGCCTCTTCTTGGTACGCTTCCAACGTACTACAGTTCCTTCGCGCTCTGATGTACTCCCCATATGGGATGCTTTTCAGCAAGTGCTTAGGATGGGAGCTAGTAGCTCTCAACATTGTGTTAGCCGCTGTATCCTTGCGGTATAATGTAGTTGTGATATGGCCTTGATCATCTTTCATTATGGAAATGTCTAAAAATGTTACTTTGCTCGTGCTGTATTCCCATGTTAGCTTGAGATTTAGGTTGTTTTGGTTAAGGAGGATAACAAATTCCTCCAGCTCCTGCTTCGGCCCCTCCCAGATGACCAAGATGTCATCTATGTACCTGTGCCACGCCGAAACGTGACACAGGTACCTGGCCATCTGGTCCTCCGCCCACAACCCCCTCTCCCACCATCCCAGATACAGGTTAGCGAACGATGGGGCACAGGTCGTCCCCATCGCCGTTCCCTGTATCTGGTGGTAGAGGATGTTTTTAAAGAGAAAGAGGTTGTGGGTGAGGATAAAGTTGAGGAGCCGAAGCAGGAACGTGTTGTGATTGTGCTTTTCTATATCCAATTCACTGAGGAAGGCTTTGACTGCCTTGAGTCCCTCCTCGTGTGGGATACTAGAGTACAGGGCCTCCACGTCCAGAGTCACCAGGAATGCATCTGGACTTACCCACAGGTCGTCAAGGACACGGACTATATGGCCCGTGTCCTTGACGAAAGATGGTAGGCCCGCCACCAGGGGCTGCAAATGCTGATCCACATATCGGCTGGCATTCTCTGTTAAAGCCCCCATGCCCGACACTATGGGTCGTCCAGGGGGTGAGTTCCTGGACTTATGCACTTTCGGAAGTGCATAGAAAGTTGGAATTTTCGGGCATGGGGACTCCAAGAAGCCAGCCGTGGAGGCATTTATCACCCCCCGGTCGCGGGCCTCGTGGACAATGTCATGATATTCTTGTGCATCCCTGGCGAGTCTGGACATGGAGGCCCTTTCGTACCAATCTTTGTTGTTGAGAATGCGGTGACACATTTCGCTAACATGGGAATACAGCACGAGCAAAGTAACATTTCTAGACATTTCCATAATGAAAGATGATCAAGGCCATATCACAACTACATTATACCGCAAGGATACAGCGGCTAACACAATGTTGAGAGCTACTAGCTCCCATCCTAAGCACTTGCTGAAAAGCATCCCATATGGGGAGTACATCAGAGCGCGAAGGAACTGTAGTACGTTGGAAGCGTACCAAGAAGAGGCAAATTTGATTAGACAAAGGCTATTACAACGGGGCTACAAACAATCAGTGCTGAAACAGGCTTACCACAAAGCAAAGAAATATGATAGACCAACCTTGCTATACAAACCGAGAAAAGAAAATACTCAACAAGGCCCAGCACTAATACTAACATATAGTGAGTCCCACAAAAACATACGCCAAATAGTCAAAAAATATTGGCCTATCCTTTTAAATGATGATAATCTTAAAAGCTTCCTCCCCAAGGAACCTCAATTAATCTTTAGGCGGTCCCCGAACATACGGGACAGATTGGTGCACAGTCACCACAATACTAATAGAAAGGAGAAATGCTGTAAACAACAAGGCACATATCGCTGTGGCGGGTGCAACATGTGCCGTTATGTACAACCAGGAGATACTTTTACAACAAATGGAAAAGATAGATATAAAATAAAGCATTTCATCAATTGCTCTTCTACCAATATTATATATATGTTAACATGTGACTGCGGATCCTTTTACATTGGTAAAACAAACCGTCAATTCAGACGTCGCATATACGAACATGTATATAGCATAAAAGTAGGTAACCAGAAAACACTGGTCGGTCGCCACTTTATGAAATACCACAATCAAAACCCCAACTCAATAAAATTTCAAGGCATTGATAGAATACATGACCCCCAAAGAGGGGGAAACATAGAGAAATTGACATTACAATTGGAGACGCGATGGATCTATAGACTGGGGGCATCCCGGCATCCAGGCTTAAATGACATGTTCAGTTTTAAATCATTCTTATAACATAAATGCAGTGAACGGGTGACTGTGGAAATGTATATAATTGTAGATAGGGGAAACGGGTGGGGGTTAGGTAATGTGGGGGGGTGCTGTACTTGATAAAAGGCGAAGTGCATTATTAACCGTGTAATATGGAATATAAAATATTGGAATGTTAACAACGAATGTAAACCCTGGAGATTTAGGACCAGGAGCCTTGGAACAAGATGGGGAATACAGTGTTAATCCCAGATGTTTGCGCAAAGTAAGCGCTAATGGCAGGTGTCAGAATGTAGGAGATATCCCTTTAAGTAGACTGATTCTACAAAATAAAACAGGTTGTACCATTATTGTAAATATAATTTGTTAATTCACTAATTATTTTAGACAAAATAAGAGGCACGCGTGCAGTTATAACGCAATAAATGTATATAACAAGGAGCAGTAATCATATGATAAGTAAAGGGAAAGGAAAATGCAGGGATCGGGGCTCCGACAAAATGGGCCCCGCAATACAGACACCGCACTGTGCGCTTGGCAAGGCTCCAAGAAAATGGAGTCCCCGAGCGCGATAGAGGGCGGCATGCGACGTCACATCCGGCATAGTTTCCGGACGGACGTCGCTTGCGCTCCAGGGCCTGGAGCGCATACCGACGCCTTCGGCGGACGCGGGCGGGGGCGCGCTCCCGGCCCTGAAGAGCATATAAATGGCCGCCCAGGTGGCGCCGCCTGACACCCCTAGACGAACGAGCAGATTACATGTGGAGAGGACGGCACGGAACAGGCAGCCACCACAATAGCGCAGCGCAACTCCGGGACTTTAAAGGTACAGTACCACATAAATTAAGAGAACTAAAGTATTAAAATAACTGAGGGAACGAGATGGGGGAATTACATGGAGTTCTTATTTTCCCTTAGAAAGTGGCCAGTGACGGGCGAAGGGGATATCAAAAGCCCAAGTAAACCCGGGGACATAACGGAGACAAGCCTGGGGCACAGAGTAAGAAAAAAACTTGCTAAAATAGTAAATTTGAAAAGTATTCTTATTTAGTACCTTACCACTGAAGTACCCCATCTATTTCCAGGGCGACCTAGGACTGGATCTCTAGGGGAACCTATCAAATCTGTAACATAAACGTTATGATCGAATGTGACTTGATGAGATTCCCTTTGAAGGTATATAAAATAAGGTTTTGAACAACGCTAAAAAACGTTCATGCCACATTGGATATTTATTGCTAACATAATTTTAAAATATCTTCCATCAAATTAGGGGCACTGAGGAAGCCAAACGTCAAAGGCAAAACATGTCTGCCCAGGGAGGGAAATCTGATCATCAGATGGAAGAAACTAAATATAGGGAAATGTAAAACTATTGACATAACGTATAGAATGTACATACAAGTTGTATGAATACATTGTTTTCAAACATGACTGCATATGTATGTTAGCATGTATGATGTGGTTTTAATGTAAACAGTAATTTTTATCAAGGAACACAATAATAAAATGTATATGAACCACTAATAGTGAGGTCTTGGTCATAGGCTATTCAAAAATATACTGGGGGTGGCCTAAACCCCGGAACCAGCAAATTTATATATATATATATATATATATCCCCAAGATGTATATCGCCCACGGGCACCAATAACGCCCGGCAGCAAGAGATAACAAGTGTATTATATTTATATGTATATACCAATATACCCAGCATAAAGGAGCCCCGTATGGGGCACTCACGGGCTGCAGTAATGAAGATGGCTCTAGGTGGAAAGGGTGAAGGAGGCGGGCAAGCGCGGAGCGCGCCAGCACATGTCCCCGCCCCCTTCCGATGCGGGATACACACACCAAGCCGCGCTTCCAGCCGATAGGGCTGGAAGCCGGCCGACGAAGCCAATGGGGGGCGGGCAGACACTGGCGCGGTCTTCCGACGCGGGAGAGCGCCAGGCCCCGCCCCCCTTCACTGAGAGAAGCAAGAGGGTCGCACTCCCCGGCCAATATGGCCGTGGAGCCGACCATGAGAGAACCGGCCCGCCGCCGCACCAGAGCGTGCGTGCGGGCCAAGTAGAGAGTTAATCACACACACACACACACACATGATGAGTAAAATCAGTCACACACACATAAGACCAGTATAAAGGCCAGCCAGCCCCCCATACCCCCCCCCCCCCCGGAGGAAAGTAAGGGACCCAGAAGGGGGGGAACCCTGCCAGAATCCGGCCCTAAGCCTAGCGGGACGGGGCATCCCACACCAGGATCACCAAAACCTGGATAACCGCCTACCCCATAGTGAGGTCTCACGGTGGAGCGGTGCTCCTGCTGCACCCATAGGGTGCTCCTACCTTCACCTGGACCCACAGCCTAAGCTGGGAGGCTCAATATAGGGACAATTTAGAAGGGTCCTGGCAGTAATAGGGACAATAGGAGGCCGGGCGCGAGCCCGGCTTACCTGTAAGTAAAGATGTCACCTTCCCTGCAGAGAAGGAACTGGGAATTGGTGGGAGGTCCCAGGTAGTTATGGACCGGGAGGGGCTTCTTTTTTTGCATTCATCTTTGCAGAAGTTCGCCCTCTACTGGAGAATAACCCACCTGTCAAGAAGAATTGAAGCGGAGTGTATGTCACACTTGGAATATATGTATTTTAAAAGAGAACATGTGCTAGTAATATCACTGTGTGTTTATAAGCCGGTAAACATACAATCCAGAGCCGTGTATATTTATATCATTGGGATAAGATTAATTAAAGAAGACAATAATTACCACTTCCGGTCCCAGCATTAGCAATGTCATTTGGTGCTCCTAGGGACAGCCCCACTGAGGCTACACAGAGCAAAATTTTCTGAGCTGTACACGCTCTTGGTCCCCTTTCAAATTTATGGCTGGAGGGACACCACTCTTTAAAGCCACCAGCAGGAGCACCTGAAAGATGTGATGGATTCCAGGAACAGGTAAGTGAGGGTGGGGGGGGGGTTAAAAGAGACTGCTCTTCAAGCCTTAATGGCTGGAGTTACTTTAAAACTCGCCCTAAAGGCCATGTTGATTTGGGATGCCTCTCCAATTTTAAAGTTCCCTAGAAAACTAAAGCCAGGAATGAATATCTGAGACAAGGGTCAGGAAACAGTTGCACACTTCAGTGAAGCAGGTCTACTATTGCAAAAGGTGAATATCTCTGTAATGCACGACTTATTGGTGGCATGGGGGGTAGATTTGGTTAGTTTAGGGCACAAAAGTGCCACAGAGTTTAGGCCTGCATTAACATGGCCCTAAAGATCCAAATTTGGGAAAATGGAAGGAAGATAACATTTGAAGAGAAAACAAATAAATTTACCCGTATCCAAAAGAACCATACACCCATATGTCGAATTCCAGCCATAGAGGTAAAGACAAAATACATAATGATGACTGTAATCAGCACATAGTCAAGAGGGAAAACCTGTTAGAAAAAAACACACAAATTAGAATGTGAAGTCGAGTTTATAGTGTAAAAGCATCCATGTCTACAAAAGTAAAGATGGCAAAAGTATTGATTTATGTCTATATGGGGGAACTAGAAGCAGCTACAAAGACTTCTGGCTACCAATGTTCCTCTCGTGGGAGGCACTGACTGTTACAGTGTAAATGGGGAGAAACCTTGTGCTAAAAGAGGTTGGCCAGAGGAGGGGAAAGGGGGTGTTTCCAGAGCAGCTCCTTGAGAGGGTTGACTATTCCAAGGAAAGTGTGGGTCTGCTTGATGTTCTCTTTCACTTCAGTTTACATATATTCAAAATGCCACAAAACATTCCCCAGGAAGCTACAATATGCACACCCCTTATCACAAAAAAAAGCAATAGTGCAGGAGGTACATAACAATTCTCTTGCAATTCATTTGAGCATTGACCAACCCCACTCTTTACCCCCAATCGCGTGTGAATTTTTAGGAGTAAATATTCTGCATGTAACAAGATTAATCAGTTAAATAATGCATAGGTATTTTGGTTGACCACAGATTATATTCAGAATTTAAGCTGTTACAAAATACCATTTTGTGAGTACTCACCTGTAAAATGGTTATTACGAGTATGTCACACACCCCACTTCCAAAGATCCATGACACTTGGGAAACCGGCCTGTAGAGGGCGATCTTGCAGAGGTACTTATGGACCCGGTACTTATGGACCTCCTGGTCCATAAGTACCGGGTTCCTCCCACTATTCCTCAGTCTTATTAAAAAGCAGTGAGAACCAGGAAGAGCCAATTATATTCAATAATAATCACCATATAAAGGATCCCTAGAACAAAAAGGGCGGGGGAAGTGGGGTGTGTGACATACTCGTAATAACCATTTTACAGGTGAGTACTCACAAAATGGTATTATTCCTAGTATGTCACACACCCCACTTCCAAAGATCCATGACACTTGGGACATCCAATAGCAGTGTCTATAATGGGTGGGGATCCCCAAGGAATAATGCATAACTTAAATTACTGAAGCTTGCAGAATTTTGCGGCCAAAAGCAGCATCCGCTGAAGCCCAGACATTAACCTTGTAAAACTTAGAAAAAGTATGCACAGAAGACCAAGTTGCAGCCTTGCAAACTTGTTCAACAGAAGCCTGGTGCTGAAAAGTCCAAGAAGCTCCAATAGCACAAGTAGAATGAGCGGTGACACGAAAAGGGGGAACCTTCCCCTTAGCCATATAGGCCCCAATGATGGCCTGAAGTATCCACCTACTAAGGGAAGATTTGGCAGGAACAAAACCCTTCTTGGGCCCAGAAGGCACAACAAAAAAGGCATCCGTCTTGCGGAAGGCCGAGGTAGTAACTAAATACATCCAAAGAATGTAAGACCCTTTCCTTGTCGTTACCAGGTTTAGGGCACAAGGAAGGAAGAACTATATCCTGATTTAGGTGGAAAGCAGACACCACCTTAGGAAGGAAATCTGGTTTAAAACGGAAAACAACCTTATCTTGATGCCTCTCAAAATAAGGGGCTAGAATAGACAAAGCCGCCAGTTCAGAAACTCGGCGGACAGAAGTAATAGCAACCAAAAAGGCAACCTTCTGAGTAAGAATAGGAAGAGGAATATCCTGCAAAGGCTCAAAGGGAGTGGCCTGCATAGCTGAAAGCACCAGGTTAAGGTCCCAAACAGGAAGTATAGGCTTTCTGGGAGGCCGCACATGCGCGACTCCTTGGAAAAAGGTCTTAACCAAAGGATGAAGAGCAAACGACCTTTGAAAGAAATTAGCCAAGGCAGAGACTTGCCCTTTCAAAGTACTAATCTGGAATCCCATATCCAGACCTCGTTGCAGATATTCCAGAATTCTAGGAATAGAAAATACTCTACAGGGCAAAGCCCTGGATTCACACCAATCAATATAGGACCTCCAAGTCCTGTAATAAATGACAGAGGAAGACTTCTTCCTAGCTCTAATAAGAGTCTGAATAACCACATCAGAAAGACCTTCTTCTTTCAAGATGGAGACTTCAGCAGCCATGCCGTCAAAGCCGGCGTTTGTAAATTGGGGTAACAAAATTGACCCTGAGTGATGAGATCTGGAAGAAGAGGCAGATGGAACCGATCCACTGCCAGCCTTACGACGTCCGTGTACCACATACGTCTTGGCCACCTTGGCGCGACCAGAATTGCTGGCGGCTCCTCCAGTGCTAACTTGCGCACCATCTTCGCTGATCATGGAGAATGGGGGAAACAGATATAGGAACCCCAGATCCTTCCAGACATGGCATCTGCTGCCACTGCCAGAGGATCCTGGGATAGAGACACAAAAGCTGGCAGCTTGTGATTGTGGGGAGAAGCAAACAGGTCCAACTGTGAAGTCCCCCACTTGTGACAGAGGAACTGAAAGACCCTTGAATTGAGAGACCATTCTCCCTGGCGAGAACATCCCCTGCTCAGGGAGTCTGCCTCCACATTCTCTATCCCTGGAAAGTAAACTGCTGATATGCAGGGAACATTGATCTCTGCCCACTGAAGGATCAGAGACACTTCCCGGAGGGCACCCCAACTGCGAGTCCCTCTCTGGTGATTGATGTATGCAACAGCTGTTCGGTTGTCTGACCGAATCTGAACTGGCAGACCCTGTAAGAAATGGGTCAGTCGAAGTAGAACAAGACGTATGGCCCGAAGCTCTAATACATTGATTGGAGAATGAGCCTCCTGAGGCCCCCACAATCCTTGGAACTGATGCTTCTTCCAGAAGCCCCCCCCCCAGCCCACCAGGCTGGCATCCGTGGTAACCAGTTCCGAACACGGAGTCAGAAATGACTTGCCCTTCTGGAGGTTGAGTGATATTAACCACCACTGAAGGGACTGCAAAGCATGGGGAGACAATAGACAAGTTTGATTCAATGATAGTGGGCACCTGTCCCACTCTGCCAAGAGGAAGAGCTGAAGCGTCCTTATGTGAAACTGGGTAAACGGGACTGCCTCGAATGCAGCTACCATCAATCCCATTAGTCTCATCCCTAGACGGATAGACTGACGAGGGTTGGACAAGAATAGGCGAATCAAGTCCTGAATCAGAACCATTTTGGACTGAGGAAGAAAAACCCTGCCCTGAAATGTATCCAGAATCAGGCCCAGGAAGGGAATTTCACTGGACGGACAGAGAGAGGATTTGGGGTAACTTATTACCCATCCGAAACTCTCTAGCGTAGAAACCACCGTCCTGGTGTCCAACTCAACCAATTGTTCGAGGGAGGAGGCCGCGATAAGATGATCGTCCAGAAAAGGCACAATGCGGATGTCCTGGAACCTGAATATAGCCATCACTCCTGCCAGCATCTTGGTAAAGACTCTTGAGGCTGAGGTAAGGCTGAATGGCAGGGTCACAAATTCATAATGCTGGTCTTCTATCGAGAACCTGAGAAATCTCTGGTGACCCGGAAAAATAGGAATGTGAAAATAAGCATCCTTGATGTCTATGGATGTCATGAAGTCCCCCTGACGGAGAGCATCGATCGTTGATCGCAGAGACTCCATGCGGAATTTTCTGAAACGGATACATTGATTGAATCTCCTGAGGTCTAGGATAGGCCGAACAGAGCCGGCCCTTTCGGGTACCGTGAATAGGTTGGAGTAAAACCCCAAACCCCTTTCCGCTGGAGGCACTAGGCAGATGACAGCCATGATTAACAGATTTGCTACTGCTGCCCGCAGTCCCTGCGCAATTGCCAGATCTGACGGCATCCGGGACATGAAAAATATGGGAGGAGGCCGGAACTCGAATTCCAGTTTGTAACCGGAAGAGACTACTACAGAACCCAATTGTCTGATACCTCCTGACCCCAGACCTGGAAGAAGAACCGCAGCCGTCACCCCACCTGTAAGGGTGAGGACGTCCCCTCATTGTTGAGCAGGCTTAGTGACAGCTTTGGTTTTGGACCCCCAATTCTGACTTGGACGGCCACGTTCCTTTCCTCTATTCCATGCATTCCCTCTAGGGGATGAAAAGGCCGATCCTCTACTGGATCTAGAACCCCGAAAGAAAGGGTTAAAAGAGGCCACTCCACGAAAGGAGCAACGTTGTTTCTTACGCTGAGGTAATTTACCTCCTTTAGTGACAGAATCTCTCAGAATTTTTCTCCAAAGAGGCGCAATCCCACAAAAGGGAGCGCTGTAAGCGATTTCTTGGCTACAATATCAGCTGCCCACTGCCGCAACCATACTGACCGCCGAATGGCGATTAACAAGGCAGAGGTTCTGCTGCACATGAGCAGAGTATCATCTAAGGCAGAAAGTACAAAAGATGCAAACATCTCACATCGCTTAAGAGCAGCGTACTCATCAGAGGCCGGTTCAAGCCCCGAGTAATTCATTAGATCGCTCACAACAGACCGAGCCCACACTGAAAAAAGCGTGGCACGCCATTTGATCAATACGCTTTTCTTCTCCATCTTTAAGTGTAGTGGAGTCAGGAGAATGCAACACAGAAGAATTGGATAAATCAAGCACAGGGGCACCCACCACAGGTGGTGATGACCAACGCTTAACAGTATCAGCTGGGAAGGGATATTTCTTGTCCCAGCCCAAGGGAATGCCAGGATTCCCATTCTTTAAGAATAATTTCAGCAAAATGCTTTTGATTTGGAAATTCTAAACGAAGTTTAGAGACGCCAAAGAATTCCCCTTTTTGAGGAGGGACTACTTCAGGAGGAGTGATAACCAAAACCTCAAATAACTGAGCAAGAGCCTTTGGGGTATCCACAACACTAGCTTCACCCTGCTCAATCACATTACCAACAAATTGCTGTTCATCAGAAACATCTGAATCCTCATATAATTCTCCTTCTTCTAACTGAGAAGGCTCAGACCAAAACAGCATTTCACATTTATCCAACTCACTTACCGGAACGGCCTGAGTCAAATGTATCCTTTTAGCTGAGGCCTTCTTGGCCACAGAGATAGACATTAATTTTTCAAGATGAGCAAATCTGGCACATAAATCAGAATGCGACTCACCACCCATGACAATATCACTGGGGGTACGGACAAGACATGGCGGAGTAGGAGATAAGGCAGAAGCCGCAGACGCCGAAGCCTGGGCCCCAGTTTGCTGCATAATAGTTAATTGAGCACAAGGGACACAAAGAATTGCGTTATCCCCAACAAGGGATGCCCCACATCCAAAACATTGCCGAGTCTGTGCAGAGGGAACTGCATGCCCGTTGTTCTGAGATGCCTCCATATGGTGTTTAGTATTATACTATAATTGATTATAGTCGCAAAGTATATATGGGATTTACGCAATTGCTAGCCGGGATGCCCCTTTAAATAGTCCCAAGTGGGAGGATATTAACACAAATGGACCCCCAAATAAGGCTTTAAGGGCTAAAGACCAGGAGAAACCCCTTTATAATAAAGAGTTTCCACTTACAAAGAAAACAAACAGTCACCAATGCACACAATACAATAAATGACAAAGCATGAAAAAAATGGCAGAAACTCCCTTCAGCAAGCTGAGGGGTACTCACAGCACCAGGAAATCAGCTCGCACCATGAGGGAAGACCATAGGGAAGCAGCAGGAGCCAGGCAGACAAAGGGAGCACACCAAGGTGCTCTGGGAAATGAAATGATGCTGTGTGCCTAAGCCCTGCCCACCCCCAGAATCACATGACCAAGAATGGAGGGAAATTCAAATCTGAAAACAGCCAGAAACAAAAGAGCTTTAAAAGGTAAGAAAAAAAGAGTGTTGCCTAGACAGAGATAGGAAAATCTAAATAAAACATATCCTATTAAATAGTAAAGTAAACATACATAATAATATATATGTAATAAAGATTTTATATATCTTCTTTTTTTTTTTAATTATTATTTGTGTGCATGGTGACAAATAAGCCCAGATAACGCCCCCCCCCCCCCTCCTTTTTACCCCAGCAGGGTAAAGGAGAACTAAAGGGGAGAGGATAGAAATGCACCCATAAGGCACAAGGGGATTATAAACAGGGGCATCCCATGCCGAGAACACAACCCGGAAACCGCCTACCCACATTTGGGTCTCACGGAGGAGTAAAACTCCTGTATACACCAGAAGGTGTATGTATCTACCTTTGCCTGAACCATACAGCCAGGGCTGGGAGGCATACAATATAACCAAACAGGTTTAAAGAGTATCAGACAGCAATAGAGAAAAAAAGGGGCCAGGAGCAAACCCGGCTACCTGCAGCTTGAAGGAGAGTCATCTTCTGAATGCTTCGCCGACTGCAGAGACGAAAAGACTGAGGAATAGTGGGAGGAACCCATTACTTATGGACCAGGAGGGGCTCCTTTTTCCATGTCATCTCTGCAAGATCGCCCTCTACAGGCCGGGTTCCCAAGTGTCATGAATATTTGGAAGTGGGGTGTGTGACATACTAGGAATATACTTTAGGACTACTTAAGGGCAGACTAGATGGAGCACAAAGTCTCCTTCTGCCGTCAACCTTCTATGTTTCCATGTTGTTGGTCTTTAACACATAGAGCCAGATAACATGAATCCAGGTCCACCTTAAAGTGGAACACAAACCCTGAACATAAGGGCAGGAGGACATAAGCCAAACATACACATCACTCAAAACCAATACATATATCTGTGTATCTATATCTTCAGTAGTCAAAACCCAGCATATCCAGAGTCAAGGCTCCAAAGAAGGCTGGACAACAGGCCAGCTGCTCCAGCCACAAGAAATGGCTTTAGCAGCAGTTAGGCTTGCACACAAGCGTAGGTGAGGCAGCTCAGCACAGGGGAGTGTTTACAAAGAAACTCCAGCCTGTGCAATCAAAGTGTTGTCTCTCTAGACAGAGCTGGAGCTAGCTACTGAAAAATACCATTGAGTGAATCACAGAGTAAATATATACATAAGAATATATAACACAAGTGGCAAAAACTCACGTGTCCTGAGGAAAGATAGGAAGGAGGGACAGGAAGGAGAGGGCGAGCCAGAAAAAAACACCAGTGAAGCCAATATAGCTGAGCTCCTGGCCCTGCCCTCTCCTTAACCACAGCTGAGGAGCAGCAGCCTAAACCAGCTGAAAATCAACAATGGCCGAATTTGAAGATTACACCATCTATTTTAAAAGCAAAGACTTGCCACAAGCTGAGCTTCCTTCGATACTGGAGCTGTTGAACAGTGCTAAAACACACACAGGCACACACACACTTTTCCCATGTGATTTTTTAGCTTTATTATGGGAGAAAGGCCACCCCCCCTCCCCCCTCCTCCCCCCCATGGAGAGACACTGCAGGGGGGGTGAACCCATACCAATAGGTGAAGGGGCAAGAGGGACAGGACATCCCAAGTCGGGGATCACCAACCCGGACACCGCCTACCCCTTAGTATGGGGTCTCACGGGGGGGAGCAAGCTCCCCTATGCACCCAGAGGCGCTACCATTGCCCGAGCCTGCAGCCTAAGCTGGGGGGCATATTGTTATAGCTTAATCTTTAAAAGAAAAAGAAGTCCGGGCAGAAATAGACATAAAAAAATTGCCGGGAGTTACCCCGGCTACCTGCAAGGAGGAGAGAGTCATCTTCTGACTTGCTTCGCCGACTGCAGAGGCAAAAGACTGAGGAATAGTGGGAGGAACCCGGTACTTATGGACCAGGAGGGGTTCCTTTTTCCATGTCATCTCTGCAAGATCGCCCTCTACAGGCCGGTTTCACAAGTGTCATGGATCTTTGGAAGTGGGGTGTGTGACATACTAGGAATAATAGGTTTTGCTTTCTGGGTTTGCACGTCCTAGTTAATTGCTGCATAATCTAGCCTAGTCTACCTTGTTTACATCCTGGACTAGAGTTTTCTTAAAAAAGAAAAAAAAATACAATTCTGTGATTACTCACCTGTAGAATTGGTATTATGAGTATACAGTACGTCCTGCTCCAAATCTAATACTTACAGTTGGGATATACTCCGCCAGATGGCGCTGGACTGCAGAGACATCAAAAATAGGCTCCTCCCGGCCCCTCAAATACCCAGGGACCTCCCACAAATCCCCAGCATTGAAAAGCAGTTAAGGAGAAGCCGGGAGAATTAACAATCCAAACTATCAACTATAACAATGATAACAATCACCATACAGGGGATCCAAGAAAATGCAAACCAAGGGTGGGTTGGAGCAGGACGTACTGTATACTCATAATACCAATTCTACAGGTGAGTAATCACAGAATTGTATTATTCTTAGTATACAGTACGTCCTGCTCCAAATCTAATACTTACAGTTGGGACATCCAATAGCAGTGTTCATAAAGTAGGGTGGGATCCCCAAGAAAAATCAGCAGCAGGCAGTTTAAACCACTGCCGTCTGCAGAACCTTGTGGCCAAAAGCAGCATCAGCTGAGGCCCTAACATCAACCTTGTAAAACTTTGAAAAGGTATGAACAGAAGACAAAGTAGCGGCCTTGCAAACTTGTTCAACAGAAGCCTGGTGCTGAAAAGCCCAAGAGGCACCAATAGCACGAGTGGAATGAGCAGTAAGACAGAAGGGAGGATTCTTCCCCTTAGCAGAGTAGGCCTGAATCACAGCCTGACGAATCCACTTGCTGATAGTAGACTTGGCAGGAGCCAAACCCTTCCTAGGACAAGAAGGGACCACAAAAAGAGCATCAGTTTTCCTGAAAGGTGCAGTAGCCACCAGATAGTACTTCAGACACCTAACCACATCCAAAGAGTGCAAAACTCTCTCCTTAGCATTGCTAGGATTAGGGCACAAAGAAGGAAGAACAATATCCTGATTCAAATGAAAGGCAGACACTACCTTAGGCAGAAAATCAGGTTTGAAACGAAACACCACCTTGTCCTGGTGCCTCTCATAGTAGGGGGGCTGAATGGACAGCGCCGCCAACTCAGACACACGCCTGACAGAAGTGATAGCCACCAGAAACACAACCTTGAGAGTAAAAATGGCAGCATCCTGCACAGGTTCATAGGGAGCACCCTGCAAGGCTTACAGAACCAAGTTCAAATCCCAAACAGGCACCATAGGCTTACGTGGGGGACGCACATGAGTGACCCCTGGAAAAAAGTCCTGATCAGAGGGTGCTGAGCAAAGGACTTCTGGAAAAAAATAGCCAGGGCAGACACCTGACCCTTCAGAGTACTGAGTTGGAGCCCCATCTCCAACCCATGCTGCAGGAACTCCAGAATCCTGGGAATAGAGAACACACGACAGGGAAGAAACCTAGACTCACACCAGTCAATGTAGGCACGCCAAACCCTGTAATAAATGGAAGAGGAAGACTTCTTCCTAGCTTTAATCAAAGTATCCACAACTGAGGAAGACAGCCCTTTCTCCATCAAGATGGAGGTTTCAGCAGCCAAGCCGTCAAAGCCAGAGTTTGTAAATTGGGATGGCGTAGTGAGCCCTAAGTGATCAGATCTGGCACTAAGGGCAGAGCGCATTGATCTACTGCCAGCTGTACCACGTCTGCGAACCACACTCTTCTTGGCCACCTGGGGGCCACCAGAATTGCTGGCACCCCTTCCAGAGCAATCTTGCGCAGAACCCTGCCCAGCAGGGGAATTGGGGGGAAGACATACAGGAACTGAAAGTCCTTCCATGACATAGCTAGCGCATCCGAGGTCAGGGCCAGAGGATCCCTGGACAGAGAGACAAAAGCTGGAAGCTTGTGATTGTGGCGGGACGCAAACAGATCCACATCTGGTTGGCCCCAACGGTGACACAGAGATTGAAACACCCTGCTGCATAGGGACCATTCTCCCTGGCGAGAGGTCCCCCTGCTCAGAGAGTCCGCCAGGTGATTTTCCACCCCCGGGATGTACACAGCTGAAATGCAGGGGACATTGGCCTCCGCCCAAATCAGGATCAGAGACGCTTTCTGGAGGGCCCCCTTGCTCCGGGTCCCTCCCTGATGATTGATGTAGGCAACTGCCGTCTGGTTGTCCGAGCGCACCTGAACAGGCAGGTCCTGAAGATGAGTAGTCAAGCGAGCCAGAACTAACCTGATCGCTCGCAGC